>OU343162.1:134247633-135458156 GCA_910595825.1 Philhelius pedissequus
ATTATAAAAAAAAAAAAAAAAAAAAATTCGCATGATTTTCCACCCAACTGCATTTGACTTGCTTTGGATGCTGATATCTCCGCAACCAAGCCCCGGAAAAATCTGCGACTGCCAGTACTCGAAAGGGACTGCACAGGCCTTTCCATTGTTGTATAATTTATTGTACAATTCTTCACTTCACATTTTTCGACATTTTTTCAAGGTTAACCCCTTGCAAAAAAAAATTACATTTTCAACAATGTTCCCAAAACCCATCGATATGTACATCAAATGAAAGGTCTGTTCAATACCTATCCACAGCTGAGAACAAAAATCGTCAGCGGTATCTGGTTGTTAAGATATTTTCATACAAAATTATTCGCATGATTTTCTACCCAACCGCATTTGACTTGCTTTGGATGCTGATATCTCCGCAACCAAGCCCCGGAAAAATCTGCGACTGCCAGTGCTCGAAAGGGATTGCACAGACCTTTTCATTGTTGTATAATTTAATGTACAATTCTTGACTTCACATTTTTCGACATTTTTGAAAAAAATCAAGGTTAACCCCTTGCAAAAAAAAATTACTTTTTCAACAATGTTCCCAAAACCCATCGATATGTACATCAAATGAAAGGTCTGTTCAATACCTATCCACAGCTGAGAACAAAAATCGTCAGCGGTATCTGGTTGTTAAGATATTTTCATACAAAATTATTCGCATGATTTTCTACCCAACCGCATTTGACTTGCTTTGGATGCTGATATCTCCGCAACCAAGCCCCGGAAAAATCTGCGACTGTCAGTACTCGAAAGGGACTGCACAGACCTTTCCATTGTTGTATAATTTAATGTACAATTCTTGACTTCACATTTTTCGAAATTTTAAAAAAAAATCAAGGTTAACCCCTTGCAAAAAAAAATTACATTTTCAACAATGTTCCGAAAACCCATCGATATGTACATCAAATGAAATGTCTGTTCAATACCTATCCACAGCTGAGAACAAAAATCGTCAGCGGTATCTGGTTGTTAAGATATTTTCATACAAAATTATTCGCATGATTTTCCACCCAACTGCATTTGACTTGCTTTGGATGCTGATATCTCCACAACCAAGCCCCGGAAAAATCTGCGACTGCCAGTGCTCGAAAGGGATTGCACAGACCTTTCCATTGTTGTATAATTTAATGTACAATTCTTGACTTCACATTTTTCGACATTTTTGATAAAAATCAAGGTTAACCCCTTGCAAAAAAAAATTACATTTTCAACAATGTTCCGAAAACCCATCGATATGTACATCAAATGAAATGTCTGTTCAATACCTATCCACAGCTGAGAACAAAAATCGTCAGCGGTATCTGGTTGTTAAGATATTTTCATACAAAATTATTCGCATGATTTTCCACCCAACTGCATTTGACTTGCTTTGGATGCTGATATCTCCGCAACCAAGCCCCGGAAAAATCTGCGACTGCCAGTACTCGAAAGGGACTGCACAGGTCTTTCCATTGTTGTATAATTTAATGTACAATTCTTCACTTCACATTTTTCGACATTTTTGAAAAAAATCAAGGTTAACCCCTTGCAAAAAAAAATTACATTTTCAACAATGTTCCCAAAACCCATCGATATGTACATCAAATGAAAGGTCTGTTCAATACCTATCCACAGCTGAGAACAAAAATCGTCAGCGGTATCTGGTTGTTAAGATATTTTCATACAAAATTATTCGCATGATTTTCCACCCAACTGCATTTGACTTGCTTTGGATGCTGATATCTCCGCAACCAAGCCCCGGAAATATCTGCGACTGCCAGTGCTCGAAAGGGATTGCACAGACCTTTCCATTGTTGTATAATTTAATGTACAATTCTTGACTTCACATTTTTCGACATTTTTTAAAAAAATCAAGGTTAACCCCTTGCAAAAAAAAATTACATTTTCAACAATGTTCCCAAAAGCCATCGATATGTACATCAAATGAAAGGTCTGTTCAATACCTATCCACAGCTGAGAACAAAAATCGTCAGCGGTATCTGGTTGTTAAGATATTTTCATACAAAATTATTCGCATGATTTTCTACCCAACCGCATTTGACTTGCTTTGGATGCTGATATCTCCGCAACCAAGCCCCGGAAAAATCTGCGACTGTCAGTCCTCGAAAGGGACTGCACAGACCTTTCCATTGTTGTATAATTTAATGTACAATTCTTGACTTCACATTTTTCGACATTTTTGAAAAAAATCAAGGTTAACCCCTTGCAAAAAAAAATTACATTTTCAACAATGTTCCCAAAACCCATCGATATGTACATCAAATGAAAGGTCTGTTCAATACCTATCCACAGCTGAGAACAAAAATCGTCAGCGGTATCTGGTTGTTAAGATATTTTCATACAAAATTATTCGCATGATTTTCTACCCAACCGCATTTGACTTGCTTTGGATGCTGATATCTCCGCAACCAAGCCCCGGAAAAATCTGCGACTGTCAGTACTCGAAAGGGACTGCACAGACCTTTCCATTGTTGTATAGTTTAATGTACAATTCTTGACTTCACATTTTTCGACATTTTTGAAAAAAATCAAGGTTAACCCCTTGCAAAAAAAAATTACATTTTCAACAATGTTCCCAAAACCCATCGATATGTACATCAAATGAAAGGTCTGTTCAATACCTATCCACAGCTGAGAACAAAAATCGTCAGCGGTATCTGGTTGTTAAGATATTTTCATACAAAATTATTCGCATGATTTTCCACCCAACTGCATTTGACTTGCTTTGGATGCTGATATCTCCGCAACCAAGCCCCGGAAAAATCTGCGACTGCCAGTACTCGAAAGGGACTGCACAGGTCTTTCCATTGTTGTATAATTTAATGTACAATTCTTCACTTCACATTTTTAGACATTTTTGAAAAAAATCAAGGTTAACCCCTTGCAAAAAAAAATTACATTTTCAACAATGTTCCCAAAACCCATCGATATGTACATCAAATGAAAGGTCTGTTCAATACCTATCCACAGCTGAGAACAAAAATCGTCAGCGGTATCTGGTTGTTAAGATATTTTCATACAAAATTATTCGCATGATTTTCTACCCAACCGCATTTGACTTGCTTTGGATGCTGATATCTCCGCAACCAAGCCCCGGAAAAATCTGCGACTGTCAGTACTCGAAAGGGACTGCACAGACCTTTCCATTGTTGTATAATTTAATGTACAATTCTTGACTTCACATTTTTCGACATTTTTGAAAAAAATCAAGGTTAACCCCTTGCAAAAAAAAATTACATTTTCAACAATGTTCCCAAAACCCATCGATATGTACATCAAATGAAAGGTCTGTTCAATACCTATCCACAGCTGAGAACAAAAATCGTCAGCGGTATCTGGTTGTTAAGATATTTTCATACAAAATTATTGGGGGTGGCCGTGGCGCGATAGTTGCGTGTTCGCCTGCCAACCTCATGGTCCCACGTTCGATCCCTGTCGTAGTCTATGTCTTCTTATTTTTCCATTAAAAACCAATTCTAAAAATAAATGTCATACAATGAGTTGCTGGTTTTCTCATGACATGCTGTTTAGGCATAGAACTAACAACATGTGATTGAGTAAGACTAGTATAAAATAATGACAAAGAATAAAAAAAATAATGCGAATTATAAGGGACATAGATAAATAAGACACGGAAATTTCTCCGCATTAGTTCAGCCGCCATCCCTGGAGATAAAATCTGAGACAACAACCACCTACAGTCTCCGAATATCGCGCCACACATCGTTCCTATCATTCTTTCTCTTCCTTAACCTCACCCTCACGCCCGCGCTGTGTTGAAACATTTAAAGGGTATTCATAATCCCTTGAGCGCGTGTAGATTATAAAAAAAAAAAAAAAAAAAAATTCGCATGATTTTCCACCCAACTGCATTTGACTTGCTTTGGATGCTGATATCTCCGCAACCAAGCCCCGGAAAAATCTGCGACTGCCAGTACTCGAAAGGGACTGCACAGGCCTTTCCATTGTTGTATAATTTAATGTACAATTCTTCACTTCACATTTTTCGACATTTTTGAAAAAAAATCAAGGTTAACCCCTTGCAAAAAAAAATTACATTTTCAACAATGTTCCCAAAAGCCATCGATATGTACATCAAATGAAAGGTCTGTTCAATACCTATCCACAGCTGAGAACAAAAATCGTCAGCGGTATCTGGTTGTTAAGATATTTTCATACAAAATTATTCGCATGATTTTCTACCCAACCGCATTTGACTTGCTTTGGATGCTGATATCTCCACAACCAAGCCCCGGAAAAATCTGCGACTGTCAGTACTCGAAAGGGACTGCACAGACCTTTCCATTGTTGTATAATTTAATGTACAATTCTTGACTTCACATTTTTCGACATTTTTGAAAAAAATCAAGGTTAACCCCTTGCAAAAAAAAATTACATTTTCAACAATGTTCCCAAAAGCCATCGATATGTACATCAAATGAAAGGTCTGTTCAATACCTATCCACAGCTGAGAACAAAAATCGTCAGCGGTATCTGGTTGTTAAGATATTTTCATACAAAATTATTCGCATGATTTTCCACCCAACTGCATTTGACTTGCTTTGGCTGCTGATATCTCCGCAACCAAGCCCCGGAAAAATCTGCGACTGCCAGTACTCGAAAGGGACTGCACAGACCTTTCTATTGTTGTATAATTTAATGTACAATTCTTGACTTCACATTTTTCGACATTTTTGAAAAAAATCAAGGTTAACCCCTTGCAAAAAAATTACATTTTCAACAATGTTCCCAAAACCCATCGATATGTACATCAAATGAAAGGTCTGTTCAATACCTATCCACAGCTGAGAACAAAAATCGTCAGCGGTATCTGGTTGTTAAGATATTTTCATACAAAATTATTCGCATGATTTTCCACCCAACTGCATTTGACTTGCTTTGGATGCTGATATCTCCGCAACCAAGCCCCGGAAAAATCTGCGACTGCCAGTACTCGAAAGGGACTGCACAGACCTTTCCATTGTTGTATAATTTAATGTACAATTCTTGACTTCACATTTTTCGACATTTTTGAAAAAAATCAAGGTTAACCCCTTGCAAAAAAAAATTACATTTTCAACAATGTTCCCAAAACCCATCGATATGTACATCAAATGAAAGGTCTGTTCAATACCTATCCACAGCTGAGAACAAAAATCGTCAGCGGTATCTGGTTGTTAAGATATTTTCATACAAAATTATTCGCATGATTTTCTACCCAACCGCATTTGACTTGCTTTGGATGCTGATATCTCCGCAACCAAGCCCCGGAAAAATCTGCGACTGTCAGTACTCGAAAGTGACTGCACAGACCTTTCCATTGTTGTATAATTTAATGTACAATTCTTGACTTCACATTTTTCGACATTTTTGAAAAAAATCAAGGTTAACCCCTTGCAAAAAAAAATTACATTTTCAACAATGTTCCCAAAACCCATCGATATGTACATCAAATGAAAGGTCTGTTCAATACCTATCCACAGCTGAGAACAAAAATCGTCAGCGGTATCTGGTTGTTAAGATATTTTCATACAAAATTATTCGCATGATTTTCCACCCAACTGCATTTGACTTGCTTTGGATGCTGATATCTCCGCAACCAAGCCCCGGAAATATCTGCGACTGCCAGTGCTCGAAAGGGATTGCACAGACCTTTCCATTGTTGTATAATTTAATGTACAATTCTTGACTTCACATTTTTCGACATTTTTTAAAAAAATCAAGGTTAACCCCTTGCAAAAAAAAATTACATTTTCAACATTGTTCCCAAAACCCATCGATATGTACATCAAATGAAAGGTCTGTTCAATACCTATCCACAGCTGAGAACAAAAATCGTCAGCGGTATCTGGTTGTTAAGATATTTTCATACAAAATTATTCGCATGATTTTCCACCCAACTGCATTTGACTTGCTTTGGATGCTGATATCTCCGCAACCAAGCCCCGGAAAAATCTGCGACTGTCAGTACTCGAAAGGGACTGCACAGACCTTTCCATTGTTGTATAATTTAATGTACAATTCTTGACTTCACATTTTTCGACATTTTTGAAAAAAATTAAGGTTAACCCCTTGCAAAAAAAATTACATTTTCAACAATGTTCCCAAAAGCCATCGATATGTACATCAAATAAAAGGTCTGTTCAATACCTATCCACAGCTGAGAACAAAAATCGTCAGCGGTATCTGGTTGTTAAGATATTTTCATACAAAATTATTCGCATGATTTTCCACCCAACTGCATTTGACTTGCTTTGGATGCTGATATCTCCGCAACCAAGCCCCGTAAATATCTGCGACTGCCAGTGCTCGAAAGGGATTGCACAGACCTTTCCATTGTTGTATAATTTAATGTACAATTCTTGACTTCACATTTTTCGACATTTTTGAAAAAAATCAAGGTTAACCCCTTGCAAAAAAAAATTACATTTTCAACAATGTTCCCAAAACCCATCGATATGTACATCAAATGAAAGGTCTGTTCAATACCTATCCACAGCTGAGAACAAAAATCCTCAGCGGTATCTGGTTGTTAAGATATTTTCATACAAAATTATTCGCATGATTTTCCACCCAACTGCATTTGACTTGCTTTGGATGCTGATATCTCCGCAACTAAGCCCCGGAAAAATCTGCGACTGCCAGTGCTCGAAAGGGATTGCACAGACCTTTTCATTGTTGTATAATTTAATGTACAATTCTTGACTTCACATTTTTCGACATTTTTGAAAAAAATCAAGGTTAACCCCTTGCAAAAAAAAATTACATTTTCAACAATGTTCCCAAAACCCATCGATATGTACATCAAATGAAAGGTCTGTTCAATACCTATCCACAGCTGAGAACAAAAATCGTCAGCGGTATCTGGTTGTTAAGATATTTTCATACAAAATTATTCGCATGATTTTCTACCCAACCGCATTTGACTTGCTTTGGATGCTGATATCTCCGCAACCAAGCCCCGGAAAAATCTGCGACTGTCAGCACTCGAAAGGGACTGCACAGACCTTTCCATTGTTGTATAATTTAATGTACAATTCTTGACTTCACATTTATCGACATTTTTGAAAAAAATCAAGGTTAACCCCTTGCAAAAAAAAAATTACATTTTCAACAATGTTCCCAAAAGCCATGGATATGTACATCAAATGAAAGGTCTGTTCAATACCTATCCACAGCTGAGAACAAAAATCGTCAGCGGTATCTGGTTGTTAAGTTATTTGCATACAAAATTATTCGCATGATTTTCCACCCAACTGCATTTGACTTGCTTTGGATGCTGATATCTCCGCAACCAAGCCCCGGAAAAATCTGCGACTATCAGTACTCTAAAGGGACTGCACAGACCTTTCCATTGTTGTATAATTTAATGTACAATTCTTGACTTCACATTTTTCGACATTTTTGAAAAAAATTAAGGTTAACCCCTTGCAAAAAAAAATTACATTTTCAACAATGTTCCCAAAAGCCATCGATATGTACATCAAATGAAAGGTCTGTTCAATACCTATCCACAGCTGAAAACAAAAATCGTCAGCGGTATCTGGTTGTTAAGATATTTTCATACAAAATTATTCGCATGATTTTCCACCCAACTGCATTTGACTTGCTTTGGATGCTGATATCTCCGAAACCAAGCCCCGGAAAAATCTGCGACTGCCAGTGCTCGAAAGGGATTGCACAGACCTTTTCATTGTTGTATAATTTAATGTACAATTCTTGACTTCACATTTTTCGACATTTTTGAAAAAAATCAAGGTTAACCCCTTGCAAAAAAAAATTACATTTTCAACAATGTTCCCAAAACCCATCGATATGTACATCAAATGAAAGGTCTGTTCAATACCTATCCACAGCTGAGAACAAAAATCGTCAGCGGTATCTGGTTGTTAAGATATTTTCATACAAAATTATTCGCATGATTTTCTACCCAACCGCATTTGACTTGCTTTGGATGCTGATATCTCCGCAACCAAGCCCCGGAAAAATCTGCGACTGTCAGCACTCGAAAGGGACTGCACAGACCTTTCCATTGTTGTATAATTTAATGTACAATTCTTGACTTCACATTTATCGACATTTTTGAAAAAAATCAAGGTTAACCCCTTGCAAAAAAAAATTACATTTTCAACAATGTTCCCAAAACCCATCGATATGTACATCAAATGAAAGGTCTGTAATACCTATCCACAGCTGAGAACAAAAATCGTCAGCGCTATCTGGTTGTTAAGATATTTTCATACAAAATTATTCGCATGATTTTCTACCCAACTGCATTTGACTTGCTTTGGATGCTGATATCTCCGCAACCAAGCCCCGGAAAAATCTGCGATTGCCAGTACTCGAAAGGGACTGCACAGACATTTCCATTGTTGTATAATTTAATGTACAATTCTTCACTTCACATTTTTCGACATTTTTGAAAAAAATCAAGGTTAACCCCTTGCAAAAAAAAAATTACATTTTCAACAATGTTCCCAAAAGCCATCGATATGTACATCAAATGAAAGGTCTGTTCAATACCTATCCACAGCTGAGAACAAAAATCGTCAGCGGTATCTGGTTGTTAAGTTATTTGCATACAAAATTATTCGCATGATTTTCCACCCAACTGCATTTGACTTGCTTTGGATGCTGATATCTCCGCAACCAAGCCCCGGAAAAATCTGCGACTGTCTGTACTCTAAAGGGACTGCACAGACCTTTCCATTGTTGTATAATTTAATGTACAATTCTTGACTTCACATTTTTCGACATTTTTGAAAAAAATTAAGGTTAACCCCTTGCAAAAAAAAATTACATTTTCAACAATGTTCCCAAAAGCCAACGATATGTACATCAAATGAAATGTCTGTTCAATACCTATCCACAGCTGAAAACAAAAATCGTCAGCGGTATCTGGTTGTTAAGATATTTTCATACAAAATTATTCGCATGATTTTCCACCCAACTGCATTTGACTTGCTTTGGATGCTGATATCTCCGCAACCAAGCCCCGGAAAAATCTGCGATTGCCAGTACTCGAAAGGGACTGCACAGACATTTCCATTGTTGTATAATTTAATGTACAATTCTTCACTTCACATTTTTCGACATTTTTGAAAAAAATCAAGGTTAACCCCTTGCAAAAAAAAAATTACATTTTCAACAATGTTCCCAAAAGCCATCGATATGTACATCAAATGAAAGGTCTGTTCAATACCTATCCACAGCTGAGAACAAAAATCGTCAGCGGTATCTGGTTGTTAAGTTATTTGCATACAAAATTATTCGCATGATTTTCCACCCAACTGCATTTGACTTGCTTTGGATGCTGATATCTCCGCAACCAAGCCCCGGAAAAATCTGCGACTGTCTGTACTCTAAAGGGACTGCACAGACCTTTCCATTGTTGTATAATTTAATGTACAATTCTTGACTTCACATTTTTCGACATTTTTGAAAAAAATTAAGGTTAACCCCTTGCAAAAAAAAATTACATTTTCAACAATGTTCCCAAAAGCCAACGATATGTACATCAAATGAAATGTCTGTTCAATACCTATCCACAGCTGAAAACAAAAATCGTCAGCGGTATCTGGTTGTTAAGATATTTTCATACAAAATTATTCGCATGATTTTCTACCCAACCGCATTTGACTTGCTTTGGATGCTGATATCTCCGCAACCAAGCCCCGGAAAAATCTGCGACTGTCAGTACACGAAAGGGACTGCAGCGGTATCTGGTTGTTAAGATATTTTCATACAAAATTATTCGCATGATTTTCCACCCAACTGCATTTGACTTGCTTTGTATGCTGATATCTCCGCAACCAAGCCCCGGAAAAATCTGCGACTGCCAGTGCTCGAAAGGGATTGCACAGACCTTTCCATTGTTGTATAATTTAATGTACAATTCTTGACTTCACATTTTTCGACATTTTTGAAAAAAATCAAGGTTAACCCCTTGCAAAAAAAAATTACATTTTCAACAATGTTCCCAAAACCCATCGATATGTACATCAAATGAAAGGTCTGTAATACCTATCCACAGCTGAGAACAAAAATCGTCAGCGCTATCTGGTTGTTAAGATATTTTCATACAAAATTATTCGCATGATTTTCTACCCAACTGCATTTGACTTGCTTTGGATGCTGATATCTCCGCAACCAAGCCCCGGAAAAATCTGCGACTGTCAGTACTCGAAAGGGACTGCACAGACCTTTCCATTGTTGTATAATTTAATGTACAATTCTTGACTTCACATTTTTCGACATTTTTGAAAAAAATCAAGGTTAACCCCTTGCAAAAAAAAATTACATTTTCAACAATGTTCCCAAAACCCATCGATATGTACATCAAATGAAAGGTCTGTAATACCTATCCACAGCTGAGAACAAAAATCGTCAGCGCTATCTGGTTGTTAAGATATTTTCATACAAAATTATTCGCATGATTTTCTACCCAACTGCATTTGACTTGCTTTGGATGCTGATATCTCCGCAACCAAGCCCCGGAAAAATCTGCGATTGCCAGTACTCGAAAGGGACTGCAGAGACATTTCCATTGTTGTATAATTTAATGTACAATTCTTCACTTCACATTTTTCGACATTTTTGAAAAAAATCAAGGTTAACCCCTTGCAAAAAAAAAATTACATTTTCAACAATGTTCCCAAAAGCCATCGATATGTACATCAAATGAAAGGTCTGTTCAATACCTATCCACAGCTGAGAACAAGAATCGTTAGCGGTATCTGGTTGTTAAGATATTTTCATACAAAATTATTCGCATGATTTTCCACCCAACTGCATTTGACTTGCTTTGGATGCTGATATCTCCGCAACCAAGCCCCGGAAAAATCTGCGACTGCCAGTGCTCGAAAGGGATTGCACAGACCTTTTCATTGTTGTATAATTTAATGTACAATTCTTCACTTCACATTTTTCGACATTTTTGAAAAAAATCAAGGTTAACCCCTTGCAAAAAAAAATTACATTTTCAACAATGTTCCCAAAACCCATCGATATGAACATCAAATGAAAGGTCTGTTCAATACCTATCCACGGCTGAGAACAAAAATCGTCAGCGGTATCTGGTTGTTAAGATATTTTCATACAAAATTATTCGCATGATTTTCCACCCAACTGCATTTGACTTGCTTTGGATGCTGATATCTCCGCAACCAAGCCCCGGAAAAATCTGCGACTGCCAGTGCTCGAAAGGGATTGCACAGACCTTTTCATTGTTGTATAATTTAATGTACAATTCTTGACTTCACATTTTTCGACATTTTTGAAAAAAATCAAGGTTAACCCCTTGCAAAAAAAAATTACATTTTCAACAATGTTCCCAAAACCCATCGATATGTACATCAAATGAAAGGTCTGTTCAATACCTATCCACAGCTGAGAACAAAAATCGTCAGCGGTATCTGGTTGTTAAGATATTTTCATACAAAATTATTCGCATGATTTTCTACCCAACCGCATTTGACTTGCTTTGGATGCTGATATCTCCGCAACCAAGCCCGGAAAAATCTGCGACTGTCAGTACTCGAAAGGGACTGCACAGACCTTTCCATTGTTGTATAATTTAATGTACAGTTCTTGACTTCACATTTTTCGACATTTTTGAAAAAAATCAAGGTTAACCCCTTGCAAAAAAAAATTACATTATCAACAATGTTCCCAAAACCCATCGATATGTACATCAAATGAAAGGTCTGTTCAATACCTATCCACAGCTGAGAACAAAAATCGTCAGCGGTATCTGGTTGTTAACATATTTTCATACAAAATTATTCGCATGATTTTCCACCCAACTGCATTTGACTTGCTTTGGATGCTGATATCTCCGCAACCAAGCCCCGGAAAAATCTGCGACTGTCAGTACTCGAAAGGGACTGCAGCGGTATCTGGTTGTTAAGATATTTTCATACAAAATTATTCGCATGATTTTCCACCCAACTGCATTTGACTTGCTTTGGATGCTGATATCTCCGCAACCAAGCCCCGGAAAAATCTGCGACTGCCAGTGCTCGAAAGGGATTGCACAGACCTTTTCATTGTTGTATAATTTAATGTACAATTCTTGACTTCACATTTTTCGACATTTTTGAAAAAAATCAAGGTTAACCCATTGCAAATAAAAATTACATTTTCAACAATGTTCCCAAAAGCCATCGATATGTACATCAAATGAAAGGTCTGTTCAATACCTATCCACAGCTGAGAACAAAAATCGTCAGCGGTATCTGGTTGTTAAGATATTTTCATACAAAATTATTCGCATGATTTTCTACCCAGCCGCATTTGACTTGCTTTGGATGCTGATATCTCCGCAACCAAGCCACGGAAAAATCTGCGACTGCCAGTGCTCGAAAGGGATTGCACAGACCTTTCCATTGTTGTATAATTTAATGTACAATTCTTGACTTCACATTTTTCGACATTTTTGAAAAAAAATCAAGGTTAACCCCTTGCAAAAAAAAATTACATTTTCAACAATGTTCCCAAAACCCATCGATATGTACATCAAATGAAAGGTCTGTTCAATACCTATCCACAGCTGAGAACAAAAATCGTCAGCGGTATCTGGTTGTTAACATATTTTCATACAAAATTATTCGCATGATTTTCCACCCAACTGCATTTGACTTGCTTTGGATGCTGATATCTCCGCAACCAAGCCCCGGAAAAATCTGCGACTGCCAGTGCTCGAAAGGGATTGCACAGACCTTTCCATTGTTGTATAATTTAATGTACAATTCTTCACTTCACATTTTTCGACATTTTTGAAAAAAAAAAATTACATTTTCAACAATGTTCCCAAAACCCATCGATATGTACATCAAATGAAAGGTCTGTTCAATACCTATCCACAGCTGAGAACAAAAATCGTCAGCGGTATCTGGTTGTTAAGATATTTTCATACAAAATTATTCGCATGATTTTCTACCCAGCCGCATTTGACTTGCTTTGGATGCTGATATCTCCGCAACCAAGCCACGGAAAAATCTGCGACTGCCAGTGCTCGAAAGGGATTGCACAGACCTTTCCATTGTTGTATAATTTAATGTACAATTCTTGACTTCACATTTTTCGACATTTTTGAAAAAAATCAAGGTTAACCCCTTGCAAAAAAAAATTACATTTTCAACAATGTTCCCAAAACCCATCGATATGTACATCAAATGAAAGGTCTGTTCAATACCTATCCACAGCTGAGAACAAAAATCGTCAGCGGTATCTGGTTGTTAAGATATTTTCATACAAAATTATTCGCATGATTTTCCACCCAACTGCATTTGACTTGCTTTGGATGCTGATATCTCCGCAACCAAGCCACGGAAAAATCTGCGACTGCCAGTGCTCGAAAGGGATTGCACAGACCTTTCCATTGTTGTATAATTTAATGTACAATTCTTGACTTCACATTTTTCTACATTTTTGAAAAAAATCAAGGTTAACCCCTTGCAAAAAAAAATTACATTTTCAACAATGTTCCCAAAACCCATCGATATGTACATCAAATGAAAGGTCTGTTCAATACCTATCCACAGCTGAGAACAAAAATCGTCAGCGGTATCTGGTTGTTAAGATATTTTCATACAAAATTATTCGCATGATTTTCCACCCAACTGCATTTGACTTGCTTTGGATGCTGATATCTCCGCAACCAAGCCCCGGAAAAATCTGCGACTGCCAGTGCTCGAAAGGGATTGCACAGACCTTTTCATTGTTGTATAATTTAATGTACAATTATTGACTTCACATTTTTCGACATTTTTGAAAAAAATCAAGGTTAACCCCTTGCAAAAAAAATTACATTTTCAACAATGTTCCCAAAACCCATCGATATGTACATCAAATGAAAGGTCTGTTCAATACCTATCCACAGCTGAGAACAAAAATCGTCAGCGGTATCTGGTTGTTAAGATATTTTCATACAAAATTATTCGCATGATTTTCCACCCAACTGCATTTGACTTGCTTTGGATGCTGATATCTCCGCAACCAAGCCCCGGAAAAATCTGCGACTGCCAGTGCTCGAAAGGGATTGCACAGACCTTTTCATTGTTGTATAATTTAATGTACAATTATTGACTTCACATTTTTCGACATTTTTGAAAAAAATCAAGGTTAACCCCTTGCAAAAAAAATTACATTTTCAACAATGTTCCCAAAACCCATCGATATGTACATCAAATGAAAGGTCTGTTCAATACCTATCCACAGCTGAGAACAAAAATCGTCAGCGGTATCTGGTTGTTAAGATATTTTCATACAAAATTATTCGCATGATTTTCCACCCAACTGCATTTGACTTGCTTTGGATGCTGATATCTCCGCAACCAAGCCCCGGAAAAATCTGCGACTGTCAGTGCTCGAAAGGGATTGCACAGACCTTTTCATTGTTGTATAATTTAATGTACAATCCTTGACTTCACATTTTTCGACATTTTTGAAAAAAATCAAGGTTAACCCCTTGCAAAAAAAAATTACATTTTCAACAATGTTCCCAAAGGCCATCGATATGTACATCAAATGAAAGGTCTGTTCAATACCTATCCACAGCTGAGAACAAAAATCGTCAGCGGTATCTGGTTGTTAAGATATTTTCATACAAAATTATTCGCATGATTTTCTACCCAGCCGCATTTGACTTGCTTTGGATGCTGATATCTCCGCAACCAAGCCACGGAAAAATCTGCGACTGCCAGTGCTCGAAAGGGATTGCACAGACCTTTCCATTGTTGTATAATTTAATGTACAATTCTTACTTCACATTTTTCGACATTTTTGAAAAAAATCAAGGTTAACCCCTTGCAAAAAAAAATTACATTTTCAACAATGTTCCCAAAACCCATCGATATGTACATCAAATGAAAGGTCTGTTCAATACCTATCCACAGCTGAGAACAAAAATCGTCAGCGGTATCTGGTTGTTAAGATATTTTCATACAAAATTATTCGCATGATTTTCCACCCAACTGCATTTGACTTGCTTTGGATGCTGATATCTCCGCAACCAAGCCCCGGAAAAATCTGCGACTGCCAGTGCTCGAAAGGGATTGCACAGACCTTTTCATTGTTGTATAATTTAATGTACAATCCTTGACTTCACATTTTTCGACATTTTTGAAAAAAATCAAGGTTAACCCCTTGCAAAAAAAAATTACATTTTCAACAATGTTCCCAAAACCCATCGATATGTACATCAAATGAAAGGTCTGTTCAATACCTATCCACAGCTGAGAACAAAAATCGTCAGCGGTATCTGGTTGTTAAGATATTTTCATACAAAATTATTCGCATGATTTTCTACCCAACCGCATTTGACTTGCTTTGGATGCTGATATCTCCGCAACCAAGCCCCGGAAAAATCTGCGACTGTCAGTACTCGAAAGGGACTGCACAGACCTTTCCATTGTTGTATAATTTAATGTACAATTCTTGACTTCACATTTTTCGAAATTTTTGAAAAAAATCAAGGTTAACCCCTTGCAAAAAAAAATTACATTTTCAACAATGTTCCCAAAACCCATCGATATGTACATCAAATGAAATGTCTGTTCAATACCTATCCACAGCTGAGAACAAGAATCGTTAGCGGTATCTGGTTGTTAAGATATTTTCATACAAAATTATTCGCATAATTTTCTACCCAACCGCATTTGACTTGCTTTGGATGCTGATATCTCCGCAACCAAGCCCCGGAAAAATCTGCGACTGTCAGTACTCGAAAGGGACTGCACAGACCTTTCCATTGTTGTATAATTTAATGTACAATTCTTGACTTCACATTTTTCGAAATTTTTGAAAAAAATCAAGGTTAACCCCTTGCAAAAAAAAATTACATTTTCAACTATGTTCCCAAAACCCATCGATATGTACATCAAATGAAATATCTGTTCAATACATATCCACAGCTGATTACAAAAATCGTCAGCGGTATCTGGTTGTTAAGATATTTTCATACAAAATTATTCGCATGATTTTCCACCCAACTGCATTTGACTTGCTTTGGATGCTGATATCTCCGCAACCAAGCCCCGGAAAAATCTGCGACTGCCAGTGCTCGAAAGGGATTGCACAGACCTTTCCATTGTTGTATAATTTAATGTACAATTCTTGACTTCACATTTTTCGACATTTTTGAAAAAAATCAAGGTTAACCCCTGCAAAAAAAAATTACATTTTCAACAATGTTCCCAAAACCCATCGATATGTACATCAAATGAAAGGTCAGTTCAATACCTATCCACAACTGAGAACAAAAATCGTCAGCGGTATCTGGTTGTTAAGATATTTTCATACAAAATTATTCGCATGATTTTCCACCCAACTGCATTTGACTTGCTTTGGATGCTGATATCTCCGCAACCAAGCCCCGGAAAAATCTGCGACTGCCAGTGCTCGAAAGGGATTGCACAGACCTTTCCATTGTTGTACAATTTAATGTACAATTCTTGACTTCACATTTTTCGACATTTTTGAAAAAAATCAAGGTTAACCCATTGCAAAAAAAAATTACATTTTCAACAATGTTCCCAAAAGCCATCGATATGTACATCAAATGAAAGATCTGTTCAATACCTATCCACAGCTGAGAACAAAAATCGTCAGCGGTATCTGGTTGTTAAGATATTTTCATACAAAATTATTCGCATGGTTTTCTACTTTGGATGCTGATATCTCCGCAACCAAGCCCCGGAAAAATCTGCGATTGTCAGTACTCGAAAGGGACTGCACAGACCTTTCCATTGTTGTATAATTTAATGTACAATTCTTCACTTCACATTTTTCGACATTTTTGAAAAAAATCAAGGTTAACCCCTTGCAAAAAAAAATTACATTTTCAACAATGTTCCCAAAAGCCATCGATATGTACGTCAAATGAAAGGTCTGTTCAATACCTATCCACAGCTGAGAACAAAAATCGTCAGCGGTATCTGGTTGTTAAGATATTTTCATACAAAATTATTCGCATGATTTTCCACCCAACTGCATTTGACTTGCTTTGGATGCTGATATCTCCGCAACCAAGCCCCGGAAAAATCTGCGACTGCCAGTGCTCGAAAGGGATTGCACAGACCTTTCCATTGTTGTATAATTTAATGTACAATTCTTGACTTCACATTTTTCGACATTTTTGAAAAAAATCAAGGTTAACCCCTGCAAAAAAAAATTACATTTTCAACAATGTTCCCAAAACCCATCGATATGTACATCAAATGAAAGGTCTGTTCAATACCTACCCACAACTGAGAACAAAAATCGTCAGCGGTATCTGGTTGTTAAGATATTTTCATACAAAATTATTCGCATGATTTTCCACCCAACTGCATTTGACTTGCTTTGGATGCTGATATCTCCGCAACCAAGCCCCGGAAAAATCTGCGACTGCCAGTGCTCGAAAGGGATTGCACAGACCTTTCCATTGTTGTATAATTTAATGTACAATTCTTGACTTCACATTTTTCGACATTTTTGAAAAAAATCAAGGTTAACCCCTTGCAAAAAAAAATTACATTTTCAACAATGTTCCCAAAACCCATCAATATGTACATCAAATGAAAGGTCTGTTCAATACCTATCCACAGCTGAGAACAAAAATCGTCAGCGGTATCTGGTTGTTAAGATATTTTCATACAAAATTATTCGCATGATTTTCCACCCAACTGCATTTGACTTGCTTTGGATGCTGATATCTCCGCAACCAAGCCCCGGAAAAATCTGCGACTGTCAGTACTCGAAAGGGACTGCACAGACTTTTCCATTGTTGTATAATTTAATGTACAATTCTTGACTTCACATTTTTCGAAATTTTTGAAAAAAATCAAGGTTAACCCCTTGCAAAAAAAAATTACATTTTCAACAATGTTCCCAAAACCCATCGATATGTACATCAAATGAAATGTCTGTTCAATACCTATCCACAGCTGAGAACAAGAATCGTTAGCGGTATCTGGTTGTTAAGATATTTTCATACAAAATTATTCGCATAATTTTCTACCCAACCGCATTTGACTTGCTTTGGATGCTGATATCTCCGCAACCAAGCCCCGGAAAAATCTGCGACTGTCAGTACTCGAAAGGGACTGCACAGACCTTTCCATTGTTGTATAATTTAATGTACAATTCTTGACTTCACATTTTTCGAAATTTTTGAAAAAAATCAAGGTTAACCCCTTGCAAAAAAAAATTACATTTTCAACTATGTTCCCAAAACCCATCGATATGTACATCAAATGAAATATCTGTTCAATACATATCCACAGCTGATTACAAAAATCGTCAGCGGTATCTGGTTGTTAAGATATTTTCATACAAAATTATTCGCATGATTTTCCACCCAACTGCATTTGACTTGCTTTGGATGCTGATATCTCCGCAACCAAGCCCCGGAAAAATCTGCGACTGCCAGTACTCGAAAGGGACTGCACAGGCCTTTCCACTGTTGTATAATTTAATGTACAATTCTTCACTTCACATTTTTCGACATTTTTGAAAAAAATCAAGGTTAACCCCTTGCAAAAAAAAATTACATTTTCAACAATGTTCCCAAAAGCCATCGATATGTACATCAAATGAAAGATCTGTTCAATACCTATCCACAGCTGAGAACAAAAATCGTCAGCGGTATCTGGTTGTTAAGATATTTTCATACAAAATTATTCGCATGGTTTTCTACTTTGGATGCTGATATCTCCGCAACCAAGCCCCGGAAAAATCTGCGATTGTCAGTACTCGAAAGGGACTGCACAGACCTTTCCATTGTTGTATAATTTAATGTACAATTCTTCACTTCACATTTTTCGACATTTTTGAAAAAAATCAAGGTTAACCCCTTGCAAAAAAAAATTACATTTTCAACAATGTTCCCAAAAGCCATCGATATGTACGTCAAATGAAAGGTCTGTTCAATACCTATCCACAGCTGAGAACAAAAATCGTCAGCGGTATCTGGTTGTTAAGATATTTTCATACAAAATTATTCGCATGATTTTCCACCCAACTGCATTTGACTTGCTTTGGATGCTGATATCTCCGCAACCAAGCCCCGGAAAAATCTGCGACTGCCAGTGCTCGAAAGGGATTGCACAGACCTTTCCATTGTTGTATAATTTAATGTACAATTCTTGACTTCACATTTTTCGACATTTTTGAAAAAAATCAAGGTTAACCCCTGCAAAAAAAAATTACATTTTCAACAATGTTCCCAAAACCCATCGATATGTACATCAAATGAAAGGTCTGTTCAATACCTACCCACAACTGAGAACAAAAATCGTCAGCGGTATCTGGTTGTTAAGATATTTTCATACAAAATTATTCGCATGATTTTCCACCCAACTGCATTTGACTTGCTTTGGATGCTGATATCTCCGCAACCAAGCCCCGGAAAAATCTGCGACTGCCAGTGCTCGAAAGGGATTGCACAGACCTTTCCATTGTTGTATAATTTAATGTACAATTCTTGACTTCACATTTTTCGACATTTTTGAAAAAAATCAAGGTTAACCCCTTGCAAAAAAAAATTACATTTTCAACAATGTTCCCAAAACCCATCGATATGTACATCAAATGAAAGGTCTGTTCAATACCTATCCACAGCTGAGAACAAAAATCGTCAGCGGTATCTGGTTGTTAAGATATTTTCATACAAAATTATTCGCATGATTTTCCACCCAACTGCATTTGACTTGCTTTGGATGCTGATATCTCCGCAACCAAGCCCCGGAAAAATCTGCGACTGTCAGTACTCGAAAGGGACTGCACAGACCTTTCCATTGTTGTATAATTTAATGTACAATTCTTGACTTCACATTTTTCGAAATTTTTGAAAAAAATCAAGGTTAACCCCTTGCAAAAAAAAATTACATTTTCAACTATGTTCCCAAAACCCATCGATATGTACATCAAATGAAATATCTGTTCAATACATATCCACAGCTGATTACAAAAATCGTCAGCGGTATCTGGTTGTTAAGATATTTTCATACAAAATTATTCGCATGATTTTCCACCCAACTGCATTTGACTTGCTTTGGATGCTGATATCTCCGCAACCAAGCCCCGGAAAAATCTGCGACTGCCAGTACTCGAAAGGGACTGCACAGGCCTTTCCACTGTTGTATAATTTAATGTACAATTCTTCACTTCACATTTTTCGACATTTTTGAAAAAAATCAAGGTTAACCCCTTGCAAAAAAAAATTACATTTTCAACAATGTTCCCAAAACCCATCGATATGTACATCAAATGAAAGGTCTGTTCAATACCTATCCACAGCTGAGAACAAAAATCGTCAGCGGTATCTGGTTGTTAAGATATTTTCATACAAAATTATTCGCATGATTTTCCACCCAACTGCATTTGACTTGCTTTGGATGCTGATATCTCCGCAACCAAGCCCCGGAAAAATCTGCGACTGCCAGTGCTCGAAAGGGATTGCACAGACCTTTTCATTGTTGTATAATTTAATGTACAATTCTTGACTTCACATTTTTCGACATTTTTGAAAAAAATCAAGGTTAACCCCTTGCAAAAAAAAATTACATTTTCAACAATGTTCCCAAAACCCATCGATATGTACATCAAATGAAAGGTCTGTTCAATACCTATCCACAGCTGAGAACAAAAATCGTCAGCGGTATCTGGTTGTTAAGATATTTTCATACAAAATTATTTGCATGATTTTCCTCCCAACTGCATTTGACTTGCTTTGGATGCTGATATCTCCGCAACCAAGCCCCGGAAAAATCTGCGACTGCCAGTGCTCGAAAGGGATTGCACAGACCTTTCCATTGTTGTATAATTTAATGTACAATTCTTGACTTCACATTTTTCGACATTTTTGAAAAAAATCAAGGTTAACCCATTGCAAAAAAAAATTACATTTTCAACAATGTTCCCAAAAGCCATCGATATGTACATCAAATGAAAGATCTGTTCAATACCTATCCACAGCTGAGAACAAAAATCGTCAGCGGTATCTGGTTGTTAAGATATTTTCATACAAAATTATTCGCATGGTTTTCTACTTTGGATGCTGATATCTCCGCAACCAAGCCCCGGAAAAATCTGCGATTGTCAGTACTCGAAAGGGACTGCACAGACCTTTCCATTGTTGTATAATTTAATGTACAATTCTTCACTTCACATTTTTCGACATTTTTGAAAAAAATCAAGGTTAACCCCTTGCAAAAAAAAATTACATTTTCAACAATGTTCCCAAAACCCATCGATATGTACATCAAATGAAAGGTCTGTTCAATACCTATCCACAACTGAGAACAAAAATCGTCAGCGGTATCTGGTTGTTAAGATATTTTCATACAAAATTATTCGCATGATTTTCCACCCAACTGCATTTGACTTGCTTTGGATGCTGATATCTCCGCAACCAAGCCCCGGAAAAATCTGCGACTGCCAGTGCTCGAAAGGGATTGCACAGACCTTTCCATTGTTGTATAATTTAATGTACAATTCTTGACTTCACATTTTTCGACATTTTTGAAAAAAATCAAGGTTAACCCCTTGCAAAAAAAAATTACATTTTCAACAATGTTCCCAAAACCCATCGATATGTACATCAAATGAAAGGTCTGTTCAATACCTATCCACAGCTGAGAACAAAAATCGTCAGCGGTATCTGGTTGTTAAGATATTTTCATACAAAATTATTCGCATGATTTTCCACCCAACTGCATTTGACTTGCTTTGGATGCTGATATCTCCGCAACCAAGCCCCGGAAAAATCTGCGACTGCCAGTGCTCGAAAGGGATTGCACAGACCTTTCCATTGTTGTATAATTTAATGTACAATTCTTGACTTCACATTTTTCGACATTTTTGAAAAAAATTAAGGTTAACCCCTTGCAAAAAAAAATTACATTTTCAACAATGTTCCCAAAACCCATCGATATGTACATCAAATGAAAGGTCTGTTCAATACCTATCCACAACTGAGAACAAAAATCGTCAGCGGTATCCGGTTGTTAAGATATTTTCATACAAAATTATTCGCATGATTTTCCACCCAACTGCATTTGACTTGCTTTGGATGCTGATATCTCCGCAACCAAGCCCCGGAAAAATCTGCGACTGCCAGTGCTCGAAAGGGATTGCACAGACCTTTCCATTGTTGTATAATTTAATGTACAATTCTTGACTTCACATTTTTCGACATTTTTGAAAAAAATCAAGGTTAACCCCTTGCAAAAAAAAATTACATTTTCAACAATGTTCCCAAAACCCATCGATATGTACATCAAATGAAAGGTCTGTTCAATACCTATCCACAGCTGAGAACAAAAATCGTCAGCGGTATCTGGTTGTTAAGATATTTTCATACAAAATTATTCGCATGATTTTCCACCCAACTGCATTTGACTTGCTTTGGATGCTGATATCTCCGCAACCAAGCCCCGGAAAAATCTGCGACTGCCAGTGCTCGAAAGGGATTGCACAGACCTTTTCATTGTTGTATAATTTAATGTACAATTCTTGACTTCACATTTTTCGACATTTTTGAAAAAAATCAAGGTTAACCCCTTGCAAAAAAAAATTACATTTTCAACAATGTTCCCAAAACCCATCGATATGTACATCAAATGAAAGGTCTGTTCAATACCTATCCACAGCTGAGAACAAAAATCGTCAGCGGTATCTGGTTGTTAAGATATTTTCATACAAAATTATTTGCATGATTTTCCTCCCAACTGCATTTGACTTGCTTTGGATGCTGATATCTCCGCAACCAAGCCCCGGAAAAATCTGCGACTGCCAGTGCTCGAAAGGGATTGCACAGACCTTTCCATTGTTGTATAATTTAATGTACAATTCTTGACTTCACATTTTTCGACATTTTTGAAAAAAATCAAGGTTAACCCATTGCAAAAAAAAATTACATTTTCAACAATGTTCCCAAAAGCCATCGATATGTACATCAAATGAAAGATCTGTTCAATACCTATCCACAGCTGAGAACAAAAATCGTCAGCGGTATCTGGTTGTTAAGATATTTTCATACAAAATTATTCGCATGGTTTTCTACTTTGGATGCTGATATCTCCGCAACCAAGCCCCGGAAAAATCTGCGATTGTCAGTACTCGAAAGGGACTGCACAGACCTTTCCATTGTTGTATAATTTAATGTACAATTCTTCACTTCACATTTTTCGACATTTTTGAAAAAAATCAAGGTTAACCCCTTGCAAAAAAAAATTACATTTTCAACAATGTTCCCAAAACCCATCGATATGTACATCAAATGAAAGGTCTGTTCAATACCTATCCACAGCTGAGAACAAAAATCGTCAGCGGTATCTGGTTGTTAAGATATTTTCATACAAAATTATTCGCATGATTTTCCACCCAACTGCATTTGACTTGCTTTGGATGCTGATATCTCCGCAACCAAGCCCCGGAAAAATCTGCGACTGCCAGTGCTCGAAAGGGATTGCACAGACCTTTTTATTGTTGTATAATTTAATGTACAATTCTTGACTTCACATTTTTCGACATTTTTGAAAAAAAATCAAGGTTAACCCCTTGCAAAAAAAAATTACATTTTCAACAATGTTCCCAAAAGCCATCGATTAGTACATCAAATGAAAGGTCTGTTCAATACCTATCCACAGCTGAGAACAAAAATCGTCAGCGGTATCTGGTTGTTAAGATATTTTCATACAAAATTATTCGCATGGTTTTCTACTTTGGATGCTGATATCTCCGCAACCAAGCCCCGGAAAAATCTGAGACTGCCAGTGCTCGAAAGGGATTGCACAGACCTTTCCATTGTTGTATAATTTAATGTACAATTCTTGACTTCACATTTTTCGACATTTTTGAAAAAAATCAAGGTTAACCCCTTGCAAAAAAAAATTACATTTTCAACAATGTTCCCAAAACCCATCGATATGTATATCAAATGAAAGGTCTGTTCAATACCTATCCACAGCTGAGAACAAAAATCGTCAGCGCTATCTGGTTGTTAAGATATTTTCATACAAAATTATTCGCATGATTTTCTACCCAACTGCATTTGACTTGCTTTGGATGCTGATATCTCCGCAACCAAGCCCCGGAAAAATCTGCGACTGCCAGTGCTCGAAAGGGATTGCACAGACCTTTTCATTATTGTATAATTTAATGTACAATTCTTGACTTCACATTTTTCGACATTTTTGAAAAAAATCAAGGTTAACCCCTTGCAAAAAAAATTACATTTTCAACAATGTTCCCAAAACCCATCGATATGTACATCAAATGAAAGGTCTGTTCAATACCTATCCACAGCTGAGAACAAAAATCGTCAGCGGTATCTGTTTGTTAAGATATTTTCATACAAAATTATTCGCATGATTTTCCACCCAACTGCATTTGACTTGCTTTGGATGCTGATATCTCCACAACCAAGCCCCGGAAAAATCTGCGACTGCCAGTGCTCGAAAGGGATTGCACAGACCTTTCCATTGTTATATAATTTAATGTACAATTCTTGACTTCACATTTTTCGACATTTTTGAAAAAAATCAAGGTTAACCCCTTGCAAAAAAAATTACATTTTCAACAATGTTCCCAAAACCCATCGATATGTACATCAAATGAAAGGTCTGTTCAATACCTATCCACAGCTGAGAACAAAAATCGTCAGCGGTATCTGGTTGTTAAGATATTTTCATACAAAATTATTCGCATGATTTTCCACCCAACTGCATTTGACTTGCTTTGGATGCTGATATCTCCGCAACCAAGCCCCGGAAAAATCTGCGACTGCCAGTGCTCGAAAGGGATTGCACAGACCTTTCCATTGTTGTATAATTTAATGTACAATTCTTGACTTCACATTTTTCGACATTTTTGAAAAAAATCAAGGTTAACCCCTTGCAAAAAAAAATTACATTTTCAACAATGTTCCCAAACCCTATCGATATGAACATCAAATGAAAGGTCTGTTCAATACCTATCCAAAGCTGCGAACAAAAATCGTCAGCGGTATCTGGTTGTTAAGATATTTTCATACAAAATTATTCGCATGATTTTCTACCCAACCGCATTTGACTTGTTTTGGATGCTGATATCTCCGCAACCAAGCCCCGGAAAAATCTGCGACTGTCAGTACTCGAAAGAGACTGCACAGGCCTTTCCATTGTTGTATAATTTAATGTACAATTCTTGACTTCACATTTTTCGACATTTTTGAAAAAAAATAAGGTTAACCCCTTGCAAAAAAATTATATATTCAACAATGTTCCCAAAAGCCATCGATATGTACAGCAAATGAAAGGTCTGTTCAATACCTATCCACAGCTGAGAACAAAAATCGTCAGCGGTATCTGGTTGTTAAGATATTTTCATACAAAATTATTCGCATGATTTTCCACCCAACTGCATTTGACTTGCTTTGGATGCTGATATCTCCGCAACCAAGCCCCGGAAAAATCTGCGACTGCCAGTGCTCGAAAGGGATTGCACAGACCTTTCCATTGTTGTATAATTTAATGTACAATTCTTGACTTCACATTTTTCGACATTTTTGAAAAAAATCAAGGTTAACCCCTTGCAAAAAAAATTACATTTTCAACAATGTTCCCAAAACCCATCGATATGTACATCAAATGAAAGGTCTGTTCAATACCTATCAACAGCTGAGAACAAAAATCGTCAGCGGTATCTGGTTGTTAAGATATTTTCATACAAAATTATTCGCATGATTTTCTACCCAACCGCATTTGACTTGTTTTGGATGCTGATATCTCCGCAACCAAGCCCCGGAAAAATCTGCGACTGTCAGTACTCGAAAGGGACTGCACAGGCCTTTCCATTGTAGTATAATTTAATGTACAATTCTTGACTTCACATTTTTCGACATTTTTGAAAAAAATTAAGGTTAATCCCTTGCAAAAAAAAATTACATTTTCAACAATGTTCCCAAGAGCCATCGATATGTACATCAAATGAAAGGTCTGTTCAATACCTATCAACAGCTGAGAACAAAAATCGTCAGCGGTATCTGGTTGTTGAGATATTTTCATACAAAATTATTCGCATGATTTTCCACCCAACTGCATTTGACTTGCTTTGGATGCTGATATCTCCGCAACCAAGCCCCGGAAAAATCTGCGACTGCCAGTGCTCGAAAGGGATTGCACAGACCTTTCCATTGTTGTATAATTTAATGTACAATTCTTGACTTCACATTTTTCGACATTTTTGAAAAAAATCCAGGTTAACCCCTTGCAAAAAAAAATTACATTTTCAACAATGTTCCCAAAAGCCATCGATATGTACATCAAATGAAAGGTCTGTTCAATACCTATCCACAGCTGAGAACAAAAATCGTCAGCGGTATCTGGTTGTTAAGATATTTTCATACAAAATTATTCGCATGATTTTCCACCCAACTGCATTTGACTTGCTTTGGATGCTGATATCTCCGCAACCAAGCCCCGGAAAAATCTGCGACTGCCAGTGCTCGAAAGGGATTGCACAGACCTTTCCATTGTTGTATAATTTAATGTACAATTCTTGACTTCACATTTTTCGACATTTTTGAAAAAAATCAAGGTTAACCCCTTGCAAAAAAAAAATTACATTTTCAACAATGTTCCCAAAACCCATCGATATGTACATCAAATGAAAGGTCTGTTCAATACCTATCCACAGCTGAGAACAAAAATCGTCAGCGGTATCTGGTTGTTAAGATATTTTCATACAAAACTATTCGCATGATTTTCCACCCAACTGCATTTGACTTGCTCTGGATGCTGATATCTCCGCAACCAAGCCCCGGAAAAATCTGCGACTGCCAGTACTCGAAAGGGACTGCACAGACCTTTCATTGTTGTATAATTTAATGTACAATTCTTGACTTCACATTTTTCGAAATTTTTGAAAAAAATCAAGGTTAACCCCTTGCAAAAAAAAATTACATTTTCAACAATGTTCCCAAACCCCATCGATATGTACATCAAATGAAAGGTCTGTTCAATACCTATCCACAGCTGAGAACAAAAATCGTCAGCGGTATCTGGTTGTTAAGATATTTTCATACAAAATTATTCGCATGATTTTCCACCCAACTGCATTTGACTTGCTTTGGATGCTGATATCTCCGCAACCAAGCCCCAGAAAAATCTGCGACTGCCAGTGCTCGAAAGGGATTTCACAGACCTTTCCATTGTTGTATAATTTAATGTACAATTCTTGACTTCACATTTTTCGACATTTTTGAAAAAAATCAAGGTTAACCCCTTGCAAAAAAAAATTACGTTTTCAACAATGTTCCCAAAAGCCATCGATATGTACATCAAATGAAAGGTCTGTTCAATACCTATCCACAGCTGAGAACAAAAATCGTCAGCGATATCTGGTTGTTAAGATATTTTCATACAAAATTATTCGCATGATTTTCTACCCAACCGCATTTGACTTGTTTTGGATGCTGATATCTCCGCAACCAAGCCCCGGAAAAATCTGCGACTGTCAGTACTCGAAAGGGACTGCACAGGCCTTTCCATTGTTGTATAATTTAATGTACAATTCTTGACTTCACATTTTTCGACATTTTTGAAAAAAAATAAGGTTAACCCCTTGCAAAAAAATTACATATTCAACAATGTTCCCAAAAGCCATCGATATGTACAGCAAATGAAAGGTCTGTTCAATACCTATCCACAGCTGAGAACAAAAATCGTCAGCGGTATCTGGTTGTTAAGATATTTTCATACAAAATTATTCGCATGATTTTCCACCCAACTGCATTTGACTTGCTTTGGATGCTGATATCTCCGCAACCAAGCCCCGGAAAAATCTGCGACTGCCAGTGCTCGAAAGGGACTGCACAGGCCTTTCCATTGTAGTATAATTTAATGTACAATTCTTGACTTCACATTTTTCGACATTTTTGAAAAAAATTAAGGTTAATCCCTTGCAAAAAAAAATTACATTTTCAACAATGTTCCCAAAAGCCATCGATATGTACATCAAATGAAAGGTCTGTTCAATACCTATCCACAGCTGAGAACAAAAATCGTCAGCGGTATCTGGTTGTTAAGATATTTTCATACAAAATTATTCGCATGATTTTCCACCCAACTGCATTTGACTTGCTTTGGATGCTGATATCTCCGCAACCAAGCCCCGGAAAAATCTGCGACTGCCAGTGCTCGAAAGGGATTGCACAGACCTTTTCATTGTTGTATAATTTAATGTACAATTCTTGACTTCACATTTTTCGACATTTTTGAAAAAAATCAAGGTTGCCTTGCAAAAAAAAATTACATTTTCAACAATATTCCCAAAACCCATCGATATGTACATCAAATGAAAGGTCTGTTCAATACCTATCCACAGCTGAGAACAAAAATCGTCAGCGGGATCTGGTTGTTAAGATATTTTCATACAAAATTATTCGCATGATTTTCCACCCAACTGCATTTGACTTGCTTTGGATGCTGATATCTCCGCAACCAAGCCCCGGAAAAATCTGCGACTGCCAGTGCTCGAAAGGGATTGCACAGACCTTTGCATTGTTGTATAATTTAATGTACAATTCTTGACTTCACATTTTTCGACATTTTTGAAAAAAATCAAGGTTAACCCCTTGCAAAAAAAAATTACATTTTCAACAATGTTCCCAAAAGCCATCGATATGTACATCAAATGAAAGGTCTGTTCAATACCTATCCACAGCTGAGAACAAAAATCGTCAGCGGTATCTGGTTGTTAAGATATTTTCATACAAAATTATTCGCATGATTTTCCACCCAACTGCATTTGACTTGCTTTGGATGCTGATATCTCCGCAACCAAGCCCCGGAAAAATCTGCGACTGCCAGTGCTCGAAAGGGATTGCACAGACCTTTTCATTGTTGTATAATTTAATGTACAATTCTTGACTTCACATTTTTCGACATTTTTGAAAAAAATCAAGGTTGCCTTGCAAAAAAAAATTACATTTTCAACAATATTCCCAAAACCCATCGATATGTACATCAAATGAAAGGTCTGTTCAATACCTATCCACAGCTGAGAACAAAAATCGTCAGCGGGATCTGGTTGTTAAGATATTTTCATACAAAATTATTCGCATGATTTTCCACCCAACTGCATTTGACTTGCTTTGGATGCTGATATCTCCGCAACCAAGCCCCGGAAAAATCTGCGACTGCCAGTGCTCGAAAGGGATTGCACAGACCTTTGCATTGTTGTATAATTTAATGTACAATTCTTGACTTCACATTTTTCGACATTTTTGAAAAAAATCAAGGTTAACCCCTTGCAAAAAAAAATTACATTTTCAACAATGTTCCCAAAACCCATCGATATGTACATCAAATGAAAGGTCTGTTCAATACCTATCCACAGCTGAGAACAAAAATCGTCAGCGCTATCTGGTTGTTAAGATATTTTCATACAAAATTATTCGCATGATTTTCTACCCAACTGCATTTGACTTGCTTTGGATGCTGATATCTCCGCAAGCAAGCCCCGGAAAAATCTGCGACTGTCAGTACTCGAAAGGGACTGCACAGACCTTTCCATTGTTGTATAATTTAATGTACAATTCTTGACTTCACATTTTTCGACATTTTTGAAAAAAATCAAGGTTAACCCCTTGCAAAAAAAATTACATTTTCAACAATGTTCCCAAAACCCATCGATATGTATATCAAATGAAAGGTCTGTTCAATACCTATCCACAGCTGAGAACAAAAATCGTCAGCGCTATCTGGTTGTTAAGATATTTTCATACAAAATTATTCGCATGATTTTCTACCCAACTGCATTTGACTTGCTTTGGATGCTGATATCTCCGCAACCAAGCCCCGGAAAAATCTGCGACTGTCAGTACTCGAAAGGGACTGCACAGACCTTTCCATTGTTGTATAATTTAATGTACAATTCTTGACTTCACATTTTTCGACATTTTTGAAAAAAATCAAGGTTAACCCCTTGCAAAAAAAATTACATTTTCAACAATGTTCCAAAAAACCCATCGATATGTAGATCAAATGAAAGGTCTGTTCAATACCTATCCACAGCTGAGAACAAAAATCGTCAGCGGTATCTGGTTGTTAAGATATTTTCATACAAAATTATTCGCATGATTTTCTACCCAACCGCATTTGACTTGCTTTGGATGCTGATATCTCCGCAACCAAGCCCGGGAAAAATCTGCGACTGTCAGTACTCGAAAGGGACAGCACAGACCTTTCCATTGTTGTATAATTTAATGTACAATTCTTGACTTCACATTTTTCGAAATTTTGGAAAAAAATCAAGGTTAACCCCTTGAAAAAAAAAATTACATTTTCAACAATGTTCCCAAAACCCATCGATATGTACATCAAATGAAAGGTCTGTTCAATACCTATCCACAGCTGAGAACAAAAATCGTCAGCGGTATCTGGTTGTTAAGATATTTTCATACAAAATTATTCGCATGATTTTCCACCCAACTGCATTTGACTTGCTTTGGATGCTGATATCTCCGCAACCAAGCCCCGGAAAAATCTGCGACTGCCAGTGCTCGAAAGGGATTGCACAGACCTTTTCATTGTTGTATAATTTAATGTACAATTCTTGAATTCACATTTTTCGACATTTTTGAAAAAAATCAAGGTTAACCCCTTGCAAAAAAAAATTACATTTTCAACAATGTTCCCAAAACCCATCGATATGTACATCAAATGAAAGGTCTGTTCAATACCTATCCACAGCTGAGAACAAAAATCGTCAGCGGTATCTGGTTGTTAAGATATTTTCATACAAAATTATTCGCATGATTTTCCACCCAACTGCATTTGACTTGCTTTGGATGCTGATATCTCCGCAACCAAGCCCCGGAAAAATCTGCGACTGCCAGTGCTCGAAAGGGATTGCACAGACCTTTCCATTGTTGTATAATTTAATGTACAATTCTTGACTTCACATTTTTCGACATTTTTGAAAAAAATCAAGGTTAACCCCTTGCAAAAAAAAATTACATTTTCAACAATGTTCCCAAAACCCATCGATATGTACATCAAATGAAAGGTCTGTTCAATACCTATCCACAGCTGAGAACAAAAATCGTCAGCGGTATCTGGTTGTTAAGATATTTTCATACAAAATTATTCGCATGATTTTCCACCCAACTGCATTTGACTTGCTTTGGATGCTGATATCTCCGCAACCAAGCCCCGGAAAAATCTGCGACTGTCAGTACTCGAAAGGGACTGCACAGACCTTTCCATTGTTGTATAATTTAATGTACAATTCTTGACTTCACATTTTTCGAAATTTTTGAAAAAAATCAAGGTTAACCCCTTGCAAAAAAAAATTACATTTTCAACAATGTTCCCAAAACCCATCGATATGTACATCAAATGAAAGGTCTGTTCAATACCTATCCACAGCTGAGAACAAAAATCGTCAGCGGTATCTGGTTGTTAAGATATTTTCATACAAAATTATTCGCATGATTTTCCACCCAACTGCATTTGACTTGCTTTGGATGCTGATATCTCCGCAACCAAGCCCCGGAAAAATCTGCGACTGCCAGTGCTCGAAAGGGATTGCACAGACCTTTTCATTGTTGTATAATTTAATGTACAATTCTTGACTTCACATTTTTCGACATTTTTGAAAAAAATCAAGGTTGCCTTGCAAAAAAAAATTACATTTTCAACAATATTCCCAAAACCCATCGATATGTACATCAAATGAAAGGTCTGTTCAATACCTATCCACAGCTGAGAACAAAAATCGTCAGCGGTATCTGGTTGTTAAGATATTTTCATACAAAATTATTCGCATGATTTTCCACCCAACTGCATTTGACTTGCTTTGGATGCTGATATCTCCGCAACCAAGCCCCGGAAAAATCTGCGACTGCCAGTGCTCGAAAGGGATTGCACAGACCTTTCCATTGTTGTATAATTTAATGTACAATTCTTGACTTCACATTTTTCGACATTTTTGAAAAAAATCAAGGTTAACCCCTTGCAAAAAAAAATTACATTTTCAACAATGTTCCCAAAACCCATCGATATGTACATCAAATGAAAGGTCTGTTCAATACCTATCCACAGCTGAGAACAAAAATCGTCAGCGCTATCTGGTTGTTAAGATATTTTCATACAAAATTATTCGCATGATTTTCTACCCAACTGCATTTGACTTGCTTTGGATGCTGATATCTCCGCAACCAAGCCCCGGAAAAATCTGCGACTGTCAGTACTCGAAAGGGACTGCACAGACCTTTCCATTGTTGTATAATTTAATGTACAATTCTTGACTTCACATTTTTCGACATTTTTGAAAAAAATCAAGGTTAACCCCTTGCAAAAAAAATTACATTTTCAACAATGTTCCAAAAAACCCATCGATATGTAGATCAAATGAAAGGTCTGTTCAATACCTATCCACAGCTGAGAACAAAAATCGTCAGCGGTATCTGGTTGTTAAGATATTTTCATACAAAATTATTCGCATGATTTTCTACCCAACCGCATTTGACTTGCTTTGGATGCTGCTATCTCCGCAACCAAGCCCGGGAAAAATCTGCGACTGTCAGTACTCGAAAGGGACAGCACAGACCTTTCCATTGTTGTATAATTTAATGTACAATTCTTGACTTCACATTTTTCGAAATTTTGGAAAAAAATCAAGGTTAACCCCTTGAAAAAAAAATTACATTTTCAACAATGTTCCCAAAACCCATCGATATGTACATCAAATGAAAGGTCTGTTCAATACCTATCCACAGCTGAGAACAAAAATCGTCAGCGGTATCTGGTTGTTAAGATATTTTCATACAAAATTATTCGCATGATTTTCCACCCAACTGCATTTGACTTGCTTTGGATGCTGATATCTCCGCAACCAAGCCCCGGAAAAATCTGCGACTGTCAGTACTCGAAAGGGACTGCACAGACCTTTCCATTGTTGTATAATTTAATGTACAATTCTTGACTTCACATTTTTCGAAATTTTTGAAAAAAATCAAGGTTAACCCCTTGCAAAAAAAAATTACATTTTCAACAATGTTCCCAAAACCCATCGATATGTACATCAAATGAAAGGTCTGTTTAATACCTATCCACAGCTGAGAACAAAAATCGTCAGCGGTATCTGGTTGTTAAGATATTTTCATACAAAATTATTCGCATGATTTTCCACCCAACTGCATTTGACTTGCTTTGGATGCTGATATCTCCGCAACCAAGCCCCGGAAAAATCTGCGACTGCCAGTGCTCGAAAGGGATTGCACAGACCTTTTCATTGTTGTATAATTTAATGTACAATTCTTGACTTCACATTTTTCGACATTTTTGAAAAAAATCAAGGTTGCCTTGCAAAAAAAAATTACATTTTCAACAATATTCCCAAAACCCATCGATATGTACATCAAATGAAAGGTCTGTTCAATACCTATCCACAGCTGAGAACAAAAATCGTCAGCGGTATCTGGTTGTTAAGATATTTTCATACAAAATTATTCGCATGATTTTCCACCCAACTGCATTTGACTGGCTTTGGATGCTGATATCTCCGCAACCAAGCCCCGGAAAAATCTGCGACTGCCAGTGCTCGAAAGGGATTGCACAGACCTTTCCATTGTTGTATAATTTAATGTACAATTCTTGACTTCACATTTTTCGACATTTTTGAAAAAAATCAAGGTTAACCCCTTGCAAAAAAAAATTACATTTTCAACAATGTTCCCAAAACCCATCGATATGTACATCAAATGAAAGGTCTGTTCAATACCTATCCACAGCTGAGAACAAAAATCGTCAGCGCTATCTGGTTGTTAAGATATTTTCATACAAAATTATTCGCATGATTTTCTACCCAACTGCATTTGACTTGCTTTGGATGCTGATATCTCCGCAACCAAGCCCCGGAAAAATCTGCGACTGTCAGTACTCGAAAGGGACTGCACAGACCTTTCCATTGTTGTATAATTTAATGTACAATTCTTGACTTCACATTTTTCGACATTTTTGAAAAAAATCAAGGTTAACCCCTTGCAAAAAAAATTACATTTTCAACAATGTTCCAAAAAACCCATCGATATGTAGATCAAATGAAAGGTCTGTTCAATACCTATCCACAGCTGAGAACAAAAATCGTCAGCGGTATCTGGTTGTTAAGATATTTTCATACAAAATTATTCGCATGATTTTCTACCCAACCGCATTTGACTTGCTTTGGATGCTGATATCTCCGCAACCAAGCCCGGGAAAAATCTGCGACTGTCAGTACTCGAAAGGGACAGCACAGACCTTTCCATTGTTGTATAATTTAATGTACAATTCTTGACTTCACATTTTTCGAAATTTTGGAAAAAAATCAAGGTTAACCCCTTGAAAAAAAAAATTACATTTTCAACAATGTTCCCAAAACCCATCGATATGTACATCAAATGAAAGGTCTGTTCAATACCTATCCACAGCTGAGAACAAAAATCGTCAGCGGTATCTGGTTGTTAAGATATTTTCATACAAAATTATTCGCATGATTTTCCACCCAACTGCATTTGACTTGCTTTGGATGCTGATATCTCCGCAACCAAGCCCCGGAAAAATCTGCGACTGTCAGTACTCGAAAGGGACTGCACAGACCTTTCCATTGTTGTATAATTTAATGTACAATTCTTGACTTCACATTTTTCGAAATTTTTGAAAAAAATCAAGGTTAACCCCTTGCAAAAAAAAATTACATTTTCAACAATGTTCCCAAAACCCATCGATATGTACATCAAATGAAAGGTCTGTTCAATACCTATCCACAGCTGAGAACAAAAATCGTCAGCGGTATCTGGTTGTTAAGATATTTTCATACAAAATTATTCGCATGATTTTCCACCCAACTGCATTTGACTTGCTTTGGATGCTGATATCTCCGCAACCAAGCCCCGGAAAAATCTGCGACTGTCAGTACTCGAAAGGGACTGCACAGACCTTTCCATTGTTGTATAATTTAATGTACAATTCTTGACTTCACATTTTTCGAAATTTTTGAAAAAAATCAAGGTTAACCCCTTGCAAAAAAAAATTACATTTTCAACAATGTTCCCAAAACCCATCGATATGTACATCAAATGAAAGGTCTGTTCAATACCTATCCACAGCTGAGAACAAAAATCGTCAGCGGTATCTGGTTGTTAAGATATTTTCATACAAAATTATTCGCATGATTTTCCACCCAACTGCATTTGACTTGCTTTGGATGCTGATATCTCCGCAACCAAGCCCCGGAAAAATCTGCGACTGCCAGTGCTCGAAAGGGATTGCACAGACCTTTTCATTGTTGTATAATTTAATGTAAAAATCTGCGACTGTCAGTACTCGAAAGGGACTGCACAGGCCTTTCCATTGTAGTATAATTTAATGTACAATTCTTGACTTCACATTTTTCGACATTTTTGAAAAAAATTATGGTTAATCCCTTGCAAAAAAAAATTACATTTTCAACAATGTTCCCAAAAGCCATCGATATGTACATCAAATGAAAGGTCTGTTCAATAGCTATCCACTGCTGAGAACAAAAATCGTCAGCGGTATCTGGTTGTTAAGATATTTTCATACAAAATTATTCGCATGATTTTCCACCCAACTGCATTTGACTTGCTTTGGATGCTGATATCTCCGCAACCAAGCCCCGGAAAAATCTGCGACTGCCAGTGCTCGAAAGGGATTGCACAGACCTTTTCATTGTTGTATAATTTAATGTACAATTCTTGACTTCACATTTTTCGACATTTTTGAAAAAAATCAAGGTTAACCCCTTGCAAAAAAAAATTACATTTTCAACAATGTTCCCAAAACCCATCGATATGTACATCAAATGAAAGGTCTGTTCAATACCTATCCACAGCTGAGAACAAAAATCGTCAGCGGTATCTGGTTGTTAAGATATTTTCATACAAAATTATTCGCATGATTTTCTACCCAACCGCATTTGACTTGCTTTGGATGCTGATATCTCCGCAACCAAGCCCCGGAAAAATCTGCGACTGTCAGTACTCGAAAGGGACTGCAAAGACCTTTCCATTGTTGTATAATTTAATGTACAATTCTTGACTTCACATTTTTCGACATTTTTGAAAAAAATCAAGGTTAACCCCTTGCAAAAAAAAATTACATTTTCAACAATGTTCCCAAAACCCATCGATATGTACAGCAAATGAAAGGTCTGTTCAATACCTATCCACAGCTGAGAACAAAAATCGTCAGCGGTATCTGGTTGTTAAGATATTTTCATACAAAATTATTCGCATGATTTTCCACCCAACTGCATTTGACTTGCTTTGGATGCTGATATCTCCGCAACCAAGCCCCGGAAAAATCTGCGACTGCCAGTGCTCGAAAGGGATTGCACAGACCTTTTCATTGTTGTATAATTTAATGTACAATTCTTGACTTCACATTTTTCGACATTTTTGAAAAAAATCAAGGTTAACCCCTTGCAAAAAAAAATTACATTTTCAACAATGTTCCCAAAACCCATCGATATGTACATCAAATGAAAGGTCTGTTCAATACCTATCCACAGCTGAGAACAAAAATCGTCAGCGGTATCTGGTTGTTAAGATATTTTCATACAAAATTATTCGCATGATTTTCTACCCAACCGCATTTGACTTGCTTTGGATGCTGATATCTCCGCAACCAAGCCCCGGAAAAATCTGCGACTGTCAGTACTCGAAAGGGACTGCACAGACCTTTCCATTGTTGTATAATTTAATGTACAATTCTTGACTTCACATTTTTCGAAATTTTTGAAAAAAATCAAGGTTAACCCCTTGCAAAAAAAAATTACATTTTCAACAATGTTCCCAAAACCCATCGATATGTACATCAAATGAAAGGTCTGTTCAATACCTATCCACAGCTGAGAACAAAAATCGTCAGCGGTATCTGGTTGTTAAGATATTTTCATACAAAATTATTCGCATGATTTTCCACCCAACTGCATTTGACTTGCTTTGGATGCTGATATCTCCGCAACCAAGCCCCGGAAAAATCTGCGACTGCCAGTGCTCGAAAGGGATTGCACAGACCTTTTCATTGTTGTATAATTTAATGTACAATTCTTGACTTCACATTTTTCGACATTTTTGAAAAAAATCAAGGTTGCCTTGCAAAAAAAAATTACATTTTCAACAATATTCCCAAAACCCATCGATATGTACATCAAATGAAAGGTCTGTTCAATACCTATCCACAGCTGAGAACAAAAATCGTCAGCGGTATCTGGTTGTTAAGATATTTTCATACAAAATTATTCGCATGATTTTCCACCCAACTGCATTTGACTTGCTTTGGATGCTGATATCTCCGCAACCAAGCCCCGGAAAAATCTGCGACTGCCAGTGCTCGAAAGGGATTGCACAGACCTTTCCATTGTTGTATAATTTAATGTACAATTCTTGACTTCACATTTTTCGACATTTTTGAAAAAAATCAAGGTTAACCCCTTGCAAAAAAAAATTACATTTTCAACAATGTTCCCAAAACCCATCGATATGTACATCAAATGAAAGGTCTGTTCAATACCTATCCACAGCTGAGAACAAAAATCGTCAGCGCTATCTGGTTGTTAAGATATTTTCATACAAAATTATTCGCATGATTTTCTACCCAACTGCATTTGACTTGCTTTGGATGCTGATATCTCCGCAACCAAGCCCCGGAAAAATCTGCGACTGTCAGTACTCGAAAGGGACTGCACAGACCTTTCCATTGTTGTATAATTTAATGTACAATTCTTGACTTCACATTTTTCGACATTTTTGAAAAAAATCAAGGTTAACCCCTTGCAAAAAAAATTACATTTTCAACAATGTTCCAAAAAACCCATCGATATGTAGATCAAATGAAAGGTCTGTTCAATACCTATCCACAGCTGAGAACAAAAATCGTCAGCGGTATCTGGTTGTTAAGATATTTTCATACAAAATTATTCGCATGATTTTCTACCCAACCGCATTTGACTTGCTTTGGATGCTGCTATCTCCGCAACCAAGCCCGGGAAAAATCTGCGACTGTCAGTACTCGAAAGGGACAGCACAGACCTTTCCATTGTTGTATAATTTAATGTACAATTCTTGACTTCACATTTTTCGAAATTTTGGAAAAAAATCAAGGTTAACCCCTTGAAAAAAAAATTACATTTTCAACAATGTTCCCAAAACCCATCGATATGTACATCAAATGAAAGGTCTGTTCAATACCTATCCACAGCTGAGAACAAAAATCGTCAGCGGTATCTGGTTGTTAAGATATTTTCATACAAAATTATTCGCATGATTTTCCACCCAACTGCATTTGACTTGCTTTGGATGCTGATATCTCCGCAACCAAGCCCCGGAAAAATCTGCGACTGTCAGTACTCGAAAGGGACTGCACAGACCTTTCCATTGTTGTATAATTTAATGTACAATTCTTGACTTCACATTTTTCGAAATTTTTGAAAAAAATCAAGGTTAACCCCTTGCAAAAAAAAATTACATTTTCAACAATGTTCCCAAAACCCATCGATATGTACATCAAATGAAAGGTCTGTTTAATACCTATCCACAGCTGAGAACAAAAATCGTCAGCGGTATCTGGTTGTTAAGATATTTTCATACAAAATTATTCGCATGATTTTCCACCCAACTGCATTTGACTTGCTTTGGATGCTGATATCTCCGCAACCAAGCCCCGGAAAAATCTGCGACTGCCAGTGCTCGAAAGGGATTGCACAGACCTTTTCATTGTTGTATAATTTAATGTACAATTCTTGACTTCACATTTTTCGACATTTTTGAAAAAAATCAAGGTTGCCTTGCAAAAAAAAATTACATTTTCAACAATGTTCCCAAAACCCATCGATATGTACATCAAATGAAAGGTCTGTTCAATACCTATCCACAGCTGAGAACAAAAATCGTCAGCGGTATCTGGTTGTTAAGATATTTTCATACAAAATTATTCGCATGATTTTCCACCCAACTGCATTTGACTTGCTTTGGATGCTGATATCTCCGCAACCAAGCCCCGGAAAAATCTGCGACTGTCAGTACTCGAAAGGGACTGCACAGACCTTTCCATTGTTGTATAATTTAATGTACAATTCTTGACTTCACATTTTTCGAAATTTTTGAAAAAAATCAAGGTTAACCCCTTGCAAAAAAAAATTACATTTTCAACAATGTTCCCAAAACCCATCGATATGTACATCAAATGAAAGGTCTGTTCAATACCTATCCACAGCTGAGAACAAAAATCGTCAGCGGTATCTGGTTGTTAAGATATTTTCATACAAAATTATTCGCATGATTTTCCACCCAACTGCATTTGACTTGCTTTGGATGCTGATATCTCCGCAACCAAGCCCCGGAAAAATCTGCGACTGTCAGTACTCGAAAGGGACTGCACAGACCTTTCCATTGTTGTATAATTTAATGTACAATTCTTGACTTCACATTTTTCGAAATTTTTGAAAAAAATCAAGGTTAACCCCTTGCAAAAAAAAATTACATTTTCAACAATGTTCCCAAAACCCATCGATATGTACATCAAATGAAAGGTCTGTTCAATACCTATCCACAGCTGAGAACAAAAATCGTCAGCGGTATCTGGTTGTTAAGATATTTTCATACAAAATTATTCGCATGATTTTCCACCCAACTGCATTTGACTTGCTTTGGATGCTGATATCTCCGCAACCAAGCCCCGGAAAAATCTGCGACTGCCAGTGCTCGAAAGGGATTGCACAGACCTTTTCATTGTTGTATAATTTAATGTAAAAATCTGCGACTGTCAGTACTCGAAAGGGACTGCACAGGCCTTTCCATTGTAGTATAATTTAATGTACAATTCTTGACTTCACATTTTTCGACATTTTTGAAAAAAATTATGGTTAATCCCTTGCAAAAAAAAATTACATTTTCAACAATGTTCCCAAAAGCCATCGATATGTACATCAAATGAAAGGTCTGTTCAATAGCTATCCACTGCTGAGAACAAAAATCGTCAGCGGTATCTGGTTGTTAAGATATTTTCATACAAAATTATTCGCATGATTTTCCACCCAACTGCATTTGACTTGCTTTGGATGCTGATATCTCCGCAACCAAGCCCCGGAAAAATCTGCGACTGCCAGTGCTCGAAAGGGATTGCACAGACCTTTTCATTGTTGTATAATTTAATGTACAATTCTTGACTTCACATTTTTCGACATTTTTGAAAAAAATCAAGGTTAACCCCTTGCAAAAAAAAATTACATTTTCAACAATGTTCCCAAAACCCATCGATATGTACATCAAATGAAAGGTCTGTTCAATACCTATCCACAGCTGAGAACAAAAATCGTCAGCGGTATCTGGTTGTTAAGATATTTTCATACAAAATTATTCGCATGATTTTCTACCCAACCGCATTTGACTTGCTTTGGATGCTGATATCTCCGCAACCAAGCCCCGGAAAAATCTGCGACTGTCAGTACTCGAAAGGGACTGCAAAGACCTTTCCATTGTTGTATAATTTAATGTACAATTCTTGACTTCACATTTTTCGACATTTTTGAAAAAAATCAAGGTTAACCCCTTGCAAAAAAAAATTACATTTTCAACAATGTTCCCAAAACCCATCGATATGTACAGCAAATGAAAGGTCTGTTCAATACCTATCCACAGCTGAGAACAAAAATCGTCAGCGGTATCTGGTTGTTAAGATATTTTCATACAAAATTATTCGCATGATTTTCCACCCAACTGCATTTGACTTGCTTTGGATGCTGATATCTCCGCAACCAAGCCCCGGAAAAATCTGCGACTGCCAGTGCTCGAAAGGGATTGCACAGACCTTTTCATTGTTGTATAATTTAATGTACAATTCTTGACTTCACATTTTTCGACATTTTTGAAAAAAATCAAGGTTAACCCCTTGCAAAAAAAAATTACATTTTCAACAATGTTCCCAAAACCCATCGATATGTACATCAAATGAAAGGTCTGTTCAATACCTATCCACAGCTGAGAACAAAAATCGTCAGCGGTATCTGGTTGTTAAGATATTTTCATACAAAATTATTCGCATGATTTTCTACCCAACCGCATTTGACTTGCTTTGGATGCTGATATCTCCGCAACCAAGCCCCGGAAAAATCTGCGACTGTCAGTACTCGAAAGGGACTGCAAAGACCTTTCCATTGTTGTATAATTTAATGTACAATTCTTGACTTCACATTTTTCGACATTTTTGAAAAAAATCAAGGTTAACCCCTTGCAAAAAAAAATTACATTTTCAACAATGTTCCCAAAACCCATCGATATGTACAGCAAATGAAAGGTCTGTTCAATACCTATCCACAGCTGAGAACAAAAATCGTCAGCGGTATCTGGTTGTTAAGATATTTTCATACAAAATTATTCGCATGATTTTCCACCCAACTGCATTTGACTTGCTTTGGATGCTGATATCTCCGCAACCAAGCCCCGGAAAAATCTGCGACTGCCAGTGCTCGAAAGGGATTGCACAGACCTTTTCATTGTTGTATAATTTAATGTACAATTCCTGACATCACATTTTTCGACATTTTTGAAAAAAATCAAGGTTGCCTTGCAAAAAAAAATTACATTTTCAACAATATTCCCAAAACCCATCGATATGTACATCAAATGAAAGGTCTGTTCAATACCTATCCACAGCTGAGAACAAAAATCGTCAGCGGTATCTGGTTGTTAAGATATTTTCATACAAAATTATTCGCATGATTTTCCACCCAACTGCATTTGATTTGCTTTGGATGCTGATATCTCCGCAACCAAGCCCCGGAAAAATCTGCGACTGCCAGTGCTCGAAAGGGATTGCGCAGACCTTTCCATTGTTGTATAATTTAATGTACAATTCTTGACTTCACATTTTTCGACATTTTTGAAAAAAATCAAGGTTAACCCCTTGCAAAAAAAAATTACATTTTCAACAATGTTCCCAAAACCCATCGATATGTACATCAAATGAAAGGTCTGTTCAATACCTATCCACAGCTGAGAACAAAAATCGTCAGCGCTATCTGGTTGTTAAGATATTTTCATACAAAATTATTCGCATGATTTTCTACCCAACTGCATTTGACTTGCTTTGGATGCTGATATCTCCGCAACCAAGCCCCGGAAAAATCTGCGACTGTCAGTACTCGAAAGGGACTGCACAGACCTTTCCATTGTTGTATAATTTAATGTACAATTCTTGACTTCACATTTTTCGACATTTTTGAAAAAAATCAAGGTTAACCCCTTGCAAAAAAAATTACATTTTCAACAATGTTCGAAGAAACCCATCGATATGTAGATCAAATGAAAGGTCTGTTCAATACCTGTCCACAGCTGAGAACAAAAATCGTCAGCGGTATCTGGTTGTTAAGATATTTTCATACAAAATTATTCGCATGATTTTCCACCCAACTGCATTTGACTTGCTTTGGATGCTGATATCTCCGCAACCAAGCCCCGGAAAAATCTGCGACTGCCAGTGCTCGAAAGGGATTGCACAGACCTTTCCATTGTTGTATAATTTAATGTACAATTCTTGACTTCACATTTTTCGACATTTTTGAAAAAAATTAAGGTCAACCCCTTGCAAAAAAAAATTACATTTTCAACAATGTTCCCAAAACCCATCGATATGTACATCAAATGAAAGGTCTGTTCAATACCTATCCACAGCTGAGAACAAAAATCGTCAGCGGTATCTGGTTGTTAAGATATTTTCATACAAAATTATTCGCATGATTTTCCACCCAACTGCATTTGACTTGCTTTGGATGCTGATATCTCCGCAACCAAGCCCCGGAAAAATCTGCGACTGTCAGTACTCGAAAGGGACTGCACAGACCTTTCCATTGTTGTATAATTTAATGTACAATTCTTGACTTCACATTTTTCGAAATTTTTGAAAAAAATCAAGGTTAACCCCTTGCAAAAAAAAATTACATTTTCAACAATGTTTCCAAAACCCATCGATATGTACATCAAATGAAAGGTCTGTTCAATACCTATCCACAGCTGAGAACAAAAATCGTCAGCGGTATCTGGTTGTTAAGATATTTTCATACAAAATTATTCGCATGATTTTCCACCCAACTGCATTTGACTTGCTTTGGATGCTGATATCTCCGCAACCAAGCCCCGGAAAAATCTGCGACTGCCAGTGCTCGAAAGGGATTGCACAGACCTTTTCATTGTTGTATAATTTAATGTACAATTCTTGACTTCACATTTTTCGACATTTTTGAAAAAAATCAAGGTTAACCCCTTGCAAAAAAAAATTACATTTTCAACAATGTTCCCAAAACCCAACGATATGTACATCAAATGAAAGGTCTGTTCAATACCTATCCACAGCTGAGAACAAAAATCGTCAGCGGTATCTGGTTGTTAAGATATTTTCATACAAAATTATTCGCATGATTTTCCACCCAACTGCATTTGACTTGCTTTGGATGCTGATATCTCCGCAACCAAGCCCCGGAAAAATCTGCGACTGCCAGTGCTCGAAAGGGATTGCACAGACCTTTTCATTGTTGTATAATTTAATGTACAATTCTTGACTTCACATTTTTCGACATTTTTGAAAAAAATCAAGGTTAACCCCTTGCAAAAAAAAATTACATTTTCAACAATGTTCCCAAAACCCATCGATATGTACATCAAATGAAAGGTATGTTCAATACCTATCCACAGCTGAGAACAAAAATCGTCAGCGGTATCTGGTTGTTAAGATATTTTCATACAAAATTATTCGCATGATTTTCCACCCAACTGCATTTGACTTGCTTTGGATGCTGGTATCTCCGCAACCAAGCCCCGGAAAAATCTGCGACTGCCAGTGCTCGAAAGGGATTGCACAGACCTTTTCATTGTTGTATAATTTAATGTACAATTCTTGACTTCACATTTTTCGACATTTTTGAAAAAAATCAAGGTTACCCCTTGCAAAAAAAAATTACATTTTCAACAATGTTCCCAAAACCCATCGATATGTACATCAAATGAAAGGTCTGTTCAATAACTATCCACAGCTGAGAAAAAAATCGTCAGCGGTATCTGGTTGTTAAGATATTTTCATACAAAATTATTCGCATGATTTTCCACCCAACTGCATTTGACTTGCTTTGGATGCTGATATCTCCGCAACCAAGCCCCGGAAAAATCTGCGACTGCCAGTGCTCGAAAGGGATTGCACAGACCTTTTCATTGTTGTATAATTTAATGTACAATTCTTGACTTCACATTTTTCGACATTTTTGAAAAAAATCAAGGTTAACCCCTTGCAAAAAAAAATTACATTTTCAACAATGTTCCCAAAACCCATCGATATGTACATCAAATGAAAGGTCTGTTCAATACCTATCCACAGCTGAGAACAAAAATCGTCAGCGGTATCTGGTTGTTAAGATATTTTCATACAAAATTATTCGCATGATTTTCCACCCAACTGCATTTGACTTGCTTTGGATGCTGATATCTCCGCAACCAAGCCCCGGAAAAATCTGCGACTGCCAGTACTCGAAAGGGACTGCACAGGCCTTTCCATTGTTGTATAATTTAATGTACAATTCTTGACTTCACATTTTTCGACATTTTTGAAAAAAATCAAGGTTAACCCCTTGCAAAAAAAAATTACATTTTCAACAATGTTCCCAAAACCCATCGATATGTACATCAAATGAAAGGTCTGTTCAATACCTATCCACAGCTGAGAACAAAAATCGTCAGCGGTATCTGGTTGTTAAGATATTTTGATACAAAATTATTCGCATGATTTTCCACCCAACTGCATTTGACTTGCTTTGGATGCTGATATCTCCGCAACCAAGCCCCGGAGAAATCTGCGACTGCCAGTGCTCGAAAGGGATTGCACAGACCTTTCCATTGTTGTATAATTTAATGTACAATTCTTGACTTCACATTTTTCGACATTTTTGAAAAAAATTAAGGTTAACCCCTTGCAAAAAAAAAATTACATTTTCAACAATGTTCCCAAAACCCATCGATATGTACATCAAATGAAAGGTCTGTTCAATACCTATCCACAGCTGAGAACAAAAATCGTCAGCGGTATCTGGTTGTTAAGATATTTTCATACAAAATTATTCGCATGATTTTCTACCCAACCGCATTTGACTTGCTTTGGATGCTGATATCTCCGCAACCAAGCCCCGGAAAAATCTGCGACTGTCAGTACTCGAAAGGGACTGCACAGACCTTTCCATTGTTGTATAATTTAATGTACAATTCTTGACTTCACATTTTTCGAAATTTTTGAATAAAATCAAGGTTAACCCCTTGCAAAAAAAAATTACATTTTCAACAATGTTCCCAAAACCCATCGATATGTACATCAAATGAAAGGTCTGTTCAATACCTATCCACAGCTAAGAACAAAAATCGTCAGCGGTATCTGGTTGTTAAGATATTTTCATACAAAATTATTCGCATGATTTTCCACCCAACTGCATTTGACTTGCTTTGGATGCTGATATATCCGCAACCAAGCCCCGGAAAAATCTGCGACTGCCAGTGCTCGAAAGGGATTGCACAGACCTTTCCATTGTTGTATAATTTAATGTACAATTCTTGACTTCACATTTTTCGACATTTTTGAAAAAAATTAAGGTTAACCCCTTGCAAAAAAAAAATTACATTTTCAACAATGTTCCCAAAACCCATCGATATGTACATCAAATGAAAGGTCTGTTCAATACCTATCCACAGCTGAGAACAAAAATCGTCAGCGGTATCTGGTTGTTAAGATATTTTCATACAAAATTATTCGCATGATTTTCCACCCAACTGCATTTGACTTGCTTTGGATGCTGATATCTCCGCTACCAAGCCCCGGAAAAATCTGCGACTGCCAGTACTCGAAAGGGACTGCACAGGCCTTTCCATTGTTGTATAATTTAATGTACAATTCTTGACTTCACATTTTTCGACATTTTTGAAAAAAATCAAGGTTAACCCCTTGCAAAAAAAAATTACATTTTCAACAATGTTCCCAAAAGCCATCGATATGTACATCAAATGAAAGGTCTGTTCAATACCTATCCACAGCTGAGAACAAAAATCGTCAGCGGTATCTGGTTGTTAAGATATTTTCATACAAAATTATTCGCATGATTTTCCACCCAACTGCATTTGACTTGCTTTGGATGCTGATATCTCCGCAACCAAGCCCCGGAAAATTCTGCGACTGCCAGTGCTCGAAAGGGATTGCACAGACCTTTTCATTGTTGTATAATTTAATGTACAATTCTTGACTTCACATTTTTCGACATTTTTGAAAAAAATCAAGGTTAACCCCTTGCAAAAAAAAATTACATTTTCAACAATGTTCCCAAAACCCATCGATATGTACATCAAATGAAAGGTCTGTTCAATACCTATCCACAGCTGAGAACAAAAATCGTCAGCGGTATCTGGTTGTTAAGATATTTTCATACAAAATTATTCGCATGATTTTCCACCCAACTGCATTTGACTTGCTTTGGATGCTGATATCTCCGCAACCAAGCCCCGGAAAAATCTGCGACTGCCAGTGCTCGAAAGGGATTGCACAGACCTTTTCATTGTTGTATAATTTAATGTACAATTCTTGACTTCACATTTTTCGACATTTTTGAAAAAAATCAAGGTTAACCCCTTGCAAAAAAAAATTACATTTTCAACAATGTTCCCAAAACCCATCGATATGTACATCAAATGAAAGGTCTGTTCAATACCTATCCACAGCTGAGAACAAAAATCGTCAGCGGTATCTGGTTGTTAAGATATTTTCATACAAAATTATTCGCATGATTTTCCACCCAACTGCATTTGACTTGCTTTGGATGCTGATATCTCCGCAACCAAGCCCCGGAAAAATCTGCGACTGCCAGTACTCGAAAGGGACTGCACAGGCCTTTCCATTGTTGTATAATTTAATGTACAATTCTTGACTTCACATTTTTCGACATTTTTGAAAAAAATCAAGGTTAACCCCTTGCAAAAAAAAATTACATTTTCAACAATGTTCCCAAAACCCATCGATATGTACATCAAATGAAAGGTCTGTTCAATACCTATCCACAGCTGAGAACAAAAATCGTCAGCGGTATCTGGTTGTTAAGATATTTTCATACAAAATTATTCGCATGATTTTCCACCCAACTGCATTTGACTTGCTTTGGATGCTGATATCTCCGCAACCAAGCCCCGGAGAAATCTGCGACTGCCAGTGCTCGAAAGGGATTGCACAGACCTTTTCATTGTTGTATAATTTAATGTACAATTCTTGACTTCACATTTTTCGACATTTTTGAAAAAAATCAAGGTTAACCCCTTGCAAAAAAAAATTACATTTTCAACAATGTTCCCAAAACCCATCGATATGTACATCAAATGAAAGGTCTGTTCAATACCTATCCACAGCTGAGAACAAAAATCGTCAGCGGTATCTGGTTGTTAAGATATTTTCATATAAAATTATTCGCATGATTTTCTACCCAACCGCATTTGACTTGCTTTGGATGCTGATATCTCCGCAACCAAGCCCCGGAAAAATCTGCGACTGTCAGTACTCGAAAGGGACTGCACAGACCTTTCCATTGTTGTATAATTTAATGTACAATTTTTGACTTCACATTTTTCGACATTTTTGAAAAAAATCAAGGTTAACCCCTTGCAAAAAAAAATTACATTTTCAACAATGTTCCCAAAACCCATCGATATGTACATCAAATGAAAGGTCTGTTCAATACCTATCCACAGCTGAGAACAAAAATCGTCAGCGGTATCTGGTTGTTAAGATATTTTCATACAAAATTATTCGCATGATTTTCCACCCAACTGCATTTGACTTGCTTTGGATGCTGATATCTCCGCAACCAAGCCCCGGAGAAATCTGCGACTGCCAGTGCTCGAAAGGGATTGCACAGACCTTTTCATTGTTGTATAATTTAATGTACAATTCTTGACTTCACATTTTTCGACATTTTTGAAAAAAATCAAGGTTAACCCCTTGCAAAAAAAAATTACATTTTCAACAATGTTCCCAAAACCCATCGATATGTACATCAAATGAAAGGTCTGTTCAATACCTATCCACAGCTGAGAACAAAAATCGTCAGCGGTATCTGGTTGTTAAGATATTTTCATATAAAATTATTCGCATGATTTTCTACCCAACCGCATTTGACTTGCTTTGGATGCTGATATCTCCGCAACCAAGCCCCGGAAAAATCTGCGACTGTCAGTACTCGAAAGGGACTGCACAGACCTTTCCATTGTTGTATAATTTAATGTACAATTCTTGACTTCACATTTTTCGAAATTTTTGAATAAAATCAAGGTTAACCCCTTGCAAAAAAAAATTACATTTTCAACAATGTTCCCAAAACCCATCGATATGTACATCAAATGAAAGGTCTGTTCAATACCTATCCACAGCTAAGAACAAAAATCGTCAGCGGTATCTGGTTGTTAAGATATTTTCATACAAAATTATTCGCATGATTTTCCACCCAACTGCATTTGACTTGCTTTGGATGCTGATATCTCCGCTACCAAGCCCCGGAAAAATCTGCGACTGCCAGTACTCGAAAGGGACTGCACAGGCCTTTCCATTGTTGTATAATTTAATGTACAATTCTTGACTTCACATTTTTCGACATTTTTGAAAAAAATCAAGGTTAACCCCTTGCAAAAAAAAATTACATTTTCAACAATGTTCCCAAAAGCCATCGATATGTACATCAAATGAAAGGTCTGTTCAATACCTATCCACAGCTGAGAACAAAAATCGTCAGCGGTATCTGGTTGTTAAGATATTTTCATACAAAATTATTCGCATGATTTTCCACCCAACTGCATTTGACTTGCTTTGGATGCTGATATCTCCGCAACCAAGCCCCGGAAAATTCTGCGACTGCCAGTGCTCGAAAGGGATTGCACAGACCTTTTCATTGTTGTATAATTTAATGTACAATTCTTGACTTCACATTTTTCGACATTTTTGAAAAAAATCAAGGTTAACCCCTTGCAAAAAAAAATTACATTTTCAACAATGTTCCCAAAACCCATCGATATGTACATCAAATGAAAGGTCTGTTCAATACCTATCCACAGCTGAGAACAAAAATCGTCAGCGGTATCTGGTTGTTAAGATATTTTCATACAAAATTATTCGCATGATTTTCCACCTAACTGCATTTGACTTGCTTTGGATGCTGATATCTCCGCAACCAAGCCCCGGAAAAATCTGCGACTGCCAGTGCTCGAAAGGGATTGCACAGACCTTTTCATTGTTGTATAATTTAATGTAAAAATCTGCGACTGTCAGTACTCGAAAGGGACTGCACAGACCTTTCCATTGTTGTATAATTTAATGTACAATTCTTGACTTCACATTTTTCGAAATTTTTGAAAAAAATCAAGGTTAACCCCTTGCAAAAAAAATTACATTTTCAACAATGTTCCCAAAACCCATCGATATGTACATCAAATGAAAGGTCTGTTCAATACCTATCCACAGCTGAGAACAAAAATCGTCAGCGGTATCTGGTTGTTAAGATATTTTCATACAAAATTATTCGCATGATTTTCCACCCAACTGCATTTGACTTACTTTGGATGCTGATATCTCCGCAACACAAGCCCCGGAAAAATCTGCGACTGCCAGTGCTCGAAAGGGATTGCACAGACCTTTCCATTGTTGTATAATTTAATGTACAATTCTTGACTTCACATTTTTCGACATTTTTGAAAAAAATCGAGGTTAACCCTTTGCAAAAAAAAATTACATTTTCAACAATGTTCCCAAAACCCATCGATATGTACATCAAATGAAAGGTCTGTTCAATACCTATCCACAGCTGAGAACAAAAATCGTCAGCGGTAACTGGTTGTTAAGATATTTTCATACAAAATTATTCGCATGATTTTCCACCCAACTGCATTTGACTTGCTTTGGATGCTGATATCTCCGCAACCAAGCCCCGGAAAAATCTGCGACTGTCAGTACTCGAAAGGGACTGCACAGACCTTTCCATTGTTGTATAATTTAATGTACAATTCTTGACTTCACATTTTTCGAAATTTTTGAAAAAAATCAAGGTTAACCCCTTGCAAAAAAAAAATTACATTTTCAACAATGTTCCCAAAACCCATCGATATGTACATCAAATGAAAGGTCTGTTCAATACCTATCCACAGCTGAGAACAAAAATCGTCTGCGGTATCTGGTTGTTAAGATATTTTCATACAAAATTATTCGCATGATTTTCCACCCAACTGCATTTGACTTGCTTTGGATGCTGATATCTCCGCAACCAAGCCCCGGAAAAATCTGCGACTGCCAGTACTCGAAAGGGACTGCACAGGCCTTTCCATTGTTGTATAATTTAATGTACAATTCTTGACTTCACATTTTTCGACATTTTTGAAAAAAAATCAAGGTTAACCCCTTGCAAAAAAAAATTACATTTTCAACAATGTTCCCAAAACCCATCGATATGTACATCAAATGAAAGGTCTGTTCAATACCTATCCACAGCTGAGAACAAAAATCGTCAGCGGTATCTGGTTGTTAAGATATTTTCATACAAAATTATTCGCATGATTTTCCACCCAACTGCATTTGACTTGCTTTGGATGCTGATATCTCCGCAACCAAGCCCCGGAAAAATCTGCGACTGCCAGTGCTCGAAAGGGATTGCACAGACCTTTTCATTGTTGTATAATTTAATGTACAATTCTTGACTTCACATTTTTCGACATTTTTGAAAAAAATCAAGGTTAACCCCTTGCAAAAAAAAATTACATTTTCAACAATGTTCCCAAAACCCATCGATATGTACATCAAATGAAAGGTCTGTTCAATACCTATCCACAGCTGAGAACAAAAATCGTCAGCGGTATCTGGTTGTTAAGATATTTTGATACAAAATTATTCGCATGATTTTCCACCCAACTGCATTTGACTTGCTTTGGATGCTGATATCTCCGCAACCAAGCCCCGGAGAAATCTGCGACTGCCAGTGCTCGAAAGGGATTGCACAGACCTTTTCATTGTTGTATAATTTAATGTACAATTCTTGACTTCACATTTTTCGACATTTTTGAAAAAAATCAAGGTTAACCCCTTGCAAAAAAAAATTACATTTTCAACAATGTTCCCGAAACCCATCGATATGTACATCAAATGAAAGGTATGTTCAATACCTATCCACAGCTGAGAACAAAATTTGTCAGCGGTATCTGGTTGTTAAGATATTTTCATACAAAATTATTCGCATGATTTTCCACCCAACTGCATTTGACTTGCTTTGGATGCTGATATCTCCGCAACCAAGCCCCGGAAAAATCTGCGACTGTCAGTACTCGAAAGGGACTGCACAGACCTTTCCATTGTTGTATAATTTAATGTACAATTCTTGACTTCACATTTTTCGACATTTTTGAAAAAAATCAAGGTTAACCCCTTGCAAAACAAAATTACATTTTCAACAATGTTCCCAAAACCCATCGATATGTACATCAAATGAAAGGTCTGTTCAATACCTATCCACAGCTGAGAACAAAAATCGTCAGCGGTATCTGGTTGTTAAGATATTTTCATACAAAATTAATCGCATGATTTTCCACCCAACTGCATTTGACTTGCTTTGGATGCTGATATCTCCGCAACCAAGCCCCGGAAAAATCTGCGACTGCCAGTGCTCGAAAGGGATTGCACAGACCTTTTCATTGCTGTATAATTTAATGTACAATTCTTGACTTCACATTTTTCGACATTTTTGAAAAAAATCAAGGTTAACCCCTTGCAAAAAAAAATACATTTTCAACAATGTTCCCAAAACCCATCGATATGTACATCAAATGAAAGGTCTGTTCAATACCTATCCACAGCTGAGAACAAAAATCGTCAGCGGTATCTGGTTGTTAAGATATTTTCATACAAAATTATTCGCATGATTTTCCACCCAACTGCATTTGACTTACTTTGGATGCTGATATCTCCGCAACCAAGCCCCGGAAAAATCCCCGGATTGCACAGACCTTTCCATTGTTGTATAATTTAATGTACAATTCTTGACTTCACATTTTTCGACATTTTTGAAAAAAATCAAGGTTAACCCCTTGCAAAAAAAAAATTACATTTTCAACAATGTTCCCAAAACCCATCGATATGTACATCAAATGAAAGGTCTGTTCAATACCTATCCACAGCTGAGAACAAAAATCGTCAGCGGTATCTGGTTGTTAAGATATTTTCATACAAAATTATTCGCATGATTTTCCACCCAACTGCATTTGACTTGCTTTGGATGCTGATATCTCCGCAACCAAGCCCCGGAAAAATCTGCGACTGCCAGTGCTCGAAAGGGATTGCACAGACCTTTTCATTGTTGTATAATTTAATGTACAATTCTTGACTTCACATTTTTCGACATTTTTGAAAAAAATCAAGGTTAACCCCTTGCAAAAAAAATTACATTTTCAACAATGTTCCCAAAGCCCATCGATATGTACATCAAATGAAAGGTATGTTCAATACCTATCCACAGCTGAGAACAAAAATCGTCAGCGGTACCTGGTTGTTAAGATATTTTCATACAAAATTATTCGCATGATTTTCCACCCAACTGCATTTGACTTGCTTTGGATGCTGGTATCTCCGCAACCAAGCCCCGGAAAAATCTGCGACTGCCAGTGCTCGAAAGGGATTGCACAGACCTTTTCATTGTTGTATAATTTAATGTACAATTCTTGACTTCACATTTTTCGACATTTTTGAAAAAAATCAAGGTTACCCCTTGCAAAAAAAAATTACATTTTCAACAATGTTCCCAAAACCCATCGATATGTACATCAAATGAAAGGTCTGTTCAATACCTATCCACAGCTGAGAACAAAAATCGTCAGCGGTATCTGGTTGTTAAGATATTTTCATACAAAATTATTCGCATGATTTTCCACCCAACTGCATTTGACTTGCTTTGGATGCTGATATCTCCGCAACCAAGCCCCGGAAAAATCTGCGACTGCCAGTACTCGAAAGGGACTGCACAGGCCTTTCCATTGTTGTATAATTTAATGTACAATTCTTGACTTCACATTTTTCGACATTTTTGAAAAAAATCAAGGTTAACCCCTTGCAAAAAAAAATTACATTTTCAACAATGTTCCCAAAACCCATCGATATGTACATCAAATGAAAGGTCTGTTCAATACCTATCCACAGCTGAGAACAAAAATCGTCAGCGGTATCTGGTTGTTAAGATATTTTCATACAAAATTATTCGCATGATTTTCCACCCAACTGCATTTGACTTGCTTTGGATGCTGATATCTCCGCAACCAAGCCCCGGAAAAATCTGCGACTGCCAGTGCTCGAAAGGGATTGCACAGACCTTTTCATTGTTGTATAATTTAATGTACAATTCTTGACTTCACATTTTTCGACATTTTTGAAAAAAATCAAGGTTAACCCCTTGCAAAAAAAAATTACATTTTCAACAATGTTCCCAAAACCCATCGATATGTACATCAAATGAAAGGTCTGTTCAATACCTATCCACAGCTGAGAACAAAAATCGTCAGCGGTATCTGGTTGTTAAGATATTTTGATACAAAATTATTCGCATGATTTTCCACCCAACTGCATTTGACTTGCTTTGGATGCTGATATCTCCGCAACCAAGCCCCGGAGAAATCTGCGACTGCCAGTGCTCGAAAGGGATTGCACAGACCTTTTCATTGTTGTATAATTTAATGTACAATTCTTGGCTTCACATTTTTCGACATTTTTCGACATTTTTGAAAAAAATCAAGGTTAACCCCTTGCAAAAAAAAATTACATTTTCAACAATGTTCCCAAAACCCATCGATATGTACATTAAATGAAAGGTCTGTTCAATACCTATCCACAGCTGAGAACAAAAATCGTCAGCGGTATCTGGTTGTTAAGATATTTTCATACAAAATTATTCGCATGATTTTCTACCCAACCGCATTTGACTTGATTTGGATGCTGATATCTCCGCAACCAAGCCCCGGAAAAATCTGCGACTGTCAGTACTCGAAAGGGACTGCACAGACCTTTCCATTGTTGTATAATTTAATGTACAATTCTTGACTTCACATTTTTCGAAATTTTTGAATAAAATCAAGGTTAACCCCTTGCAAAAAAAAATTACATTTTCAACAATGTTCCCAAAACCCATCGATATGTACATCAAATGAAAGGTCTGTTCAATACCTATCCACAGCTAAGAACAAAAATCGTCAGCGGTATCTGGTTGTTAAGATATTTTCATACAAAATTATTCGCATGATTTTCCACCCAACTGCATTTGACTTGCTTTGGATGCTGATATATCCGCAACCAAGCCCCGGAAAAATCTGCGACTGCCAGTGCTCGAAAGGGATTGCACAGACCTTTCCATTGTTGTATAATTTAATGTACAATTCTTGACTTCACATTTTTCGACATTTTTGAAAAAAATCAAGGTTAACCCCTTGCAAAAAAAAATTACATTTTCAACAATGTTCCCAAAACCCATCGATATGTACATCAAATGAAAGGTCTGTTCAATACCTATCCACAGCTGAGAACAAAAATCGTCAGCGGTATCTGGTTGTTAAGATATTTTCATACAAAATTATTCGCATGATTTTCCACCCAACTGCATTTGACTTGCTTTGGGTGCTGATATCTCCGCAACCAAGCCCCGGAAAAATCTGCGACTGCCAGTGCTCGAAAGGGATTGCACAGACCTTTTCATTGTTGTATAATTTAATGTACAATTCTTGACTTCACATTTTTCGACATTTTTGAAAAAAATCAAGGTTAACCCCTTGCAAAAAAAAATTACATTTTCAACAATGTTCCCAAAACCCATCGATATGTACATCAAATGAAAGGTCTGTTCAATACCTATCCACAGCTGAGAACAAAAATCGTCAGCGGTATCTGGTTGTTAAGATATTTTCATACAAAATTATTCGCATGATTTTCCACCCAACTGCATTTGACTTGCTTTGGATGCTGATATCTCCGCAACCAAGCCCCGGAAAAATCTGCGACTGCCAGTGCTCGAAAGGGATTGCACAGACCTTTTCATTGTTGTATAATTTAATGTACAATTCTTGACTTCACATTTTCCGACATTTTTGAAAAAAATCAAGGTTAACCCCTTGCAAAAAAAAATTACATTTTCAACAATGTTCCCAAAACCCATCGATATGTACATCAAATGAAAGGTCTGTTCAATACCTATCCACAGCTGAGAACAAAAATCGTCACCGGTATCTGGTTGTTAAGATATTTTCATACAAAATTATTCGCATGATTTTCCACCCAACTGCATTTGACTTACTTTGGATGCTGATATCTCCGCAACCAAGCCCCGGAAAAATCCCCGGATTGCACAGACCTTTCCATTGTTGTATAATTTAATGTACAATTCTTGACTTCACATTTTTCGACATTTTTGAAAAAAATCAAGGTTAACCCCTTGCAAAAAAAAATTACATTTTCAACAATGTTCCCAAAACCCATCGATATGTACATCAAATGAAAGGTCTGTTCAATACCTATCCACAGCTGAGAACAAAAATCGCCAGCGGTATCTGGTTGTTAAGATATTTTCATACAAAATTATTCGCATGATTTTCACCCAACTGCATTTGACTTGCTTTGGATGCTGATATCTCCGCAACCAAGCCCCGGAAAAATCTGCGACTGCCAGTGCTCGAAAGGGATTGCACAGACCTTTTCATTGTTGTATAATTTAATGTACAATTCTTTACTTCACATTTTTCGACATTTTTGAAAAAAATCAAGGTTAACCCCTTGCAAAAAAAAATTACATTTTCAACAATGTTCCCAAAACCCATCGATATGTACATCAAATGAAAGGTCTGTTCAATACCTATCCACAGCTGAGAACAAAAATCGTCAGCGGTATCTGGTTGTTAAGATATTTTCATACAAAATTATTCGCATGATTTTCCACCCAACTGCATTTGACTTGCTTTGGATGCTGATATCTCCGCAACCAAGCCCCGGAAAAATCTGCGACTGCCAGTGCTCGAAAGGGATTGCACAGACCTTTTCATTGTTGTATAATTTAATGTACAATTCTTGACTTCACATTTTCCGACATTTTTGAAAAAAATCAAGGTTAACCCCTTGCAAAAAAAAATTACATTTTCAACAATGTTCCCAAAACCCATCGATATGTACATCAAATGAAAGGTCTGTTCAATACCTATCCACAGCTGAGAACAAAAATCGTCAGCGGTATCTGGTTGTTAAGATATTTTCATACAAAATTATTCGCATGATTTTCCACCCAACTGCATTTGACTTACTTTGGATGCTGATATCTCCGCAACCAAGCCCCGGAAAAATCCCCGGATTGCACAGACCTTTCCATTGTTGTATAATTTAATGTACAATTCTTGACTTCACATTTTTCGACATTTTTGAAAAAAATCAAGGTTAACCCCTTGCAAAAAAAAATTACATTTTCAACAATGTTCCCAAAACCCATCGATATGTACATCAAATGAAAGGTCTGTTCAATACCTATCCACAGCTGAGAACAAAAATCGTCAGCGGTATCTGGTTGTTAAGATATTTTCATACAAAATTATTCGCATGATTTTCCACCCAACTGCATTTGACTTGCTTTGGATGCTGATATCTCCGCAACCAAGCCCCGGAAAAATCTGCGACTGCCAGTGCTCGAAAGGGATTGCACAGACCTTTTCATTGTTGTATAATTTAATGTACAATTCTTCACTTCACATTTTTCGACATTTTTGAAAAAAATCAAGGTTAAACCCTTGCAAAAAAAAATTACATTTTCAACAATGTTCCCAAAACCCATCGATATGTACATCAAATGAAAGGTCTGTTCAATACCTATCCACAGCTGAGAACAAAAATCGTCAGCGGTATCTGGTTGTTAAGATATTTTCATACAAAATTATTCGCATGATTTTCCACCCAACTGCATTTGACTTGCTTTGGATGCTGATATCTCCGCAACCAAGCCCCGGAAAAATCTGCGACTGCCAGTGCTCGAAAGGGATTGCACAGACCTTTTCATTGTTGTATAATTTAATGTACAAATCTTGACTTCACATTTTTCGACATTTTTGAAAAAAATCAAGGTTACCCCTTGCAAAAAAAAATTACATTTTCAACAATGTTCCCAAAACCCATCGATATGTACATCAAATGAAAGGTCTGTTCAATACCTATCCACAGCTGAGAACGAAAATCGTCAGCGGTATCTGGTTGTTAATATATTTTCATACAAAATTATTCGCATGATTTTCCACCCAACTGCATTTGACTTGCTTTGGATGCTGATATCTCCGCAACCAAGCCCCGGAAAAATCTGCGACTGCCAGTACTCGAAAGGGACTGCACAGGCCTTTCCATTGTTTTATAATTTAATGTACAATTCTTGACTTCACATTTTTCGACATTTTTGAAAAAAATTAAGGTTAACCCCTTGCAAAAAAAAATTACATTTTCAACAATGTTCCCAAAAGCCATCGATATGTACATCAAATGAAAGGTCTGTTCAATACCTATCCACAGCTGAGAACAAAAATCGTCAGCGGTATCTGGTTGTTAAGATATTTTCATACAAAATTATTCGCATGATTTTCTACCCAACCGCATTTGACTTGCTTTGGATGCTGATATCTCCGCAACAAAGCCCCGGAAAAATCTGCGACTGCCAGTACTCGAAAGGGACTGCACAGGCCTTTCCATTGTTGTATAATTTAATGTACAATTCTTGACTTCACATTTTTCGACATTTTTGAAAAAAATCAAGGTTAACCCCTTGCAAAAAAAATTACATTTTCAACAATGTTCCCAAAAGCCATCGATATGTACATCAAATGAAAGGTCTGTTCAATACCTATCCACAGCTGAGAACAAAAATCGTCAGCGGTATCTGGTTGTTAAGATATTTTCATACAAAATTATTCGCATGATTTTCCACCCAACTGCATTTGACTTGCTTTGGATGCTGATATCTCCGCAACCAAGCCCCGGAAAAATCTGCGACTGTCAGTACTCGAAAGGGACTGCACAGACCTTTCCATTGTTGTATAATTTAATGTACAATTCTTGACTTCACATTTTTCGAAATTTTTGAAAAAAATCAAGGTTAACCCCTTGCAAAAAAAAATTACATTTTCAACAATGTTCCCAAAAGCCATCGATATGTACATCAAATGAAAGGTCTGTTCAATACCTATCCGGAGCTGAGAACAAAAATCGTCAGCGGTATCTGGTTGTTAAGATATTTTCATACAAAATTATTCGCATGATTTTCTACCCAACCGCATTTGACTTGCTTTGGATGCTGATATCTCCGCAACCAAGCCCCGGAAAAATCTGCGACTGTCAGTACTCGAAAGGGACTGCACAGACCTTTACATTGTTGTATAATTTAATGTACAATTCTTGACTTCACATTTTTCGAAATTTTTGAAAAAAATCAAGGTTAACCCCTTGAAAAAAAAAATTACATTTTCAACAATATTCCCAAAAGCCATCGATATGTACATCAAATGAAAGGTCTGTTCAATACCTATCCACAGCTGAGAACAAAAATCGTCAGCGGTATCTGGTTGTTAAGATATTTTCATACAAAATTATTCGCATGATTTTCCACCCAACTGCATTTGACTTGCTTTGGATGCTGATATCTCCGCAACCAAGCCCCGAAAAAATCTGCGACTGCCAGTACTCGAAAGGGACTGCACAGGCCTTTCCATTGTTGTATAATTTAATGTACAATTCTTGACTTCACATTTTTCGACATTTTTGAAAAAAATCAAGGTTAACCCCTTGCAAAAAAAAATTATATTTTCAACAATGTTCCCAAAACCCATCGATATGTACATCAAATGAAAGGTCTGTTCAATACCTATCCACAGCTGAGAACAAAAATCGTCAGCGGTATCTGGTTGTTAAGATATTTTCATAAAAAATTATTCGCATGATTTTCCACCCAACTGCATTTGACTTGCTTTGGATGCTGATATCTCCGCAACCAAGCCCCGGAAAAATCTGCGACTGTCAGTACTCGAAAGGGACTGCACAGACCTTTCCATTGTTGTATAATTTAATGTACAATTCTTGACTTCACATTTTTCGACATTTTTGAAAAAAATCAAGGTTAACCCCTTGCAAAAAAAAATTACATTTTCAACAATGTTCCCAAAACCCATGGATATGAACATCAAATGAAAGGTCTGTTCAATACCTATCCACAGCTGAGAACAAAAATCGTCAGCGGTATCTGGTTGTTAAGATATTTTCTTACAAAATTATTCGCATGATTTTCCACCCAACTGCATTTGACTTGCTTTGGATGCTGATATCTCCGCAACCAAGCCCCGGAAAAATCTGCGACTGCCAGTACTCGAAAGGGACTGCACAGGCCTTTCCATTGTTGTATAATTTAATGTACAATTCTTGACTTCACATTTTTCGAAATTTTTGAAAAAAATCAAGGTTAACCCCTTGCAAAAAAAAATTACATTTTCAACAATGTTCCCAAAAGCCATCGATTTGTACATCAAATGAAAGGTCTGTTCAATACCTATCCACAGCTGAGAACAAAAATCGTCAGCGGTATCTGGTTGTTAAGATATTTTCATACAAAATTATTCGCATGATTTTCCACCCAACTGCATTTGACTTGCTTTGGATGCTGATATCTCCGCAACCAAGCCCCGGAAATATCTGCGACTGCCAGTGCTCGAAAGGGATTGCACAGACCTTTCCATTGTTGTATAATTTAATGTACAATTATTGACTTCACATTTTTCGACATTTTTGAAAAAAATCAAGGTTAACCCCTTGCAAAAAAAAAATTACATTTTCAACAATGTTCCCAAAACCCATCGATATGTACATCAAATGAAAGGTCTGTTCAATACCTATCCACAGCTGAGAACAAAAATCGTCAGCGGTATCTGGTTGTTAAGATATTTTCATACAAAATTATTCGCATGATTTTCCACCCAACTGCATTTGACTTGCTTTGGATGCTGATATCTCCGCAACCAAGCCCCGGAAAAATCTGCGACTGCCAGTACTCGAAAGGGACTGCACAGGCCTTTCCATTGTTGTATAATTTAATGTACAATTCTTCACTTCACATTTTTCGACATTTTTGAAAAAAATCAAGGTTAACCCCTTGCAAAAAAAATTACATTTTCAACAATGTTCCCAAAACCCATCGATATGTACACCAAATGAAAGGTCTGTTCAATACCTATCCACAGCTGAGAACAAAAATCGTCAGCGGTATCTGGTTGTTAAGATATTTTCATACAAAATTATTCGCATGATTTTCTACCCAACCGCATTTGACTTGCTTTGGATGCTGATATCTCCGCAACCAAGCCCCGGAAAAATCTGCGACTGTCAGTACTCGAAAGGGACTGCACAGACCTTTCCATTGTTGTATAATTTAATGTACAATTCTTGACTTCACATTTTTCGACATTTTTGAAAAAAATCAAGGTTAACCCCTTGCAAAAAAAAATTACATTTTCAACAATGTTCCCAAAAGCCATCGATTTGTACATCAAATGAAAGGTCTGTTCAATACCTATCCACAGCTGAGAACAAAAATCGTCAGCGGTATCTGGTTGTTAAGATATTTTCATACAAAATTATTCGCATGATTTTCTACCCAACTGCATTTGACTTGCTTTGGATGCTGATATCTCCGCAACCAAGCCCCGGAAAAATCTGCGACTGCCAGTGCTCGAAAGGGATTGCACAGACCTTTTCATTGTTGTATAATTTAATGTACAATTCTTGACTTCACATTTTTCGACATTTTTGAAAAAAATCAAGGTTAACCCCTTGCAAAAAAAAATTACATTTTCAACAATGTTCCCAAAAGCCATCGATTTGTACATCAAATGAAAGGTCTGTTCAATACCTATCCACAGCTGAGAACAAAAATCGTCAGCGGTATCTGGTTGTTAAGATATTTTCATACAAAATTATTCGCATGATTTTCTACCCAACTGCATTTGACTTGCTTTGGATGCTGATATCTCCGCAACCAAGCCCCGGAAAAATCTGCGACTGCCAGTGTTCGAAAGGGATTGCACAGACCTTTTCATTGTTGTATAATTTAATGTACAATTCTTGACTTCACATTTTTCGACATTTTTGAAAAAAATCAAGGTTAACCCCTTGCAAAAAAAATTACATTTTCAACAATGTTCCCAAAACCCATCGATATGTACATCAAATGAAAGGTCTGTTCAATACCTATCCACAGCTGAGAACAAAAATCGTCAGCGGTATCTGGTTGTTAAGATATTTTCATACAAAATTATTCGCATGATTTTCCACCCAACTGCATTTGACTTGCTTTGGATGCTGATATCTCCGCAACCAAGCCCCGGAAAAATCTGCGACTGCCAGTACTCGAAAGGGACTGCACAGGCCTTTCCATTGTTGTATAATTTAATGTACAATTCTTCACTTCACATTTTTCGACATTTTTGAAAAAAATCAAGGTTAACCCCTTGCAAAAAAAAATTACATTTTCAACAATGTTCCCAAAACCCATCGATATGTACACCAAATGAAAGGTCTGTTCAATACCTATCCACAGCTGAGAACAAAAATCGTCAGCGGTATCTGGTTGTTAAGATATTTTCATACAAAATTATTCGCATGATTTTCTACCCAACTGCATTTGACTTGCTTTGGATGCTGATATCTCCGCAACCAAGCCCCGGAAAAATCTGCGACTGCCAGTGCTCGAAAGGGATTGCACAGACCTTTTCATTGTTGTATAATTTAATGTACAATTCTTGACTTCACATTTTTCGACATTTTTGAAAAAAATCAAGGTTAACCCCTTGCAAAAAAAAATTACATTTTCAACAATGTTCCCAAAAGCCATCGATTTGTACATCAAATGAAAGGTCTGTTCAATACCTATCCACAGCTGAGAACAAAAATCGTCAGCGGTATCTTTTTGTTAAGATATTTTCATACAAAATTATTCGCATGATTTTCTACCCAACTGCATTTGACTTGCTTTGGATGCTGATATCTCCGCAACCAAGCCCCGGAAAAATCTGCGACTGCCAGTGCTCGAAAGGGATTGCACAGACCTTTTCATTGTTGTATAATTTAATGTACAATTCTTGACTTCACATTTTTCGACATTTTTGAAAAAAATCAAGGTTAACCCCTTGCAAAAAAAAATTACATTTTCAACAATGTTCCCAAAACCCATCGATATGTACATCAAATGAAAGGACTGTTCAATACCTATCCACAGCTGAGAACAAAAATCGTCAGCGGTATCTGGTTGTTAAGATATTTTCATACAAAATTATTCGCATGATTTTCCACCCAACTGCATTTGACTTGCTTTGGATGCTGATATCTCCGCAACCAAGCCCCGGAAAAATCTGCGACTGCCAGTGTCGAAAGGGATTGCACAGACCTTTCCATTGTTGTATAATTTAATGTACAATTCTTGACTTCACATTTTTCGACATTTTTGAAAAAAATCAAGGTTAACCCCTTGCAAAAAAAAATTACATTTTCAACAATGTTCCCAAAACCCATCGATATGTACATCAAATGAAATGTCTGTTCAATACCTATCCATAGCTGAGAACAAAAATCGTCAGCGGTATCTGGTTGTTAAGATATTTTCATACAAAATTATTCGCATGATTTTCTACCCAACGGCATTTGACTTGCTTTGGATGCTGATATCTCCGCAACCAAGCCCCGGAAAAATCTGCGACTACCAGTGCTCGAAAGGGATTGCACAGACCTTTCCATTGTTGTATAATTTAATGTACAATTCTTGACTTCACATTTTTCGACATTTTTGAAAAAAATCAAGGTTAACCCCTTGCAAAAAAAAATTACATTTTCAACAATGTTCCCAAAACCCATCGATATGTACATCAAATGAAATGTCTGTTCAATACCTATCCACAGCTGAGAACAAAAATCGTCAGCGGTATCTGGTTGTTAAGATATTTTCATACAAAATTATTCGCATGATTTTCTACCCAACCGCATTTGACTTGCTTTGGATGCTGATATCTCCGCAACCAAGCCCCGGAAATATCTGCGACTACCAGTGCTCGAAAGGGATTGCACAGACCTTTCCATTGTTGTATAATTTAATGTACAATTCTTGACTTCACATTTTTCGACATTTTTGAAAAAAATCAAGGTTAACCCCTTGCAAAAAAAATTACATTTTCAACAATGTTCCCAAAACCCATCGATATGTACATCAAATGAAAGGCCTGTTCAATACCTATCCACAGCTGAGAACAAAAATCGTCAGCGGTATCTGGTTGTTAAGATATTTTCATACAAAATTATTCGCATGATTTTCCACCCAGCTGCATTTGACTTGCTTTGGATGCTGATATCTCCGCAACCAAGCCCCGGAAAAATCTGCGACTGCCAGTACACGAAAGAGACTGCACAGGCCTTTCCATTGTTGTATAATTTAATGTACAATTCTTGACTTCACATTTTTCGACATTTTTGAAAAAAATCAAGGTTAACCCCTTGCAAAAAAAAATTACATTTTCAACAATGTTCCCAAAACCCATCGATATCTACATCAAATGAAAGGTCTGTTCAATACCTATCCACAGCTGAGAACAAAAATCGTCAGCGGTATCTGGTTGTTAAGATATTTTCATACAAAATTATTCGCATGATTTTCCACCCAACTGCATTTGACTTGCTTAGGATGCTGATATCTCCGCAACCAAGCCCCGGAAAAATCTGCGACTGCCAGTGCTCGAAAGGGATTGCACAGACCTTTTCATTGTTGTATAATTTAATGTACAATTCTTGACTTCACATTTTTCGACATTTTTGAAAAAAATCAAGGTTAACCCCTTGCAAAAAAAAATTACATTTTCAACAATGTTCCCAAAACCCATCGATATGTACATCAAATGAAAGGTCTGTTCAATACCTATCCACAGCTGAGAACAAAAATCGTCAGCGGTATCTGGTTGTTAAGATATTTTCATACAAAATTATTCGCATGATTTTCCACCCAACTGCATTTGACTTGCTTTGGATGCTGATATCTCCGCAACCAAGCCCCGGAAAAATCTGCGACTGCCAGTGCTCGAAAGGGATTGCACAGACCTTTTCATTGTTGTATAATTTAATGTACAATTCTTGACTTCACATTTTTCGACATTTTTGAAAAAAATCAAGGTTAACCCCTTGCAAAAAAAAATTACATTTTCAACAATGTTCCCAAAAGCCATCGATATGTACATCAAATGAAAGGTCTGTTCAATACCTATCCACAGCTGAGAACAAAAATCGTCAGCGGTATCTGGTTGTTAAGATATTTTCATACAAAATTATTCGCATGATTTTCCACCCAACTGCATTTGACTTGCTTTGGATGCTGATATCTCCGCAACCAAGCCCCGGAAAAATCTGCGACTGCCAGTGCTCGAAAGGGATTGCACAGACCTTTCCATTGTTGTATAATTTAATGTACAATTCTTGACTTCACATTTTTCGAAATTTTTGAAAAAAATCAAGGTTAACCCCTTGCAAAAAAAATTACATTTTCAACAATGTTCCCAAAACCCATCGATATGTACATCAAATGAAATGTCTTATCAATACCTATCCACAGCTGAGAACAAAAATCGTCAGCGGTATCTGGTTGTTAAGATATTTTCATACAAAATTATTCGCATGATTTTCCACCCAACTGCATTTGACTTGCTTTGGATGCTGATATCTCCGCAACCAAGCCCCGGAAATATCTGCGACTGCCAGTGCTCGAAAGGGATTGCACAGACCTTTCCATTGTTGTATAATTTAATGTACAATTCTTGACTTCACATTTTTCGACATTTTTGAAAAAAATCAAGGTTAACCCCTTGCAAAAAAAATTACATTTTCAACAATGTTCCCAAAAGCCATCGATATGTACATCAAATGAAAGGCCTGTTCAATACCTATCCACAGCTGAGAACAAAAATCGTCAGCGGTATCTGGTTGTTAAGATATTTTCATACAAAATTATTCGCATGATTTTCCACCCAACTGCATTTGACTTGCTTTGGATGCTGATATCTCCGCAACCAAGCCCCGGAAAAATCTGCGACTGCCAGTGCTCGAAAGGGATTGCACAGACCTTTTCATTGTTGTATAATTTAATGTACAATTCTTGACTTCACATTTTTCGAAATTTTTGAAAAAAATCAAGGTTAACCCCTTGCAAAAAAAAAATACATTTTTAACAATGTTCCCAAAAGCAATCGATATGTACATCAAATGAAAGGTCTGTTCAATACCTATCCACAGCTGAGAACAAAAATCGTCAGTGGTATCTGGTTGTTAAGATATTTTCATACAAAATTATTCGCATGATTTTCCACCCAACTGCATTTGACTTGCTTTGGATGCTGATATCTCCGCAACCAAGCTCCGGAAAAATCTGCGACTGCCAGTACTCGAAAGGGACTGCACAGGCCTTTCCATTGTTGTATAATTTAATGTACAATTCTTGACTTCACATTTTTCGACATTTTTGAAAAAAAATCAAGGTAAACCCCTTGCAAAAAAAATTACATTTTCAACAATGTTCCCAAAACCCATCGATATGTACATCAAATGAAAGGTCTGTTCAATACCTATCCACAGCTGAGAACAAAAATCTTCAGCGGTATCTGGTTGTTAAGATATTTTCATACAAAATTATTCGCATGATTTTCCACCCAACTGCATTTGACTCGCTTTGGATGCTGATATCTCCGCAACCAAGCCCCGGAAAAATCTGCGACTGCCAGTGCTCGAAAGGGATTGCACAGACCTTTTCATTGTTGTATAATTTAATGTACAATTCTTGACTTCACATTTTTCGACATTTTTGAAAAAAATCAAGGTTAACCCCTTGCAAAAAAAAATTACATTTTCAACAATGTTCCCAAAACCCATCGATATGTACATCAAATGAAAGGTCTGTTCAATACCTATCCACAGCTGAGAACAAAAATCGTCAGCGGTATCTGGTTGTTAAGATATTTTCATACAAAATTATTCGCATGATTTTCCACCCAACTGCATTTGACTTGCTTTGGATGCTGATATCTCCGCAACCAAGCCCCGGAAAAATCTGCGACTGCCAGTGCTCGAAAGGGATTGCACAGACCTTTTCATTGTTGTATAATTTAATGTACAATTCTTGACTTCACATTTTTCGAAATTTTTGAAAAAAATCAAGGCCCTTGCAAAAAAAAATTACATTTTCAACAATGTTCCCAAAACCCATCGATATGTACATCAAATCAAAGGTCTGTTCAATACCTATCCACAGCTGAGAACAAAAATCGTCAGCGGTATCTGGTTGTTAAGATATTTTCATACAAAATTATTCGCATGATTTTCCACCCAACTGCATTTGACTTGCTTTGGATGCTGATATCTCCGCAACCAAGCCCCGGAAAAATCTGCGACTGCCAGTGCTCGAAAGGGATTGCACAGACCTTTTCATTGTTGTATAATTTAATGTACAATTCATGACTTCACATTTTTCGACATTTTTGAAAAAAATCAAGGTTAACCCCTTGCAAAAAAAAATTACATTTTCAACAATGTTCCCAAAACCCATCGATATGTACATCAAATGAAAGGTCTGTTCAATACCTATCCACAGCTGAGAACAAAAATCGTCATCGGTATCTGGGTGTTAAGATATTTTCATACAAAATTATTCGCATGATTTTCCACCCAACTGCATTTGACTTGCTTTGGATGCTGATATCTCCGCAACCAAGCCCCGGAAAAATCTGCGACTGCCAGTGCTCGAAAGGGATTGCACAGACCTTTTCATTGTTGTATAATTTAATGTACAATTCTTGACTTCACATTTTTCGACATTTTTGAAAAAAATCAAGGTTAACCCCTTGCAAAAAAAAATTACATTTTCAACAATGTTCCCAAAACCCATCGATATGTACATCAAATGAAAGGTCTGTTCAATACCTATCCACAGCTGAGAACAAAAATCGTCAGCGGTATCTGGTTGTTAAGATATTTTCATACAAAATTATTCGTATGATTTTCCACCCAACTGCATTTGACTTGCTTTGGATGCTGATATCTCCGCAACCAAGCCCCGGAAAAATCTGCGACTGCCAGTGCTCGAAAGGGATTGCACAGACCTTTCCATTGTTGTATTATTTAATGTACAATTCTTGACTTCACATTTTTCGACATTTTTGAAAAAAATCAAGGTTAACCCCTTGCAAAAAAAATTACATTTTCAACAATGTTCCCAAAACCCATCGATATGTACATCAACTGAAAGGTCTGTTCAATACCTATCCACAGCTGAGAACAAAAATCGTCAGCGGCATCTGGTTGTTAAGATATTTTCATACAAAATTATTCGCATGATTTTCTACCCAACCTCATTTGACTTGCTTTGGATGCTGATATCTCCGCAACCAAGCCCCGGAAAAATCTGCGACTGTCAGTACTCGAAAGGGACTGCACAGACCTTTCCATTGTTGTATAATTTAATGTACAATTCTTGACTTCACATTTTTCGAAATTTTTGAAAAAAATCAAGGTTAACCCCTTGCAAAAAAAATTACATTTTCAACAATGTTCCCAAAAGCCATCTATATGTACATCAAATGAAAGGTCTGTTCAATACCTATCCACAGCTGAGAACAAAAATCGTCAGCGGTATCTGGTTGTTAAGATATTTTCATACAAAATTATTCGCATGATTTTCCACCCAACTGCATTTGACTTGCTTTGGATGCTGATATCTCCGCAACCAAGCCCCGGAAAAATCTGCGACTGCCAGTGCTCGAAAGGGATTGCACAGACCTTTTCATTGTTGTATAATTTAATGTACAATTCTTGACTTCACATTTTTCGACATTTTTGAAAAAAATCAAGGTTAACCCCTTGCAAAACAAAATTACATTTTCAACAATGTTCCCAAAACCCATCGATATGTACATCAAATGAAATGTCTGTTCAATACCTATCCACAGCTGAGAACGAAAATCGTCAGCGGTATCTGGTTGTTAAGATATTTTCATACAAAATTATTCGCATGATTTTCCACCCAACTGCATTTGACTTGCTTTGGATGCTGATATCTCCGCAACCAAGCCCCGGAAAAATCTGCGACTGCTCGAAAGGATTGCACAGACCTTTTCATTGTTGTATAATTTAATGTACAATTCTTGACTTCACATTTTTCGACATTTTTGAAAAAAATCAAGGTTAACCCCTTGCAAAAAAAAATTACATTTTCAACAATGTTCCCAAAACCCATCGATATGTACATCAAATGAAAGGTCTGTTCAATACCTATCCACTGCTGAGAACAAAAATCGTCAGCGGTATCTGGTTGTTAAGATATTTTCATACAAAATTATTCGCATGATTTTCCACCCAACTGCATTTGACTTGCTTTGGATGCTGATATCTCCGCAACCAAGCCCCGGAAAAATCTGCGACTGCCAGTGCTCGAAAGGGATTGCACAGACCTTTCCATTGTTGTATTATTTAATGTACAATTCTTGACTTCACATTTTTCGACATTTTTGAAAAAAATCAAGGTTAACCCCTTGCAAAAAAAAAATTACATTTTCAACAATGTTCCCAAAACCCATCGATATGTACATCAACTGAAAGGTCTGTTCAATACCTATCCACAGCTGAGAACAAAAATCGTCAGCGGTATCTGGTTGTTAAGATATTTTCATACAAAATTATTCGCATGATTTTCTACCCAACCTCATTTGACTTGCTTTGGATGCTGATATCTCCGCAACCAAGCCCCGGAAAAATCTGCGACTGTCAGTACTCGAAAGGGACTGCACAGACCTTTCCATTGTTGTATAATTTAATGTACAATTCTTGACTTCACATTTTTCGAAATTTTTGAAAAAAATCAAGGTTAACCCCTTGCAAAAAAAAATTACATTTTCAACAATGTTCCCCAAACCCATCGATATGTACATCAAATGAAAGGTCTGTTCAATACCTATCCACAGCTGAGAACAAAAATCGTCAGCGGTATCTGGTTGTTAAGATATTTTCATACAAAATTATTCGCATGATTTTCTACCCAACCGCATTTGACTTGCTTTGGATGCTGATACCTCCGCCACCAAGCCCCGGAAAAATCTTCGACTGCCAGTGCTCGAAAGGGATTGCACAGACCTTTTCATTGTTGTATAATTTAATGTACAATTCTTGACTTCACATTTTTCGACATTTTTGAAAAAAATCAAGGTTAACCCCTTGCAAAAAAAAATTACATTTTCAACAATGTTCCCAAAACCCATCGATATGTACATCAAATGAAAGGTCTGTTCAATACCTATCCACAGCTGAGAACAAAAATCGTCAGCGGTATCTGGTTGTTAAGATATTTTCATACAAAATTATTCGCATGATTTTCCACCCAACTGCATTTGACTTGCTTTGGATGCTGATATCTCCGCAACCAAGCCCCGGAAAAATCTGCGACTGCCAGTGCTCGAAAGGGATTGCACAGACCTTTCCATTGTTGTATAATTTAATGTACAATTCTTGACTTCACATTTTTCGACATTTTTGAAAAAAATCAAGGTTAACCCCTTGCAAAAAAAAATTACATTTTCAACAATGTTCCCAAAACCCATCGATATGTACATCAAATGAAAGGTCTGTAATACCTATCCACAGCTGAGAACAAAAATCGTCAGCGCTATCTGGTTGTTAAGATATTTTCATACAAAATTATTCGCATGATTTTCTACCCAACTGCATTTGACTTGCTTTGGATGCTGATATCTCCGCAACCAAGCCCCGGAAGAATCTGCGACTGTCAGTACTCGAAAGGGACTGCACAGACCTTTCCATTGTTGTATAATTTAATGTACAATTCTTCACTTCACATTTTTCGACATTTTTGAAAAAAATCAAGGTTAACCCCTTGCAAAAAAAAATTACATTTTCAACAATGTTCCCAAAAGCCATCGATATGTACATCAAATGAAAGGTCTGTTCAATACCTATCCACAGCAGAGAACAAAAATCGTCAGCGGTATCTGGTTGTTAAGATATTTTCATACAAAATTATTCGCATGATTTTCCACCCAACTGCATTTGACTTGCTTTGGATGCTGATATCTCCGCAACCAAGCCCCGGAAATATCTGCGACTGCCAGTGCTCGAAAGGGATTGCACAGAACTTTCCATTGTTGTATAATTTAATGTACAATTCTTGACTTCACATTTTTCGACATTTTTGAAAAAAATCAAGGTTAACCCCTTGCAAAAAAAAATTACATTTTCAACAATGTTCCCAAAAGCCATCGATATGTACATCAAATGAAAGGTCTGTTCAATACCTATCCACAGCAGAGAACAAAAATCGTCAGCGGTATCTGGTTGTTAAGATATTTTCATACAAAATTATTCGCATGATTTTCCACCCAACTGCATTTGACTTGCTTTGGATGCTGATATCTCCGCAACCAAGCCCCGGAAAAATCTGCGACTGCCAGTGCTCGAAAGGGATTGCACAGACCTTTCCATTGTTGTATAATTTAATGTACAATTCTTGACTTCACATTTTTCGACATTTTTGAAAAAAATCAAGGTCAAAAAAAAATTACATTTTCAACAATGTTCCCAAAACCCATCGATATGTACATCAAATGAATTGTCTGTTCAATACCTATCCACAGCTGAGAACAAAAATCGTCAGCGCTATCTGGTTGTTAAGATATTTTCATACAAAATTATTCGCATGATTTTATACCCAACTGCATTTGACTTGCTTTGGACGCTGATATCTCCGCAACCAAGCCCCGGAAAAATCTGCGACTGTCAGTACTCGAAAGGGACTGCACAGACCTTTCCATTGTTGTATAATTTAATGTACAATTCTTCACTTCACATTTTTCGACATTTTTGAAAAAAATCAAGGTTAACCCCTTGCAAAAAAAAATTACATTTTCAACAATGTTCCCAAAACCCATCGATATGTACATCAAATGAAAGGTCTGTTCAATACCTATCCACAGCTGAGAACAAAAATCGTCAGCGGTATCTGGTTGTTAAGATATTTTCATACAAAATTATTCGCATGATTTTCTACCCAACCGCATTTGACTTGCTTTGGATGCTGATATCTCCGCAACCAAGCCCCGGAAAAATCTGCGACTGTCAGTACTCGAAAGGGACTGCACAGACCTTTCCATTGTTGTATAATTTAATGTACAATTCTTCACTTCACATTTTTCGACATTTTTGAAAAAAATCAAGGTTAACCCCTTGCAAAAAAAAATTACATTTTCAACAATGTTCCCAAAAGCCATCGATATGTACATCAAATGAAAGGTCTGTTCAATACCTATCCACAGCTGAGAACAAAAATCGTCAGCGGTATCTGGTTGTTAAGATATTTTCATACAAAATTATTCGCATGATTTTCCACCCAACTGCATTTGACTTGCTTTGGATGCTGATATCTCCGCAACCAAGCCCCGGAAAAATCTGCGACTGCCAGTACTCGAAAGGGACTGCACAGGCCTTTCCATTGTTGTATAATTTAATGTACAATTCTTCACTTCACATTTTTCGAAATTTTTGAAAAAAATCAAGGTTAACCCCTTGCAAAAAAAAATTACATTTTCAACAATGTTCCCAAAACCCATCGATATGTACATCAAATGAAATGTCTGTTCAATACCTATCCACAGCTGAGAACAAAAATCGTCAGCGGTATCTGGTTGTTAAGATATTTTCATAAAAAAATTATTCGCATGATTTTCTACCCAACCTCATTTGACTTGCTTTGGATGCTGATATCTCCGCAACCAAGCCCCGGAAAAATCTGCGACTGCCAGTACTCGAAAGGGACTGCACAGGCCTTTCCATTGTTGTATAATTTAATGTACAATTCTTGACTTCACATTTTTCGACATTTTTGAAAAAAATCAAGGTTAACCCCTTGCAAAAAAAAATTACATTTTCAACAATGTTCCCAAAAGCCATCGATATGTACATCAAATGAAAGGTCTGTTCAATACCTATCCACAGCTGAGAACAAAAATCGTCAGCGGTATCTGGTTGTTAAGATATTTTCGTACAAAATTATTCGCATGATTTTCTACCCAACTACATTTGACTTGCTTTGGATGCTGATATCTCCGCAACCAAGACCCGGAAAAATCTGCGACTGGCAGTGCTCGAAAGGGATTGCACAGACCTTTCCATTGTTGTATAATTTAATGTACAATTCTTGACTTCACATTTTTCGACATTTTTGAAAAAAATCAAGGTTAACCCCTTGCAAAAAAAAATTACATTTTCAACAATGTTCCCAAAACCCATCGATATGTACATCAAATGAAAGGTCTGTTCAATACCTATCCACAGCTGAGAACAAAAATCGTCAGCGGTATCTGGTTGTTAATATATTTTCATACAAAATTATTCGCATGATTTTCCACCCAACTGCATTTGACTTGCTTTGGATGCTGATATCTCCGCTACCAAGCCCCGGAAAAACCTGCGACTGCCAGTACTCGAAAGGGACTGCACAGACCTTTCCATTGTTTTATAATTTAATGTACAATTCTTGACTTCACATTTTTCGACATTTTTGAAAAAAATCAAGGTTAACCCCTTGCAAAAAAAAATTACATTTTCAACAATGTTCCCAAAACCCATCGATATGTACATCAAATGAAAGGTCTGTTCAATACCTATCCACAGCTGAGAACAAAAATCGTCAGCGGTATCAGGTTGTTAAGATATTTTCATACAAAATTATTCGCATGATTTTCCACCCAACTGCATTTGACTTGCTTTGGATGCTGATATCTCCGCAACCAAGCCCCGGAAAAACCTGCGACGGCCAGTAATCGAAAGGGTCTGCACAGACCTTTCCATTGTTTTATAATTTAATGTACAATTCTTGACTTCACATTTTTCGACATTTTTGAAAAAAATCAAGGTTAACCCCTTGCAAAAAAAACTCACATCTTCAACAATGTTCCCAAAACCCATCGATATGTACATCAAATGAAAGGTCTGTTCAATACCTATCCACAGCTGAGAACAAAAATCGTCAGCGGTATCTGGTTGTTAAGATATTTTCATACAAAATTATTCGCATGATTTTCTACCCAACCGCATTTGACTTGCTTTGGATGCTGATATCTCCGCAACCAGGCCCCGGAAAAATCTGCGACTGCCAGTGCTCGAAAGGGATTGCACAGACCTTTCCATTGTTGTATAATTTAATGTACAATTCTTGACTTCACTTTTTCGACATTTTTGAAAAAAATCAAGGTTAACCCCTTGCAAAAAAAAATTACATTTTCAACAATGTTCCCAAAAGCCATCGATATGTACATCAAATGAAAGGTCTGTTCAATACCTATCCACAGCTGAGAACAAAAATCGTCAGCGGTATCTGGTTGTTAAGATATTTTCGTACAAAATTATTCGCATGATTTTCTACCCAACTACATTTGACTTGCTTTGGATGCTGATATCTCCGCAACCAAGACCCGGAAAAATCTGCGACTGGCAGTGCTCGAAAGGGATTGCACAGACCTTTCCATTGTTGTATAATTTAATGTACAATTCTTGACTTCACATTTTTCGACATTTTTGAAAAAAATCAAGGTTAACCCCTTGCAAAAAAAAATTACATTTTCAACAATGTTCCCAAAAGCCATCGATATGTACATCAAATGAAAGGTCTGTTCAATACCTATCCACAGCTGAGAACAAAAATCGTCAGCGGTATCTGGTTGTTAAGATATTTTCATACAAAATTATTCGCATGATTTTCCACCCAACTGCATTTGACTTGCTTTGGATGCTGATATCTCCGCAACCAAGCCCCGGAAAAATCTGCGACTGCCAGTGCTCGAAAGGGATTGCACAGACCTTTCCATTGTTGTATAATTTAATGTACAATTCTTGACTTCACATTTTTCGAAATTTTTGAAAAAAATCAAGGTTAACCCCTTGCAAAAAAAATTACATTTTCAACAATGTTCCCAAAAGCCATCGATATGTACATCAAATGAAAGGTCTGTTCAATACCTATCCACAGCTGAGAACAAAAATCGTCAGCGGTATCTGGTTGTTAAGATATTTTCATACAAAATTATTCGCATGATTTTCCACCCAACTGCATTTGACTTGCTTTGGATGCTGATATCTCCGCAACCAAGCCCCGGAAAAATCTGCGACTGCCAGTGCTCGAAAGGGATTGCACAGACCTTTCCATTGTTGTATAATTTAATGTACAATTCTTGACTTCACATTTTTCGAAATTTTTGAAAAAAATCAAGGTTAACAACCCCTTGCAAAAAAATTACATTTTCAACAATGTTCCCAAAAGCCATCGATATGTACATCAAATGAAAGGTCTGTTCAATACCTATCCACAGCTGAGAACAAAAATCGTCAGCGGTATCTGGTTGTTAAGATATTTTCATACAAAATTATTCGCATGATTTTCCACCCAACTGCATTTGACTTGCTTTGGATGCTGATATCTCCGCAACCAAGCCCCGGAAAAACCTGCGACGGCCAGTACTCGAAAGGGACTACACAGACCTTTCCATTGTTGTATAATTTAATGTACAATTCTTGACTTCGCATTTTTCGACATTTTTGAAAAAAATCAAGGTTAACCCCTTGCAAAAAATAATTACATCTTCAACAATGTTCCCAAAACCCATCGATATGTACATCAATGAAAGGTCTGTTCAATACCTATCCACAACTGAGAACAAAAATCGTCAGCGGTATCTGGTTGTTAATATATTTTCATACAAAATTATTCGCATGATTTTCCACCCAACTGCATTTGACTTGCTTTGGATGCTGATATCTCCGCTACCAAGCCCCGGAAAAACCTGCGACTGCCAGTACTCGAAAGGGACTGCACAGACCTTTCCATTGTTGTATAATTTAATGTACAATTCTTGACTTCACATTTTTCGACATTTTTGAAAAAAATCAAGGTTAACCCCTTGCAAAAAAAAATTACATTTTCAACAATGTTCCCAAAACCCATCGATATGTACATCAAATGAAAGGTCTGTTCAATACCTATCCACAGCTGAGAACAAAAATCGTCAGCGGTATCAGGTTGTTAAGATATTTTCATACAAAATTATTCGCACGATTTTCCACCCAACTGCATTTAACTTGCTTTGGATGCTGATATCTCCGCTACCAAGCCCCGGAAAAACCTGCGACTGCCAGTACTCGAAAGGGACTGCACAGACCTTTCCATTGTTGTATAATTTAATGTACAATTCTTGACTTCACATTTTTCGACATTTTTGAAAAAAATCAAGGTTAACCCCTTGCAAAAAAAAATTACATTTTCAACAATGTTCCCAAAACCCATCGATATGTACATCAAATGAAAGGTCTGTTCAATACCTATCCACAGCTGAGAACAAAAATCGTCAGCGGTATCTGGTTGTTAAGATATTTTCATACAAAATTATTCGCATGATTTTCTACCCAACCGCATTTGACTTGCTTTGGATGCTGATATCTCCGCAACCAGGCCCCGGAAAAATCTGCGACTGCCAGTGCTCGAAAGGGATTGCACAGACCTTTCCATTGTTGTATAATTTAATGTACAATTCTTGACTTCACTTTTTCGACATTTTTGAAAAAAATCAAGGTTAACAACCCCTTGCAAAAAAAATTACATTTTCAACAATGTTCCCAAAAGCCATCGATATGTACATCAAATGAAAGGTCTGTTCAATACCTATCCACAGCTGAGAACAAAAATCGTCAGCGGTATCTGGTTGTTAAGATATTTTCATACAAAATTATTCGCATGATTTTCCACCCAACTGCATTTGACTTGCTTTGGATGCTGATATCTCCGCAACCAAGCCCCGGAAAAACCTGCGACGGCCAGTACTCTAAAGGGACTACACAGACCTTTCCATTGTTGTATAATTTAATGTACAATTCTTGACTTCGCATTTTTCGACATTTTTGAAAAAAATCAAGGTTAACCCCTTGCAAAAAATAATTACATCTTCAACAATGTTCCCAAAACCCATCGATATGTACATCAATGAAAGGTCTGTTCAATACCTATCCACAGCTGAGAACAAAAATCGTCAGCGGTATCTGGTTGTTAAGATATTTTCATACAAAATTATTCGCATGATTTTCTACCCAACCGCATTTGACTTGCTTTGGATGCTGATATCTCCGCAACCAGGCCCCGGAAAAATCTGCGACTGCCAGTGCTCGAAAGGGATTGCACAGACCTTTCCATTGTTGTATAATTTAATGTACAATTCTTGACTTCACTTTTTCGACATTTTTGAAAAAAATCAAGGTTAACAACCCCTTGCAAAAAAAATTACATTTTCAACAATGTTCCCAAAAGCCATCGATATGTACATCAAATGAAAGGTCTGTTCAATACCTATCCACAGCTGAGAACAAAAATCGTCAGCGGTATCTGGTTGTTAAGATATTTTCATACAAAATTATTCGCATGATTTTCCACCCAACTGCATTTGACTTGCTTTGGATGCTGATATCTCCGCTACCAAGCCCCGGAAAAACCTGCGACTGCCAGTACTCGAAAGGGACTGCACAGACCTTTCCATTGTTGTATAATTTAATGTACAATTCTTGACTTCACATTTTTCGACATTTTTGAAAAAAATCAAGGTTAACCCCTTGCAAAAAAAAATTACATTTTCAACAATGTTCCCAAAACCCATCGATATGTACATCAAATGAAAGGTCTGTTCAATACCTATCCACAGCTGAGAACAAAAATCGTCAGCGGTATCAGGTTGTTAAGATATTTTCATACAAAATTATTCGCATGATTTTCCACCCAACTGCATTTGACTTGCTTTGGATGCTGATATCTCCGCAACCAGGCCCCGGAAAAATCTGCGACTGCCAGTGCTCGAAAGGGATTGCACAGACCTTTCCATTGTTGTATAATTTAATGTACAATTCTTGACTTCACATTTTTCGACATTTTTGAAAAAAATCAAGGTTAACCCCTTGCAAAAAAAAATTACATTTTCAACAATGTTCCCAAAACCCATCGATATGTACATCAAATGAAAGGTCTGTTCAATACCTATCCACAGCTGAGAACAAAAATCGTCAGCGGTATCAGGTTGTTAAGATATTTTCATACAAAATTATTCGCATGATTTTCCACCCAACTGCATTTGACTTGCTTTGGATGCTGATATCTCCGCAACCAAGCCCCGGAAAAATCTGCGACTGCCAGTACTCGAAAGGGACTGCACAGGCCTTTCCATTGTTGTATAATTTAATGTACAATTCTTCACTTCACATTTTTCGACATTTTTGAAAAAAATCAAGGTTAACCCCTTGCAAAAAAGAATTACATTTTCAACAATGTTCCCAAAACCCATCGATATGTACATCAAATAAAAGGTCTGTTCAATACCTATCCACAGCTGAGAACAAAAATCGTCCGCGGTATCTGGTTGTTAAGATATTTTCATACAAAATTATTCGCATGATTTTCCACCCAACTGCATTTGACTTGCTTTGGATGCTGATATCTCCGCAACCAATCCCCGGAAAAATCTGCGACTGTCAGTACTCGAAAGGGACTGCACAGACCTTTCCAATGTTGTATAATTTAATGTACAATTCTTGACTTCACATTTTTCGACATTTTTGAAAAAAATCAAGGTTAACCCCTTGCAAAAAAAAATTACATTTTCAACAATTTTCCCAAAAGCCATCGGTATGTACATCAAATGAAAGGTCTGTTCAATACCTATCCACAGCTGAGAACAAAAATCGTCAGCGGTATCTGGTTGTTAAGATATTTTCATACAAAATTATTCGCATGATTTTCTACCCAACCACATTTGACTTGCTTTGGATGCTGATATCTCCGCAACCAGGCCCCGGAAAAATCTGCGACTGCCAGTGCTCGAAACGGATTGCACAGACCTTTCCATTGTTGTATAGTTTAATGTACAATTCTTGACTTCACTTTTTCGACATTTTTGAAAAAAATCAAGGTTAACCCCTTGCAAAAAAAAATTACATTTTCAACAATGTTCCCAAAAGCCATCGATATGTACATCAAATGAAAGGTCTGTTCAATACCTATCCACAGCTGAGAACAAAAATCGTCAGCGGTATCTGGTTGTTAATATATTTTCATACAAAATTATTCGCATGATTTTCCACCCAACTGCATTTGACTTGCTTTGGATGCTGATATCTCCGCTACCAAGCCCCGGAAAAACCTGCGACTGCCAGTACTCGAAAGGGACTGCACAGACCTTTCCATTGTTGTATAATTTAATGTACAATTCTTGACTTCACATTTTTCGACATTTTTGAAAAAAATCAAGGTTAACCCCTTGCAAAAAAAAATTACGTTTTCAACAATGTTCCCAAAACCCATCGATATGTACATCAAATGAAAGGTCTGTTCAATACCTATCCACAGCTGAGAACAAAAATCGTCAGCGGTATCAGGTTGTTAAGATATTTTCATACAAAATTATTCGCATGATTTTCCACCCAACTGCATTTGACTTGCTTTGGATGCTGATATCTCCGCAACCAAGCCCCGGAAAAATCTGCGACTGCCAGTGCTCGAAAGGGATTGCACAGACCTTTCCATTGTTGTATAATTTAATGTACAATTCTTGACTTCACATTTTTCGAAATTTTTGAAAAAAATCAAGGTTAACAACCCCTTGCAAAAAAAATTACATTTTCAACAATGTTCCCAAAAGCCATCGATATGTACATCAAATGAAAGGTCTGTTCAATACCTATCCACAGCTGAGAACAAAAATCGTCAGCGGTATCTGGTTGTTAATATATTTTCATACAAAATTATTCGCATGATTTTCCACCCAACTGCATTTGACTTGCTTTGGATGCTGATATCTCCGCTACCAAGCCCCGGAAAAACCTGCGACTGCCAGTACTCGAAAGGGACTGCACAGACCTTTCCATTGTTGTATAATTTAATGTACAATTCTTGACTTCACATTTTTCGACATTTTTGAAAAAAATCAAGGTTAACCCCTTGCAAAAAAAACTCACATCTTCAACAATGTTCAAAAAACCCATCGATATGTACATCAAATGAAAGGTCTGTTCAATAAAAAATCGTCAGCGGTATCTGGTTGTTAAGATATTTTCATACAAAATTATTCGCATGATTTTCTACCCAACCGCATTTGACTTGCTTTGGATGCTGATATCTCCGCAACCAGGCCCCGGAAAAATCTGCGACTGCCAGTGCTCGAAAGGGATTGCACAGACCTTTCCATTGTTGTATAATTTAATGTACAATTCTTGACTTCACTTTTTCGACATTTTTGAAAAAAATCAAGGTTAACCCCTTGCAAAAAAATTACATTTTCAACAATGTTCCCAAAACCCATCGATATGTACATCAAATGAAAGGTCTGTAATACCTATCCACAGCTGAGAACAAAAATCGTCAGCGGTATCTGGTTGTTAAGATATTTTCATACAAAATTATTCGCATGATTTTCCACCCAACTGCATTTGACTTGCTTTGGATGCTGATATCTCCGCAACCAAGCCCCGGAAAAATCTGCGACTGCCAGTACTCGAAAGGGACTGCACAGGCCTTTCCATTGTTGTATAATTTAATGTACAATTCTTCACTTCACATTTTTCGACATTTTTGAAAAAAATCAAGGTTAACCCCTTGCAAAAAAAAATTACATTTTCAACAATGTTCCCAAAAGCCATCGATATGTACATCAAATGAAAGGTCTGTTCAATACCTATCCACAGCTGAGAACAAAAATCGTCAGCGGTATCTGGTTGTTAAGATATTTTCATACAAAATTATTCGCATGATTTTCCACCCAACTGCATTTGACTTGCTTTGGATGCTGATATCTCCGCAACCAAGCCCCGGAAATATCTGCGACTGCCAGTGCTCGAAAGGGATTGCACAGGCCTTTCCATTGTTGTATAATTTAATGTACAATTCTTGACTTCACATTTTTCGACATTTTTGAAAAAAATCAAGGTTAACCCCTTGCAAAAAAAAATTACATTTTCGACAATGTTCCCAAAAGCCATCGATATGTACATCAAATGAAAGGTCTGTTCAATACCTATCCACAGCTGAGAACAAAAATCGTCAGCGGTATCTGGTTGTTAAGATATTTTCATACAAAATTATTCGCATGATTTTCCACCCAACTGCAATTGACTTGCTTTGGATACTGATATCTCCGCAACCAAGCCCCGGAAAAATCTGCGACTGCCAGTACTCGAAACAATGGAAAGGTACTGCACAGACCTTTCCATTGTTGTATAATTTAATGTACAATTCTTGACTTCACATTTTTCGACATTTTTGAAAAAAATCAAGGTTAACCTTGCAAAAAAAAATTTTATTTTCAACAATGTTCCCAAAACCCATCGATATGTACATCAAATGAAAGGTCTGTTCAATACCTATCCACAGCTGAGAATAAAAATCGTCAGCGGTATCTGGTTGTTAAGATATTTTCATACAAATTTATTCGCATGATTTTCCACCCAACTGCATTTGACTTGCTTTGGATGCTGATATCTCCGCAACCAAGCCCCGGAAAAATCTGCGACTGCCAGTGCTCGAAAGGGATTGCACAGACCTTTCCATTGTTGTATAATTTAATGTACAATTCTTGACTTCACATTTTTCGACATTTTTGAAAAAAATCAAGGTTAACCCCTTGCCAAAAAAAATTACATTTTCAACAATGTTCCCAAAACCCATCGATATGTACATCAAATGAAAGGTCTGTAATACCTATCCACAGCTGAGAACAAAAATCGTCAGCGGTATCTGGTTGTTAAGATATTTTCATACAAAATTATTCGCATGATTTTCCACCCAACTGCATTTGACTTGCTTTGGATGCTGATATCTCCGCAACCAAGCCCCGGAAAAATCTGCGACTGCCAGTACTCGAAAGGGACTGCACAGGCCTTTCCATTGTTGTATAATTTAATGTACAATTCTTGACTTCACATTTTTCGACATTTTTGAAAAAAATCAAGGTTAGCCTCTTGCAAAAAAAAATTACATTTTCAACAATGTTCCCAAAACCCATCGATATGTACATCAAATGAAAGGTCTGTTCAATACCTATCCACAGCTGAGAACACAAATCGTCAGCGGTATCTGGTTGTTAAGATATGTTCATACAAAATTATTCGCATGATTTTCCACCCAACTACATTTGACATGCTTTGGATGCTGATATCTCCGCAACCAAGCCCCGTAAAAATCTGCGATTGCCAGTGCTCGAAAAGGATTGCACAGACCTTTCTATTATTGTATAATTTAATGTACAATTCTTGACTTCACATTTTTCGACATCTTCGGAAAAAATCAAGGTTAACCCCTTGCAAAAAAAAATTACATTTTCAACAATGTTCCCAAAACCCATCGATATGTACATCAAATGAAAGGTCTGTTCAATACCTATCCACAGCTGAGAACAAAAATCGTCAGCGGTATCTGGTTGTTAATATATTTTCATACAAAATTATTCGCATGATTTTCCACCCAACTGCATTTGACATGCTTTGGATGCTGATATCTCCGCAACCAAGCCTCGGAAAAATCTGCGACTGCCAGTGCTCGAAAAGGATTGCATAGACCTTTCCATTGTTGTATAATTTAATGTACAATTCTTGACTTCACATTTTTCGACATTGTTTGAAAAAAAATCAAGGTCCCTTGAAAAAAAAAATTACATTTTCAACAATGTTCCCAAAACCCATCGATTTGTACATCAAATGAAAGGTCTGTTCAATACCTATCCACAGCTGAGAATAAAAATCGTCAGCGGTATCTGGTTGTTAAGATATTTTCATACAAATTTATTCGCATGATTTTCCACAGAACTGCATTTGACTTGCTTTGGATGCTGATATCTCCGCAACCAAGCCCCGGAAAAATCTGCGACTGCCAGTGCTCGAAAGGGATTGCACAGACCTTTCCATTGTTGTATAATTTAATGTACAATTCTTGACTTCACATTTTTCGACATTTTTGAAAAAAATCAAGGTTAACCCCTTGCAAAAAAAAATTACATTTTCAACAATGTTCCCAAAACCCATCGATATGTACATCAAATGAAAGGTCTGTTCAATACCTATCCACAGCTGAGAACAATAATCGTCAGCGGTATCTGGTTGATAAGATATTTGCATACAAAATTATTCGCATGATTTTCCACCCAACTGCATTTGACTTGCTTTGGATGCTGATATCTCCGAAACCAAGCCCCGGAAAAATCTGCGACTGCCAGTACTCGAAAGGGACTGCACAGACCTTTCCATTGTTGTATAATTTAATGTACAATGTACTTGACTTCACATTTTTCGACATTTTTGAAAAAAATCAAGGTTAACCCCTTGCAAAAAAAAATTACATTTTCAACAATGTTCCCAAAACCCATCGATATGTACATCAAATGAAAGGTCTGTTCAATACCTATCCACAGCTGAGAATAAAAATCGTCAGCGGTATCTGGTTGTTAAGATATTTTCATACAAAATTATTCGCATGATTTTCCACCCAACTGCATTTGACTTGCTTTGGATGCTGATATCTCCGCAACCAAGCCCCGGAAAAATCTGCGACTGCCAGTACTCGAAAGGGACTGCACAGACCTTTCCAGTGTTGTATAATTTAATGTACAATTCTTGACTTCACATTTTTCGACATTTTTGAAAAAAATCAAGGTTAACCTCTTGCAAAAAAAAATTACATTTTCAACAATGTTCCCAAAACCCATCGATATGTACATCAAATGAAAGGTCTGTTCAATACCTATCCACAGCTGAGAACAAAAATCGTCAGCGGTATCTGGTTGTTAAGATATTTTCATACAAAATTATTCGCATGATTTTCCACCCAACTGCATTTGACTTGATTTGGATGGTGATATCTCCGCAACCAAGCCCGACAAATAGCTTTGGCTACCAGTGCCCGGAAGGTATTGCACAAACCTTTCCCTTGTTGTACAATTTGTTCGTGTATTTTATTATTATTATTATTAATAGAAAATTTTAACTCGTGGAACCAGTGCCAGTGAGATTAATTCGTTAGGTTAAGATCGTTGAATTGAAATCGGAAACCCACGGATAAAAATTTGAACCAACGTTGAACCTCAATTAACTCGCCGAAATCGGTACAACAATATTGCTTAACTACAAATCAAAGTTTAACCGACGGTGATGTAAGTTAACTAAACAAAATTGCACAAGTTGGACGTAGGGCAATTCATTTCAATCTTTGAATAAATATTAAACCAGCGCTATAAGTCCGATATTAATAAAAACAATATAGTGTATTGACAACGAACAAAAAAAATGAACGAACTCCAAGAAAATTAAATTTTGACGACAAATAAAAACAACATAGACAAATTAGTATTAAAATAAGACCTAAATCTATTGACCTGGAGTGTAGGTATGTACCTAAAAGCAAAAAATCTTCCATTCAATAAATTTATTTTCATCAACAAAAAATGTACTGACTAAACAATATACATTCATATAGATAAATATAAAGTACGTGCGCTGTTGGTTTTTTTTTTCTATGAGAATGATGTTTGTTGTTTTGTTTAGATATGTACATGTGCATAAAGGATGGCATTACGAAAGCGTAGGATGGATGAATTTATTAAAACACCTCCTCTCAATGACTCCATTTCTTTGTCAACTAACAAATTATGGTTTTTTTTCAGCCACACCTTTTGAAGGCAGTGACGCCACCAACCACCGCCTTTTTAACTAAGCCTTAAACTGCCAATCGTATGGAATATCAGCTTATTCGCAAAACCGGTATGCTCTGCGCAGCGCACCTGTTTGAGGACACATTCAATGGGTTTTCTCGCAACAACAACAATTATTGCATGGACTTATATACCTAACATATCTATCTTTCATATCAACTTGGCATCAGCAATATTTTACTGTTTATTGTAACAATACAAATTTATTTGAGTGTTGTATCATCAGTTTGACTTTGTATGGAACGATACATTTAACGGTAAGTACCGCATGAGAATCTAAAATGTTTAAAGGGTCGTTTAAGAAGGATATGGTAAGCGAAAGATATATGAGCTAACTTATACAGGACAGGCATATTTTACAAATAATGTACATAAAAAATCACCGTGTATGTATGTCGAGACGGTGTTGCCAGACCCTACAATATTGTCAGATATGTACCTACATACAATATGCCTATGTTGATAACCTGACAATGTGCTTCTCCTTAAAATTGTCAACACATAATTCAATTCCCAGTTGTATTGAGAGCCGTTCACAATTCAATAAAACCAGAACCAATTTATTGATTTTGATGAAACAATTTTTTACGACAAAAGATGGCAATGGGTGGCAATGGCGCAGTGGATAAAGTGCTTGATTTCTAACTAGGACGTGTGGGTTCGATCCCCACGCTAGACGCATTCTTTTCTATACCTCCAATGTTAATTGGATGCCGCCCATGGGTTAAAATGAGACAGTCAATACCTGGTTTTTAAATCCACTGTGCCCAACTAGTGCCGTGCAATTCAGGTTGCATTTAAAAGACCTTAGGTCTTACAGGCATATAGTTAAATTAAAAAAAAAAAAAAAGATGGACCTATATAGTAAATTTACACCCATTTTTTATAATAGTAAATACCAATCCAGAAAATCGCCAAGAACTTGACTTGTATACTTAGGCCGTGTGTGAATTGCGTTAGAATGTTGGTTAAAATTTCTACCTGGGTTAAATTTTGACACTAGCGTGGTGAATAAAATGGGTTAAAATGTATGCAGCTGTAGAGCAGGCTAAATTGCGTTAAAATTTGACGTTTCTCAAGATAGAGCAATTTGAAACTGCAACCGATAACCGAAAAGAAAGATGAACTCCAAAAAGTCCAAATCTACTGGGAAACCATATAATAAATGTAAGTTTTAATTTATTCAATTGAAAAATAAAATTACATAAATATTTTTGTTTGTCTTTAGGGTCTCAAGAGGAAAAAAAAACAAATAATATAATCCGTTGATATTTTAACAAATATAAAATAATTAATATAAAATACTTATTGTAGTTTATTTTGCAAATTGAATACAAATAGATTGATTTGTCAGCTTGTAAAATTCTTGCCAGCTGTGAAAACTAGTGTTTATATACTTTTTTTTTATAATCTACACGCGCTCAAGGGATTATGAATACCCTTTAAATGTTTCAACATAGCGTGGGCGTGAGGGTGAGGTTAAGGAAGAGAAAGAATGATATGAAAGATGTGTGGCGCGATATTCGGAGACTGTAGGTGGTTGTTGTCTCAGTATTTATCTCCAGGGATGGCGGCTGAATTAATGCGGAGAAATTTCCGTATCTTATTTATCTATGTCCCTTATAATTCGCATTAATTTTTTTATACTTTGTCATATTTTATCGGTATACTAGTTTTACTCAATCACATGTTGTTAGCTCTATGCCTAAACAGCATGTTAAGAGTAAGCCAGCAACTCATTGTATGACATTTTATTTTTAGAATTGGTTTTTAAATGAAAAATAAGAAGACATAGACTACGGCAGGGATCGAACCTGTGACCATGAGGTTGACAAGCGAACGCACAACTATCGCGTCCCGGCCACCTCAAATCAACAAACTAACCATAATGGGAATTGTTTTAAAAAGGTTTGGAATTGTTGTTTTAAAATATTAAATTAACGATGTAAAACCGAAACATATACTGAGATTTCGGTACATTTTTCGTGCCAAATTATTAACTTTATATCATCTAAGTCGGATTATGCGTGAGGAATTAATTAACTTGAACAACGAAAAAAAATGTTTTCAGGGAAATTTCTTAAATCTTGAGGGAATTTTAGCAATAAACAAAATAATGTTTTTAAAAATTAAAAGCAAAATTTGATACCGCCACAAACCAAACTTCAAAATTTAGCCAAGGTAGAAAATTTAACCAACAATTTAACGCAATTCACATTTGTGCTCAAGTACAAAATTTTACAGATTGTGTTCTTTCCAAATATTCTTTGTCCGAATGACATACAGAATTTGGATGACATTTTCGTCCTAGATAGAATATTATATGATAAAATATTGTACTAAAATTTAAATGGCAGGTTTTGATAAATTTAGCAGTGGTCAACTAAAGTATTATGATTTTTTAACGAATTTCGTCAGGATCAGGATTAAAATTGTTATTTAACATGGTACAGGGTGGCACACGAATCGTGCTACAAAAATAAAACGTAATAACTTTTTTTCAGTGTGAGTAATCGGCTTATTTTTTTTATTTTATAGGCTACTATTTAGATTTATCAAAATGAATGCTTTGATACTGAAAAAAGGATTTGGATAGTGCAGCGATACCATTCTTTGCAGTTCGTCATTTCCGTCCAAAGGGAATTTAGGCTGGAGTTTGGCAATACTCCCCCGAATAAATGGACCATTATGAGGCTGGAGAACATGTTTGCCGAATCTGGAAGCATCGAACGAAGACCGTATCATCGAGATCCCAATGTTCGGGTTCAGGATACAATCGTGGCTGTTGCATCGGCAATACAGGCAAATCCAAGTGTTTCGACTCGAAACTTATCGGGCCAAATTGGAGTTAGCAGACGGTCATTACAACGGATACTTCATGATGACTTAAACTTGCTTCCGTACAAAGTCCAAATTACAAGCAAGTTAAAACCTCAGGATTTGCCTGTTCGCCTGGAATTTTGCCGAAAAATGATTGCAATGGCCGAAGAAGCCAACACATTGATAAATTGTATGATGAGGCCCATTTTAACTCAAACGTCAATGTTAACAAGCAAAATTGCTGTATATGGGGTGAATCTAATATGGAAATGCTCCATGAGATGGAACTGCACCCAGAACGAGTCACTGTGTGGTGCGCAGTTTCATCAAGGTGTATTGTCGGGCAATACTTCTTTGAAGAAAACGGTGTAGCACAAACTGTCAATTGGGACCGTTATTTAAAGATGTTGAAGGAGTTTTTTTTACCCAGATCTTCGCTGGCCCCCAAGGTGACCTGACCTGACTGCACCAGACTTTTTTTATGCGGTTATGTCAAGCAGGAAGTGTACACAACGAAACCCAGGAATTTGACTGAATTGAAGCACTCCATTATGAGAATAATTGAGGCGATCCCAATTTCAACCCTTCAGGCAGCAACGAACAATTTTCTGATCAGGTGCCACATATGCGTGGATGAGCGTGGAGGTCATTTATGGTATATCATCTCTAAAAACCATTAGTTATTTAAAATAAAATTTAATTTTTAATCCAATAAAAAAAATTAATGAAATACATCGATTAAAAAAAATTATTTAAATTTCTAATTGTAGCACGATTCGTGCGCCACCCTGTATTCGGATATTTAGTGACGAAAAATTGTTTGAAACATTGGCGTTCACACACAAAATTAAAACATTTCCTTCTTGGTGTTTATTATAGAGAAGCTTAAAGTATTATACAAAATAAAAATAAAACTCTCTGAATGTGTTGTTGATTTTTGACAATGTCAAAAAAGTGGAAAAAAGTGGCCAGAAAGAATCTTGCTTCATCAAAAAATAAGGAATCGAATCAAAATATTGACAGCAAAAAGCGAGCGAGAAGAATCCTATTCACATAAATGAGATCTCATATTTCTGGAACAGTCATAAAAGTCAGACAAAACTTAAAATTGTGTGTGTTTAAACGTCAATATTGCTAGACAAAATTTTAAGTTCAAACAGATAAGATACTTGGAATATATTTTGTTGTTGCCAGATATTGTAATATGCCAACCATCTTTACTTTTATTTGCAGCGCACTTTGCTGCTAATCTAATTTTTCCACATATTCTACACAGTGTTATGTATCCTCCAATACTTGAGAACATTAATAATTCCATATGACATATGACGTATGTTCTTTAGCACTAGTGTAGACGCAGTCAAGGAAGACTTCGCCTAAGGTGGCGCGCTCAAGTGGAAGATGACCTCAACTCAACCAACTTGGAGTGCGTAACTGGAGGCAGCTAGCCAAAGACCGAGCTAGCTGGAGAGGCATGTTGGTCGAGGCCCAGGTTCGTCCCGAATTGTAGCGCCACCTAAGTAAGTAAGTAAGTGCAGTTGCTAAAGTCCTTAAAGAGCTTGATATACAGAAATCCGCTGGCCCAGATAGTATTTATTGTATTTGTATTTTTATTTATTGAAATAAAACAGTAAGCATGGTGTCTTTTTTGTTACACTTAGTACATTAGGTTAACAAAATGAATTAGAACAACTAATTATTATAATCATCGTTTATCGTTTAGGAGAAAGTAAGATTATTGCGCTTTATTATTCTAAAACATTTGATAGAGTTTGGCATCAAGCTCTCTTATGGAAAATGCGTGATTTCACGCATCTCTTCTTCGATAGATTAGACATTACTTTTCGGACCGCTCAATAAAAGTTGTGTTGGACGGTTTAATCTCTGATATTTATAAAATAAATGCTGGTGTGCCCCAGGTCTCAGTTTTATCTCTCTCTTTCTCATTTTCATTAATGATCTCTTATCTGGAACTTCTAATACACTAAATTGTTTTGCCGACGATAGTACACTTAGATTTTCATATTTGCTTTCAGATTCACCTCCTTGTTCTTCGGATGTGGATCTTGAACGGCAACGTATAATGAATCTAATAAAACAAGATTACGACACTTGGTTTTTCATTTTATTTTGCTGGAGTCATCTGTGAAAAGAAATCTGACAGCAAAAGAAATTGTTTTGTTTGTGAGGTGTGGATTAATGGTTTTTCGTGCGCTAATAATTTAGACATACAATTTGTTTAAATAATTTAATATTGTTGAATTAAATTTACTTTAATTGCATTTGAATTTGTTGCTAAAAAATATACAATCGAGAAAGTTGGAGTGCTAAATGGATATCGAAGATTTAAAATAAATTAAGCAAAACAACAATTTGTGAAGATTATTGTGCATTGAATAAATGGAAAATGTTTTAGTTGTTTTAATTTTGTTGAATTTTTGTTTTTTGCATTTGGCTAAGTCTACATTTGTTCTGATAATAGTGTTCTTATTCTAAAATACATCTTCGCGCGGAAAAAAAGTTTTTTTATTTTCACATCGCAGTCAATGTCTTTGGTCAATTCAAGCAGATTTGTTTGGTAGACTGGACAAATTCCTAAGTCATATAGGCTTTTCACACCAAACCCAAAACCGGGTTTTCAGCTAAAAGTTTACGAAAACTCGAAAACCGTTCACACTGAACATTAACAAGTTTTCGTTTGACATTTCAATTATTTTTTACGTTGTGAATTGAAATTGAAATTACCCCAGACAGCTGTTTTTTTTTTCGTTTTTCTTGGCAGCAACCCGCCAGCTATTTATGTGACGATTAATTGAGCACTGAATTTTTCAGAAGGTGTATTGGCTTAGTTCATCTTGCAAATACATCATTTTTTCGACAGGTTTTATATAACACTTGTAGTTTATAAAAACGAGTGGTTTATCAAAAATGTATGGGAAAACTTGTGTTTTCGCTTTAGGTTTTCAGCCAAAACTGATAATTTCGCGAAAACCATGTTTTGAGTTTGGTGTGAAAAGACTATTATCCGTTGAAGGATTTGAAGATGGTGTCCAAGTTCGGCAAGTGGTGATGGCTTTGATAAGCCGCCTTCACTTAGTTGGTCCACTCATAAATACGAGACGCATGCGACATTTTCTTCGGCTGGAATTAAATTTTTTTTCTTAGTTTATGGCATATGTATCCGGCCATATTTTCTAGGCCACCGCTCTCTAAAGTGGCCAAATCTTGATCATCTATATTGCCATCAGTATTATCCTCTTCTGGTTCCCAAGCAATGCTTTGAAATATAGTACCTCAAAAGACACTTCAGATTATTTGTTTGTAGTGATTTTTTTGCTACTTGGTTTTTGACGTTTATATTTTTGACAGATCACACATGACAAATTCCACGAACATTTGACATTTCGATTCAGTATTGTTTGCCATTTCATCATGAATAGACTTACGCCTGAACAACGTTTGCAAATTATTGAAATTTATTATCAAAATTCGTGCTCTGTGAAAAATGTGTTTCGCAAGCTACGTCCGTTTCAGCGACGAGGCTCATTTTTGGCTAAATGGATACGTGAATAAGCAGAATTGCCGTATTTGGAGTGAAGAGCAGCCAGAGGCAATTTAGCAGCTACCAATGCATCCCGAAAAATGCACTGTTTGGTGCGGTTTATGGGCAGGCGGCATCATTGGGCCGTACTTCTTCAAGGACGATGAAGGCCGCAGGGTTACGGTCAATGGAGAAAGGTACCGTTCGATGATAACAGATTTTTTTTTGCCGAAAATGCAAGAATTGAACTCGGTCGACATGTGGTTCCAACAGGACGGTGCCACATGCCACACTGCACGCGAAACCATGCATCAATTGAGAGGCGAATTTGGTGAGCAGTTGATCTCACGTTTTGGCGCAGTTAATTGGCCACCAAGATCATGTGATTTGACCCCGTTAGACTATTTTTTGTGGGGCTATGTTAAGTCTATTGCCTATGGGGACAAGCCAAACACGATTGCTGCCTTGGAAAATAACATTGAACGCGTCATTGGTGAGATTCCAGCCGAAATGTGTGAAAAAGTTTGCCAAAATTGGACCTTCAGAATGGACCACCTGAAGCGTAGCCGCGGGCAACATTTAAGTGAAATTATTTTTAAAAAGTAAATGGCAGAAATTGATTTATCGATCCAAATAAAAATTTCATTCACTTTTTACAAGTTTCTGTGTTTTTTTGAATTTTCAAAAACCAAGCTCTTAAAAAATCGCCGTTTATAAGCAAAACCAATGTCTTCAAAGCGGTAAATGGCGTTTCCAAATCTGGGGTATCGTCAAGGCTCATATTTTTGTTACTTCCAAAATAACAACCTCGCTGTGTCCTAAAATGTGGGAAATGGGGCCTTAACTAAACGGCACAAATGAACAAACGCTGGGCCCCAACTATGGTATTTGATTCTACAATTAAGTTGTTCGAATTCGCAAAATTTCAACATTCTAATTGTTTAGTAAAGCAATTAATCCTGTTATTTTCAGTCAGTAAGAAAATAACACGATTAATTAGAGATTAAGTAGTGAAGAGTCAAATACGCGGACAGTGGGTGCTACTTTCCAATACAATACCACTTGAAATAGCTTTGAAAACAATTTTCAACAACTAGTAGGACCCGTGCATTGCCTTATATGATTGAATAATTCCTAAGAAAATACTTTAAAGTGTTAATTTCAACAATTAAAAGTGTTACATCCGGAAACAGTACACATTTTTAAAAAGATATAATTTCTAAAATTTTTATCACCTTTTTTGGTTTTTATCTTGGTTTCCTTCCATAATAGTGTTCACAGATGGCTTCACATGAGTTGTCGGAAATCACAACAACAAAGCGAAAAATAGAAGTGTCGTAATCTTTCATTAATGGGAACAATGTATAGATTCCCAATAAAACACGGCTTCTGTCACACTCACTGGCGGATCCAGGGGGTGGTTTTTCGGGTCCGAAAGAAGAAACCATCACTTAACCCGGTTTGAAAAGAGCAACGCCTCAATTTTTGTCGGGCACATATGACCTGGACTTCGGAGTGGCATTGCATGGTCTTCTCCGACGAAAAAAAAAATTATTTGAAAGGCCCTGATGTTTCTAGCTACTATTTTCATGACCTCCGCAAGAAAACTCATTATTTGGAATAGCTGCATAGCAGAGTTGGAGGCTATGCAGCTGGTCCTATTATGGCACCTGCAAACTTCAATTTTTGTCCACTACAACGAATGCATTGACTGACAGTATATTAAAGAGGCCTTTCGATAGTTTCATACCCTTTTTGGACCTTTGCCGTGGACTTATCAACATGATAACTTGCCAATATATACAGACCGGGTAGTTAAAACGTATATAGAGGGCCAAAATGTGGAACTATTAAGTTGGCCGACCTACTCACTGGATTTAAATAACATTGAAAATGTTTGGGGATGATTGACACAAATATATGGATCACGACAATAATATGCGAGTATATCCGAACTAACTAAAGCCATCAAATTAGCTTGGAGCGCGATTTCGCTAAATTATTTGGCCACTTTGTATGCATCCCTTCCAAACCGGGCGTGTGAAGTTCTGGTGTAAAAAGGTGGCTCCCCACACTACAAAAATTGTTGTTTAATCAAAATTACAATACGTTAAATTTAAGCAATGGCTGAAATAAAAAGAATCAACATTCTCTAAAATTACCCCGCATTATCTCGGTTTTTAGCAAATAATTTTTTTTAATACTTAAATCAATAGCATTAAACTTTACTTAAAACTTTAAATAACAACAATTATGAACTTTGATTTAAATAAAAATAAACCTCTATACTCTGTTCAATTTATATTTTCAGTATAGGGAAGATGGGATATTTGCCTTTCACTCTAACTGATAGAGATGCCAAAAAGTTCTTAATATCTTAAAGCTCTTACCAGGGTTGCAGTAGTAAGCATACTAAATTACGACAAACCTAGCAGTGGTAAATCTGATTCAATAAGTTTATTTTAAAAGCACACAACGAGTACGAGGGTTGAGTGCATGAAGAAGACAAGCAGCAGTGTGTACTTGGATGTGCAGTGGGTAGGTAGTTCATGGTCGGATATACGCTGGTTTTAACAAGATTGCAAAAATAATTTGTATGCAACTCAGCGGCTATTTTCATTGGATTTCAGCGACAGGCACCAATGTGTTTGAAAAAGCTCTCCCATAAGAACTGTACTGAAAATATAAATTGAACAGATTATCAGTGTTACCTCCCCAACAGGTTGAAAGTGTAGTGCTTATGAAAAAAAAGTGTAGTAAAAACGTGCTAACAAAAACAAATTAATTTTCCAAATTTGTTAATCCATTAATTCACTTTCAAACAAACATACATAGGTATAATAAACTAAAAAAAAATGCATACATATATAATAATAAATATGTATACTATTTACATCTTTACAAACCAAAAATATACATTTAAGGATTAATTTTATTTTATAACGACTTGCATTGTGGTAATTGAATTTGTTTGCAAAATTGATTAGTTTTGCGGGGGCTCAAAATTGATTCTGCGTCTGTCAAGAGTTTTTTTGATTGCATAATTGCATTGCATAATTGCATATTTAAACTTGTGAAAAACCTCTCTCCAGTTGCACTGCTCTGGGGCAAACTACACAAAGTAAGCATGTAACTGCATACATTTTCAAAAGCCGGCTTTTCATGCAAATTTTTGGCACTCAATAAATTAACCCAAAATTTAACAATGTCTTCATAAAAAATATTCTTTTAAAGTTTCTTGTGAACTTATAATGGAACGAAATTACCCATTTATCATAGACGATGTTGTGTTCCGGGCTTACACAAAAAGTGTTGGTTAAGATTTAAAACTACGAGTACAAACACACTATTCATTTTTAAGAATACAAAAATGTCTGATGTAAAAAAGTGTAGTGTTTGGAGGAGAGTGCGTTGTGCGTGCTTGTGACAAGAAAATGTAGTAACAACAAAACATTTGTAGTAGGGGGGCAACGCTGCAGAGTATAGTATGCTTGGTTTAGGAGCAATGAATGACAGAAAAAAGAACTAAGACGTATCCTATTAAAGTGGAGAGGAGTGTATGTATAAGCAAATAATTATAAACGCCTAGAGTTCTCGGCTATGTGTGTTTCTCTTTACCTTTGCTTCTGATTTCTCGGCTCTAGACCTTCGGCTTCGAGTTGTCATTGCTTGGGCACAAAGGTGAAGCTGAATCATATCAAATGGCTACAATTGCAGTTTTAGCTGTAGTACACAAAAAAAGTTGCATGGTATAAAGAACACTGGTATGATATTCCGCATTTCATTATCCTATCTATCTCGCACACATTGTCACCGAGTGACGTTGTTCACCCTACGTTTTTTTTTTTACTGAATTTGATTTATATAGGGCAACGCTGAATATCATACCATGTATTCCTTATTATTTTTATTAATAAAAAGTTGTTTCAAATATTTGTTGCTGGCTTTGCATACTCGGTTTTTCATAGGATTAGCTTGAGACAAAATAGCTCCACAGTTAACGTAATAACAACTATTTAGTTTGCTCGGTAAAATTTATGAAAATTTTAACTTTTAAATCGTTGGACCCCCCACTGACTTAATGCTGGATCCGCCACTGGTCACACTGTTGGCATTTATGGAGACACATTCATTAAGTAAACTATCGATTATAACGGGTGATTTGTTTGCTACTTGGTTTTTGACGTTTATATTTTTGACAGATCACACATGACAAATTCCACGAACATTTGACATTTCGATTCAGTATTGTTTGCCATTTCATCATGAATAGACTTACGCCTGAACAACGTTTGCAAATTATTGAAATTTATTATCAAAATTCGTGCTCTGTGAAAAATGTCGAAATTATGAAATTATCGCAAAATTGTCTTCAGCGACGAGGCTCATTTTTGGCTAAATGGATACGTGAATAAGCAGAATTGCCGTATTTGGAGTGAAGAGCAGCCAGAGGCAATTCAGCAGCTACCAATGCATCCAGAAAAATGCACTGTTTGGTGCGGTTTATGGGCAGACGGCATCATTGGGCCGTACTTCTTCAAGGACGATGAAGGCCGCAGGGTTACGGTCAATGGAGAAAGGTACCGTTCGATGATAACAGATTTTTTTTTGCCGAAAATGCAAGAATTGAACTCGGTCGACACGTGGTTCCAACAGGACGGTGCCACATGCCACACTGCACGCGAAACCATGCATCAATTGAGAGGCGAATTTGGTGAGCAGTTGATCTCACGTTTTGGCGCAGTCAATTGGCCACCAAGATCATGTGATTTGACCCCGTTAGACTATTTTTTGTGGGGCTATGTTAAGTCTATTGTCTATGGGGACAAGCCAAACACGATTGCTGCCTTGGAAGCCAACATTGAACGCGTCATTGGTGAGATTCCGGCCGAAATATGTGAAAAAGTTTGCCAAAATTGGACCTTCAGAATGGACCACCTGAAGCGTAGCCGCGGGCAACATTAGTGAAATTATTTTTAAAAAGTAAATGGCAGAAATTGATTTATCGATCCAAAAAAAAATTTTATTCACTTTTTACAAGTTTCTGTGTTTTTTAGAATTTTCAAAAACCAAGCTCTTAAAAAATCACCGTTTAGTAGGTATACTTACTTGAATATTTTTAAAGTGTTTTTATTTATAACGAATGTATTTCCGTTCTGTGCTGTGGAACCATCTTCGCAGCAGGCCACAATTAGACAACATTTTCACGTACCTATAGATCCCAAGTTAGTTGTCCTATTATGTTTGCTTGATTTTTATTAGTAAAACCGTTTGTATCCTAGAACTCTGTTGTCGTTGTTTCGTAACTAAATAGCCTAGCCCGACGATAAGACCGCCTTACTTATGAAGGAACGGGTCCTGAATGTTTAACTTCAAAGGCAGGAGCTAATTAGCTATTTTTCTTTTATGCTTCACAATTTTATCAACATCTGTATAAATGTATGTGTGTATAATTTTGTCATTGATTTTGCCATGGAATACTTATATATATATACAAGCTATAACCTATAGCTGTTTTGTTTGATTTTTAAAATCGGCAAACTCACGACTTGTGGGCGAGGTCCAATATTGATGATAACAACATCCAACATGAACACGGAAAATCCGCCCACCTTTAACACAGCCAGAATATTGATGCGAAAACTTTTATTTGTCATCGGAAATGTGTCTCTATGGCCATTGGGATTTCCCATTGTGTAACGCGAAACATGAAACGTACCCAGTTGGGATGTTTGTCAACAAAATCAAATAATGAATTATTGTGCAAATAGATGTCGAGATACTTCACACGCTGCCGCTAGAACAATATCCAGATCCAGAACACTTAAATGCCATAGAGCGTCAACTACCAACATCAACAATTCGTTCGAAACCACTTGATGGCTTTTACGTCAAACGGATGCGATGTCACACCACACACTGACGTTATGCACGCACTTTATTGTGATAGTTTGGTTGATTGATAGCTCAATACGTCACGTGTAAAGAAGCCTAAAGACACATCTGTATAGATACACTATTACATAAGTTTTGTTGGTTTTTAAATGTTGGCTAATTTAAAAAGTAAACTCAAGTGCTTTAATTCTTATACAGTTTTTTTCCACATGGCTTGCAAATAGAAAACAGATTATTTAAAAATAAAATTTTGACAAAGTGCCGATATAGGAAATCTATCGGCATTTTCCTTTGAACTGCTGATTGCAATAAAATGTTGCAATAATGATGTATCTAATTAAACTAAGCACACTGTTGATTAAAAAAGTAGGTAAACTTTTCGCAGCTTAGTTTTATGAATGTTTTTGGGATTATTGCTATAAATTGTACTAAATACAATTTAATTTGTACAAATTGTTTAACTTTTTAATTTTTATACTTTAATTACTGGCATTTGTTCGTAAGAGAATAAATTGCTTTTTAATTGAAATTATTATTTTTATTCAGCATTTTTCAAAGCTCGTGGTAAATACATTTTTGAGTTTCCTACTATGCAAAAACCATTTTAAAATCACGATGCCACGACTCAAATAAATTAGAAAAAATAAATATTTAAGATTTAAATGAAACAACAAACATTTAGTAGTGCTACTGCCAAGATTGCTTAAATTATGGATAGTGCATGAGTTTCCGATTTGAATTGGCACTGGGTTCAATTCAAAACCTTCAATATTTATATAAGTGTCATAGAGCAATGGCGTCTACTCCATAAACTAATACTAAACAATGTTACAACCATATTTTAGACAGAAAACTTGTTCAAATGTTGCCGACCAGAAGACCACCGCGTGAAGTTGTTATTTTTTAGTCGATTTGAGGTCAATTTACTGATACTTCGGAAACAAAGTAAGTTCTGATCGGAAAAAAAATTTTGGTTTCGGACATTTTACGAACGGATATACCGATAGCGGTGGCGGATCACTATATCCTGACAGGAAATACTAAAGTTTGATTTTTCACTTTCTCCCTGTTAGCTTTTTGAATTTTATTTAAGGATTTTGTTTTAAGGACAATACAATAAATATACCCCATTTTAGCTGTTTATCATTAGGTACAATTGTACATAATGCGTGCTTCGAACACTTGGGGCGCTATAGGAAAACAAAGTTCCAGGGCCGTATCATATCAACAGTACTTCAATAAACGGAACTATTGAATTGGCATGTAATTTTTTAATGCAACTATTTCCTTACATAAAACTAGTTCGCCTACACCAACGTATGTCAGTGAATCAAACCCAAGGAATATATCACGACACAAAAGAGGTCTGGACCAGTCTATATGCTGGTCCATATAAAAATGTTTTAATTACAATGTATCTTGCAAGAAAGTTCTCAATACTTTAAATGGAAATGTGTGTGAAAAATGTTTGCTGGCAAGCCTGCAGTTTACAGTTACATTTTACAGTAGGCGTAAAATATATACATACCATATCCAATCTATCCAAAGCAGAATTTTATTTTACATACAACATGTCCAGTATGTAGCTCTACTATCGATAAAAAGCTAAAGTAGAATCCATAAACTAATAACGAAAAGACCCGAAACCTTTGCTGTCTTTTGACATTTGCCTGCAAGCTGAAACACGCTCACAAGTAACTTTTCCGTTCCTTTAGTTGAATTAAAAAAAAAAACTATTACAAATTAACATTTTAAAACATTTTGTTTATTAAAGATCTAAGATTTCAGAAAAATTTAAGTCTTTTACTTTATACAAATTTTTGGTTAATATATCAGATATCATTTCATCTGTAGGAACATACGAGCATCGAATTTGACTTTGTTAGTTTTGTTGGAACGATTGATAGTTGGATTGAATCTCTATGGATGTGTTCATGGAGTAGTTATAATAATTTATTTCCATTCGACAGACAAATCGATCTTTTTGATTAGGAGCATTCAAGTGTCTGTAATATAGCCTATCTAAGATAGTCTAGTATCCATTTAAGTTCCTGAACAACCAACATGGAATAAGTTAAATTGTATAAGCGGATAGCTTGAAATTCATTTTTTTGGCAGCAGGTGTTTTGCCATCAGCTGTGTTATTACACGGGATTACAACAACACCAACCTATCTGGATAGTTATGGTTCGATTTTTGAATGAGGCATTAATTTTATTTTTTAGTTGGAGAGTTTATATTTTTAAAATCTCAGAAAACTCCATATATAATAATAATTAATAATAATATTAATAATAAGTATAAAAGCTGTGCATCTAAAAATTGTCTCACTTTTAATATTAAAAGGTGCAAGTAGAAGTTTTTGCACTCCTGGCAAAAATATTTTTTGGAGCACGTCTAAAATTCCAGCTATATCTGCAATTTAAAAAAAATCCATCTCTTTTCCTAACTAACTAAAGCTAAGTTTACACGATTAAAAGATTTTCCAATATTGGCAGATTTTTCGCAAAAAAAACATTATCTGTAGAAATTGCCAGATTTCTTTCAATCGCTTGAACTCGTCTACACACCCATTTTTTTCTTATTTTCAAATAATTGGACAACTATCTGCCAAATAAAAATTGGATGATGTTCTTGCCAACAACATCATCCAATTTTTAATTATTGTCAAGTATTTTTTTTTGCTCAAATTGGGGGAGGAAACAACTAAATTAATTTTTTCACTTTCGAAAAAAAAATGAAAAAGTGTTTTTCAAAAGATCGAAAATGGATGCAGAAATAATTAAGAAGCTGCTAGTCACCGTCGGTCAAAATAGCCAAAAAAACAAAGTTTTCTAAAAAGAAGGTCGAAAATAATTGGATAGTCGCTATTGCGCTGTTTATATTTTTTTTAATTTTTTTTTTGTTTTTGTCTTCTAATGAGTCTACCAATTTTTGTATTTCCTAAAGTCTTTCAACCGTGTACACAGACAATTTTTAATTGGAAGACAAAAAAATGTCGGCAATAATTGGCAGGCAATTGTCTACCAATAAATTTCCTAATTATTGGATAAAATCAACCAACTGTGTACTCGAACAATTTTCACTTGATAGAAAATTGGCAATTATTGTCAGCTTATTGGTTGCAATTAGAAAACTTTTGACAGGTCAGCCAATATTGGAAGATCGTCCAATCATATGTATAGAAGAAGATTTTCTTCTTGTCTTGTTATCAATATTTATTGGTAATTAATTTCCTCGAATTGCCTTGTGTTAAAAGGGTATTTGGCCATAGTCTACGAACAAACCCATTCACTTATAAATTTCCATTCTATTGATGCAAAATGAGTGTGTTCAAATTTAAAATTGCAACTTCAAAAAAAAAATTTAATGCACGACTGGGTCGGACGTACTTGCGCCCATCACATTATATGCAAAAGATTCTTAATAGAAACTGCTAAATGTATTTTTAAAGTCGTTTTTCACTTAATTTTAAATATATAAAAATTCTTAAATTTTTTCTAAAAAAAATTGGTGTAAAAATGTTAAATATTTAAAAATATAAATTTAGAAACAAAATTTCAGAAAAAATCGTCCCCCCGTTTTCGAAATATTGATTTAAAAAAAAAAATATTTTTTTTTTTCAAAATCCAAAAAAAAATATTTCTCAAACATTTTTAAATACAGTATTATTTAAAATTCAAATAAGATCTTGTATAAAAATTTTGATCGAAATCGGTAGAGCCGTTTATGAGAAAGTCGAAAATCAATAAAATGGTTGTGTAGCAGGTACCGTTAATAACAAAATATTTTAAAATTTGTATCGGCCAAAAAGTTGACCATACCCAAGTCAGTAATCACACCAACTTTTATAAAAGTCGGTAGAGCAGTTTTTGAGATAATTAAGATGGTGGAAACATTTTTATGGCAAGTACATTTAGTTTTGGGGCTAAAACAACGATTCAAAAATCTATTTTGAACAATCACCTAAAACGCCTAAGCACCAAGTTTGGACAACTTGGTTCAGTGGCTTAGGTTGTAGAGCGTTCTACAGACAGACAGACAGTAAGACTGAATTGCCGGACCCACTTTTTTGGTATTCTCTATCATCGTAATGTCAACTTTGATTAAAATATCGAGTTTGATATTTTTTTTCCAAATGCAAAACTTGCCCTATTGTACCTATACCGCAAGTAAGAAAGCTAAACAAGAAATGGGTTTGAAACATAAATTAATATTAGTAGGTTTTTCTACTTTCTATTTTATATGAATAAAAGCTAATTATAATTTTTATATTTTCTTAATTTTACTTAGCACAAAACTCTTTCATTGCTTGTTACTGCTATGCAGGGGTGCAAATATTATAAACTAAAATCTACGGTGTATGCTTTTTTTTGGGAATTACTTAACGATACAATCTATAGATTCCAAATAAAACACGGCTATTGAATTCCTTGTTTGCACTAAATTCTGCTGGATTGCTGTTATATCTCTCACTTGGAGACAATTTATTACATCTTCAATTTCACTATTTGGCATTTCACTGTATAGTTCACAATGACATTTTAAAAGGAAATTCACAATGAAACTCTTACATGCTCCTAAAAATTATTTGTTTCGAGTTGAACAACGAACAACAACAACAATCGATTGTATCAAATTACATGCTGGCACTCCAGCCTACCGGCAATGCGTTTTTTCGGACTTTCTTACTGCACTATGGTTAGGTTGAAGTGGCTGTCAGCGTTGTAGCTGACACACTTAGACCAGAGTTGGTCCATTGTGATACCACATGAATTCTCAGATAAGCTTCCTATTCGTCGAACAATTTAGATCTCCTAATGAAGCGTAAGAGACCATAGATGCCTATATTGTTTTATTGTTAAGATCGCTCAGACTTATGTAGATTATCGAAGAAAAAGTCTCCAAGTTGGAGCTTACGTCTTTGTGATAGAGCAGGACATGTGCACAGAAGATGAGGAACAGATTCCACCTCATCCATGTAGCTTCTGCAAAAATCATTTGAATAAACGTCACGCCGCTTGCTTGCCTATGAGGCAGTGTCCAGTTATGACAATAATTACGGAGCTGATGTGCAATCTGCTTAAGGATATCAAACACTTGGAGGACCAGAATTACTTTGTCGTCATACTCATACAGGTTGTTGCATTTCTCCATCTTCGGTTTGTCCTTTCTACAGCATCTTGTTTCAGCATTAACTTACATGTAGCGATGGGTATACCTACATTTGCCTTTTCACGTAATAGAGGTACGGCACTATAGAATGCAAAAAAAAAAACATATAAACTTCTATAAAAAGGCCTTATACAGGCTTCCACTTGCAGTTAATTTGAAAACAAAATGTACATATAAAACATGTTTCTTACTTGCGATTATAGGTATTTACTATAAGGCAAGTTATGGATTCGGACAAAAAAAAAATCTGACAATCAAACATGACATTACGATCATAAAGACGACCAAAAAAGTGGGTCCCCCAATTCCGTCTGTCTGTCAGCAAGTTTTCAGCCTAAACTTTTGAATGGATTTCCTTCAAACTTGGTATATATTGTTTGTTTGCCCACACGTTTTTTTCATTTGTTTTAAGACGACAAATAACAGTAGCTCCCATACATTTTTTTCTGGCCAAAAATAAAAAACTTGTTTTTCTGGAAAACGGCTCCAACGATTTTTATAAAAAAAAATCAGTTCATTAATGAAGCAAAATCGAACATTTTAGTAATTTTTCTTTTGGAAAGAAATTGTTAACTTTGGTGTTTCTAGTAGTACCATTTTTTTTGGTTTTCGATTTTCTGGAAAACTGTTAATTTGATTTTTTGGAAATTTTTTGCGCAGAAGCTCATGAAAAGTTTAAACACTATTGTAACCCAAAATTTTTCAAAAATAATTTTTTTTGGAAATTAAGAAAAAAAAACTTTTTTTTGTTGAAAACTCAAAATTTCGAAAACGACTTAATGGATTCTTGTCCAACTTCGTGTTTTATAGTTTTTTGACATTATCTTGAACAGTTAAAAAAACTATATTCCTAAGATAAAAATCAACGGTACCTCCCATACAAATGTTAAAAAAAAACCGTCAAGAAATAAATGTATTTCTCGAAAACGGCTCCAAAATTTAGTACTGTCCACTTTTAATAATAAAAATATTTTCGTTTGCCTACTTTTAAACGGTACTTCCCATAGAACCACTTTTCATATTTTCGACTTTCTCAACATTGGATGAAACGATTAAAATAATTTTTTTATACAAATGGTGCCTAAAATTGGATTTTTCAAAAACCAGTCACAGAATTTTTTTGAAATTTGAATTTTTTATGTATATTAATAATATCTTCAAAATGGCCTTTCAAGTTTTTTTTCTAAAAATGTTTTCAAAATTTTATACATAAGAAATTAATTTATTAAAAAACCGCTCCAACGATTTTAAATTTTTTTTCTGATATATTCTCATTTATCCATGAATTCAAATTGCATCTTTGTTTTCCATTTTATTTTATTTTTCCATTTATTATTCTTACTTATTATTATTCCCTATTTACGAATTTTTGCGTACGTCATCATACTAAATACCATATAGGCCCTCATACAATCTTATGTAAGGCATATTGCACCTTAATTACAAAGTTATATACATATAGCTGCCTACCCACCTACATCCGGCATTTATATTATTATATGTACATGCTTGCATACTTAGTTTCCATCCATATATTCCACAAATCCACAACTTAGATTTAAATATACATTTGTAGGTAGGTACCTATGTAACTATTCATTGAATCATCCATTCGACAATTCATTATACTAAGAATAAAGGTAATCTTACCTACATAGGCTTTACACCTGAATAGGATAACTACACCTCAATGGTTAGCCACATTAAAGTTGTTAGCTACAAGAGCAAGTTCGTACGATCCACTCGTGCATTTTATTTAAATAAACTTTGACAAAACGTTTTACACATTTCCGGAATAGAAAATTAGCTTCTAAGTGCACGAAAGTAGAATATTGATGAAACTCAAAAATATTCTAAAATCGAAATTAATTCATTTTTATAATATCAAACAGTTCCATCTTGCTTCTTTGAAACCTTCCTTAACATCTTGTGGAAACCGTTTTTTTTTTATTCAATGATATAAAAACCGTGGAAATGATCTCGTACGTAAAACAACTTAAAACTACTCTCTTAGTTTTTGTTTTCTTGTCATCTTTTGTGAGGCAATAACATTTATCCGGAGATTTTATTGATTTCGCTAGCAAAGTGTAAAAATAACTGAGGCAATTATTACGACCATAATCATTTTACCGTTCCTTATATGTCGCCACTTCCAAGCCAGCTTATACTATAAAGGTACCTATACATATTTTTTGTTTATACTGAAAACACTTTTAGGCCTGCAAGGTAGGTACGCGAGTATCTTGCGGGCTGTCATTAAAACAAAAATTCCCATGAGTCGCGATCGCGATCCAAGAATCAATTTTCACTTTCATAAACTATCTGCTGCATGCAAATGCGATGGAATATTAACTCCACAAAAATGTCATAAAATCCTTTGAATGGACAACGGACGGCGGCCGGCGTGGCGATGACGTTGACTGTGGCTGTGCCAAGAACGATCGCGATCAGGCCGCAAAAATGTCTAAAATCTTAATCGACGATTAACGCTGGACTCGGGCATGTTATTAGGAAATTTATTGGTCCCATAACCATTTACGGGTATCTCAGCGGAAATTCTGGTTCTTTTTTTTTTTGTATCTTACAATCATACATATTGTGTATTTACTTTTATTGGAATATTTATATGTAAATTCTTGACAGAGCTTCCAAACCTGAGCTGAGGCGCAAAAGCGTTGTGGTCTTCGATCGATAACGCTAAGGAATTTATGATCGTGGTTCTTACTGAAGGAACAAGGAAGCGACCTAGACCTTTCACTTTTATTCTGCCGGCAAGAATTTGACATTTTTTATTTAGGTTTTAGCGTTTTGTCTACAAGAATTTTAAGGTTCTTTTATCTATCTAGCTGTGACATGTGTTTGCTTTTAAGTGGGACAAGCTATTATAAATGTTTTAAAGATACCATTTTCTCTTACTGTATAGGCAGGGGATATAGAAATTAACATAAACACAAAGTAATGTTTTTTATTCTAAAATTTACTACTTTCAGAATTCAAGGAGCTTGACAAAACATCTAATCTTAAGATGTTTATCGTCAAATGTATAAGCAAAACTAGGAAACATGAAAACTTAGAAAAATATAAAAGATGCTCTGCTTATCAGTTCGACATTTTTTAAACTGTTGTTATTTTGATAATTGTGTTCGTAATGGTTTTTTCCAACTGACTGTGTATGTATTTTGGAAACCGAAATCCTCTGGCTTTTGTGGATTTTTGAAGATATTGTCAAGAACACCTGAGCTAATTTTGAGACTTTAGTCCCATAAATTCAAGTTTTATACAATTTATAGGTAGGTACTATGTATGTATGTATGTATGTACAAGACTTAATCCTACGTACTCGCTCATGTAGCTAGGATTTTTCTTTTTGGCCAACAAAAATGCATTGCAGGTACCGTTATTTTTCGTCTGAAAATTTAAAAAAAAACGTGTTGACATAGGCATATTACCGAGAAAAAAACAATGATGGGTTTCTTTATTAATGTTAACGCTACGCAGATCCTGGAAACTACCCAGGAACTCCAAATCGATACCCACCATCTCTTTATCGATTTTAAGGCGCCACGTACGATAGCATTTATAGAGACGAGCTATACAGAGCCATGTCTGGTTTTGGCATCCCCACAAAACTCATCCGCCTGTGTAGGATGACGATGAAGAACTCTTGCTGCTCCGTCAAGGTTGGTACTGACCTCACAGAAGCTTTTGATGTCAAGAAAGTATTCCGACAAGGTGATGCTTGATACTTGAAAAAATTGTAAGAAAATCCCAAGTTAACTCTACTGGCACAATTTTTTTCAAGTCTGTGCAATTGTTAGCATACGCTGATGACATAGACATCATTGGCAGAACCCAGCGAGCTGTCACTGGGGCGTTTGCTAACATTGAAGCTGAAGCGGCTAAGATGGGACTAGTAGTCAATGAGGCCAAAACGAAGTACCTGCTGTCCACAAAAAGGGACACACAACACCGCCGGATTGGACAAAACGTCACAATAGACAGGTACAACTTTGAGGTAGTTAGGGACTTTGTCTACCTCGGATCCGCTATAACATCTAACAATAACATCTCGTTAGAAATAAAGCGAAGAATAACTCTTACCAATCGCTGTTCCTATGGGCTAGGGAGGTAATTGAGTAGTAAAGCCCTCTCTCGAAAAACAAAAGAGACTCTTTATAGGACTCTGATCATCCCAGTCCTGCTCTATGGCGCGGAGACATGGACTCTATCAAAAGCGGATAAAGATATTCTTACTCGTTTCGAGCGTAAGGTTCTTCGCAAGATTTTCGGACCTATCTGCGTTAACGGGCCTTGGAGGAGAAGGTTCAACCACGAACTATACGAGCTGTACAGCGACATTGACCTGGTACAAAAAATACGTATATCACGTTTAAGATGGCTAGGTCATATAGAGCGTATGGACAAAAATGCTCCGGCTCGCAGGATCTTCGATTCCAACTCAGAGAGAGGACGCAGTCAAGGAAGACCTCTTCTACGGTGGCCCGCTCAAGTGGAAGTTGACCTCAACCAACTTGGAGTGCGTAACTAGAGGCAGCTAGCCAAAGACCGAGCTAGTGGGAGGGGCATGTTGGTTGAGCCCAAGTTCGCCCCGAACTGTAGCGCCACCTAAGTAAGTAAGTAAGTAAGTGTTTCTTTATTCATTCTGGTATGTCCAGAATATTCGGAATACCAAATTTGCGTTTCTTTATTCCATGGAATATTCCAGATATACTATTTTGTTGTTTCTTTATTCATTCTGGAACGTTTGGAATGCATTCTTTTTAATCCATGTTAAACACGGAATGTAAAGAATATTCTCGGAATGAACCCCTCATATGAAAGCAAAAAAATGACAGCAGCCAAGGACGAACACCAAGTAAGCAAACAAAATGGATGACAAACAGTTTTTCGTTTTTATTATTGAAATCAACTCTTTGAAACGGCTGATTGATGTCATCTATTTCTTTTCTATTCTGGCTAGTATTTTTGTTTCTTTATTCATTCCATTCTGGATAAACATTTATTCCTTTTCCGGAATAAATAAAGAAACACACTCAGTATGTACCAAGTTTGAAGCAAGTCCATCCAACCGTTTATGCTGTAGGCAGACGGAACTGCGGGACCCCCATTTTTCGTCTTAGCTATCATCGTAATGTCAACTTTGATCAAAATCTCTAATTCGATTTTTTTATATATAAAAAAATGTTGTCAAAAACGTATGACGCTAATGATCTCAGTTTGCATTCGACTATTTTGAATACACTTTTTTTTGTATGAAAGATATGGTCGAGAAGAAGGTTTTAAGATATGTGCTATGTGCTTATGTGTATTGGTTTTCGATTTATGGCTGTTTTTGAGAGCTATTAAAATTTTAAAAATTCTTACTAAAATTGTTAAATCTCATGAACTAATACACATAAACATAAACAAAAAAGTATAATTCCTTATTTCGCTTTTGTTAGTTCAGCCGGTGTATTTCTTTGACATAAACTACTTTGCGTTTGTTCAATACACACCGTTTGACAGCTGAGTGAAAATTCGTTTTTGTGTTGCGTAAAAAATTTAAATGATTTCTAAATAATACGTTTTGAATACAATAATACGGTACGTCCACTTAGTAATTTTGGCCAATAAACTCGGATAGTTGCAGCTAGAAGAGTAGCCTAAGCTGCTAAAGAAGATCATGAACGAGCTAATGCTAATGCGGTTAATCGGAGGCGTAATGCCCGTGTGATAGCTGCACAACGAATAAATTTGGTACGTGGTGCATTTACGTATGATTCAAATCTGAATTATTCTTCCCTTAATGTGGTTTTAATTGGATTAATGACTGTTGTGTGCAGTCATTGCAAGGCATTCAAATTTAAACATGAAACTCTTGGATTGTTTTGTGCAAAGAAGCTTACGAGATATATATCCGATGACGCTGTGCTGCGATCGACGCCACAACCCGATACATTGCGTTATACATTGACATAGGCTGTGCGCGATTTGACAGGTGTCCTTTTCACTTTATCATTTTCTATTCAGCAAATGTGCCATCTTTCTTGCCGCAATTGATTCTAGTTTTGAGTATTATTACACTGATTCCGATCTAACCTTGGACGACGTACACGTCTTACAAGAGTTAATCAGAATGTCCGTGATAATCAAACGCAAGAGGTGCGTGCAGAAGATAGAAATGGAGACCTGTCCATATTTCAGAGCTTCGAACTGCACAATCACCATCACAAATTCGACAAAAAGTAATTAGGAGAAAAGTTGTGAATGTAGACTTCAATCGCGCTGCATTTGAATACGATTCCGCAATCGCATTTACTTTCTCGATGCTCCCGGTGGTACATGCAAGACATTCGTCATTTAATTGATTCTAGCAACAATTCGGCCAAGATCTCAAATTTCGTTGTATGTTTCATCATGTTGGAACACTTTTTGAAGGCGGTCGAACCTCACATTCCGCTTTGAAGTTTGCGATGAATAGTCTCACGGTTGATAAGCCAATAATGCACACAAGAATTCGGCGACGGCGAAATTGATGCGAGAATGCAAAATCATAATTTGGGATGAATGCACGATGGCGCATAAACAAGCTTTGTAGGCAGTTGACCTTACAATAAAGGATTTACAGGGTTATTTGAGATGATTTGAAGAGGATATGATATTGCTCAACGCAGATTTCCGTCATCCCGAAATCTACTGCTGCCAATGAATTTAATACATACTCGAAATCGTCGTCTTGTGCGGGCATGTCAAGAAGTTGAAATTAACCACAAATATGAGAGTCGAATTGGAGTGGTGCTAAGCAATGGCCAAATTTCTGTTGATGTCTCGACTGGATTGATATCATTTCCAGATAATTTTTGCGAGTTAACAACGTCGAAGGAGAATCTCATCACCAAAGTAAAGTGTTAACCGGCATTGTAAAAAATTATAAAAACCTCAATTGGATTTGTGAACGATTTTTTATAAACTACACGCGCTCAAGGGATTATGAATACCCTTTAAATGTTTCAACACAGCGCGGGCGCGAGGATGAGGTTAAGGAAGAGAAAGAATGATAGGAATGATGTGTGGCGCGATATTCGGAGACTTTAGGTGGTTGTTGTCTCAGATTTTATTTCCAGGGATGGCGGCTGAACGAATGCGCAGAAATTTCCGTGTCTTATTTATCGATATCCCTTATAATTCGCATTAATTTTTTTATTATCTGTCATATTTTATCAGTATACTAGTTTTACTCAATCACATGTTGTTAGTTCTATGCCTAAACAGGATGTAATGAGTAAACCAGTAACCCATTGTATGACATTTATTTTTAGAATTGGTTTTTAATGGAAAATTAAGAAGACATTGACTACGGCAGAGATCGAACCTGTGACCATGAGGTTGACAGGCGAACACACAACTATCGCGCCACGGCCACCCCCAATGTTTGTTTGAAGGCGTTAAATTGGGGCGAAACGAATTTCGCCTGATCCGCTAGTTCGAACTCGAGATTTTGATCAAACTTGACATTACGGTGAGATTGCCTATCTGCCTGTCCTCGAGTCTTCAGCTTAAACGGCTAGATGGACTTGCTTCAAACTTGGTACACATTGTTTTTTTTTTTAATTTTCAGACGAAAAATAACGGTACCTGCAATGCATTTTTGTTGGCTAAAAGAAAAATCTTAGCTACATGAGCAAGTTCTTAGGATAAGGTCTTGCATTTTATTTCTAATCCGACTTCATTATTATGCCAATGGGAGTTCAACTAAGAAAAGGTTTACAAGCTTCCCAGTATTGGATTGTTGGATGCCTGAATCTAATTGATGCGTTTTGCAATTATTGTTTTTAGTTGTATTTACTGTAGAAGACTTAAGTCCGATGGAGGTAACAGGGTATATTCTTTTTGACTTATGGCTAATTGGGTTGAGATCTGTTTGGGCTACGATAGTGTTTTTGACAGGAAGTCACTTGGGAAGCACTGTTTCATGTATGTTCACAATGATCACTTACATATCAGGAAATGAAGAGCATTATGTTTTTTCTACACTAATTCTCTATCAATTTCCCTCGAAAACGTCTACCTCCAGCACTCATATTTCAAGTGCCGGTTGGAATCCTTTCCTCTTCAGTTCTGCTTCTGAATCTATCGAACTATTAGTTTTCTAACAGAACAGAGTGTAAATGCTTAAGGATTTCGTTTCAAAATTCAAACCAGAAGCCCGAGTAGTTGAAAAAGACATAAGGGTTTCGAATCTTTGTGAGTATGAGTAGTTAGTTGTTATCATAAATTATGAATATTTTTTGTTAAAGATTTCTTTACATTGCAAATGTTTGAATGAAAAACAAATTTCAAAATAAAAAGCACTTTGAATTTTTAGTTTTGAAGACTATAATAATTTCAGAAACGATTTATTGAAATATATATCTTTATTTAAAGCTCAAGATTTGTATTTCAGTAACCTCCTCGCAATACTATTATTTCTGTTAGCTTAGAATTCGATGCCAATTTATGTGTATAATATAATTTCGAAAAAATCGTAATATGTTTCGAATAAACAAAAAAAAAATAGAAAATTTGAATATACATACGTACATATGTACATACATATATTATTTATAATTCGAGGGACCTATTATATAAATAATTTTAATAGGAATCGGTTATAACCTTTACCCCCAGTTTCACAGTGCGGGTTTTAAACTCCACTTTTGGTTTAAACTTCAGTTCAGCGTTTATATTGTTTTTTTTTTCAGAAAATATTATGAACAAAACAAAATTATGCATTCAAATGTTATCGAGTCGTTATAGTGATTTTGGATATTATATTGCTTATTATTCTCGTTGTTTCGCTTGTTTTCTTGTGTCAGAGAGAGAAAGGGAGGACGTCGCAAGAAAAATGCTGCCGACTATTTTTCATAAAATGTAGTTAAACGAAGTTCAACCACTGATCTCTATAATACACTGGATAGTGTATTCACACAAAAAAATCGATCCCAATAGAAAACTGTAATAATTGTAGTGGGTCCATGTCAGTATAACAGTATTACATTTTTGTTGCAAAAGTGACATTTCAATATGGTTGTTGATGCTTCAAATTAAACTAAATTAAAATTCTTTATTTTAATCAAGCAAGGGCACTTTTTTTCAAAAAAAAAAATATAAAATTAAATTGTCAGCACATAAAGGAACAATGGTTATAAGTTTGACAATTACAATGATGTAAGTACGTCTTTTTCTTAATAAAAAAAACCATAATAATGATATGCTCGATTGTTTCCAGTGTGCTTTTATCAATTTGGCTATATTGCTCGGTACAAAATGCATTGTTAGAGCTTTATTTTGAGTTCTATCCAAAAGGTTCAAATGATTTTTGGTATCTCCTGCCCAAATGTGAGAATTATACTTCAGTTTTGGACGAATAAAGGCTTTATAGATTACAACCAGATCAGATGGGGAGTAGAATTTCTTGCATCTTTGAAAAAACCCCAAGCACTTAGCAGCGTTTTTGGTGACATCGAATATGTGGTCATTCCTCAATTGGTTTTGTGATGCACAAACCAAGGACTTAACGCTAATCGTTTTCTTCAATGCAAGAGCCGCTCATGGATACACGGGACGTTGGTTCTGCTTTAACAGCAGTGGACAGCATTGAATTTTTGAAGCATTAAATTCTACGCGGTTTTGTATTGCCCATTGCTCAATGCTGACAAGATCAGGATTTAATGAGCTTATCATACGCTACTGTTGCAGTTCCACATCCGATGAACAAAAAGGAGAATCTGAAAACGAATATGAAAAGCTTAGAGTACTATCGTCCATTTGTATAAATAAAGAACTTGTTTTATTTTCCAAACAATTGTATTGCAATAATTTCAGCTTCATTTAATGATAATTTTTCTGCAATATGTTTCGCCTTCTTGTGACGTGCTTCATCTTCTTCGTTGTCATTTGAATCGCTATCAGTTACAGAAACATTTCTAGATTTTCTCTTCTTTTCGTACAATCTGTCTGGTGGTCGGTAAACCAAACTTTCACTTCCACTTACTTCTTCCATACCATCGTCACCATCTTCTTTACAATTATTTGCATCACTGTTTACCAAATTTTTAAATCTTATCTGGATCCGGCAACCATGATATTTCCAACTCTGTTGATCGTCTTCATCACTACAAAAATTGTCGACTTCACCTTCATCTTCGACAATCTTGCGTTTTGATTTTTTCTTTTGAACCCTGTGCTTGGCTTTGACAATTTACTTGAAACGTTTCTTATCGAATTGATTCTCTTCACGAAGAACCTTATTGGTAGTTTCAATATCAATTCCTCCCTCGTCTTGGTTGATATAATCAATTGCGAGATCCGATTGCAATTTTTTTCTTGTGTCGAGTACTTCGGTTCCGTCTTCATTGAACTCAACTTTTGTGTTGGCTGCAGTAAGTTCAGCGAGGACTTTCTCCTCATCAACTTTGGTGTCGCCATCATCGTTTGGTCTTAAATAAATCATCTTCGGCGTCGGAATTGTCCCTGTAAGCTTTTACCATGAGCTTTATGACGAGCCGTCCTTCCTGCCCGATGGATGTACTGCGTGACATCTTCATGATAATCCAATTGAATTACCAAATTTCCGGTTGAAGAGTCGAAACCACATGATGTAAGATCAGTTGCAAATAACACCATATTACATTTCCGGCAAAACTGCTGATATACAGCAACTCTGCGATCCTAATGGAGCGTCCCATACAGTGCCAGCAGACGTAAATGTACTTAATCTGTTTGCAACAATTGTTTGCTCAAATCCCATATCGAGACAACGATCAGCTTAATCAGGAACCAAAACTTGTATTGTTGAAACATCGAACAGTGGATTTTCATTCATGTGTTGCAATTAACGTCTAGGTGTGCAAATTTTAATGTTACCCTGGTCCATTCTTTTCTTCACCGACTTTAATTTTTTTTTCCTCCAATAATTAAACCAGCGGAAAAATCGTGATGCGCTCCGACCTTTTTGAGCGTCTCAAAGATTTGGTGTGCCAATTCCTCAAGTTGGAGATTCCATCCAACCAGTTCCATTTGTCTGATGAATAAGTTCTCAATCACCTTAAAAATTTAAAAAGATTAAACAAAAATATTATAATTTTTATTATTTCTTGAAACTAACTTTATTCTGAATTGTATTGTTTGTAGTTCTTTTGTTGAAACTGACAATAAAAATAAATTGTTTGTCAATTTTTTTTTTGTTTTTGAAAAGGAGTGCAATCTGTCTCTTTCTTTCTTTTTATAAAAAAACGAGATAGATAATTGCATTGGTGCTACTGTCAAATTCAATTGGAGTCAAAAAAAACTGTTATACTTTGTATGGAATACACTATCCAGTGTATTATAGAGATCAGTGAGTTCAACTGATATGAAGATCAGATTTCACTGTGAAACAAGACAAATTAAACCAAAAATTTAAACTCAGTTTAATGTTCAGTTGATTTTAAGTTTAAGCTCGCACTGTGAAACTGAGGGTTAAAGAGCAAAAAAAACCGCAGGTTCTGTTAATAACATTTATATTAAAATGTTGTTATACCAATACATAGACCATAACTATAACTACATTTGTGCATACATATATACACAGATTTTTTTTTTCAGTTAAAATCTCTTGGGAGCCATTTTCGATATAAGTACCTAGTTATGTTTCTTTATAACAGTGTTGTATATGACCCTTACAGTTATTTTTGGAACCAACTTATAAAATCAATTTCTTCTCTAGAAAATCATACAGAATTACATACGGGCAAGACTACACTTCATTTCAAATTATTGAACAACAGTATCTACATTCTGTAGACTGTCATTTGCATTGTAGTACCAAGCCGAATTTAAAATTATTATCCAATATTAAAATAGGTTAACAAAATAATTCAGCAAAATCTACGAAATGTTTTATGCTTTATGTTTTTATTAATTTTCAAAATTTCTATAGTTATGCTCTTCGCTCCTCTACATTTATCAATAGTGTTGATGCTTTCACTCCACCGGAAGGTGAATTTCAGAATCTTGGCTGAGTTCATAATTGTAAAAATTCAGCAAAACTACCAGTATCACTTTCATTAATGAATAAAACCTGTAATATTTCTGTAAAATTTTGGTATCGATTGTGTTAATTAATGTAGTTATACTGCAATACAGTAAAATTATCGCAAACTTGTATCTTTCAATTTTCTGTTGCACAAAAGTATATAAACGGTGATTTTTTAAGAGCTTGGTTTTTGAAAATTCAAAAAAACACAGAAACTTGTAAAAAGTGAATGAAATTTTTATTTGGATCGATAAATCAATTTCTGCCATTTACTTTTTAAAAATAATTTCACTTAAATGTTGCCCGCGGCTACACTTCAGGTGGTCCATTCTGAAGGTCCAATTTTGGCAAACTTTTTCACACATTTCGGCCGGAATCTCACCAATGACGCGTTCAATGTTGGCTTCCAAGGCAGCAATCGTGTTTGGCTTGTCCCCATAGACAATAGACTTAACATAGCCCCACAAAAAATAGTCTAACGGGGTCAAATCACATGATCTTGGTGGCCAATTGACTGCGCCAAAACGTGAGATCAACTGCTCACCAAATTCGCCTCTCAATTGATGCATGGTTTCGCGTGCAGTGTGGCATGTGGCACCGTCCTGTTGGAACCACATGTCTACCGAGTTCAATTCTTGCATTTTCGGCAAAAAAAAATCTGTTAGCATCGAACGGTACCTTTCTCCATTGACCGTAACCCTGCGGCCTTCATCGTCCTTGAAGAAGTACGGCCCAATGAACCGCCCATAAACCGCACCAAACAGTGCATTTTTCGGGTTGCATTGGTAGCTGCTGAATTGCCTCTGGCTGCTCTTCACTCCAAATACGGCAATTCTGCTTATTCACGTATCCATTTAGCCAAAAATGAGCCTCATCGCTGAAGACAATTTTGCGATAATTTCATAATTTCGACATTTTTCACAGAGCACGAATTTTGATAATAAATTTCAATAATTGGCAAACGTTGTTCAGGCGTAAGTCTATTCATGATGAAATGGCAAACAATACTGAATCGAAATGTCAAATGTTCGTGGAATTTGTCATGTGTGATCTGTCAAAAATATAAACGTCAAAAACCAAGTAGCAAAAAAATCACCCGTTACAAGCAAGCATGTGAGAAATGTTTATGTTTTTTTGTAATATTTTATTGTTAATAACAATTTTCAGGACATATCCCGAAAAAAAATGGAACAATTTGAAGATCTTTTAATAATTTATAATTTTAAAACACCTTTTTGACTTTGCCAATTTCTTCACAGTATTTTTATTTTATAATAATTTACATATGAAATTAGGTTGCATACATTTCGACTTATTTGTCATCCTAAGCGAGTTTTTGTTTTTTTTTTTATAATCTATACGCGCTCAAGGGATTATACTACCCTTTAAATGTTTCAACACAGAGCGGCCGGGAGGTTAAGAAAGGGAAAGAATGATAGGTAAGATGTGTGGCTCCATGTTCTGAGACTGTAGGTGTTTGTTGTCTCAGATTTTATCTCCACGGATGGCGGCTGAACTAATGCGGAGAAATTTCCGTATCTTATTTATCTATGTCCCTTATAATTCGCATTAATTTTTTTATTCTTTGTCATATTTTATCGGTATACTAGTTTTACTCAATCACATGTTGTTAGTTCTATGCCTAATGTTTTTCTTTGTTAAATAAAAAGAAAATAATTAGATTTAATTAAAATAGTTTTTAGGTCGAAAGACATTAGTTCTAGGAGATATAGTTTAGTTTAGAGCTCCCGTAAAGGGCCAGTAAATTAGTTGTAAGTTATTGATAATTAGGCTAGTCTTAAACATTTTTGTCTAGCTTTAAGATAGTTATAAGTTAATATTAAATAAAAATGAATTTAAAAAAAAGCATGTAATGAGTAAACCAGCAATTCTTTATGACATTTATTTTTAGAATTGTTTTTTAATGGAAAAATAAGAGGACATAGACTACGCCAGGGATCGAACCTGTGACCATGAGGTTGACAGGCGAACACGCAACTATCATGCCACGGCCACCCCCCAGTACTTTTAAATTTGAAGATGTCGACGAAGTCATACGAAAATGACTTCTAGACTTCTATTCTTAGAAAAACTGTATTCTTCGGGATTCTTCGGAAACTTTGGTTTGCAATATATTTTCGAAATCAAAAGCACTCTTCTTCTGCGATTAATAGTTTTTTTTCTTTTTAGCATTGAAAAAGGATACAAATTTCCTAAATTGGATCCGTTTAAAACATTCAAAATAAAATTAAGAAAATATTTTTTTTCCTATCCATTTCAAATGAAACTCATGGCGACGTTAAACCTATCCGAAAAAAATCTCAATGAATTGCAATGGGTTTAATTACTTTATAATTTTATGAAAGGAGTTTATACCAAGTTTGTATATGGCAATAATACTGTATATTTTGTGTTCATAAAAGCTTTAAGGTAACGTTACGGTAGAGTTACCAAAAATATTTTAAAATAATGAATTCAGCCATTCGCTTCACATTCGATATAGAACTGAATTATTCCATTCTTTCATACACCTTGAGCTCTATAAACACCTGAGATCCAGATATGTATTGTAATTCTAGATAACATCATGATATAGCGAAATGAAGCAAAACAATCTGAAGAGCCCTGAGTACTGCTGATGAAGAGCAAACAAAATAAAAAATTCTAGTTAATCTCCCTCGAGATAAATAAATAAAATGCACGACTGGATCGCTCTAATGTGCGATCACATTGTATGCAAAAGATTCCTATTTAAAATCTAAATATATTTTTAAATTCATTTTTTACTTTATTTTTTATACACAAAGTTTCTTTAATTTTTTTCTAAAAAAAAATTGGTATGACAATCTTAAATATTTAATAATATAAACTTAATTACACAAAATTAAATCGGATTAATCAAAGAAAAAATAATTCAAAATTCTAAAATAAATACTTAAACTTATTTGAGCTCAAAAAAAAGTACGACATTTTATTTCTTGGATAAATTAGAAAAAAAAAATTTAAATCTGTGGAGCGGTTTTTGAGAAAAATAGTTTTTTTAAAAAAACTTTTTGAGAAAAATAAAAAAAAACTCAAAATGGCCAAATTCATAGGTATTTAGCAAATACATATAACTATAATTTTTGAAAAAAGAAATTATTGAGCAGTTTTTAAAATATAAATTTAAATTTTTTTTAAATTCTCCTACAAAAAAAATTATTAAAAGTATAAATTGGCCAACCTAAACCTATATACGAAATTGAAAAAAAAAACGGTCCTATGGAAAATACCGTTTTTAGATATTTTTTTACTTTTTTTTTCAATCAAATTCGGTCGTACCTAAAAAGCTACACTGATTTTGTTAAATCAAAATCGTTAGAGCCATTTCCGAGAAAAATAGGCTTTAACGTATTGGTTATATGGCAGGTACCGTTATTTTGTATGCTAAAAAAAAATCAATTTCCCCTCTGTACAATACCTAAAAAACTCTATATACCAAGTTTGAACCAATTCGGACCACCCGTTTGGGCTGTAGGTGTCTATACATACTAACTTACTTACTTACTTAAGGTGGCGCTACAGTCCGGGGTGGAACAGGGCCTCAACCAACAAGCTTCTTCCGGTCGGCTCGGTTTCCAGCTATCTGTCTCCAGTTTCGCACTCCAAGTTGGTTGAGATCCTCTTCCACTTGCGTGCGCCACCTTTTACGCTGTCCACCTCTACTGCGCTGTCCCACGGGGCAGGATTCGAAGACTTTCCGGGCCGGAGCATTGGTGTCCATTCGCTCTAGGTGACCCAGCCATCTCAGTCGTTGGCTTTTCAATTTTGTGACTAGGTCGTTATCGCTGTACAGCCCGTATAGTTCGTTGTTGTATCGTTTTCTCCATTCCCCATCTATGCAGACGGGACCAAAAATCACCCGGAGAATTTTCCTCTCAAAACAACCTAACGCGTTCTCATCCACCGTTAACGCCGGTGCTGGGTGTCCTTTCTTGTTGACAGCATATATTTTGTTTTGCTACCGTTCACTGTTAAGCCCATCTTCTTGGCTTCCTTCTCAATACTCACGGAGCACCATTGACATCACGCTTTGTTCGTCCGATTATGTCAATGTCGTCAGCGTAATCGAGTAATTAGACGGACTTTTGAAAGATTGTGCCTCTAATGTTGACGTGAGAGTTTTGCACTATTCTTTCAAGAATGATGTTAAAGAAGTCGCATGACAGCACGTCGCCCTGCCTAAAACCTTTTTTGACATCAAAGGTGTCTGTGAGGTCTTTGCCGATCTTGACGGAGCAGCGTGCATTCTCCATCGTCATCCTGCATAAACGAACGAGTTTGGTAGGGATGCCAAAACTAGATATGGCTCTATATAGCTCGTCTCTGTAGATGCTGTCATACGCGGCCTTGAAATCGATGAAAAGGTGGTGAGTATCGATTTGAAATTCCTGGGTTTTTTCCAAGATCTGCCGTAGTGAGAATATTTGGTCGATAGTGGACTTCCCTGGCCTAAAGCCACACTGATAAGGACCTATCAGGTTGTTGACGAAAGGCTTTAGGCGCTCACAAAGTACGGCAGAGAAGATCTTGTAGGCGGTATTAAGAAGACTGATGCCTCTGTAATTGGTACAGGCCAAACGATCGCCTTTCTTGAGGATCGGGGCAAACAATGCTGAGGTTCCATTCATCGGGCACGCTTTCCTCCGACCATATTTTGCAGATGAGCTGGTGCATACTCCTTACCAGTTCATCGCCAGCCGCTTTGAACAACTCGGCCGCAAGACCATCAGCTCCAGCAGCTTTGTTGGACTTAAGTTTAGATATAGCTATCTTTACTTCGTCGAGATCGGGTGGACGGTATTGTTGGCCTACGTCGTCCAGGTTGAATGGTACAGTCTGCACAATAGCGGGATTCGGTTCGACATCGCCGTTATACAATTTGCAGAAATAATTTTTCCATATCCTCAGCACCGACTGCGATTCTACCACGATGTTCCCCTGATCATCCTTGCAGGTTTCGGTTCCGGACTTGTACCCCTGGGAGGTTCTTTTTACTTTTTGGTAAAACTTCCGAATTTCATTCCTGCAATGGCATCCCTCTATTTCCTCGATCGCGCGCTTTTCATGCTCTTTCTTTTTCCTCCTTCTTAGAAGCTTGTGTTCCTCTCGTAGAGCTCGCGAGCAGCTCTAGTCCTTCTATGCAGCGCCGCTATGTATGCCTGTTGTTTGGCTGTGTGTACTTGCCGGCATTCTTCATCGAACCACGGGTTTCGCTATGGTGGTCGTGCGAGGCCAAGCACGTTAGAGGCGGTATCTCTGATTGCTTCCTGGCAACTCTTCCACTGGTCTTCGATACTTTCAGTTGGCAGCAAAGGACGATTTAAGAGGGCATGAGAGACTTGATCGGAAAAGGACCTTGTGATTTCCTGCGACTGTAGCCGTCCGACGTCAAATTTTCTCACAGTATTTTCCCGCTTTGCTTTTGGTCTGGATATCCTTAGCATTACCTTGGCTACAACGAGGTAGTGGTCCGAGTCCACGGAACGTTCGTACATCCTTGATACTGGAGGAGTGCCTTGCGTCGATCGCAATGTGGTCAATCTGGTTGGCGGTTGATTGACCAGGAATTCGCCATGTCCCTTTGTGTAAATCGAGATGCGGGAACTGCGTACTGGCTACCACAACTTTTCACCCCGCAGCAAAGTCGATTAGCCTGAGTCCGTTATCGGAGGTGGTGTCGTGCAGGCTATATTTTCCGATTGTGCCACCAAAGACGTTTTCTCTTCCCAGTTTGGCATTAAAATCGCCTAAGACAATTTTAATGTCATAACTAGGGCATTGCTCATACGTCTTATCCAGGAGCTCGTATAACTCGTCCTTGGTGTCGTCATACATACATACAGACGGACAGAATTTTTAAATCATCTTTTTTCATCTATGCTATCATCGTAATGTCATGTTTTATTGTTATCTCAAAACTTTTTTTTTCGACGAATGCATAACTTGCCTATACTACCTATAATCACAAGTAAAAATAACATTCAAATTGCCGCACGACTTCCGCGAAACATACATAGGAAATACATTTCAATACAGATAATTATTTGTCAAATGAAAACAACGAATAGCCGGACACCCGTCTAAAACATCAACGGCACCTTATCAAAATAGAACATCTTGAACACTTCCCAGGAAGCTGATAAATTGCTTCTAACCACCTAGATCTCGCGACTTATCATCTTTGGTTATATCTAACAACTCTAACCCACACGGTTAGTAATTGATTTGGAAAATCATATCACAAACTTATATAGTTAGTTTGCTTAGTTTTAGTTCTAACAATATTAAGCATGCCATTGCCTTCTGCAATTCAAATTCAATTTTGTAAAAGAAATATAAATATATCGGTTAATTGAAATTAAAAATAAAGTATTGAATAACATTTAGTAATTTTTAACGTTTCAAAAATTCTCATTTATGTTTCTTTCTTTGTATAAATCCATTTTGGTGAAGTTATATAGTTAAGAAACGTTGAGCTCATTAAGTTATCATTCGTCTGTAATTCGTCAGGTCTGACAAAATTCCAATTTTTCAATTATAAGGCCTGTTCCGAAATTATTAAACTCTGTTGATAAACAATCAGATCCTGGGGCATTCATCTTCAAGTGAAACAAGTGCATCCCGTATTTCTTGTTTTGATAACCCGCTATTGCATATTGGAATAGAACTTTAACTGTGAATGAATTGACTAAATTCTTAAAATAATAACTTAGTTCTTCTGCATCAGTTAAGCTATGGACACCTTAATTTTGAAAATAATCTGTTCAGTTCTTAAGCCAGTTTCCAGATGTTTGGAGCATTTAAACGTTTAAAAGTTTTTCTTTTTTTGTGCTACACAATACCTTGTTTCGTCGATTTGTTTCCAGATATTAGTCTTTGAAAAATTCACTACTGCTTTGTCGAAAAAGGCTTTGAAATAATTTTTCCTTTGCTTTTTGGCATTTCTTATCAAACCAATATACTTTAATTTGGAGATGTCTATATAATTTTTACTCAGAAGCAGAATGTCTAGTTTCGACCTATACCAAGCAGCCTTTGAACCAAAGCAATTAATATTGGGGGAGTTGAAAGAATTCGGTTTCCATCACATGTTGAGTTTTAACTTTAGAACTACCATAGGTAAATGATTGAAAATAAAGCTGAATTGAATTTGAATTTTATTTGTTTCATATGTATTGATGTATGCACATATGTATTTTTTACAAGAACATATTACATACAAGTACAATAATCTCTTCAATAGGCTTACGCTTGCCTGCCGAACTTGACGTCTTTAAAAGTCGAAAGCAAAATTAAAATTCATTCCACGGGTACTACTTAGACGTTTTCATTTCTTTTTAATGCATCATGCTTGACTTTGATTCGCCAAGTACAAAGACCAAAAGTTGCATAGGGTTAATAGACCGTTTTAAGAACCACACTTGAAATGGATTTTCGGCAAGTTCCGTTTCGGTGAAGCACATTGCAATGTTTCTGATAATCCTTCCGGTATTTGTTTCTGTTTGTTTCGTTTGTGGTTTCTTAAATCGAAATATTCAATAAAGAAACTTTTTTTCATCTGAGTATATTGCAAGATGGACAAAACAAAAAAACGTTATATTGTGTCTCCTTGATGCAAATTAGAGATTATAAAAAATCCAAACAGGAACACGAAGGGGTGAAATTTTAAGGCTCAGTTTTGACTCCTATAAGTCAATAAGAGCTCTCTTAAAGCCTATTCACACCAAACTCGCTTACCCTTTTCGTTTAACAAAACGAGTAGACCGTTCACACCGAATATTTACTAGTTAATGTTTGACTTTTCAGTTGTTTTGGAAAAGCTGTCAAAACGTAACATGAATGCTAAGCAGTAAAATTTTATAATGCTGCATAAAAAGATTTTTTTCAAAATTGTACAATCCATAGAAGAATTTGCACACATTTCATTTCATTTATTTATGGCTCTGTACAGTATGAAAATAATTAATGTACTACTACAGGTAATATATTAAAATACATAACTATTGCGTTAGCAGCTTTAAGTAAAAAATAAATAAATAAATAAGTAAAAATAATAAAAGTATAATTAAATAAAATTAAATTAATTAGTGTGAGGTTGAAATGTTTCCTTTTAAATAATTAAAGACGGTTGTCAAAAACTGGTTCTGTCTAATTTTACTTCTAACTGAAATGGGGAGGCTATTCCATATTCTTATTGAGTGAATGGAGAATTGACGTCTTGATATCAAGCAAGATTACAAATTTGGTCTAATTGTTACTCCGCGACTTGAGTGTGAAAGAGTTATTTTACTGTTTAAGTAATGTGGGCAATTACCATTAATTGTTTTTACGATTTATATTGGAGGAAACACTGCAAGTCACAGCCGAGTGTATGGGTCGTGTATGCTGACACATGATCGTACCTTTGGAGATTATAAACGAATCGGGTGACAGAGTTGAGTGCGAGTTTGAGTTTTCGAAAAGAACAAGAGTCAAGATCGGCAGTTATTTCACATCCATAACTTATTATAGGTACGATCAAACTTTCAAACAAGTTGCGTTTATATGATCACCCCAAGTCAGACCGCTGTTGAAAACTACCCCCAAATTATTTATCTTATTGACCATTTTGATACGAGAATTTTCTAAAAAAAAATTGGTTGAAACTCGTTGGAGATTGGCAGGTACTTACCAATGGGAATACATTTGGTTTTATCGGGGTTTAATAACAACCTATTTTGACACGACCATCTTACAACTGATCTCAGATCATCGTTCAATTTGCTTACAGCCTCGTCGATTGAATTGGGGTGAAAACTCAGATACAGCTGAACGTCATCTGCGTAGATATGGTGATTGCAAAATTTTAAAACCTTTGGCAAATCATTAATGAAAAGGGAAAACAGCAAAGGGCCAAGAATAGAACCATGTGGCACATCTCTTTTTACAGGAAGGAACGATGACAATTTTCTGTGATATGAAACAGCTTGAAAACGGTTGTTTAGATAACTGTTAATAAGATTGATGGATTGATTTGCAAAGTTGAATTGTGTAGCTAATTTGTGGCAGAGAATGTTGGGTTCAACCGAATCAAATGATTTTGAGAAGTCTAAGAAGGTGATAAGAGACAACTTTTTTTCATCCATAGCAAGACGTATATCATCAGTAACTTCCAATAATGCCGTAACGCAGCTATGTATTTTTCTAAAACTCGACTGTTTCTGATCTATTAGGTTAGACTGATCAATTCGTGCCTTTATTTGTTTACTTACAACAGATTCAAAAACCTTAGACAGGAATAGTAGAATAGCTATCGGCCTGAATTCCTTGTGGTTCCTTGAACCCTTAGGAATAGGGATTATTTTAGCTTTTTTCCATTCGGTGGGGAAAGTTGAAGTCGTAAGGATTAAGTTGAAAATGTATGTGTTATGCTGGAGAATTAATGGAAAAAGAATTTTAATAAAGTCTGGATGAATATTATCCAGCCCCATGCATTTAGATTTCATTGAAAAAAGAGCATTTCCCACCGTAGAATAGCCTGTATTGTATAGGTAAAAAGCGTCGTCTGGGCTGTTTCGGGGTAGTTGGACTGAAGACCCACTCGGTAAAACACACGAATGGTTTAAAAAGTGTTTATTTATTTCCTCAATATTTAAATCATCTGTAATCGTTAAGGACTTTTTGCCAAACCCTAAAATCTTTATTTCCTTCCACGGTTGCTTAGAACCTAGACTAGAGTTCAGCTTATGGGAATAAAAAAGCCGCTGTGCTCTCTTTATTTTGGCAGAAACAGTGTTTCTTGCAATTTTAAAATCTGTGAGCATATCGGGGCATTCAAACCTTTTCCATCTACGGTAACACCGATGTGAGCTTATAATTAGAATTTATAATACAAATAACGTTTACACCTAATGCACTTTAATATTTTAGGCAGATATGTACTAGCACTTTCTGGGAGCAAGAAATTGGAAAATGATGGCGAATATTTCAAACAACATTTTCAAATGTACATACATATATCCAATCACGTTTGATATGCTGTGCAGCCAAATGAGAAATTTGGAAGTTGTAGGTATTAACTACAGAAAGTGCATTCCATTAAAAAAGGGTAGCCATAGCAATTTGTTCGCTGGGATCATCTGCTGAATATAGGAATATCTCAGCTCCCTTCGGTGTAGGTGTGTCTACAATAGGTATGTGTTATTGTCAAAAAATTCTGCCAGGAAGTTTAAGAAAATAAAAAATGTATTACAAATAAATATTAGCAAAAATGTCCTTGCCATAATTGATTAAAAAGATTAAAAATTTTTTTTTTGACAGCAGGCAACCAGGTGTTCTCTTTTTATTGAGGGCCTATTCACAATCATATCAATTTCACTTGACGGAAGATCTTTTCGCTTAATTCATTCTTGAATTGCAACTCATTTTCAAGTGGTTTTATCAAAAACGAGTTGCAAGTTGTTTTGCAAAACAAGTCGTTTATGAAAAATGTATTGGCAAACGAGTAGTTTTTAGTATTCGGTTTAAGAAAAACGAGTAAAATTTCGTTTATGGTTTGGTGTGAATAGCCTTTACATTGCATATAAATAGATTATAGATTAATTACACAAGTTTACAATCGTAGGGTTGACGTATTTGACATAACCTTAAGCATTGGGAAGAAACTTGATTTTCTCGCGAAGGAAACAAGAATCAAAGGGAAAGCTATATGCTAGGCAAAATACCACACGGTGACATAGTGCACAATTTTAATTGAGGTAATGGGGATTCGTTAATGGCTTGAGGATTGCCTTGCCTTCTTATACGCCAATTTTGCTTCCCAGTACGAAATTCACTCCTCAATGAAAAATGCCATGGTGAAATCCTATATGACAGCGGTCATATAGGAGAGATTATCATTGATTTCACTCATGAAAGGTAATGCAGCCGGTCACCAGTTTGTCATTTAAGTAGCATGATCTGCTTAGCTCAAGTAAGAAGGTAGAGAATAGACAACAAAAACAAAAACTTTAATAAATGCACAATCCTTTTTCATATGTATGAATTAAATGCAAAACCGGAGCGAAGATTTCCTCCATAAAAAGATTTTTGACATGCTACAAAAAAATAAATGATGCGAAAAGGTAACCTTTTTTTGGCTTTCCCCTCGTTTGGTTAGCGCCACTAACTACTACTGTTTTTTGTCGGGCGTGATTTCTTTGTTCTAGAATGATTTAATTTATAGTTTGTGATCATAGAGAACAGATGTCAACAAATGTTCTAAGTGTTTTGTTGTACAAAATTAAATATAATATAATTGTAGATATATGAATATAAACATCTAACAAATGAATGAATGATTTATCCAAAATACTTCAGGTGTACACATTATAGGTTTGTAAACAGGTACAGTACCCGCCAGACATGTAATCTTTTTCTATGACTAATTTATTATATCTCTTAGAACTTATGAATTCGAAGATTTCAAGATGACAGTGATTTCATATATTCTTTTTCTTTTACTTAATCATCACATTTCAAGCATCAGTTATTTCACCAAGAAAATGAACTCATGAATTTTATGATTCCATATTCCATGTAACCGGTTATTTCATTACAAAATCTTCATCGAGAATGGGTGCACCTACTTACCTCCTAGGCCAAGCCCATGTTAAATTCATTATAAGATTCCCCAGAAAATTCATTGGTGATACTTCTTTTCCTTGAGGAAAAAGCTACTTTTTCAGTTGCGATTTTTTGAATATTTCCCACTGGGTTATTGATGAAGCCATTTAACCAGAAATGCTATTCTTCGGTACAAATGCTCTATGAACTTTGCGAGCAGATTTATTTTTTCCAAAGTAAATTTCTACATTTTTGAACAGAAACAGCGTTTGACACTCAGTTGTCAAACCATATACAACCACCATTGAAATTTCACATGAAGCTAAAAAACACCCTATTTATAACGGAACCCTTTCAACCAATTCTTCCAATACAAACAAAAATACGCAAGCTATTAGGATGAAAAGAAAAATATGTTAAAAATAGTCTTACTTGTTGGGCACTTTTAACATAAATAACAGGATATTGCGCAAACAAATCGAAAGGGATCGAATTAAATTAATAATCTATTATATATATTATATTATATAATAAATATTATTATATGTCTGAACTCCGAAACTAACTAACCGATTTTCACGTTTTTTTTTTAAATGTTTATTTTGCTGGCGTTCCTAAGATAGGATATTTTGTAATACTTAATACATAAAAATACTTGCCATACAAAATTTTCTACCATCTTGATTATTTCGAAAACGGCTTGATAAAAAAAATTGCTTGCACTATTTTAGGTATAGTCTATACCTCCCATACATTTTTTTTTTCGACTTAATCATAAATGGCTAGACGGATCTCAAAAAAAAAAATTATATAGGAGGTCCTTCAAATTATAAATAATACTGCATAACAAAATTTACGAAAAATATTTTTTTTTAATTTTTGAAAAAAAAAATATTTTTTTTTTTTGAAAATTCAATATTTTTTTTAAATTAGGCTTAAAGTTTATATTATTAAATATTTAAATTTCCGACACCAATTTTTTTAGAACAAAAATCGACTTTAAATTCCTAATAGAAAAGTTTTTCATACGATGTGATTTTTTATAATCTTACACGCGCTCAAGGGATTATGATTACCCTTTATATGTTTTAAACACAGCGTGGTCGTCATGTGGAAGAAGAGAAAGACGGATAGGAAAGATGTGTGGCGCGAGGTGGTTGTTGTCTCAGAGATATCTCCACGGATGGCGGCATCATACGATGTGATTTAACAGAGCAAATACGTGCGATACAATCGTGCATTTTATTTTATATTCCATATACAAAAAAAGATACACGTAAAAACCGTAGATATATACGTGTATCTGCGTCTTTGTTGTGCGACAATAAGTAGTCACAGTTCATTAATTTTATTTAGTATATCTTCTTATCTCTTCTTATAATATAAAGAACTATTCAAATTATGTTTGTGCGCGACTAGTTTTTTTGGCTGGATCGATTTGAATGAAATTTTCAGAAGATCTTAGGACATATTTGGAGACTGCATATAAGAAATCTGTTTGCATGTTTTACAGCTGAAGGTCCATCGATCATAATCATGTCGCGATGATTCCAGCCATGATCATATAGGACAAATTAAAAGGACAGAAAGTCCTTATCCCACGAATTCCGATTATTCCAACTGGCATTAAATTCCAGTTCAAGTCGAAACACATTTATTATCATATCACTCTCTACTGATTTTGATTCCATTTAAATAAATCACATTGCAATTTGAACTAGCTATCTGTGTTTTAGCCTAGACTTATATGGTTTTTATGCAGGCGTTAAATTGGGGCGAGACGAAGATCGCTGGGTCCGCTAGTCTATTTATAATTTATATTTAATTTTAATTAGTTTGAGATTTTTTTAGATTTACTTAAGGGTTTCAGTTAACAATCACTACACTAGTTTGTTTGAATGTTTTGACATCGTTTTAATCCACTTCGCGAAATTTCAAATTACATAATTGGGAGCAGAACTCATTCAATATCTAATATTACGAGTATATATTCACAATAGTGTTTCTAGCCAAATTTTATAAGACATCGAGTTCTCCAATATAATCATGCAGAGGTGATATTTAAAAAAATGTTCTTAACAAAAACACCAATGGTTTCAATTTATGGAACAAAAATGTATCAATTTACAGCAATATAGCTGATCCTATCTTTGACAATCGTAAGGATAAATAAGTGTCAAATTATTTAGACATAGACAATTAAAAGAATAAATTCATTCTATTGATTGAATAAGTAAACAAAGAAAATGCTTAATAACTTTTGTGAGGTCATTCTGGTTCAGACAATAATTCTATCGATGTCATTCACAGCGGGAAAATATTATATATACCTACGAGAATATGATCATTGCTCATATCAATGAAATGCACGAAACCCTATCACAGATCATCTAAACTAAATTGAATTGTATTTTATTTTTTATAGTCGTAAACAGGTCTTAAAAACAAAAACAAAAAATATACATAACGTAGGTAAGGTATATATGAAGGGAAATTTTAATTCCTCCATGTTGTGCCCAATATTGAGTGTTGATGTAATTTCTACCAATTTGGTGAAACATCATCATGGTACATAATATCATTCGGTCCGTGTGAACACTGCACGCTGTGTGGACCTTTTTGTCCGCATTGAAAGCGCACCCAGCATGCTAACAGTATAACAAACAAATTTCGACATTTTCCCCTCATCGCCTTACTGATGAACTCTTTTCTCACCGGTCTGTCTTTTTTTCTTGTGTTTATTTTTTTTAAAACTTCGATCCTTCCTGTTGTCATTTTAACTTGAGATCATACTTTACCTTTGAGATGTATTGCAATGAATCTCAGGGCCGGCCTTGGCCTGCCTGACTAAAAATTTTAATAAAAGGTAATATGGTTAGTATTATTTATAAAGCGTAAATGTAATTCACAATGAGAATTGGCCGCCATTTTTATAGAGATTAATATAAAATGGTGTTTTTTCTTTCTTCAAGTGTTTATTATGAACTAATTCTCAAATCTGTCTGAGAGAAATGTCACAGAACAGTCAAGCAAACTTTATGTCCAATTCACATGAATCATTTTTATAGCTCTGACCAAAACACTCAGCAGAGCCCGATCGCAGAGAGAAATCTTTGAATAGATTATAATAAGAACTCCTATTTTAATTTAATATCTTCTTTATTTTTTTGATCAGAGTAAAGTTTGAGCGCATAATTATGAGAGCCTCTCAATACTTCCAAACAGATTTGTATTCTTCTTATGTCATGACAGATGTAGAATGATGAAAAAAGGCCTCTTATATGACTCTAATAAAGCTCGGCTAAATCTTGTTGTGAGAAAGGTTTTCTTGCTATGGGAGTTGTTTAAAGAGAATAGAGAAAAAGGGAATAAACCTTAACGAAATTATATCTTTCTCATTAATTTTTTTTTTTTTTTGAAAGAAGGAAACTCTTAAAGTTTTTGCGTTTATCTATATGTCATATGGCTAAAAACTGATGGGCTTGATATTTATTTATGATAGTATTCATTTTGGAAGTCAATTATTCATTATTTTATAATGGCGATACATTATTTTATTTTATTTTTTGTTCGTATACGGGAGCTAAAAATGAATGCGGTTGAAATTGTATCTACTAATTCCTAGATTGTACCTAAAAAAAAAAAACAAATCGCCTTCAAAATAATGCATATTTAAATTGTTTAATTTATACGTTTTATCAAAAATAGGGTTAGCTTGTGGGTGGCAATGGCGCAGTGGATAAAGTGGCTGATTGCTAACTAGGACGTGCGGGTTCGATCCCCACGTTAGGCGCATTCTGTTCTATACCGCCAATTTTAATTGGATGCCGCCCATGGGTTAAGATGAGAAAGTCAATACCTGGTTCTCGAATCCACTGTGCCAAACTAGAGCCGTGCAATTCAGGTTGCATTTAAAAGACCTTAGGTCTTACAGGCATATAGTTAAATTAAAAAAAAAAAAAAAAAAAATTAAAAAACCTTGTGCTGCATTTACACAAATGACAAAATCTCATTGTTGGTATATATTTTTATGTCACAAAACAGCATTACCGAAGTTACATTTTTCATTTCACAAAAGGTTTCAAGAGAGAAACGTCGAAAGGATAAAGAAATACCAATTTCGATTGTTAAATATTTTGTATCGAAGTCAGAAAGCATCTTTTAAAACTAATGCTATTGTCTTGCCATTTATGTTTGTGGGATTTATAATAATGCGCATTATAAATTGTTTAAAAAAAAAGAGTTTTTAATAATATATAATTTTTAGAATTAATTTCAATATATACCTATATACATTTTGTATGGTGTGGTAACCCTGAAAATAATCAGACGCAGAAAATATGCGTACTTAAATATGGCTGCTGTTAAGATGAGAGAATCCTTTAATGCTTACTCCCGTACTTTTAAAGTTCATTTTAAGTCTTCTTATGGGAATATTCATTATATTATGGGATTATTAAAAAAAGAGCGAGTGAGATACCAAGTTACATATATAGTGAACTATTAATCAAGGACGTAGTAAGGGAAGGGGGCCTCAGCTACAAAAGTAAAACATGAATTTGTTTTTATCATAGCACGATACTAGAAGAATGGCAATTTATTACAGTTGCTTGGCATTAAAAGTTTTCATCTAGCTTTGCTACATTTCTTAAAAAATATTTAAGTATGTAAGATACCAGTCATACATTTTTTGTAACTTTGATTTACAAAATTATAAAAATGTTTCTTTTTTGATGACACGTTTTAGTGGACTACGACGGCCACACTTTTACTAAAATCCACAGCCCTTTGAAAACAAATGCTGAATGCTTCACTATTTGCTAAGTTTTAATTTTTGTTCGTGAAACACTTAGATTTTCAAATATTTAAAAAAAAACCTTGAGAACAATAAACAATTTTGGAAAATTATAAAAGACAATTCACATCCATTTAAAAATCTCGACTACGTCCCTGTCTTGACATGTGACGAGGAAGTTTGTGAATCCATGTGCCAATTGGAAAACTGCAACTCCTATTATAATCCTGTAATAAAATGTTGTATACTTTAAATTCTATGAAGTTCGTTATAGGATTTTAAAATAGCTTAGACTCCGATAAGTCAGTTGGTATTGGAATGAAGATATATAGGCGTTTAAATTTCATAACAACATTTTTATAAAACTGTAAGGCTGCGCGACAAAACGATGCGATGCGAAAAAAGGCTTTTTTTGACAACTCAAACTCTGCTAAAAGCTAAAACAGAAAAACGCCTATTATGACATTAATTTTTGCCTCAACTCTTACTAGCGAGGCGAAAGAATTTCGATCTCGTATCGGTATACTGAAACCAGAGGCAAGACTGTATTTCTAAGATGGAGCTTTCCGCTGTCACTGTGATTTCGGCACAAAAGTTGCACGTTTAAATAATAAAATTGGCTTACTAAATCCAAATGTTTTGCAATTTCTATACCGAAATGAGGCCAAGATGAGACTTTAGATAAGAGAATACTGGTAAACAAACCAAGACTGACATTTTGGGAGTTTAACGAGTTCGATATTTCAAAACAATTCTAAAATTCTATGTAAAAGTTTTTGTTTTTGAAATTTTGTTTGATAAGTTATAAGTTCGAATAAAATATATTCACTTAAAATTCTTTATTTAGAAATCACAAGCATAATGGGGCACATTCATAGTCGCTGATAAACCCTGGTTTTACGAAACTACAGTTTAAGACAATTTTTCAAATAAATAAATACCTATTTTACTTACAAATTGTTGGTTTTATATTTTTATAAGATTAATAACTTGTTTTACTACACAAACAGCTTCAAATATTTTGGAATGAAAAGCTTCAAAAAATGGAATCAACGTCCGAAAATTCAACTAAACCTATGTTTAGTTTAGACAGAGAATAAAAATGACTATGAATACGCCCTAATATCCTTTGTTATAATTTTATAATGTTTGTTTTGAAATTCGCATGAAAATGAAATGCCACGCCTACATTTTTTTTGTATATTTCAAAAAAGGAAGGTGCTAAAATCTGTGGCGCAAAATCTTAAGCAGCCTGATATTAAGGGCTTAGCATGATACTACTTAGCAGTTTGCTAATACAAAAGCACTTTACTAATATTTTCCTAATTTTAAACACTTTTTAGCTAGCACCATACTAAATCTATTTTCTTAATAAACTACAACTACGTCTAAAATAGTGCAAAAATGTAAGCGAACATAACTTTTGACGTTTGTAAATGTCAAAGTGGCATATGGATTTAGTACGATATTAAAAAATAAAGTAGCCATCTTGTGATTTTAACTTTAGTAAAATTGTAAAGAAAATAGTACGATACTAAACTGGTTTAAATTTAGCAAAATCCTTTTCTTAGCCTAGTATCATACTAAAAATGATTTAACATATAACTAAATCGACGAAGATTTTCCGCCTATCTTTTTAAGAAGTTTAGTGTTTATTTTTATTTTGATATTTCAGTCTTAAATACATGCCGCCGTCATCTAAGGCCCCAATTCTGCCGGGACCGCCTCTGGCAATAATCCGAGTTCGATCAGTGCGTGATTCATTTCGATTTACAGACCAGATATGAAAATGATTTACGATCTGAACCTGAAAGACTTAATTTTTTTTTCTGGGTTGTTGTCTCTGTTTTTATAATTTTGTCTGCTTTTCGATGATATCAATGTATGTAATCCGAAGTTCGAATCCATTAGATAAGTATTTATTAATAAATATATGTTGTCTTCGCGAAAGAATACAATTTTTCAATATTTATGTTGACAATAAAAAAGTTGTTTAGTCGTAGGGCTTTTGGGATTTTTCAGAGGCAATGTCTATAGAATATTGAACGTTTCTCTTTCTTGGCTTTTTTTTTTGTTATATTCTTAATCGAATTATGCTAATGGAATGAATATAATTATGTATAGCTAGTTCAGTGAGTTAAATTTAAGCAGGTAATTTATTTATTTATATGTCACCACTAAATTTAATATTTATGTTTGGTTTTAATATTTATGGCAATAGATATACAAAAGAATTACATTTCTACGTAAATGGAAAAAATGTTGTTTTTTTTTTACACATGAACTTTAAAATAAAACAAAAGTACGATATTTCAAGGTCAATAGCCAGTGGGTTTTTTTTAGAAAGGGATATCCCTTTCGAGCAATAAATTAATGGATGTTGACTTGATTTAATAGTTCGAGAGCAATACAACCCAAAAAGACATGTCATTTGCACAAAGGAATATCTATTCTGCCTACCTGTATACACTTGACCAACAGGTGTAAAAGATGGCTGAAATATGTCAAGTGGTCTTCGTAATGTATGTGTATACCTACTCAAAACCCAAACTGGTAATAGACGACTTTTAAGGAAAATGTTTAAGGGGATTGAAACATTAGGATGTAGAACATGCTCAATCATATGGCATGAAGGGTGTCTACAAAATTGATATACCCATCGTTTATCAACAGAAAGGACAAATAAATTACATGGCATTGTAACCACAAATGTGTTTCCTTTTTTAAATATTTTTAAATGACTTCAAAATTAACATACGGCTTTTCGTAATAAAATAGAATAATTTTAGGTAAAATTTTGAAAATAATTAACTTGATTATCAAATCCAATCTCGGAATTAATTAAGTTCCTGAACTATTTCCTATTCTTTTTAGAAGACGAATTGTAATTCTTAATGCTAATACAATACTTTTTCTTAAAAGGGTTTATACGCATTCTGCAAGCTTCTGTATTTTCAATCGAAAAAAATCTTTAGTTAGATATTATTCCGCTAGGTTTGTATTTTTGGTTTAATCAATCCCACAGAAATGTCAAAATATGGTTTATATGTGTCCTTTTTGAGACAAAGCTTTTGCTATTTAACTCCCGAGAGTAACTCCAATTGAGAGAAATATTTTAGAAATTATGCTATCGCGAATTGTCTAAAGCAATGTTGACAGTTTTTTTCTCATAATCGTGTTCACTTTTATTATCAGTTGAACATTCTTACAAGCGAAAAGATGTAGCTATGCCTCTCTTATCGGCAATGTTCTTAAAAATGGTAAAACTAAGTACCTACACAAATACTTGGTTAATCTATAGGTAGATCATCGTCATTGGTAAGGAGAAATCCTCAGATCAACAGTTTCTATCACTTAAATTTTCTAGCATCAGTTAAGTGAATTCAGATTTATGTTATATTCTAAGGAACAGCTACAACTATAATTTGTGCCAGTTTTAGTTTTTAATGGCAGCCTTTAGCACCTGTTTCCCATTCCAGTATGTACAATTTCTGAAGCAAAATAATTGATTAGTAATTTCCTACAACGTTTCAACATATTCACATTTCGTTAAGCCTGGTCAAAAGTTCGAAAGACTCCTGGTAGTTATAGCTAAAGATATATTGAGCCAATTTTGTAATTGGTACATATGTATCCACAGATCATCTTGCATAAGTACTACAACTACTTCAGAAACTTACTCTCCAAAAAGTCCAGTTTGTATATTGCCTCTGCAGAACCTATTTTAATTGAGGATATTTATATTTTGAACTCTGTAATAAGTATCAATTAAATAAAAATCTTACTTCAAAAAAGCCAAAGATAAAAGAGCACCAGGAACTCCTTGCAAGTATTTGGGCAATGCAATTCGGCAATATTAGCATTTATTAATAAGACAGAACAGAAAAAATCCGATTTTATATTCATAAGATATTTTATCGTGTTGTTCTAACGAACACATTCGAAAAGTAGAGAACAAAAGAAGAAAAAGCTGTTCTTAGAACATTTTGAAAAAAATAAAGTTTTTGGGAGTTATTGAACAAAATAAAATAAATTATTATTTTTATGATGGCAGCATTTCCCTTCTGGTTCTACACTTAAGACTTGGTTTTTAAATAGAACAAGTTTTTCCAAATATAACAAAAAACAAAAAATTTCCCCACTCAAAAACATAAATTTATTAATTTTTTTTTAAATGTATTACACCCCAATGTTTTCGACCATTTTTCTCCAAATCTATCAATTGTACAATAAAAAGTGTCTGAACCTTTTTTGTGTAGAATGACATGATCGACAATGTGTACCAACAACTTTTTTCAAAAAAAAAAAAACTATTGATTTCGAGTAATATGGATAAAAACTAAATTTTACTAAATTTTATACGGTATTAAAAAACATATATTAGAAAATTTTGTAAACTTTAAAACTATTGAAGAGGAAATAATTTTTGACGTGATTAGTAAAAACCAACACTTTTACATTTTACCTGATTACCTGAACTGTAATAACTGGGCAAACGAATTCAATCAGCTGGTATATTTTATGAATATAAACACATATGAGAACGTTTTGATTATTGGAGACTTAAATGCTAGAATTGGTAAATATCAAAATTTTTCTGACAACTTTTTAGATTCGCGTAATATTCTCTCATTTCCAAGAAACTCAAAAGATGATGTTTTTAATAGCAATGAAAGAAGTTTGATTGAATTTATTACAGATTTCGGACATATACACATTAAATGGTTGTTCTAATAGTGATAAGGCTAGTGATTTCACTTTTGTAAGTGGCCAAGGGCAATCCATCATTGACTTTGTCGCAATGTCAACTAACTGGCTGGCTTTATTCGAAGATTTTGAGGTTGCTATGGTTAACTTTTCAGCCCATTTTCCTATTATTGTCAAAATAAGAATTTATGAGTCAATTCAACGTGCAAACTTCAACTTTTTCAAGCTAAAATGGTCAGAAAACAACGCAACGCTTTATAAAAAAACTCTTAAATCGACATTCGTGCTCTTAAGTTCAGCAATCTACACACACGGTCGAAGAAATAAGTCAAAGTATAAACAAAGTTATTATAGCTGCAGCTCCTTTTGTACATAAAACTTCCAAGAATTTGGTAGCAAACAATCCTTGGTTTGACAATGATTTTAATCGTCTACGAAAACTCTCGTTTGTTTATTTGAAGTTCTTTGGAACTACCAATTCACAGTTTTTCAAAAGTTATTACATACGATTCAATAAAAATTACAAAGATCTTTGTAAAACTAGGAAAATATCTTATTTAAGAAATAAAGCCGAAGACTTGAAAAAATGCACCAACTCTAAATAGTTCTGGTACGCGAACTAGGTGGAAAGTCTCAAGGTGTGAAGTTTTCCTTGGAAGCTGAGTTGCTGGCTGCTCATTTTAAAACACTACTCTCAGTTAACCAAAACCTTCACACCTTCGAGTATGCTTTACCAAATACCCACGTGAATGAACTCGATGTCGATTTTTCACTCTTGGAATTGGAAACTATTCTTAAGAATTGTAAAAACGGTAAGAGTCAAGGCATTGATGGAATTCCAGTATAGTTTTACAAGAACAGCACAACAGATTTATAAAACTACTTGGTAAACTTTTATAATAAAGTTTACAACTCCTTGTCTGCTCCTACAAATTTCAAAAAATCCTTGATTTTTGCTATTTTAAAAAGGGTGATGCCAACGAAGTCGAGAATTATAGAGGTATTTCAATATTAAATTGTATAAGAAAAATTTTCTCAGCAATTTTGTATGAACGGCTATCTAAGTGGAGAGAAAATAACAATCATCTAAGAATTTTTCAAGCTGGTTTTCGACCGGGTTTTTCGACGACGGACCATTTTTTTTAAATTTCCAGCATGGCTCAAAAATTTATAGATAACAAAAAAAAGCTTAAAACTTGTTTCGTGGACTTCAAAACCCTTTGATAAGGTCAACAGACAAGCCCTTATCTATAAATTATATTGTATGATGGGTATATATCGAAAATTCCTTCAAATGTATGAAAGACTCATTTCTTTGACTGACGTAAAAGTATGGGATGGTTTGAGGTTCTCAAACCAATTTGAAACTTCGGCAGGAGTACCTCAAGGCTGTATTCTCAGTCAGTTACTGTTTGCCTTATATGTAGACGACGTCTGTGACAATCTTCCTGGAGGAGTTAGTTACGCAAATAATCTAATAAAAGTTCTGCTATATGCTAAAGATCTAGTAATTTTTGCTGATAAACCATCAACACTTCAAATGCCAATAAACCGTCTAAGTTCTTTCTGTGATACTTGGGGACTTCATATAAATTCTTTAAAAACTAAGATTTTAATCCTTAAAGGTAGGCAATCAAGAAGACGGCCGGAAGAAAAATGGTTTATCAACACAGTCAGTATTGATATTGTACAGGAATTTAAGTACTTGGGTGTCCTTTTGACTTACAATCTAAGCTTTTGCAAGCACGTTAAAGAAAAAAGTCGAGAAGCTAGACTAACTTTAAAAATAATGTGGCCAACATTTTTTTCGAACCAAAACATCGATTTAAGATCTAAATATCAGGTTTTTAACGCAGCAATTAATACGTGCATGACATACGGTGTCCAAGTCTTTGGTTACAAATATTTTGAGAATTTTTTTAAAAAGACTTTTTCATTTACCCAACTGCACTCCAAATTATGCAATATACGTAGAATCAGGGATAACGCCAATCGACATTAAAAACTTGAAAACTAGCGCGGATTACATTGTAAGAACAATGAAAAGAAATGAAGGATCACTCCATTGAATTTTATTAAAGAACTTGTTGCTAAGAAATGCGACCCCGTTCAAAGAGTTGAAGTAGTTGTCACTTGACCACGAAACAGTTTAACATCTGTCAGAAAATCGAATTGAAGACTGGCAAAAGCAGTTTGCAGAGGTTATAGCCCTAGCAGACCAAAAATTATTTCAGGATAATCTAGCCAAAGCAGCTTTATCAGCCTCGAGAAACCACTACAAAAAATTGAAACATCAGCTTCTTACCGTTCAGAACTATTTTTGTAATAATCTTTCAGCCATTCAAATAAGTTTCATTTTTAGAACAAGAATCGAAATCTTAAATCTTATTTTCATCGCATCGACAAGATTTGCCACAGCGCTGTAATCTTTGTAATAGAATAGAAAATGAAGATATTTACCACTTCGTGGCCAAGTGCCCCATTCTACAAGAGGTCCGAAGATTACACTTTGGAGTTAGCTTTTTACATTAGAAATTTTTTTTGAAATCCTTAATGGAGAAAAGGGATGGTTGTGCCCAGTCAAATATATACAAGACGCTCTTAATTATAGAAATCAATTCCCTAGCTGATTGTAGCCGATTACATATTTATTTAATTTGTAAAAACAGTAGTTTAGTCCAATAAAATTTTCTTTTTTTTTGTGTTTTAAATCACTTCAAAATTAATATCACATAGTCTAGAAGGCTAATACCTGCAAAATAAACACATTTAACATTAAATATATTCTTGTGTTCCAAATCATGTCAAAATTGGTATTCCTAAATTGTATATTATATTTGGAGTGGCCGTGGCGCGATAGTTGTGTGTTCGCCTGTCAACCTCATGGTCACAGGTTCGATCCCTGCCGTAGTCTATGTCTTCTTATTGTTCCATTAAAAACCAATTCTAAAAATAAAATGTCATACAATGAGTTGCTGGCTTACTCTTAACATGCTGTTTAGGCATAGAGCTAACAACATGTGATTGAGTAAAACTAGTATACCGATAAAATATGACAAAGTATAAAAAAATTAATGCGAATTATAAGGGACATAGATAAATAAGACACGGAAATTTCTCCGCATTAGTTCAGCCGCCATCCCTGGAGATAAAATCTGAGACAACAACCACCTTCAGTCTCCGAATACCGCGCCACACATCTTTCCTATCATTCTTTCTCTTCATTAACATCACCCTCACGCCCGCGCTGAGTTGAAACATTTAAAGGGTAGTATAATCCCTTGAGCGCGTGTAGATTATAAAAAAAAAAAAAATATATAAACTAATTCTTATTACAAAAACTATTTTATTGTATATTATATTTATGAACAAACTTTGTTTGTTAAATCAATAAAACTTATTCAAAACTTATTTGTGTTTTAAATCACGTCAAAATTGAGACATATATTTATTATGAAGAAAAGAATAGTTAGCTTTTTGTACAAGTTTTTGATAACTTGTATTTTTATTATATTTTTATTGTAAGAAATATCATTCCAGGCAGACGGCAGCGTTGCCATGACCTTATTTTTATATAAAATTTTGTAAAACCTTATGATGAAAAAAATAAAGAATCTATCTATCTATCTGAACTAAGAAACAGACTGGTGGCTTGCAAGATGGAAATATATTGGTAAGGAGTAAGGAGTTGCTAATCGCTCCATGCAATTTAAGTAGTTTCAAGAATCAACTCTACTAAACTGTTACCCCGTTTATATGAGTGAATTGAGGAATCGAATCGAATCGAATTCAGATTTCGATTCAGGTATATGGCCTCGTGGGATCGGAAGATTGAATTAAAGTGGAATCGAAGTGACAATTTGAGTTTACAGAATAAACAACAAAAACATGCAACAGAAAACAAATACAAAGAAAACGGGAACCCACTGAACACAAAAAAACACTATTGGTGCACACACACACCAAGAATCAGATGTGAATTCGATTCTTCAATTCCTCGATTCAGGTATATAAATACATTTTCAATTCGATTCAGCTCTTCTAGTGGGATCGGATCGAGTAATCCTATTTTAATCCGATTCAAGTATACAAAGACCTAAATCCTGATTCAATACCGATTCAATTCTCCATATAAACGCAGTATATATCTGCTAAAATTATGACATGATTCGGAAAACATTTATTCAAAAGGCTTGTTAATCTCGTTAAGCTACGTAAGCTAACTAAATAGTGTTCAAAAAGGATAGAATGTGGAAAGCAAAACTCAAGACTGTGAGGAGATTGCGTGCGAGCGACTCGCATAATTTTATTCTCAAATGAACAGCCATCAGAGTTACTCCAAGCTCTAAGGACCTAAACAGTAACAAAAATCATTCAATTCAATTTTGAAAATCATATTTTTTAAAAACAATTTTTTTTAAAACAGAATTTTAACACAAATGTCATTTTTTTGGGAAAATATAGTTTATTATAGTTTAATTTAACTATATGCCTGTAAGACCTAAGGTCTTTTAAATGCAACCTGAATTGCACGGCACTAGTTTTTAAAGAATGGATTTGAGAACCAGGTATTGACTGTCTCATTTTAACCCATGGGCGACATCCAATTAAAATTGGAGTTATAGAAAAGAATGCGCCTAGCGTGGTGATCGAACTCACACGTCTAAGTTAGGAATCAAGCACTTTATCCACTACGCCATTGCCACCCACAAGTTGTATGTAAAAATCATTCAAAATCTGCAAACATTTTCAAAACTCTCAAAATTATTTGTGTACATATTATGTATATGTATTTACAAAATGAACTCACAAATGCACATACATAATGTAGGTGCTCAAACAGCTCAATGTGAAAAATTGAATTCGGTACAAAGTTATTTCACGTTTATCACGTTAATTTGCTTAAATACCATTCTTTATTTAATAAAAAAAATTAAAATTAAGCGGAAACAAACACAAATCGTGTGTTAAACTATTTTATCTCTTCCATTAATACAAAATAACAACGACAACAACACAAAAAAAAACACAAAATTCGGGAATGTAAATCATTGTTAAACAAATCAGCGTGTATCCGTATCACCTACATTATGAACATTTCACAAAGTATATCTTTATTTATGTATATATGTATATGAATATAAATATCTACATCGCGCCCTCTACAAATCAAAACAAAACATTTTTATTTAGGTAAATCTGAAAGAATCATAAAGAATCTGGCCTGTTGCCTTCCATCAGTGTTATGTGAATGTGTTGACCGCAAACCTGACCATAAATCATCGCTGACCATAGCGAGCCAATCCCCATCGTGTGGCGGCTAGGGGTTTATCAATCATAACGTCGATCCCGTCCCGTCTTCTTCTGGAAAGACCAAAATTCCTCTTCTCACTTAACATTTTGATTGATAGCTGCGATTTATCGAAATCAAATCGAAAGGATTTTCAATGGATTACAAATGTTTCTTAATACATCTTGTTGAGATGTTGGTAAAAGTTTTGTGAAGAGATAATACTTTTTGGCTCTTATTTGGTTTATAATTAATTTGTATGTGAACATTCTTGAACTGCAACCCCGTAATATGTGAAATCGCTCTTTTGGACTTCGTATAGTTGATTCGATTGAGAGATCATGAAATCAATTAAACTTATATGAAAGTGTGGCGCAGTGCTATATAAGGAGTTGAGAAAAGTAACAACAAAAATGTCGTTAGCTTATAGAGTAGGAGTAGACAAACAAATTACAGTTGTAGAACATAAAATTATTAAACAATTTTTTTCTTTAATATTTGTTCTCTCCATAAAAGTGTTTATAAGATATTATGTATGTTTACTAAAAAATAATTATTTTTCCTGAAACCGTATGCATGTACAAAATATGTGCGAATAACTTTTGCCTAAATGTTAACAAGTTATATTTAAAGAAACTGTAATAAAATGCTAAGAGAAAAATCATCAAGCATAATTTTAACAAGTGTCTTCTTCAATTAACAATGTGCACTTTCCGGCATAAATCTACAAAAGATTTAAAATCGGACTCTATTTCAATAATATAACATATTTAATTAATTTTATTAATCAATCAATAAGATTGTAGTTGATTTAAAAAGATGCAATACTATTACAATCTGGCATTCAGGAAAAATCTAAAATTTATCACATTATGATATGAGGTCAGTGCTAATTATTATTAAATTAACACTTTTTAACATAGTCTGTTATACATTTCAATTTTTCTACATAACTAGCTGACTTAACCATTTATACCTGACGAACTATTCTTGAATTAGTTATAGCTTTCATTGAAAGTCATCATTGAAAACTTTGACTATCAATTCTAAGGCATTTAAACAAATAAAACTGATGTCGTTTTGGTGTCAAAATTAAGATAATAGTTTTTATTAATAAAATATTTTATTTGGTCTACCACTTTCGTGTAAATTCACTTTTAATTTTTCAAAAATGGAAAGCGTTTTCAATGAAGAGCTGACATTATTGAAAAATCAAAAGTATCCGAAATAAAAGAAATAAGGCTTGGAAAAAATACATAAGGTTCAAGACGGTAGAGAATCAAGTAGTTTACATTTCCCTTTTTGAAGAATTCAAAAAACTCTCTTTCGAACTCTATAACGAATATCTGGAAACCATGGGGCGTTCTTTGAAGTTAGACCCGAAAAACTTCTGGAAATTCATAAATTCTAAAAAGAAATGTGACGGGTACCCAGTAAACCTCATTTATAATGACGTTATCTTGAATACAACTTCTGAAATCTGTGAGGGATTTGCAAGTAATTTTAGCCAATCCTTCATTGATTCACCTGTAGTTGTTGGCGAAAACTATTTTCATTTTTTACGAAATTGTCCTCAGGTTTCATTTAACAATATTACAATAGAGCGTGAAAAAATTTTGAGCTTTTTGTCACATTTAAAAGAGGACTATTCTGTTGGACCTGATGGAATAGCAGCTGCTGTATTAAAAAAATGTAGGTCCATTTTAGCTCTTCCTCTGAGTAATATTTTTGAATAATCTTTGAAATTAGGTAAATTTCCTTCAGTTTGGAAGAATGCATTTATAACCCCAGTATATAAAAAGGGAGATAAAACCAATATTATCAACTGTAGACAAATTTCTAAACTTTTATTTAATTTTTCAAAAATGGAAAGCGTTTTCAATGAAGAGCTGACATTATTGAAAAATCAAAAGTATCCGAAATAAAAGAAATAAGGCTTGGAAAAAATACATAAGGTTCAAGACGGTAGAGAATCAAGTAGTTTACATTTCCCTTTTTGAAGAATTCAAAAAACTCTCTTTCGAACTCTATAACGAATATCTGGAAACCATGGGGCGTTCTTTGAAGTTAGACCCGAAAAACTTCTGGAAATTCATAAATTCTAAAAAGAAATGTGACGGGTACCCAGTAAACCTCATTTATAATGACGTTATCTTGAATACAACTTCTGAAATCTGTGAGGGATTTGCAAGTAATTTTAGCCAATCCTTCATTGATTCACCTGTAGTTGTTGGCGAAAACTATTTTCATTTTTTACGAAATTGTCCTCAGGTTTCATTTAACAATATTACAATAGAGCGTGAAAAAATTTTGAGCTTTTTGTCACATTTAAAAGAGGACTATTCTGTTGGACCTGATGGAATAGCAGCTGCTGTATTAAAAAAATGTAGGTCCATTTTAGCTCTTCCTCTGAGTAATATTTTTGAATAATCTTTGAAATTAGGTAAATTTCCTTCAGTTTGGAAGAATGCATTTATAACCCCAGTATATAAAAAGGGAGATAAAACCAATATTATCAACTGTAGACAAATTTCTAAACTTTCTTGCATTCCGAAGTTGTTCGAACAAGTTGTATGTGATAGTTTGACATTTATATGTAAAAATATTATCTGCAACCACCAACATGGTTTTATGCATTTATCTACTGTTACTAATCTAGTTGTATTTTTTAATAAATGTTTACACTCCCTAAAAAGCGGTCAAGAAGTTGATTGTGTATACACAGACTTTTCAAAAGCTTTTGAACAATTATGTCATGAGATTATCAAGTTTAAACTTAATTAATTCGGGTTTCCTCCATCTTTCATCAAGTGGATATCCTCGTATCTTGAAGATAGGTTATATCAAGTCAAATTCAGAAATTCGTACGCCAAATCAGGTGTTCCGCAGGGAAGCCATCTTGGACCATTAGTCTTTACATTGGCCATTAATGATGCTCCTCTTTGTGTACGCAATAGCGAAATTCTTATCTTTGCAGACGATATGAAGATTTATAAAAATATATCATCCTCAAAGGATCGAACTCTATTGCAAGAGGATATTAACCACTTTGCCTTGTGGTGTAAAAAGAACAGTTTGAATCTTAACCCGACAAAATGTCAAACAATGACATTTTCAAAAAAACGTTCTCCTTCTTCTCATGTCTATATTATTTCACGTCACATTTTAACTCGTGTTATAACTGTAGGGGACCTTGGAGTTCTTTTCCCGCAAAATTTAGACCTTTCTGTCCATATTAATATCATAGTTAACAAAGCCAATTCAATGTTAGGATTTATTAAACGTTGGTCCAAAGAATTTGTTGATCCCAATGTTACCCGTGCTTTATACAACTGCTTGGTTCGTCCCCATCTTGAGTATGCATCGCAGGTTTGGACTCCTCTTTACGATGTTTATATTGAGAGATTAGAATCTGTTCAAAGAAACTTTACTCGTTTCGCATTGAACGGGCTTCAGTGGAGTGATCCTTCTAATGCCCTCCCTTATGACCAACGTTTATCTATTCTTCAAATGCAAACACTGGCACAGAGAAGAACAAACAATGATTTGGTATTCTTCCACCAAATAATAACAGGTATCACAGATGCACCAGACCTACTATGTTTAGTTTGTTTTTAATTATCGGGGTGGAGGTTATAATATTCGTGGACTCGACTTGATTAAAGTCCCAACACATAGGACCAACTATGGGATGCATGGGCCTTTGACACGTATGGGTAGACTTTTAAATTGGAATTCAAACGTTTTTGATTTCAATATCAGTAAAATTAAACTAAAAAATCTACTCAAAACCAGTGTTCCACGCTCCTAAATGTTTTTTGTTTATTGTTATGTTCTTGTTTTGTATTGACGTAATATTATTTGTTTATATTTTCATTTTGTACTTGTGTTAGTGTTATTTGTAATAGAGTTTGCCTACTAACAACTAACACTGCACTAAATGATGAGCCGGTGGTATAACACAGTTTTCTGTGTTGGCAAACCATTGGTCGCAAGACGGAGCTTGCTATAAGCTCTCTTCGACCAATTCTGATAGTGTGAAAAAAAAAGTGAATTTACAAGATTTGTTCAAGTGCACGTTTGAGTAATATAAAAAAATAAAATTAAAAACCTAAATATATTTTAAAGTTAATTTTTAACTCAATTTTGTATATACATATAAATTTTTTTTTTAAATTTTGTTCTAAAATAAATTTGTATGACAATATTAAATTTTTAATAATATAAACTTTTAAACAAAAGATTAAATCGGTTTAATTAAGGAAAAAATTAATCAAAATTTTGAAATAAATTCTTAAACTAATTTGAGCTAAAAAAAAGTACGTTATTTTATATCTTGGATAAATTTGAATTTATGAAAAAAAAATTGTTTAATCTGTGGAGCGGTTTTTGAGAAAAAAAGTTTTTTTTTTTACTTTTTGAAAATATTTTTAAAAAATTCAAAAACGCCAATTCATAGTAAGTAAAAGTCTGCCGAAAAATCCAGATCTGCAAAACTGATTTTTTGCCCTGTCAATTGGAAGACTTTTGTAAAAATCTGTGTTTTGACAGATCTGAAGAGGAAATAAATTAATTTTTGTTACCAAAAGAAAGCATCATTAATAATTTGATGTCTCATACTTAAGCACATAAACATTGAAAGACATTTTTTACTTAAAATTTGAGTTATGAAGCTGGCATAATTAACATAGATTCAAGTATACGATTGTGTACTAATCTAATCAATCAATCTAAAACCATTCAATTTAAGGCAAGTTTAACAAAGCTCTTCTACATAAAGCGCTGAGATTTGCACAACACCCTAGTGGTTACCTGCAGCCTGCAGTTACTATGACACAACGATAACAATCCAAATTCATAAGTATCTCTTTCCAGATGTCATTTTTCACTTTTCTTTTTAATATTTCGAATCAATTAACATTGTTATTTAATAATTTGAAAATCCAACATTGATTTTGTCGTCCACCTGCAATCTTATAGAATTATGCAACCCACAATATATGTATGTCAGCTCGTTGAACAATCAGCCCAAATTATTATGTCGAATGAAAATAATTGTATTATTTTTAAAACCGCAAGGATATCTAATTGAATTAAATAGCGTAATGTTACGCTGACAACGCACGAAAACACCCTTTTTTATGGGAAAATTATAGTATTCAATTTGGGTTGCATACTTTTGACAGAAATCTACAAAGGAATCAATAAAAATGTTACGTAACATGTCAGAATAAATTATAGTTGCACTTTGCGTAAGGGTCTTTTATATTTGACCGCTGACTTACCACCTACCCTATTACACCCCTGCTAAGCAATTATTCCAATAGTAGGATGGTAGAAATTCAATCTGGAGAGTGCGTATGGCGCGGTAGTATTAGTATCTTCACCCCCCGTAAAATAGTGGTTTATTATTATTTAACCTCAAGAACATTGAAACCACCCTGTTTACTTATTAGACCCTTTTTACGATCTGGCCTTGTATTTTCTAGAAATGTTTCAATGAAGCTCATATTTCATTAAATATCAGTGTTTTTTTTTGTCCTATGTTAACACACATAAATTTGTCATAGAGGGAGACTTTTTGCCTGTTTTGTTTGATTTGGGTTAAGTTTGACACAGTTCTGGGTGTTAAAAACGGATTTTATTCTTTCATAAAATTACTCCACTTATGTTAGTTTTGCTGTATTAGATATTTTAAATCAGAATTTTTTTTTTTTCTAACGTAACTTGTGCTAGTTTCGCGATTTTAAAATCCATTCAGAATGTTAGTTTTTGCTAAAATATTTATGCTCCAATTTTTTTTTTTTAATAAATAAGGACGCTTGATCCTTGACTTTTCGGCATTCTACTGGCTGAATTTCCTGAATGGCGTTCGTTATGTTGTCGATATTTATTGTTAGCGGCTTAATCTCATATAGACCCGACTCGCGATAGAAGATGTAGTCTTAAAGGTAGAGGAGTTAAATCGCACGATACCTATGATGACGAGGATGATTGATGATCAATTCCAGTTTCGTTTTGGAGGAAGCTTAAACCGATTAATCATTGATATGCATTTTTGGCACTGGTTCCCAATAGGAAAATTTTATTGAAATGGTATTCGAACTTAAGCAATATAATTTTGAAAAATAAAATATTTGAATTGAATTTACATCTATTCTTTGCATAAACCTTCAAAGGATATCTTAATATATTATGCTTCACATTTTATTTTAACCGGAGACTCTTAGACTTTAAGTTCTATGTACATCGTAACACAGCTTATATAAGTAGGTTTTGTGTTGCAGAACATTTTTAATAATATTCAGATTTGTTTGATCAATAATTTGTTTCAGCCATCTTATTTAATCATCAGTGAATACTGATGACTTCAAATAAGGTATCAAAACAACTTGGCTCTGCCTCGTGATGTAGATGTTGAGAATTGAGATATATTTATTTATTTATTTATTTATTTATTTATTTATTTCGTCACTCAAGTTACATAACTTTATAAAGACTATATACATGATTTAAACTAAGGAATAAATAACCTATTTACAAAAATATTAAAATTAAAATATTTATAATGAATTCAATATATCTCTTTTAATATTTATCCTACTTTTATTAAAGTCAATGACAAGATCAAAATCATTTAAGGCAATACAAGAACTGGTAATTGGATTATGTTTTGCATAACTTGTACTATGATAAGGAACATATACGAAATTTCCATCTCTAGGTCGCAAAAAACGAGAAGGTGCATAAATATAATACATTGAAAGTAGCATCGAACAGTTTATATTTGAATTGAGAATATCAAAAGCGAAAAGAGCTGAATATAGTTTCCTTCTGAGTGCTAAGGGTTTTAAATCAATAAAGGCACATCTGATCTCATAAGACGGAAGATTTGCATTTCTAAATGTTTTTCGCAAAGCAAACTTAGTAAACCTTTTCTGAATTTTTTCAATACGAAAAATGCTTGTCTGAGTATATGGATTCCAAATAACACAACAATACTCTAGCAGAGGTCTAACAATGGATAAATACAGAGTCTTTAGGGTGTAAGGATCTTCAAAACACTTTGAATTTCTCATTATGAAACCCAACATCGAATTTGCTCTGGAGATAACTTGGTCAATATGAAGCGAAAAATTCATTTTAGAATCAAAGATAACTCCAAGGTCTTTTTGACTCATTAATCTTTTTAGGTATTGACTATCAATTTTGTAATCAAAACAAATAGTATTGAGTATTCTTGCATAAGATACAACACTACATTTATTATTATTGAAATATAATCCATTTAGATTACACCACTAAACTATATTATCAAGATCATTTTGAACTCTACATGCATCTAGTGGAGATTTAATGCAACTAAAAATCTTAAGGTCATCGGCATACAATAAACACTTTGAATACGAAATGTAACTAGGCAAATCGTTTATGAAAAGAATGAAAAGGAGCAGTCCAAGATGGCTGCCCTAAGGTACACCGGAAAAATTTTCAATTTCATTTGACTGCATATTACCAATTTTGACGTATTGTTTTCGTCCAATTAAATAACTATGGATCCATTTTAGAAGTGAGGAGTGAAATCCAAATAAATCAAGTTTTTTTACTAGAACATTGTGTTGTACCCGGTCGAAAGCTTTCGAAAAATCAGTGTAAATAACGTCAACTTGATAACGGTTTTCTAAACTACGAAGACAGTAGTTAATGAATAGAGATAAATTAGTTGTTGTCGATCGTCCGCTCATAAACCCATGTTGGTTTTCAGAAATATGATTTTTAGTCAAATTATAAATTTTGATTTTTACTATTGCTTCAAATACTTTAGGTATCAGCTGGAGTTTAGCAATTGGTCTATAATTTTCAACAGCAGATTTCGATCCCGACTTGTGCAGAGGAGTTATCAAGGAATGTTTCCAAGTATCCAAAAATACACCTTGTCTTAAAGACAAATTGAATATATAACAGAGTGGGGCAGCTAGATGTAATTTACAGTTCTTTAAAAGAAGCGGTGGTATATTATCCGGTGCAACAGAAAAGCTGTTATCAAGAGATGACAGTGCTTCCAATACATCATCAATAGATAAATACAGACAACCAGCCTCAATACTAGAATTATCGCTATTAACCATTTGAACATAATTAAGGTTTAACTCAATAAAAATCGATTGAAAAAAATACGCAAAGTAGTTACAGATAACATTTAGATTATCAGAAGAGACGCCATTATACGACATGTTAGCTGGAATCCCTAGCGATTTACGTTTTGTATTTAGAAATGACCAAAAACATTTAGAATTATTTTTAATCTTCGACTCAAGAGACCAAATATATTGCTTATAGGTAAACTTTTTCAAAAATTCATATTCTTTTCGAGTTTGATAACATTTTTCACGAAAAACATCCGAAATCTTACTTTTCTTATAAAGTTTATTCATAACATTTTTCAACCTCGATAGACTTTTGTTAAACCAAACTGGTCTTTTCGAATTTTTTGAATTACTAATAGGAACGAAATTTAAAATAGCTGAATCTAAAATGTTCCGAAACATAGTAAAAGCTAACTCGAGATCATTACAGTTAAAAAGAAGTTGCCAGTCAACTGATTCTAAATAATTATTCATAGATATAAAATTAGCATTTTTAAAATTATATTTCTGCTCTACATTACAAAATTGTGATTCTATTAAAACGGAAAAATTAAAAGTAATTTCAAGTGCTTTGTGATGAACACTATTTTGTAGCAAATTATAACTAGCTTCATCTAAGTAAGCTTCAAGATTCTTATCAATAAAAACCAAATCTAAAATACGGCCAATGGAATTGTAAACGCTGTTTATTTGGTACATATTTAAAGCATTTAAACTATCAATAACATTATGTTCGAAATCTTTAGATATATTATAAGGAAATATTTGATTCTCATCGTTTGAAAATAACCATTTAACATCAGGTAAATTAAAATCTCCAAGAATAACAAAGTACGAATTTTCATCAATATTTTTCGCAATATTTTCTATGTTTTTTATATGAGCATCATAGAGAGAATATTCAGATGAAGGCGGAATATAAGAAACAAAGAAATAAACATGAATAGTTCTAGATTTTGGAAAAATTGGTAAGTCTACACAGACACAAATTTGCTCAATAAAAATATTACATAAAATAATTTCTTTACTTGAATAAATGGTGCGAATAGCAAATAAAGTACCTCCTCCTCTACTTAAACCAGTCAGCTCACAAGATCGATCTTTCCGGAAAACATTAAAATCAGGTGTAAAGAATTCAGTTGAAAGAAAATTATCATTTAACCAAGTTTCGGTGAGAGCGATAATGTCATATGAGCAATCGGCAGCAGCAATATAAAATTCATTCGATTTTGTCCTCATACCTCCAGCATTATGATAAAACATAGTGAAATGTCCATGTCCATTTAAAAAAGCTCCATCCAAAGTATTTTTTACGTTGAAATACTCTGTTTGTTTGGGTGCAACTCGTTTTTTGGACGGCTTACGAATTGTTTGATTTGAACTCCAACTGACCAGACAGATGTTTCAAGAGCAGCATTAAATGATGCAGTTGGGATACCAAGTTTGAAATTTATAAAATGCAGAGATGAAATATCTGTATCTTTTTTTATCAATTTGTGGCAAACCAAACTTGTCTTTGGCAAATTGAGTCTACCAGCAATGTAATTCATAACATTCTCTTCGGTGACTGTTTTGCTTATACGAGATATATGTAAGAAACGTAGCTTTGGTACAGATGGAAGAGCAGCAAGAGCATCAGCATCTGCATCAATGCCAAATAGCTGTTTGTGTTTTTTGTTGCGAACACCAGACCAGGGAAAGTTCCACAGGAACATTAGTTGGGCAACCAACGACAAGATATACTTTTATTACTATATTTAATGCCAGGTAACTAAAAGCTAATAACCCAAAACCCGTCTAAATAAAATCAAAAAGTTATATACTTATAAACCAATACAAATTTTAAAATATTAAATTATTAATTTGTATTTTAATTTTAATTCATCATATTTAGGGAACTTGCGGGAGAGATGCCGCGCTTTTTCAAAAATCAATGAAATTTTTTTTATTTTAGTAAAATGAACTTTATTTATGCAAAATATTAACAAGGATTTATGTTCTACTATAAAAAAAAAACAATTAAAATTAAAAAAATAACAATTTTCATAAAAAATAACAAAAAAGAAAATAAGATTAAGTGTGCCATCCCTCCTTGCATGTGTGGTAGAGATGCCGCATGATAAATTCATTGAACTTAAGGAATAAATATGACTGTAAGACATGTTTCTTTCGTTCTTGCTCACGCCTACAGTCGGTGCAAAGCGTAGATTGTAGTGTTTTGTAAGTTGTACAGTTTTCTTGTAGCCATTTTTGACATTTGAATTTTCCCAACATTCAACACAAAATTGGGATCTTCAGTCGGCTCAAGCTTCCTTTTAGTATAGATTTTTTTTCTTTCGGAGACTTGCAGGTTTTCTTTTTTTCAATAAAACTGGGAGAAGTTGTAACCTCTACTAACTGCCTACATACGTCTTGAAATCTTAAAAAAATCGGCATTGGAGTTTTAGGTAGTGGTGAAATTGCTTGCAGTAATTTTGTTGGCGTTGGGTTTTCGTCAGATGATGAAGTGTGTGTTTCATTTTTGGAATGATTGCAAGCATGCGATCCATTCCTGGTGGTTTAATTTACGGGTTCCAAGATTGTTTCATGACATGAAACGGTATTTTCAGAAAGAAGAGGATTTCCATCGTTTAATCGTCTCGATTCATCTTCTAACTGGTACGCCAAAAAGTTTTGTCTACCTTTCGGAGAGACATGCCGCTGTAAATATTTTTTTCGGGATTCTTCCAGCACATCTTAAGTCTAATTGCCAATTGTAGTCTTAATATTTGTTTAAAAAAAAAAAAGTAAACAAATTCAACATGCGGCATCTTTTCAAAAAAAAACTGCGGCATGTCTCCACACAGTGAGAAAAATCCACAGATTTAATTTTTTTTTTTTTCATAAATTCAAAATTATCCAAGAAATAAAATGGCGTACTTTTTTTTAGCTCAAATTAGTTTAAGTATTTATTTCAGAATTTTGAATTATTTTTTCTTTAATTAAGCAGATTTAATCTTTTGTTTTTAAGTTTATATTATTTAATATTTAAATTTTGTATATGCATATACAAAATTGAGTTAAAAATGACTTTAAGAATATATTTAGATTTTAAATAGAAATCTTTTGCATACGATGTGGTCGAACATAAGAGCAAGTTCGTGCGATCCAGTCGTGCATTTTATTTTTATAAAAATCGTAGTAGCCGTTTTTGAGAAAAATAAGATTTTCGTTATTGGCCCAAAAAAAATGTATGGGAGCTACTGTTATTTGTCATCTTAAAAAAAATAAATGAAAAAAAGGTGTGTGACCGAAAAAACAATACCTACCAAGTTTGAAGCAAATCGATCCAACCGTTTAGGCTACAGACTCGAGGACAGAGAGACAGAAGGAATTGGGGGACCCACTTTTTTGGTGTTCTCCATGACCGTAATGTCATGTTTGATTGTTAGAAAAAAATTTCTTTTACGAATGCATAACTTGCCTTTATAGTACATAATCGCAAGTTAAAAGAATTACATATTTGATTGCCAGTCATTGTGCCGACTACTTTGCACAAGTGGAGCCCTGCAGAAACGTCGCACAGGAATTATTTTGATCTTGGTAGTCCGTGAATTATCTTATTAAATTTTACACAGAATCTTTTTAAAAAAATTAATTTACAGAAGCACAATACTTTTGAAAATTTATAAATGATTTTGTAAATCGAAAAAAATAATGAAAAGCAACATTTGAGCAGTAACTAGCTAAAGTCACAAACATTTCGAGAATTTTTTTTCAATCGCTATAAGTATTGTTTCGAATACCTATTGCAATCTTTAAGTTATGTGTATTTATCTATTTACGAAATATTGCCGAGCGTACGCGCGTCGCATCGTTTAAAACGTAAAGTATGAAGTTATCTACTTCAAAAAGCAATCTATGTGCCTTCTTATTGGCCTACTATGTACATATGTATGTACATCATAGCTTGAGCAACACTTGGAAGGACTCAAGGTCAAGTCCCCGTAAACAATAAGTGAGTAAAATTTGAAAATAAAAATTTTTCATTTTCAATACATTTAAAAATAACAGTATGTTTGTACATATGTATATCAAACAACGAACTTCGTCAATACGACAATTATAAATATGTACATACACATGTGTGTTATGTTTTTATGTGGACTTACACATTTAACGAATATACATAAATAAAGTAGTACAGCTACCAAACTCTAAACAAAACAATCGCAAAATAACCATTGTTGTATCGTGGGGGAAAAGCTATTTGTTGCAGAAGAGCTGCAGTGGAAGGTCTTACAGAAGCTAAATAAATTCTAAAATATGCGCTTAGATGATTTGGAATATTGTAATCTTATAAAAGATTTTTTAGTGTGATTTTTTTTACATATACATTTGTAACTTTTTTTGAAAACTTTTTTTTTCAAATAACACTTTCAACACAGCAGTCTATAGTTTAAAAAAAATGGTGTTCTTACGACAAATCCCTCCCACTCTTCTTTACACAGTAAAACCCCATATATGTACCAATTCTTGTTTGAAAACTTAAGAAAAATTGATTATCTTAAATAAATAAATCCCCGCGCAAAATCAGAAATTACAAATATGGTAACTTGTCTTTTAAATGCTTGAGGCTATCACTTGGCAGGTAGTTTACGTGACTTAAACAGCAATTTTCCCGCTATGGTTTGGTTTAACTTGGAAAGTTTCCTTAAACTAGGAGCAGAACAATTATGAATCTGATATGCCGTGCAACCGTTTTTATTGCCTTTCAATTTATCTTCTATCCACAATGTCGGCAGCTTCACTGCCCAGAAGCAACCCATACTCAACCCGAATCAATTTGCTGAGATAATTTATTGCTGAAGAATATTAAAACGTCTTTATATTTGGCTCAATAAAGACAACGGCAATGCTATACACACAATAAAACGATCGAACTACAGTGGGAAAGAATTGATTAAAAATTGGATTTTTTTTCTTATCAATTTAAATAAAAATTAAATGTTAACATTTTAACAAATAAATTCAGGGAATTTGTTGTGGTTGAACAAATGACAAAAAATTTAAATTTTAAATAGTTTACCTACACAACTATTTTAATTTAAAATTGATATTGTTTTTAAACTGTCTTCTTGTTATTTAACTAAAGATTTTAAAGAATTTTAGTGCACACATGTTATATTTTACGAAGTATTTTGGTTTTAATTAAGATAAATAGTAATATATCTATCTAATAATTTTTCAATAAATTCAACAAAGTATTTTTATAATGTGTAAATTTTAAAAATTGTTTTTCAAAAGCAAATTGGTGCTAAAAGATTACTTGGTCTAGTTTTCCTTTAATTTAGATCAATGCCCAATTTATAAACTCCATTAAATAAGAAAAAAGATAATTTTAAAAGTACATTTTTAATTTTTTTAACATACATAAGAATATACTTTCGAAGAGTATATTTATTTTTATAAATTTTAAATTAAATTTTGTTCAATGTTGTATTATTTTATTTTGTCTCAGAATCCTAGTAGACCCGTACATGCATTGTTTCTCTTTATTTTCAAGTTTTATACATCTGAACTCTTAAATCTTGGCTTAGGTTAGGTAGGTGGCTTGATAGTTGATCTCGTAACCATTTAGATCAAAATATATCCATTGTGATAAGCGTTGTAACTCCTAATATTTTATAACCTATTCTATGGATAATCATTATCGGACCATTTAGAGGTGTTTAAGAAGCTCAAAAGACTATTGCCAGTCAGATTCGAGAGCTCTTCTAAATCGTTAAAGAAATAGCTACCCAAGAATTTGTTTCTTATTTGGCAAAGTGCTAAACAATGCTACAAGTAATGATAGATATCGTGTTCGTCTTTGTCATTGCAACCTCTGCTAATAGACCATTATTACTAAGCCCCATTTTCTTTTTATGGTAACACACCAAATTGTGTCTGACTATTGCACTTACAAGAGTTCGAAGGGAATTCTTGTTTAAGTGGATAACCCTTTCTGTTCTTTTCAGTCGAGTGGTGTCGAGTGAGATCCACTTGCCCTTGGTTGTTTAAAAGAATCTTCTTTCCAAAGTTCTGATTAGTGACATAAGGTGGATTTTTAATCGACGGGTCCATGTGGGTAGGGTAAAGTGTTACACCCTTCCTCACCAGTTTGTCAGATCTGTAGTTGCCCGGTTCATTACTGTTACCCGGGACCAAGCAGAGTCTAATGTTATGCTGCGTGCCAAGAACACTTAGCTCTTCGCGACAGCAAGGTATAAGCTTCGACTTGATAACTTAGGCTGGTAATAATTGCATTTATTGCTTGTCTAACTTTCTATAAACCCTTGGATTTTCTTACCATCTTGCCTTTTCTCTCAATTCATGCCCAGATTTCTAAAGCCGTCTATATGCAGTTTAACTAAACTTAAAAACTTTTCCGTCAAGTCCATGAAAAGCATTTGCATACTCGTTTTTGTGAAAAAAAAACTGGAACTGGAACTGAAAAACCTGTCGAGTAGTGTAAACTTCGACTATCGTTAATGACCAACTGTAGTTTTGTGTCTAAATTTTCGAAACCATTTTAGACAAAAATGATAAAATATTCTATAACGGATAGACGAAATTTTATTAAATGTTCAAAAAAAGGTAAAAACGTTGCAAGCTTAAAGAAATCATAAATTCAAGTGACACACTCACATTTTTTGTGTTAATTTATAAGTAGGAAAAATTACACAGTCAAATTGTTATTGTTTCATGCAAACCTTCAATTTTCCTACGATGGTCCAAAAATTTGCACCCTGCTACTGTATTCGTTTCAATTTATATTTTCAGTACATGCCTTATGAAAGAGCATTTTCAGACACACGGTGCATGTCGCTGAAATACCATATGAAAATAACCAATGAGTTACATACAAATTGTTTTTTTAATCTTGTTAAGACCAGCACATGAACTACCTACTGCACATCCAAGTGCACACTGCTGCTTGTGCGCCTTCACCATGGACTCAACCCCAGTTGTTGGCTTTTAACATAAACACATTGAATCAGAGTTACCAGTCCTACGCTTGTAGTAATTTAGTATGCTTACTACTGCAACCCTGTCTGTATAAGAGCTTTAAAACAGTTTGAACTTATTGTTATCTATTGCAAAGGTAAATATTCTATCTTCCATGTACTGAAAATATAAATTGAACACAGTATAATTTGTTATCATATAAACGGTGATTTTTTAAGAGCTTGGTTTTTGAAAATTCAAAAAAACACAGAAACTTGTAGAAAGTGAATGAAATTTTTATTTGGATCGATAAATCAATTTCTGCCTTTTACTTTTTAAAAATAATTTCACTTAAATGTTGCCCGCGGCTACGCTTCAGTTGGTCCATTCTGAAGGTCCAATTTTGGCAAACTTTTTCACACATTTCGGCCGGAATCTCACCAATGACGCGTTCAATGTTGGCTTCCAAGGCAGCAATCTTGTTTGGCTTGTCCACATAGACAATAGACTTAACATAGCCCACAAAAAATAGTCTAACGGGGTCAAATCACATGATCTTGGTGGCCAATTGACTGCGCCAAAACGTGAGATCAACTGCTCACCAAATTCGCCTCTCAATTGATGCATGGTTTCGCGTGCAGTGTGGCATGTGGCACCGTCCTGTTGGAACCACATGTCGACCGAGTTCAATTCTTGCATTTTCGCAAAAAAAAATCTGTTATCATCGAACGGTACCTTTCTCCATTGACCGAAACCCTGCGGCCTTCATCGTCCTTGAAGAAGTACGGCCCAATGATGCCGCCTGCCCATAAACCGCACCAAACAGTGCATTTTTCGGGATGCATTGGTAGCTGCTAAATTGCCTCTGGCTGCTCTTCACTCCAAATACGTCAATTCTGCTTATTCACGTATCCATTTAGCCAAAAATGAGCCTCGTCGCTGAAACGGACGTAGCTTGCGAAACACATTTTTCACAGAGCACGAATTTTGATAATAAATTTCAATAATTTGCAAACGTTGTTCAGGCGTAAGTCTATTCATGATGAAATGGCAAACAATACTGAATCGAAATGTCAAATGTTCGTGGAATTTGTCATGTGTGATCTGTCAAAAATATAAACGTCAAGAACCAAGTAGCAAAAAAATCACCCGTTATAAAAACCTATTTTTTTTTTTTTAATTTAAATATTAAATTATTCCGTTTAAAACACATTGCAGTTCCCACTGTTATACGGTGGCGCGCGTACATCGTATAGTGTTCCGCGTCCGCTCTGAACTGATATTGCAGTTTCGCCCTTGGAGCTGATATCTGAAATGCAATCATTTCGCAGTTTAATGGAATTCTTTGATTGGTTTTCCAATCTTTTTAGTCTTAGTCGATTTTTTTTTGTATTGGACCCGGAGTCCGTACAATGGGGGCATAAAATTCCATCATAAAAAAATTAATGTTTAGTGAGAACGGAAGCTTTGTTTTGCCAGTGATTGCTGCAGGTCATTTTGAAAAGGTAAATTAATCTCAAGAGGCTGATATCGTATTGGCATTTGTTTGTCATTTGTTTATGCGTTTTTTAAAGTGATTTTGGCGACAAATTTAAATATATAAAAAGGACATAATACTGAAAATGTTTGTATTCGATTTTTATTTTCAGCACATCCCAGAACTTCCTTCAATAACACATGAAACTCCAACCTAGTTTGCAATGTGTGAATATTTCAAAAGCACCCAAATCAGCTAAGTAACAAATTGTTGCAGCTTTTCAATAAACAGGGTTACCTCTTAGAGAGTTTTATGGTTTTGAAAATTAAAAATATGACTGCTCGTATATTTAACGTTGATGAGTTTTTCTTCACTCATCCCTTCGCAAGATATATATCTGACGCATAAAAACGTCAATAAGATGCCGAAATACAAACTTTTAAGATATTTTGCTTGTCGATAAACTAAACTCGAGCAGCAACTTTGTTTGCATTTTGACTTTTACGAGGTCGTATTTCAAAGCGATGCAATTCCTGTTCCTGCGTCTGTGACTTGGTGGTCAGGTCAGCATAATTGAGTTCCCTCTCCAGAGACCAATTCAGTTTAGTTATGTGTAAAAAACGGCGAGCAATAGAGTGAAATGATTAACAAGCAAATAAAATGTATTCGTTTGTTTAATTTCTACTTTTTTTTGAATAAAGCTTGTATAATTTTTGGCCTCTGTGGGAGCAAATTAGCATGAGAAATGAATTCCCTCGTAAACGCTACAACATTCATCATTAAAACAAAAAGTAACAATAGCAATTCGTGTTGCAGATATCCTTGGGGAATATTTTTTTTTTAGACCAACCCTCGACACTTGGATTGTCAGTTCGTACCTATTACAAGATTTACAAGCATTAATGAGCTCAGAGCCTCGGGCATTTCCCTTGGGATAATGTTTTCGTATATCAATTCAAAACGTTTGTTCATATTAAAATGACGGACGCCTGAGCCTGACTGACTGCAATTCATCATATTATATACAGAATGTAAATTGAGAAGCAATAAAAGACTTTTTTAAGGCCAATTTGTTGTGCAATTTTTTAAACATTTGTGAATTATAAATTCGTATATTAGATTTCCATTTTTGAAAGATAATACTTAAATGTTTGAATACCAATCGTATCTTATGAATGCAGAGTCCAGTCATGTGAGGAGCCCTATAACATTAGGCTTTGTAGCTTTTTTCAATCTAAAAAAAGCTTGCATCAGTAATAGAAACTAATAATTATTAAATTTTTTTTTATATTTCGCGCGCACTAAAGGGATTTTGACTACCCTTAATATGATCGAGCACAGTGCGAGCGTTAGGAAATTAGGGAAGGATTTGAAAGGAGATACCGATGTACATTAGTTTTGAAGCTTAGAATATCCAAATGAGAGGGAAAAATCGAGCATGGTAAGGCATTCCACATTCGTGTTGTACGGCTAAAGAAAGAATCTCTGTACTTGACAGTACTTCCGAAATTAGGCTCAGGGGTAAACTGATGAGCATTCCTAGAAGTGCGAGTATTACGGTTGAATATTTTAAGGGGAGGAATGCAACTGGCTACTTCGCTAGAACATTGTTTATATAAATACCGATAATATAGCGAAATACATGAAACATTTCGACGATGTTTGAGAGATGTAAATGTTTCTACTATAGTTCTATCGCCAATCATTCTTAGAGCTCTATTTTGAATTCTATCCATAAGATTCAAATGAGTTTTAGGAGCTCCTGCCCAAATGTGAGAGTTATACTCAAGTTTTGATCAGATGAAGGCCTTATAGATTACAGCCAGATCAGACGGTGAGAAGAATTTCTTGCATCTTCGAAGAAAACCTAAGTACTTTGCAGCGTTTTTGGCGACATACAATATGTGTTCATTCCACAAGGGGGTGGTCTGTGACGCACATACCTACGACTGAAAGCTGATGGGTTTCTTCGCTGCAAGTGCCGCTCATGGATAGCGGCATGTTGGGTGGGTTCTGATTTAACGACAGAAGACAGCACTGAGTTTTTGAAGCATTAAATTCTACGCGGTTTTTTATTCCCCATTGCACAATGCTGTCGAGATCAGAATTTAATGAGCTTATCATACACTGCCGTTGCAGTTCCATATCCGAAGAACAAGGAGGTGAATCTGAAAACGAATATGAAAAGCTGAGAGTACTATCGTCAGCAAAACAATTAAGTGGATTAGAAGTTCCAGATAAGAGATCATTAATGAAAATGAGAAACAGGGTCAGAGACAATATGGAGCCCTTGGGAACACCAACATTTATTTTGTGGATATCAAAATGGAAACCGTCCAATACAACTTGTCTTGAAGAGATTCATCGATACCAAATGCACGCATTCTCGATAAGTGAGCTTGATGCCAAACTCTATCAAATTCTTTTGGTATATCAAGCGCAATAATCTTACTTTCTCCAAAACGATGTAAAGATTTGTGCCACTGCTCGGTGAGATATACCATCAGATCACCAGTGGACCTATTGCTACGAAAGCCATACTGTCGGTCATTAAGGAGCTTTCGTTCTTCAAGATATTTCTTAAGCTGATAGTTAATCAGCGTTTGCATGACTTTGGAAAGAAGGGACGTAAATGCAATTGGACGATAACTAGAGGGTGAGGAAGATTCGCCTTTTTTAGGGACAGGCTGGACAAATACTGTTTTCCATCCACTCGGAAAGAGACCAGTAGAGTAGGACAGATGGAAAAACTTACGCAATGGTTTTGCGAGCATTGAAGCACACCTCTTCAGCGGATTTGTGTATATCAAGGTCTTTGAGGATTCTAGCTCGTTTACGCTCTCAAGTACTGGAGGTGTCATAACACTTTCTGGCAGCGTCGAATTAACAGCGAACTGCGCTGCAAGCAAATTAGCTTTTTCACGAGAGCTGACAAAAGGGGTGTCATTAAAGACGAGCGTTGGAACCGAAGACGAAGTTGAATTTCGAGTGTTTTTTACAAATGACCAAAAATTCTTACTACCTTTGGGACATTGTAATATTTGTTGCCTTAATTTTTGGTCATGCAAAAATTTGGTTCTACGAATGTGAACGTTGCAAGTCTTTCTAGCTTGTTGAAACTTTTTCCGGTTTTCCTCAGTAGGGTTGGCTTTATAATTGCGGAAACTTACTTCTCTAACCCTAATAACCTCTTTACAGCTCGAATCAAACCATGCATTTTCTTTCGGTTTGATAGATTTAACCTTATTTGGGATGAAATTTTTCATTCCGAGAAGAATTAAATTTGTTATCATATCTGCGCTGGGGTCTATGTCACTACCAAGGAAGCATAGTGACCAGTTAAAATTCCTGAAGAAATTATTGAGACCGTCCCAGTTGGCATTCTCATATTGCCAAACGGTTCTCAGAGGTGATTTTTCTTTAACTGAGTGTTGTTGGCATGAGAAATTTGCAGATATGACACAATGGTCTGATGTGCCTAGAGGCGATATTACATTTATCGTGTATTTATTAGGGTCAGAGGTAAGGAACAAGTCTAGAGTGTTGGCGGTTTGACCTGCAACAGGTATTCGAGTTGGCTCGTCAACAAGCTGAGTCAGTTGGTTTAACTCAGCAAAGATCTCAACATTCCTTCCTTCGGGGGGTGTTGTCTGGCTCGAAAAGCGGAGCTAGCTAGAATTGTGTACATTGAAATCGCTCGTAACGAAGATTTGAGTGCGAGGATATTGGGAAATAATTCTTTGAATGGAATCGAACAGAGCATCGAATTCGTTAAAAGTTGAATTTCTGTCCAAATTTGGGCTCCGATAGATGAAACATGTGTGTGCTTGTTGACCGTGAGTTTTAACCACATGAAATTGAAGTTTGTGTTTGAGCACAAACCATATTATGGTTGAAGTTGGTACGCAACGTCATTTCTTCTATATACGGCGAGACCATGGTGGTGATAGAATAATGGCACCAAGCTATACCCAAATCGATTAAATTCCGACGGATCAGAACTTTCAACTATTTGAGTTTCACTCAATGCCAAGCCAGCTGGCCTGTATTTCACAGTATGAACGTATGCGGAACAGAAATTTTTCCTAAGACCACGAATGTTAGAATAGTCCACTCTAAATTCTCCAACCATTTAAAATATTAAAAAACTAGCGGACAGTTTTCTAAAAATAACTCTTAATCAACCTCAGGCGATTTTCTATATCCCTCTAACTTTAATTGGAATTAAGACAGAAACACTAAATGTCAGTATCTGCTAATCTCATCAAGCATAGACGACTCACCAAATTTCAATTCTTTAACATTAGTGGTTCCTGGGTTATTGGACACCAAGAAGTACCAAAATCATATAACTGACTGATTAATAGATCACACAAAACTTGGAACACTTCCCAACATCAACTTTAGGACAGGTGGAGGGGGTGAATACATCGAAATTTGAAATTTATTTATTCAGGGCCGTGGAATCCGCCCATAATTTCAAAATTCTGGTCAATCCAAAATTTTCGAAGAATGTCAAGTTTTTTGATTTGTAAAGAGAAAATTTGTCAAGTAAACTTATCAAATTTTAATCGAAAGTTATCAAATAACTTTATTGGTAAACATTACCTTTCACAGCTGACTTACACACAGGTTTTTTTAAGAACTTGGCTCGTTTTTTAACATTTACGTTTTTGGTGTGATACATATTTATGCTGTACTGGTTCGAAAATGTGGCGACCATACAGTGATTTTTGATTCTATATATGGAGGAACAAAAGCATTGTTATGGGTGTATTTTTTAGAAGTGCAGAGCTATAAAATGAAATAAAACACAGATAAATTGAATTACTTGCCATACAATTGACTTAATTTGACAAATAATTCGTTGCCATTTTAATTTGAATATTGGCTTCTGATGAAAAATTGCCAAATATTTTTTGCAGCATTTGGGGTCGTATATTGGAAATAATGCGTCGAATGTTGTTTTCCAAGTAGTCAATCGACTGTGGCTAATCAGTGTAGTAGCTAAAATCACTTACCCCTTACAAAATATAGTTTAGTGGCGTCAAATCGCACGATCTTGGTTTCCAAATGTTTCCTTCGAGAAATCAATTGTAGCTCGAGCTGTGTGACATGTTGAGCCGTCTTATTGAAGCCATATCTCACCCACATCAAGGCTATTCAATTTAGGAGCGCAAAAAGTCATTGATCATGGCTTGTTTAACGGTCTGTAACCCTCGGACCGGCATCGTTTTTTAAAGAAGTGATGGTCAATGATTTCACCATTCGATAAAGCACCGCGCGCGTCTCGGCAATGTCTTGAGGATTATTTACACTCCAAATGCGGCAGTTTTGCTTATTTATTAAGCTATTCAAGATTCAACCAAAAATTAGTTTCATCACTGATCAAAATTTTCTTGTGAAAATCGGGATCAACAGCAATTTTGTTTCGAGCCCATTCAAAATTAATGTGCATGGGTTGTTCAGTTGTTTATTGGTTCATGATAAAATGGAAAACCAAACTAAAGATAAATCACATGGCAGATAATAAAATGATTCTCTTTGAAAATAGTGATGTCAACTTTAAGTTCCACACATCTAAAAATGTTAACAATCAACATTGCCGTATATGGAGTGAATCTAACCCAGAAATGCTCCATGAGACGGAACTGCACACAGAACGAGTCACTGTGAGGTGCGTAGTTTCATCGAGGTGTATTGTCGGGCCATACTTCTTTGAAGAAAACGGTGTAACACAAACTGTCAATGGGGACCGTTATTTAAAGATGTTGAAGAAGTGTTTTTTACCCAGAACTTCGCCGAAGACGTATCCTTTTTACCAGGATTTGGTTTCAACAAGATGGAGCAAGTGCACATGTAGCCACACAAGTTATGGCGGAGCTCCAACAAAAATTCCCAAACAAATTGATATCCAGAAACTGCACTTTCCGCTGGCCCCCATTGTCACCTGACCTGACTTAACCAGACTTTTTTGTATGGGGTTATGTCAAGCAGGAAGTGTACAAAACGAAACCCAGGAATTTGACTGAATTGAAGCAGTCCATTAAGACAATAATTGAGGCGATCCCAATTTCAACCCTTCAGCCCGCAATGAACAATTTTCTGATCAGGTACGCATATGCGTGGATGAGTGTGTAGATCATTTGCGGTCTATCAACTTTAAAAACCATTAGTTATTTAAAATAAAATAAAAATTAAAATAAAATAAAATTTAAATTTAAAAAAAATTAATGAAATACATCGATTAAAATAAAAATTATTTGAATTTTATATGTTATTAATTATCATAGGATATTGAAGTGTTTCTTCTAAAAAAGAAATGGTTTGGGTATTCAGAAATATTTAAAATGGTAATGTTATGTTAAGAAATTATTCCAGTCGGAAAATAAATATACATAGACGTATGTATATATGCCATTTTGGATACCTATAAAACCAAGTACCTACGTAATGACTGTAAAAATATTGACATCATCAGAGTAAAGCTTCAGGATGTTTCTATAGAAACCTTATGGCAAACCGGGGTCTGAGTCTGTATTTAATGAATTGGTTCCTCTAAAAATAACATGGAATTGTTCTTCCAGCTAAATAGGATCTGATGCACAGCACATCAAAACTGAAGGAAAAACTAACACAATTTACTGAATGCTTTACTTAATATATGTATATTCAACAAACTTGAAGGCCATTTTCAAAAGTTTCGTTGGAAAATGCCGCGAATGCAATTATTGTAGTTACTGTAGAATTGTTTCCCATGTTGCCTAATCGCAGCTGACGTAAGAGCCCCTAAAGATCCACACAAAGTTCACTCCAAAATTATTTTATTATAATTATTATTAAAAGCTGTTGCGAAAAGAAGCTAACAAAACCAGAAATAAAAGACTAACTTCCTATTTCGTACAAGTTTATTAAAGGACTCAGCCATTTAGTTTTAATCCAATTATTACAATGTATGCATTCTAATTCAAAAGATAATTCTATTACATGTATTATAAGTACTATATTTTTAAGTGTTGCTGAGTAGTTACTACTTAATACTTTAATAAAAGCTAAAACATTTTTTTAAAAAATACACAAGAAAACTAAAATAAAAGTTGTATAGCACGAAGCACCGTCAGCTCCGTATGTTCGTTATCTTGTGAAAAAAGTAAAAGAAACTGGCTCCTCATCGATAAACCAAAGCGTGAAAAGCCAAAAACAGTTCGTTCACCCGAGAATATTGCTGCTGTGGCAGAAAGTGTGCGTGAAGCGCCATCAACATCAATTCACCATCGTTCTCAACAATTGAACATTTCGGAGACATCATTGAGACGAATTTTGCATAAAGACCTTGGTATGACGCCATACAAAGTCCAATTGGTTCAGGAGTTGAAGCCAACTGACCATCCAATGCGTTTTCGCTTCGCTAAGTGGGCCTGCGATCGACTTAGAGAAGATGCCGATTTTGCCAAAAAAAATCATCTTTTCAGATGAAGCTCATTTTGATCTTGGCGGGTATGTAAACAAGCAAAATTGTCGCATTTGGGGCACAGAAAACCCGCACGCATACATTGAAAAGCCGATACACCCAAAACGAGTAACTGTTTGGTGCAGATTTTGGTCCAGAGGCATAATTCGAAAATGAACAAGGAGTGGCCGTTACAGTCAATGGCGATCGTTATCGGGCCATGTTGAACGAATTTTTGTTCACAAAAATTGAAGAGGAGGATAGTGGCAATATTTGGTTTCAACAGGACGGCGCTACGTGCCACACAGCCGAAGCTACACTCGATGTTTTGCGCCAATTTTCAACAAAAAAAAGTTATTTGGCGGACCCTACATTTTCTTTAAGTTTTTACTTGCGATTATAGGTACTATAAGGCAAATTATGCATTCGTCGAAAAAAAAGTTTTGAGATAACAATCAAACATGACATTACGATGATAGCGAAGCCGAAAAAAGATGGTCTAAAAATTTTGTCCGTCCGTATGTCTCTCTGTCTGTCAGTCTGTCACTCTGCCTGTATGTATGTATAAAACGGGTGGGCCGAATTGCTTCAAACTTGGTATATAGAGTTTTTTAGGTATTGTACAGAGGGGAAATTTAAATTTTTTTTTAGCTCAAAAAATAACGGTACCTGCCATATAACCGTTACGTTCAAACCTATTTTTCTCGGAAACGGCTCTAACGATTTTAATAAAAAAAAAATCAGTGCGGCTTTTTAGCTTCTACCGATCATATGGTTGAAAAAAAATTAGAAAAATGTCAAAAAACGGCACTTTCCATAGGATCGTTTTCTTGGCTCTAGACTCTCTGTGTAAGTTAGGCTGCCCAATTTGTACTGCGTACCCATATTTTTAATTCATATTTTTTTTGTATTTTTAAAAGCATTTAAAGAAAATCAAAAATTTAGATTTTGAAAGCTGCTAATTAAATTTTTTTCATAAATTATAGTTATATGTATTTGCAGAATATCTAAGAATTGGCGTTCTTGAATTTTTTTTAAATGTTTTCAAAAAGTTTTAAAAAAAACTTTTTTTTTCAAAAATTTTAAAATTTTTTTCTCATAATTTCAAATTTATCCAAGAAATAAAATGGAGTACTTTTTTGGAGCTCAAATTAGTTTGAGTATTTATTTCAGAATTTTGCATTATTTTCTCTTTGATTAAGCCCTTTTTTTTAAGTTTATATTATTAAATATTTAAGATTCTCATACTAATTTTGTTAGAAAAAAATTAAAGAAATTTTGTATATATAAAAAATTAAGTAACAAACGACTTTTAGAATATATTTAGATTTTTAATTAAAATCTTTTGCATACGATGTGATCGAACATAAGAGCAAGTTAGTGCGATACAGTCGTGCATTTGATTTTTTAAGTGTTTGAGTGGGTACAAGTGGGTCAATAAGTCCTTGTAAAATCAAATAAGGAACACTCTTTTCGTCATTTTATTTTTCAGTGTAGTCTCCTTTTAGCTCGATACATTTCACCGAAATTTTCTCAAATTTTTGGTGTTGTCCATATAATACGATTTCAAAAACATGTCAAATTAAGCGTTTGTTTCAGCAAAGACCTCGCCTCAAATCTCTTGAAACTGACTTGCAACTTATCAAGCTCATGTACTTTCACTAGTCGATTGTCCATTACCAAACCATGGATTTTGTAGACCATTTTTGGTGTGGTGACCTCTATTATGGGCGACAGCACGGAAATTGAGTAAGCCAGTGGTAAATGGTTTGAATAGATGGCGCGGAGACCCCATAATATTGACCAGCTTATTATGTTTAGTTTGAGTGATATTTTTTTCTGACAAAAAATAGTGTTTAATGATAACACGGAATTCACTTTTTTCATTTAAAACAAAATGCTTGTAGGAGTGTATACAAAATGGCCGCCACAATAAAATTGTTTGATAGATCTGTCTTAAAATTTCGGTGCGTTCTTTTGAAAGATGATTCTTGACAAAAACAAAATGATAAATTTAAGGGACGACAAATGTGTGTTAATTTTAAGAGACTTATTGACCACATACCCACCTAAATTTTGCAGAAAAAAATGAAACACTTTATTTTATTAAAATTGTATCGTTCTGGATTGCACTAAGTTATTGTTGTGGTTCAAGAATAATTTCAATCGAAATCATTTCAGCTCGATAAGATAAAAAGTTGTAAAACACTATGTGCCCAGCCAATGGAGGTGCCAAGTTGTGTGTCCATATACTTTTGTACATACATATGTATATAGGTATCATAACAAATTCTTTTTCTTTTTTTTTTCGTTCTAATAAATCCCTTTATTTATGTGCGATACATTCCATTTAACAGAGCCGTCCAAAAGAATGATTAAGTGCGCAGATGAGAAAAAAAAACTGGGTTGTGCAATTCTTCGAGAAAGTTCACACAAATCCATAACTCACTTGGCAAATATTCTTCTGGATTGATTCCCTGGCCCCGTCAGAGCAAGAATACCAACCGATGACCGAACAGCACAGATCCACATATACCGGAGGGATATAAAAGCTACAACGTATCTCAACATCAGCAGGAGAGAGAATGCCACTGCTTCCAGGATGCTGCCTGCCGCAGGCATGAATACATACTGCAAATACCCCTCAGATGCTTGGCGGCAGAAGCACATCGCGGTATCCTGCGGTGACTGTTGATCGTGCGAATCGGCTTAACACAGGGTGCAATATCATCACTAATAAGTTCGCAGCGGGCGCTGCTATACGTAAGTTATATTGCAACGTCCGTCCAACGTACAGAGTCGGTGATAATTTATAATACTCGCACGCAAAATCTCACCTCTTTCGATGGCAATAATTTCGTCCTAATGTTATAAATTTCGATTAAAGGTGTTGGAATAACGTGCGACACATAAAGGATGTGTCGGTCGGTCGGATAGAATCGGGCACCGATGGGTAACCACATTCATCCGTCTGTCGCGTCGCGTCGTCGTCATCTCCCATATCCCATATTCCAAAAACCCGAAGTCAAACGTAGAATTAAGAAACCGATATCAACAAACAACCCAAAACAACTACAACTAGCAGAAAAAAAGGGGAACGTTGTAATTTGGTGTTCGTAATTCCATGGGCAGTTGATATTAATTTAAAATAATTTTGTTGTTTTCCTTTCATGCAGCTATTAATACTTATGTCTTAATTAAAATGACATTTTGTTGAAGTTGATTGTACACTAACCATCAATTAACTTCATAGAGTCATGGTAGGTGTCACAATATTTTGCCGGTTTCTTTAAGACAACGACTATCTATATAGGGTTGGCTTATTAGAGCACAGCTCATTAACTTTTCGATTAGGACGGGACACGCTTCAGTGAACAATTCAATTACTTAATTTATTTTCACGCCGTAATTATGGATTCAAATAAAAATGAGATTATAATTATTTATAGATTAGGAAAAAAAAAACTACGAGTACTCTTCGTTCCTATTTATGATTTTTGACATGTGTATGGGAATATGCTCACAATACTTGTGGGTAGCAGTGCGAAACAAAAATGTGGAAACCAACTGTGAATACTGTACAATCTAACAGACTATTCACACCAAACTACTAGTTTTCCAATACATTTTTTATAAACGACTTGTTTTGCAAAACGACTTGTTTTTGATAAAACGACTTGAAAACGAGTTGCAATTCAAATATGAATTAAACGAACAGATCTTCCGTCAAGGGAAATTGATATTATTGTGAATAGGCCTCCAGGAAAAAAAGAACAGCTGATTGCTTGCTGTCAAAAATTTCTTTCAAATCGTTCAAACAAATATGGCAGCGGTAAGGACATTTTTTCAAATACTTATTTGTAATACATTTTTAATGCATGAGTTCTTTTTATTTACAGGAAATGCAAAAGAAATAAACTGCACGACTGGATCGCACGAACTTGCTCTTATGTTGGATCAGATTGTATGCAAAAAATGTATATTTAAAACCTTAATATATTTTTAATTTCATTTTTTACTTTATTTTTATACACAAAGTTTCTTTAATTTTTTTCTAAAAAAAATTGGTATGACAATCTTAAATATTTAATAATATAAACTTAAAAACAAAAAAATTAATCGGATTAATCAAAAAAAAAATAATTTAAAATTCTGAAATAAATACTTTAATTTGAGCTCAAAAAAACAACGCCATTTTATTTCTTTGATTAATCTGTTAAAAATCTGTGGAGCGGTTTTTGAAAAAAAAAAAAAAAAAATTTTAAATTAAAAAAAAAATCAAAAATATCAATTCATAGGTATTCAGCAAATGCATATACCTAACTATAATTTTTGAAAAAAAAAATTTTGAGCTTTTTCAAAATACAAATTTTTAAATTTTTTGTATTAAAAAATTGTTTTAAAAATACAAAAAAAATAATTATTAAAAATATTGGCACGCAGTATAAATTGGGCAACCTAAGCCTGTATACGTGTGAAATTTCGAAAGAATCGGTCGAGCCATTTATGTGATAGTCGAAATAAGAAAAACGGTCCTATGGAAAATACCGTTTTTAGACATTTTAAATTTTTTTTTTCAATCATATGATCGGTCGTACCTAAAAATCTGCACTGATTTTTTTAAACCAAAATCGTTACAGCCGTTTCCGAGCAAAATGAGCTTTAACGAATTGGTTATATGGCAGGTACAGTTATATTTTGAACTACAAAAAAACATTTAATTTTCCCCCCTGTACAATACCTAAAAAACTCTATACACCAAGTTTGAAGCAATTCGGCCCACCCGTTTGAGATGTAGGTATCTATACATACATACAGATAGACTGATAGACAGACGTACAGACGGACAGAATTTTTAGACCATCTTTTTTCGTCTTCGCTATCATCGTAATGTTATGTTTGATTGTTATCTCCAAACTTTTTTTTTCGACGAATGCATAACTTACCTTATAGTACCTATAATCGCCAGGAAAAAACTAAATGATTTTGGGGAAGTACGGACGAGAAAGAAGAAGATCTAACTTTGGGCTGAATATTTTGATTAAAAGCTCAACTTTGTCCACATGCTTCTATGCATTGCCCAATTTTGAACTATTATTTTTCTCTTCTTTATAAGTTCAATTATTATTTGCCAATGAAGAAGACGATTCTTCCTGCTTGTAGATTTTTCTGGCTCAAAAATAAAATTGGTAAATATCTTCATATTAAGTCTCTTTTTATGCAGCATTATAAGATTTGATTGCTTAGCATTCATGTTATCAACGTTTTGACAGCTTTTTCAAAATCAACTCAGATGACAAACAAAAACAAGTAAAATGTTCGGTGTGAACGCTCTACTCGTTTTGGTAAACGACAAGGGTAAGCGAGTTCGGTGTGAATAGGCTATAAGGAATTTACAAGTTGTATCCTTTCCGCTTTCTATACTAAAGCAGAATGTTGGCTGAGTAGATTTTAGATTTAGATTTACAGCCCGATTTTCCCCAACATGACTGATACCTCACAAGTCACAAGCAGAGGTGAAATTAATTATGTGACTTTAACGGGTTCTCCCCCAAAGTCACAACTTGTGAGAGTCATAAAAACAATCGAAATTGTGATGTACTTCAGAGCAGGTCACAACTCACAAATAAATAGTTTGAGTTTCGACATTTCTATGAGGCATTCGATATAATATTTTGTGAAACCATTTCTTTATTAATCCAACATGAAGTAAGCTGAAATATAAAACTTAAATTTGAGATAAAAACTTCAGCATCGACTACAACTCTTTATCAGTAAGCAAAGAATTGTGTGATTACCTGTAGGTATTTTGTTCATTCTATACCATTTCACATCAAAATAAATCCTTTAACATTTTCTTTCTATTTGATACTTGTTTATTTGTTTAAACAAAAATAAATTCATTTATACATATTTGCGTATCTTCATTATTACATCTAGGTATATAATAAATAATCCGCATTAATTTCAATTTTTATTTTGTTTCTAATATTCAGCTGTTCCAATAATGCCACTACGCAATTCATCTTTAGCTGTGGTTTTTCTGACGATTGGGGGAGAATTCGATAAATGTTATCGTGTCACAATAAACATCCCAAGGAATAGTCACCAGGGCTTGTGACTCGTCACAAGGGGGAGAATCGGGCTGCTAGATTGATTTTTATTTACATTTCACAATTTTTTTACAAAAATATAATAGGTAATGGGTTATCCATTTTGCGGTTTCAAAAGTAAACGTAAATAAAACACATATAAAATATATTTTATTTTCATTGTATTTCTTTTCTTTAATAAAGTTTGAGCGTTGACATTATGTGAAACACCACATCATTTAAATGGCCACCACGCGAATTGTTGCAAGCATCGATTCTTTTGAGGTAGTTTTCGACCAGTTTTTGACACATATTGGGTGGTATCTCAGACATCACTTGACGAGTGTTGGTTTTCAAGTGCTCAAGAGTAAAAGGTTTATATGCGTAAGCACGGTCTTTCTCGTAGCCCCACAAAAAAAAGTCCAGCGGTGCCAAATCGCATGATCTTGGTGGCCAGTTGATATCGCCACGACCAGAAATTACGCGGCCAGGAAATGTCTCTTGCAATAAAGCCATATTCGATCGAGTTGTGTGGCATGTGGCACCGTATTTTTGAAACCACATATTCTCCCAGTCGTATTCTCCAATAGCAGGCAAAAAAAGTCGGTTACCATATGACCATAACGCTCCGAATTGACGGTGACAGTCGTTCCATCGTCGTTTTCGAAGAAGTAAAATTTGTAAATTTTTTTTATTAACATACCCACCGAGTGAGAAATGTGCTTCGTCGCTGAAGAAAATTTTGTTCGAAAAATTGCATTCGACGTATCTACGACGTTGTGAATGGTCAGCTGGCTTCAGTTGTTGTGTAAGCTGGACTTTACATGGATGTATGATGTGTAGATCCAAATGCAAAATACGCCATAATGTGCCGTAAGACAGTCCTAATTCCTGAGAACGACGAAGAATGGAGACATTCGGGTCTTCGGCAACACTTTCACTTACAGCAGCGATATTTTCAGTGGTACGAGCGAAACGGTGATGCACAAACCTTACAATATCTGTAACCAATCCAGTCACTTCAAATTTCTTCACAATTTTGCCAATTGCCTGCATAGTGGGACGATTATGTAAACCATAATCTCCTCTTAAAGCACGATATGTGACTGTGGCCGAATCACCATTTTTGTAGTAGGTTTTAACAATTTTTATGCGTTGTGCGATAGTTAGGCGATCTATTTTCGTAAATGTCAGACTTTCAACTGAAAAAAAAATTGGTTTAAAAACTTAGTTTGACAGATGTCTAATTCCAGCCCTATACTTTTGAAACCGCAAAATGGATAACCCTTCTCAATTTAATGCATTGCTTTGCCGTCTGCCTGACGGCAATTTAAATAATTATTCTATGTTTTTTATATTAAAAAAGTTACAGTATTCAGTTAAAAACATTCATTTATAATTCAGTTTCTATAATTTATTGCCGTCTTACAATATTTGTATAATTTAGATACGTTCATTTGATTGAGAAGATTTAAGGTTCCATCATCGGTACAAATGTATCTTCTAGCTTCCAAGAACTCCATTCACCAAAGAATTTATTTCCACACGTGCATCTTGCGAAAGTTCAATCCAGTTTTAAACCATCCTGATTTGGAATGTATAGCATGAAGACCCGCTTTTTTGATAGCCGATTATTTGACATCTTAAGTACTTTGTCTATGTATAGTCGACTTGTAGTCTTAATGTTTTGATAAGGAGTGGATATAAGCCCGTTTCGAGAAAAATCATATAATTCGGAGTGCCAGGGGGCACTCGTTAAATAAATTCCACTGGTTCTTATTTTTTACCACCCCACACTTGCGCTGCATAGAAAAGAATCGATTTTGCTTCGAACACTTTATATTTATTGCTATGTGCTATATAGTCTTGTTATTAAAACACTGCCGCGATGCTACATTAATAGTTGTCTTAGCTTTCGAAAGCTTATCGGTGAGATGCCTTTCCAACCATGTTATGGTTATTGGTGAAATAGACGCCAAGTATTTGTAATCTTTCAACTCAATTTGTTCATTATTCAAACACCAATGTTCGTTAGCACTGGACCTGCCTCGACCTTTTTTAAATATCATAACCTTCGACTTGTTAATATTGATCAACAAACTCCATCGCATACAATATTCGGCCGGTTTATTTATCATTAGCTGTATAGGGTTTCTGGTGAGCCAGCAAACAGTACAATGACATCTGAAAAAAGAAGAGCTTCACGCCCCCTGGTAGTGCTTCAGTTAGATCATCGATGAATAGCGCGAACAATCTTGGACTTAGCGCACAATCTTTTCTTTCCTCTGACTCTGTCCTAAAACCAACAAGATATAGTTTTGCCATTTCAATCCGCCACTCTGTTATCCATGTACAAGTTTCGCAGTACTCGGCCAAACTTAAACGACATTCCTCATCCATATAGCTTGAACATAAATGCATTTCTGTAAAGTTTTTTTTACTTCTCGCAATAAACCAGTCGGCAATGCCATTGAGCACAAATATATGGTATATTGTAGAGTACCCTGTTCTGAACCCAGCTTGAAACTCACTAAAGGCGTTTTTCTTTTTTCGTTCAGAGCAGAGCACTTTTCGAACACATAGATTATGCACTGAAGTTGTTCCACACAGAGCGAGCTTTGAACACTGCTATGTTTTTTAAACACACTTGAACCACACAACTCAGAATACATTTTCATTTTTAACCATAAAAAGGAATACCTACCCTTTTTTGTACACTGATTCTCTTCTTTCGTCAACTTATGTATCTAATTATTTCATATTTTCATATTTTCCTTCTTGGCACACACGGCATTTGGTGCGTTCAGAAATTTACTCACATGCTCAGGCAATTATGTTCGAGTGCGATCTACAAATGTTCAGAACGAAAAAAGAAACACACATTTGGAGCTCTAAGTTAAAAAGAAACACAAACACATTTTTTGACAACTCAGACTCTCAGAACTAAAAAAGAAATACGCCTTAAGTAGATTATTCGAAACAATCCAATTTTAAAATATGAGTTCAAAAAGGAGATGCCTCTATAATTTGATGGATCCTCTATGTTGCTTTTTTTGTGGATCGGAAAGATCAGGACATCTTGAGGAATAACCCGCTGTTGAGTATAGATTCGGTGGAAGGTCTTAAATCAAAGGTCAAACCCTTTGAAACAGCTATAAATACTGCTTTCAGGGCCTCCTGCCAGATTGCATATAGCCCGTAAATCGCTACCACCTTGGTGGAACGAAGATCTCTCTATAGCCTTAGGAAATTGACAAGAACAATCTTCCACGTCTGCATAATACGCGTAGGTACAAATTTTTTGTTTTCTATGGAAAAAATTGAAGATTCCGCAAGATTGAGTTCTATCGAAAGAACATAGTAATCCTTCGTTCTTTGAAAAGAGTTGATGGATCTTAGAAAATTTCTCTAACCGAGTCACTGAGTTTACTCTTAACAACGCACTTCCCAGGTTGAAAAAGCGACAGTCAACCAAGGACTTGCTCAACATATAGAAACTCAATAAACACAGAACATAAAAATTCCATTACAACAAGAGAAAATATTGACTGGGCTATTAAAACCTTCTCCCCATATAAATCTCCAGGCATGGACGGCATACTACCAATTATGCTCGAAAAACTGCAAGACATAGCAATGTCATGGCTGGAAATTATCTCCAAAGGATGTCTTCACCACAAACATGTGTCCGAATCATTGAGACAAGTCAAAGTATTTTTTATTCTGAAAGTTGGCAGGCGTAATCATGAATCCGCGAAGGATTTCAGGCCGATTAGCTTGACATACTTTTTGATTAAGACCCTACAGAACATTCCGGATTCGCATATTAGAAATATCCGGGATGGATCAATCGAGCGAACCATCCATTATTAGGAGTATATACTCTCGCTACCTTTTTAGGCATTGAAGGTGCATTCAATGATGTCCTTATCGAATAATCATCTATCAAAATAGCTGACTATATTCAAGACTGGATTACCTCTATGCTTAGTAACAAGATGATTATAGCTTGGTTAGGGAACTCGACAGATACAAAATATGTAAATAGAGGAACATCACTAGGTGAAGTTCTATCGACGCTTCTTCGGCTTTTAGTCGCCGTGGCGTACGCAGATGATTAAGTACTTCCGGTGTCTGGTAAATTCCCAACAGTGATAAGTGAAATCACAGAGACGGCTCTGTTTAAGGTTGTGGAGTTGTGGACTAGGGATTAACCAACGCAAAACAGAATTGTTACTCTTCACTACCAGGACTAAGGTACCCACTTTCATGCTACCTCGATTGAATGGCCACAATCTATTTCTATCTTCCAGTGCAAGATATCTTTCCTATCCTTCTATCTCTTCTCTCTCACGCCCGCGTTGTGTTAAGAAGAATATAAAGGGTAACATCATAATCCCTTGAGCGCGTGTAAATTATAAAAAAAAAGTCATCCTGGAGCCTAAACTAAACTGGAATCTCAACATTGAAGAATGAGTTAAGAAGGCTAGCATTGCTTTCTACGCTTTTAGCAAAACATTCGGTAAAAAATGGGATCTTCAATCGAAAATAATCCTATGGACATACACAGCAGTAGTTCGACCAATCTTGGCTTATGGTTCAATTGTATGATGGCCCGCTTCAAATAAACAATACAACATCAATAAACTTAAGAAAATTCAGAGAACTGCTACCGTTGGTGCCACAGGAAGGCCCCATCCATCTTTCCCAACGGATGCCTTAAGTGGTATGTTACATCTTCTACCTCTTGACCTCCACAATAAATATCTCCTATCTTGCAGTGAGTTTTCCTCACGGAATCTAATAAAAGATGGAACAATCTAACCGACTGTGCGATATCTAAAATGATATGACCTACCGACAATAAATCCCGCACAAGTGATCTCATTTGTAGACCAAGGCGGGACATAGCAATGATAGTTGACACCCGTACTGGCCACTGCCCTTGAGTGAGCATGCAGCAAAACTGTGTAGTCGCCATAACACATACTGCCGTAGCTGTAAAAGCCAGATGGAAAAGGAAACAGTGCTTCACTTCCTTTGCAAGTGTCCCGCGCTATGGACACAATCTCTTGGAAGGCCTTTCTTTTCTGATCTAAAAGAACTGTCTGATACAAAAGTTAAAAACCAAATTGAATAAATTTTATGACCTTTAGTCCAAAATGCGTTTCGCCCGATCACGATAGTTGGGCTCAACAGTTAGATGCTATCGTATCCTTCTAAGACTATCCAACTATCGTGCTCGGGCGAAACGCATTTTGGACTAAAGGTCAGCAAATTTATTCAATTTAGCTCTAATCCACAAAGTCCACAAAAACAAAACAAAAATAATACTTTACATATTGTTTGTCGTTTCTTCTTCACAAACAACAAAAGTTAAAAACTTAACCGCGTTCCTTATCGGGTCGAAATGGCTCTAGCGACGACGCACGGTGCGCTTGAGTATTTACCTCTCGTTTTCCCCTAAAAATCATTTTATTCAGGTCCGTACGAGTTCTTTGGTATCAAAACCACATGGATTCAAATGCGAGTTCGATCTGACCACCATCTTACCTACCTACCTAATACAACACATTTGTAAAGTATTGTAATATTGCAGTATGTCCCTAGATATTACAGATATAGAGTTGAACTTAGGACAGTTCCTTATGGTACTCCAGCCTCAATTTTGTTAAGTTCCGAGTAATTTTGGTCGTAGCCAGCGTACTCTAAAGAGTCTGTTCGTATAACATAGGATGTCAGTTTTTCGTAGTAGTACCGGGGAAGATCCAAATCCAGGTTGTATTTTAGTTCGGAGTACCAAACCTTGTCAAAGACTTGAAAAACTTCTAAGAATAAAGCAGAACATATTTGTTTTTCTTCAATTATTTTTCTTCGTTTCTAAGAACCGATTTTTCAATCTCCAGATAAACATCCAGTTATTTGCCAGAGGAATAAACTTACTTGACTATTAAACAATCGGATAACAACATGGAATTTTTGAATAAAGAAAAACAATCTATAGAAAAATTTAATTTGAATGTCACTTCTATTTCGAGTATCGAACTTTTCATAGAAATTAATTTTTTGTTTAACGTTTATTTCAAAGAAAAATTTTTCAAAGTGTTTCTGTAACCGAAAATAGCTATTTATTTAATTCCTCAGATAACTCCTTATTCCGTTCTAAAATTGAGCACAAAACTTTATTCGTAGACTAAGAAAAACTGATTTGCTCTATCTGGAGAATATGTACACCAGACTGCTTAGCTGACTATTGAAAAATTGGCCCTAAGTTCTAAGTCTTATATAATTCTTTTATGTAAAAGTAGTTTTTCGAAGACTTTTGCCATGATTGGTAAGAATGATATTGTTCTTTAGGATGTTACTTCTGTTGGTAGCTTGCCTTGTTTAAGTATAAAAATGACTTCTGCAAAATTCCGTCACATATATTAGTTTAAGGCTATTGAAGGTATTTCTTTTAAAACCTGGACAGTTATATGATTGTACGGTACCTGTAGCCTGGTGATTTTTTATTAGATAACTTATTTTGATACATGCCTCTCCCTTCTTTGACAGTGACGAAGGGAATTTTACATTCAACGCTTCTGTCACCAAACTGTTACCCCCAGTTTCACATTGAGAGTTTAAACTTAAGATCAACTGAACCTTAAACTGAGTTTAAATTTTTGGTTTAATTAGTCAGGTTTCACAGAGAAATCTGATCTTCAGATCAGTTGAACATCGTTTAACTAGATTTTATGAAAAAAAGTTGGCAGCCTTGTCTTCCCTTTCTGTCTCTGACACACAAAAAACATGCGAAACAACAACAAATGTTTTTTGTTGTTGACAAGCGAGGAAAGATTTATTTTGTTTCAAAGTAAAATTTATGGCCAGCGAAAGCGAAACGGGAATAATAAATAAAATAATATTTAAAATTTATATAAATTTAAAAAGATCGGTGAATATAAAAAGTTATAATAGTTTTTCGTTAGAAGACGTAGACTTGCTGATGCAATTAGTTACAAAAAACATACAAATTATCCAAAATAAAAAAACTGACAAGGTGTAATGGAAAGAAAAAGTTGCGATATGGGAGTTCATTGCAAATGAATATAATTCAAAGAGTGGATCCCATTATGGGACATCGGATGTACTGCAGACAAAGTATGATAATTTAAAAAAAAATGGTGAAATTAGAAAAACGAAAACCTTATGAAACTGGTGGTGGTCCCCAAGAAATAATAACGAGTGTCCGACACAAAACAATTTTGGACATTTTTGGAGATCAGGCCCAAGGGCTTCCATTTGTTTACGACTGTGATATAGGTCATCCTAAAAGTAAGTTGATATTAAAAATATCTCTTAAAAGCTGTACTGATATAGATTCAATTAAATGTGATCTGGACTCGATCGTAAATAATGGAAAGGAAGGAAGTCCTTTGCTTCAGGAAAATAAAATGCACGACTGGATCGCACGAACTTGCTCTTATGTTCGATCACATTGTATGCAAAAGATTTCTATTAAAAATCTAAATATATTTTTAAAGTCATTTTTAACTCAAATTTGTATATGCACATACAAAATTTCTTTAATTTTGTTCTAAAATAAATTGGTATGACAATATTAAATATTTAATAATATAAACTTTAAAACAAAAGATTAAATCGGTTTTATTGAAGAAAAAATAATTCAAAATTCTGAAATAAATACTTAAAATATTGTGAGCTAAAAAAAAAGTACGCAATTTTATTTGTTGGATAAATTTGAATTTAAAAAAAAAATGTTTAAAATCTGTGGAGCGGGTTTTGAGAAAAAAAAATTTTTTTTTAAACTTTTTGAAAATATTAAAAAAAAATTCAAAAACACCAATTCAAGGTTTAAGCGTCCGAATAAATTATTGGTCTGAAGTTTAAACCAAAAATGGAGTTTGAACTCGCATTGTGAGACTGGGGGTAAGGGATATGTAGCTGTATTTGCTGAAAATGGGCTTAACACATTTTGCATGGTTAACGAAAAGGTCAGCTTTTTAATTCGGGTTGCCAATCCATTTACTATCTTGAGATCTTGTAGGCAGATTTTGGGTCTGGGGACGTTTCAGACGCTTGGAATATTGCTATTTAATTTAGGACCCATTTAATCAAGCTCATTCTAAGGCGATTGAAAATATACAAAATAAGTTTCTCGAGTTTTAGTCCGTCCCGAAATATCCTTACTCCAAATTACAAAGTGTAAACTTCTTTTCACTTTACCTACAATAATTATTTCCCAAACAAAAATTCCATCCCATTCCATCCATCTAACTCAAACCTCTATCACGCAATCGGGACCAACACAGTTTTAATACACCTCTATGGGATCATTGTAGCCTTTTAGCGTCCAATGTTATGTTGTCAGATGTTAAGCTCGAGATTAATTTTGTTCAGAAGAAATCAATACTTTTTTTGACACTTGTTTAGCCGTGTTTAACAAGTAAATTAATCCACAATCCAAAACAAACGTCGAAGCAAATGTGAACTTATTCAACATCTGTGCGAGTGAAATGCATTTTGATTTACTTAAACTTTAAATTTATTCCCCCGCATTCGCGCAGCAACAATACCAAAAAAAAATGTGTACTGCATTCGTATATAGAAATTCTGTTACAACTCATGATTTCTACGAATTCTAGGGCGGTAATCTTTTTAGCATACATTTGCATTATTTTTATTTCTTTATACTTTGCGCCCAAGCCCTTCAAAAATCCTCTGACCCTTATAGTATATGTAGTAGCGTACAGGATTAAATTATAAGGGTGAGTGTATACTGTATATCTTAACCCACATAAACCCTCGCGTCGACCTAACTAAAAGGTGTTAATCCTTGTGAATTGGTGCTAAATGTTTCATGATGGGGGAAACAATTTGTGCAGAAAGTAATGTAAGACCGCCACAACAATAATTACTGTGTAGAAAGTTTTTTCTCTTACTTACATAGCTATGTATATGTATACCTAACCATAGAAGATTGTTCCTTTTGGTCTAACAAATGTTATGTGCGTACCTATTTGCTTCAATTGTTTTGTACTTCCACCCCCATCAGGCATCAGGACTTCGGTGTTTATTTGAATGGACTCACTTGAATAAGAATGAATGAAGAATAAATTGACTGCGAGACCTTAGCAAAAGGCCAAGACTTTTGTTGTGGGTGTTGGTTAACATTTGAAGTAACTTTATTTCAACCAGCCGACCGACGCGACACACGGTGCGGCGCTGAGATAAATTACCCCAACCAATCATTTGTACAGAACACCATAACTATTGACCCAGAAGAACTTTCTATGTTGCAGCCGAGGGCAATAAGCTCTTACCTTGAAGGATCGAAAGAGCATATGAATTTTTCTTGGCTGTTCTTCCTTTTGGATTTGATTCTCGATAATATATGCCAGGGCATGAATCAAGGAAAACAAGATTACGACACTTCTTTTTTGACTGACGTCACGCGAGATTTAAAAATCTTACAGCAAAGAAATTGTGTCCGATGTGGATTAATGGATTTTTCGTGCGCGAATAATATAAACATACAATTTGTTTAAATAATTGAATATTTTTGAATTAAATTTACTTTAATTGCATTTAAATTTAAGAATCGGGAAAGTCGGAGTTCTAAATGGGTATCGAAGATTTAACTTAAATTAAGCAAAACAACAATTTGTGAAGATTATTGTGCATTAAATAAATGAAAAATGTATTAATTATGTTTTGATTTTGTTTTTGTTTGTTTGCATTTGGATAAGTCTACAATTATTTTGTTAAGCGTTCTTATTGTAAAATACATCCTCGCGCGGAAAAAAGTTTTTTTTTATTTTCACATCGCAGTCATTGTTGTCCAAGTTCGTCAAGTCATTCAAGATCCTTGGTGATGGCTTTGACAAACCACCCATGAATTCGATGCGACATTTTCTTCGGCTGATATTTTGTGTCTTAGTTTATGGCATATGTATCCGGACATATTTTCTAGGACATCGCTCTCTAAAGTGGCCAAACCTTCATCATCTTTGTTACCATCGGTGTTAACCTCTTCTGGTTCCCAAGCAATGTTTGAAATATAGTACCTAAGAAGATATTTCAGATTATTTGTTTGTATAAGCAAAAGCAATGCCTGCAAACCGTTCAGTGGCGCTTCCAAATCTCGGGTATCGTCATAGCTGACATTTGCTGCATCGGAAATAAAACTTTTGTTGTGTCCTAAAATGTGGGACCTTAACCTGAAGCGGAATTCTTCTCGATCAGGATGATCATGGCAGCCTCCCTTGCCACGTAACACACCAAATGTGTATATTTTTAATTTATTTGTTATAAAGGAACTCAAATGCACTTACCCAATTCAAATTAGAATTCTATGTCATCTGCAGCAAGGTGGGCACTACAGATTCTAGCTGTTTTTGTATTAAAAGCATCCTCTGTTTTACAAAAACGAATCCAAATTTTCAACACTACAGGATCTTTTGGGAAATTGTGGTATGACACATCTTCTCTTCTTAATTTATTGTGTTTATTGGTGATATTATTACACCTACAAACATCACACAACATTGTTAAGCTATTTAGCATAAAACAAAATATTCAATTTCAATAATAAAATCCAAACTTTACAATTTCCAACTTTGTTTCGCGTTTATCTTGTTTTCATTTAAAATCTCGCGTGATATCACACGAGTTGTCAAAATTAACAACAACAAAGCGAACAAATAGAAATGTCGTAATCTTGTAGTTATTACTTCATGCATGATGCCAGGGGAACTTCAGTTAAATATCTAAGTATTCATCTGTATAAAAAGCTAACTTTTAACGAGCACGTGGAAAAAACTAATATTAAAGTTACTAAGCCAATTACAATCATGTATCCGTTGATAAACTGAAAATTTTTTCTTAGCAATGAAAACAAACTAATAATTTTTAAGGTTTTTTTCAAACTATAATATTCTATCCCAGTGGGAAATATTCAAAAAATCGCTACTGAAAAAGTAGATTTTTCCTCAAGGAAAAGAAGTATCACCAATGAATTTTCTGGGGAATCCTATAATGAATCTAACATGGGCTTGGCATCAACGTTGCCGAAGTGATACGATCTTGCTCTTTTGACACTTTTTAATTTAAATGACACTCTGGCACACAAACGCTTCAAATGGCACTCTAGGAATCAACGAGCAAATGTTTTGAAATAAAGGATTATCCATTTTGCGGTTTCAAAAGTATAGGGCTGGAATTCGACATCTGTCAAACTAAGTTGATAAACCAATTTTTTTTTTCAGTTGAAAGTCTGACATTTACAAAAATGGATCGCTTAACTATCGCACAACGCGTACAAATTGTTCAAACCTACTACAAAAATGGTGATTCGGCCACAGTCACATATCGTGCTTTAATAATCGTCAAACTACGCACGCAATTGGCAAAATTGTGAAGAAATTTGAAGAGACTGGATTGGTTAAAGATATTGTAAGGCATGTGCATCATCGTTTCGCTCGTACCACTGAAAATATCGCTACTGTAAGTGAAAGTGTTGCCGAAGACCCGAAGAATTAGGACTGTCTTACGGCACATTATGGCGTATTTTCCATTTGGATCTACACCTACATCCATATAAAGTCCAGCTCACACAACAACTGAAGCCAGGTGACCATTCACAACATCGTAGATACGTCGAATGGGTGCTTGAACAACAGGCGGTGGACGGCGATTTTTCGAACAAAATTTTCTTCAGCGACGAAGCATATTTCTCACTCGGTGGGTATGTTAATCAACAAAATTGTCGTATTTTGGGTTCTGAGAATCCCCAAGTAATTGAAGAGAGGCCATTACATCCACAAAAAGTCACTGTTTGGGGCGCTCTTTGGTCCGGAGGTGTGATTGGGCCTTACTTCTTTGAAAACAACGATCGAACGACTGTCACCGTCAATTCGGAGAGTTATGGTCATATGATAACCGATTTTTTTTGCCTGCTATTGAAGAATACAACTTGGAGAATTTGTGGTTTCAACAAGTCGGTGCCACATGCCTCACTACTCGAGCGAATATGGCTTTATTGCAAGAGACATTTCCTGGCCGCTTAATTTCTCGTCGTGGAGATATCAACTGGCCACCAAGATCATGCGATTTGACACCTCTGGACTTTTTTTTTGTGTGGCTAAATCTTTAACTCTTGAGCACTTGAAAACCACATTCGTCAAGTTATGGCTGAGATACCGCCCAATATGTGCCAAAAAGTGGTCCAAAATTACCTCAAAAGAATCGATGCTTGCAACAATTCGCGTGGTGGTCATTTAAATGATGTAGTGTTTCACACGTAATGTCAACGTTCAAACTTTATAATGGAAAAGAAATATCATGAAAAAATATATTTTATATGTGTTTTATTTACGTTTACTTCTCAAACCGCAAAATGGATAACCCATTATAAAATAAAAGTAAAAAACGACTTTAAAAAATTATTTAACCGTTTTTATTAAGAATCTTTTGCATACGATGTGATCGAACATAAGAGCAAGTATGTCATGCATTTAATATATTTTCGGGTTTGAAATTTGGATCAATTATTTGAAACGGCTAAACGGGGCCAACAGACCACGCCTTCTTATACTAGTTTTCTTGAAGTAGATACAGCATAATTACAATTAATCATGGGAAACATTAGTAACAATATACACATAGATTCTTAGTAGCAACAGCTAAATATACGAGTATATACAGTACAAGCTCTAATAAGCGGACACTCATGGTCGCCCAATTTTTGTTCGGTTATGAGAACTGTCCGGTTAAGGGAAAGAATAAGAAAGCAAATGGCTGTAAAAATTAATAACGAAAGGAAAGGAAATTACATGTGCAATGATGGAACGCCACCAGAAAAAGAAACCAAACACTTTCAAAATTACACCAACTTAGTTACCCGCGAAGACCCCTAATAAGTTTTCAACAAAATATCGCTCTGTCCGGTTATTAGAGCTTCGCGTTAGGTTATCGGAGATTTGCTATTGATTTTCTTACGTATTAAAAATAAAATATAAAATATAATGAGATCGGTCTTTTCGTATCTGATTTGGTTATAAAAAATAATCCCTAAATAAAATTATGTGTCCGCGTATGCGAGGTTTTCTATATAAAATGAGCATGAAAAAGTGTGCGCGTCCGTTTATGAGAGTGTCCGTTTATAGGAAAGTATTTTGTATGAGAAATTCAAAGAAGAATTTTGTTGCTGAAAATTTGTCATTTTAAGGGAATTGTCCGCTTATTGGAGATGTCCGTAAGTAGAGCTTTCACTGTAAATCGATACCCGTTGGGCCATTCTTGAAAAAGTTGAGAATAAAGGAAAGGCAGGTAATGTATTTTTTTAATAAAAATCGTTAGTAAATACATATATACATTTTTTGTACCAAATATTTGATAACTAGGGCTGGCAACGAGACGAGACCAGGCGAGACTTTTGTTAATCTCGTCTCGGTCTCGCCAAAATCGAAAAATTTCAGTCTCGTCTCGGTTTCGGTCCAGGTCTCGCCTAACCAAGTCTCGTCTCGGCCTTGGTCTCGCCTTTTTCTCGAGAAAATTTTAATGTGCGGTCTCGTCTTGGTCTCGGTCTCGGTCCTGGTATCATCCTTAGTCTTGGTTTCTTTCGTGTTTTTTTGGTAGTAAAAAGATGTAAGATAAAGATAAGACACATTGTTCGGATTGCAAATATAGAGTATGGTTGTGGTATCTCAGCAGTTCGTCGGTAAGAAAAATGCGGGAAAATGTATAAAACAAACTCGTGAGTCTGTTTTGTCTTATGAGTTAAGTGGAAATAACATTTTTAAAGAATTGTGTAAGTTAATATATTTCATAGCAAAAACAAATAAAATGTTAAATAAAAAAGAGCACCTACATACAACGCTCGATTTTTTAAGAAATAAATTTACCAGTGAAATTTCGAAAACAAAATATTGCTCAAATGTCAAGATATAGTAAGTTGCCTACCTGTCAAGTCATGAACTGTCAAAATCCATTGAAGCATCGCTCCGATTTAGATGGATTACAAATCTTCTACAAAATTCAAATTTTACCTCGAAATTTTTTCCTCCGACAAAAGTTGATTTTAAGCCTCTTGTATGACATTTGGAAAAAAATATTATCAAAACGTCAAAATATATTTCGATGCCTACCTGTCGAGCCATGAGCTGTCAAAATCCATTGATGGATTGCTCCAATTTTAATGTTTGGTAGCGTCAAAAATCGTACGAATTGGTACACATATTCACATTTAGCTGTCAAAACCAATAGAAAAAAAACAAGTTTGGGAAACTTGGTGAAAATCAACGTACAATATGGATCTCAAGAATTCGGTCAAACTTCGCATCTGCACGTCTTATCCAACTTTATTGTGCTTGTCAATTATGCATGAATCTAATAATGATATATCCTTGTACGTTGCTTATGCTAAACAAATCAAAAACTAGAAATTTTGTTCTGCAGTACGTAGGTCCATGAAGCTAAGGCCATAGACTTCACTTGAAACGAGTAAGTTTTACTTGTGTAAATCGAAAACTATATTTTTAAGTTGAATTTTATTAGTTGCGTATGAAAGCGCTCCGAATGGCTTACATTTTGTGCGAATTTAGTTTTCAAAGGTGTGTGATAACGTCAAAAATAGGCTGTGAAGTAACGTTATCAGACACCTTTGAAGAGCCGTATTTCCGAGATAAGACTTGAATTTTGTACAGTTTTTTTATTCCATTTTAATCGGAGCAATCCTTCAATGAAATTGACAGTTCATTGCTTGGCAGGTAGGCAATAAACTATCAGCCCTATTCTGCTATCTTCCGATTCACGTGAATATTTTACTCAATTTTTCACTTTTTAGATATTTTCAAATGCCTTCTATCTTTTGAGTCCATATTTTTTTTGTTTAATTCTTAAGAGAATCTAATTGTTAAAATTTATTTTTGATCGAAATTTATGTAATTTTTGAAACAATTCGTTTTTTCCGTCGGATACCAGAATATAAATATTCACGTGAACGTTTAACAGAATAGGACTATATATTTTGACGTTTTTAAAATATTTTTTTTTCAAACCTCACCCAAGAGGCCTTAAATCACCTTTTAACGGAGCAATAAATTAAATCGAAAAATTTATAATTTTCTGAGGTAAAATTTGACTTTTGTAGAGATTTTTTAATCCATTTAAATCGGAGAAATTCTTCATGGGATTTTGACAGCCCATGGCTTGACAGTTAGGCAACGAACTATATTTTAACGTTTTGACAATATTTTTTTCCAAATGTCACCCAAAAGGAAGCAACGCCATGCATACATAAATCGTACGCATTCTTCTCTGGATTTTCGAAATGCTCCTATCTCTGTATAACTATGTATATACAGAATATGGTTTGATATGTTAACGCGCATATAATATTTCGCAAAAAAAAAACTTGTGAATATTATAAAAATTGAACATGATTAGATATTAAAAAGTAATGAAATAAAAACAAAATTTTCTTATAGCGAAAACCGAAACGAAACCACCGAGATCGCCGAGACCAGCGATACTCTCGTCGAATTTCGGTACCAACAATACGGTCTCGTCCCGCTCTCGTCTCGGTCTCGTCTTCGGTACTTTTAAAGGAGTCTCGTCTCGTTGACGAGACCGAGACCGAGACGAGACCGAGACTAGTCTCGGTCTCGTTGCCAGCCCTATTGATGACAGGTACCTAACGTTATATCTGCGGGGCTACAATATATTTAAGAACAGGCAATACCCTTAGACGCTTAAGTACAAAGCTTAAATGCATTTTTTTCAGACATTCAGGGTAAAGTCATGTTCGATTACAACCTCGAGCTCGATTTTTGTCTAAATTCAAAACTTTCCATAGTACCTACATATATCGCAAGTACTAATATCACGTAAGGCTGTTTTGACATTGGATCTTACTTTTGCACGAACAGTTTTTTTTTTCGAGGGGTTGACTATGACTTCCCTGTAAATGCAAAAAATGCCAATTCCGGTGTCGATAAGTGTCTGATTGCCAATGGTCCATACCACTACATCCCAGTATGTACGACAAACTCTAGAAAGCATGGATTTAACTGCGATACAAATAAAATGCACGACTGGATCGCACGTACTTGCTCCTATGTTCGATCACATTATATGTAAAAGATTCTTAATAGAAACGGCTAAATGTATTTTTAAAGTCGTTTTTCACTTAATTTTTCATATATATAAATATTCTCAAATATTTTTCAAAAAAAAAATTGGTATGGAAATTTTAAATATTTAATAATATAAATTCAAAGACAAAATTTCGGCAAAAATCGTCCCCCGTTTTCAAAATTTTGGATTTTCAACAAAAAATTTTTTTTTTCAAAAATCCAAAAAAAAACTATTTTTCGAAAATTTTGGAATACAGTATTGTTTAGAATTTGAAGTAACTCCTGTATAAAAATTTTGATCGAAATCCGTTGAGCCGTTTATGAGAAATTCGAAAATCAATAAAATGGTGGTATGGCAGGTACCGTTAATAACAAAATATTTGAAAAAAAATGGCCAAAATGTAGACCATATCTGAAGTAGTACACATACCAATTTTTATTAAAATAGTTAGAGCCGTTTTCGAGATAATTAAGATGGCAAAAAAATTGTATGGCAAGTACCGTTATTTTTGGGGCTAAAACCACGATTCAAATATCAATTTTGGACAATCACCTAAAACTCCTAACCACCAAGTTTGAACAAACCGGTTCAGCGGTTTACGCTGTAGATCGTTCTACAGACAGACAGACGGAATTGCGTTACCCACTTTTTTGGTGTTCTCTATAATCGCAAGTAAAAATGTTGTAAAGCTTATATAGCCTAATTGGGATATATTCAAAATAAAATTGTTTCCAAAAACTCAAAAGAAAAACAGAAGAAGGAAGGTGATTTCTGTTGCTCCCCGTTCTTTCCTGTTACAAAGCATAACACGCAATCGGAATAACTTTCAATTATTATTTATCTTTTGTTTTCAACAAACTTTTAACAAAAAAAAATATTTATACATTAATACGTAGCTTGTAGCTATCTCAAAACAGATTTTATAAACTTTCTTTGAAGGCGGGATTTTTCTTTAATCAAAACATTAAGTACATAAAACTTGTCCGTAACGCCATTTTCAAAGAGCCAAACTTTTCATTTGAGTACAAGTTTGTTTTTCTTCCTCACACCTATTTATATACATACCTACCTACTTCTTAAATTCGAATCCCCAAGATTTCTCAACACAATTTTCAATACTCGTATTATTTTCCAACTGCTGCGTCAAAATTAAAGAAAAAAAAACAAAACGTCTAAGTACACGAAGCTTGGACGATTGTAGCATACTCGTATAGTCGTTGCGGATAATAAAGAAAATCCTTGTCTCTTATTGAAGTTGAAGGAAGGAGATTCAAGCTTCCGGTTCCGATTGTGAAATATTTCTATTGCTCTTTCTCCCCCAGGACTAAACAAAAGACAAACAAAAAAATCAAAGTTACGAAGGAGGTAACGAAATTTGGAAGCATTTCACTGTTCACTTGGCACAGCTTTAGCTACTGGAAGGGGGTTGGCTTTGCGAGGAGGCGCACATCTTCATTCTCTATGCTAAGCACGTATATTTTATTGTACGAAGATAATAGGGGTTCTTCGGATCCCACCCTCATACAAATTATATATACATATGTACATATATACTATTCTTTAAATACATACATATAGAAGCAAATTTAAGTCCTGTGTCACAAAAAGAGGGTGAAGTTTTGGTCGTTTCTTGTGTTCAAAGGATTTTTTCGCGCAGAAAGAATATTCTGGTTTTTATCCCTCATTTTTGTGTTGTGGAAAATTGAATTATCAGATAGATTTTGTGCTTCAAATTTGCAACGTCAAGGATTTTCAGATTTTATTAAGGACGTGTGCTTATTTGTTTGTTCGTGTATTTGTTCATCTGATTGCCTGCTATGTTTTTGCGATTGCGATATGATATGTGTGTATGGATTGCACAAAGCAATGCAAATTAAATATTATTTACACAAGAAAAGTCAGGAAAAAAGAATGAATAAAAGGAAGAAAAATAAACTTACAAAATATTGTTGGGCCATGTGGAGCCTAAATAAATTGGAATACAAATATTAATTCACTACTGGGCGAATTATTATTTGTATAACCTGAATAAATTCTTTTAAATAGCGTGAGTTCAAAGGACTACCACGAAGGATATAAACACTTTTGTTACCAAATGTTTTCTATTGAAACAGAGGCCATTCAATTTAATTATAATAAGAAACTATGTAAGTTTTTCATAAGCAGTTACGCGTATTTGATACAAAATGTAAGCTTGTAAGATTAGTCCTGAACTGCTAGCATTTTTTGCTTGAAATATAGAACTATAAGGCGGTGTCCATCCGGCTAATTCCAGAAAAGAGGACAAGTCACTGAAAACACTATTGAAAAAGAGAACTTTGAAGAAAAAAAATAGAGAACAAAGAAGAAAACATAACAAAAAACTAAATATGTATAACAAAAGAAATGTATTTAACATTAACATTTTAACTCATTTAACAAAAAAATAAACTTTAACAAACCAAAAAAAAAATATAAAACTAAAACAAAATCAAAGACTCACAAATTGTAGACAGCTCTGAAAACTGCTTAAGATTCTTAAAGGATTTGACATGATTTATCAAAATCATCATCACTTGAATTTTTCATTAAAAAAAGTTTGCAATTCGCAAAACTCGTCAAACATTTACTATCATTAATTTTAACATTCTTATTGCTAAGATCCATAATAGTGTTTTCAACATCTTCCCATTTTAAATGGCTTTTCAGTTTCACCCAAAAAAAACATTGAAGCTCTTCGAGTTGAAGAGTGCATTTTCCTATGTAAAAAAACGATTTTTGATAGCATTTGAAGTATTCACTCTTAAATTCGTTTACTTTTTTTTTCATAACCAGAAAAAAGTAAACATTTGTCCATTTGGAAACCGGTGTACGCTGCTTGTCAGCGAAATAGGTATGCACACTTGTAGTAAGCCTTTTGGAAATCTTGTAGTAGAACGAAGTGAACCACCGTAGTTTTAGTAATGAAACTATTTGTTTACATTCGCTTTCCCGACGTTTCGGCTCGGCAGGGGTTGCTGCCTTCCTCAGGGGAACTTTATTACGACAAAAAAGACAAAAAATTATATATTGATTAAATTCAGTATTATTACAATTAAAACAATAAAGTGTACACTCACTAGATTAGATTAGATTAGATAGATTTTTTTATTAGACTATTATAAATACATTTTTACATTTTTAAATCATGGTTTATATATTGAAATACAAAATACAAAAAATCATTATGACATGGCATTTGCCGTCTGCCAGATTGACAATAAACATAAATTATACAAGTATTGTAATAAGCTTTTATAATTATTGAATATGGATTTAAAAAAGGAGTTATTTTCACAATTTTTAAGTTTGAATTCATTTAAGTAGAATATTTTGTAATAAATCAGAAATCTTCGTTCATAATTCTGGATCTATATTTTAACGCGATTTTGCAAAATTTGTACAAATTGCCGACATTCATCTCATTTAGAATGTCAACAACTTGCTCATCCGATAAGAAGTCACTTCCAAAAAAGCTCCTTCTTGTTTCCCTAAGAGTAGGGCATTTTCCAACGAAATGAAGAACGTCCTCTCTTTCTCTAAGATTGCACATACTGCACTCCAATGGTAGTTCGGGTCTGTGCGGTATAAAATTCAGGCTTATAAGTTCGCTTCGGAGTCTAACCATTGTTGAAATCTCGTTCACACTATTTGCATCACTGAAGTAATTTCTTTCTGCAAGATTGTGGTTCAGCCTTCTATAAACTGTTCTGAATAAGTACTCTGAAGCTTCAGATATATAATCTTCCATACATTTATCATCTACTTTCGCAATCACGTCATATAATATATCCTTACAACTTGATATGTTTCCAACGTTTAAATTGAACACCACGTTACATCCTTCGGCTAGACAATTCCACTGCCTGTACCAGCTATTTTGATTTTGTACGGTCTTAAGAGCTACTTTCTTGACCAGTCGAGATTCATTCATCTTAAAGACATTCAGTAAATAGTCTGCTTGCAAATTAAGGGTTTTGACGAATAGAGGTGAAAGTCCTGTCTCTAGCATAATGACGTAGTTTGGTGTGTTACTTGGCAGACGAAATACTCTTTTCACGTAGTGAGTTAGTAGTTTCTCCACTATGAGATACTTTTTACATCCCCAAACTTGGGCGCCATATAATAGGATACTCTCCGCTGCAGCTTCAAATACTTTAAATTCGCTGCTATGTGCTATGTTGAAGTTCATAAAAACTCTTTTCCAAGCTATATTTATGGCTGTTTTTGCTATGCTTAAGTTGCTGGAAAAGATGACTCCTAGGTATTTGTACTCGTTGACACATTCGATGACTTCTCCGCTAAACACCCACTTTTCGTTCGATGCGTTTCGTCCACCTCCTCTTTTAAAAATCATCACCTTAGATTTTTGAATGTTAACAACTAAATTCCATAAACGACAGTAATTGTAAATCCTGTTAATCATAAGTTGAAGTGTTTCTGGGGAGTATGCAAACAAGACTATATCATCTGCGAACATCAATGCTTTAATACGCTCTCCCGCAAAGTCAACTCCTCCAGGAAGGAAATCAATTAAATCATTTATGAAGAGCGAGAAGAGGGTAGGACTTAGTGTACAGTCTTGCCTCACTCCTGATGAAGTTGCAAACCAATCCGAAAGATTCGTTCCGTTCCAAACTGCAGCCCGTGTTCCTCTGTACAACTCTTCAAGTATTAAACCGAACTTCAACGACAATCCCAAATTATACAGTTTGTAAAACAAAGCCCCTCGGTTGATGGTATCAAAGGCTGCTCTGAAGTCAATGAAAAATACATACAATTTTTTACCCTGCATACAGAAGCTTTCGGCCAGGCTTCTCAGGACAAAGATATTATCGATTGTAGAGTAACCGGATCTAAAACCGGCTTGACACTCGTTCAACACCTTTTGCGTTGTAATCCACCTTGTAAGTCGCTTCTGTAACATTGTTGTGAAGATCTTATATGTTGAATTTAAAAAGGAGATTCCTCGATAGTTCGCTGCATCCAACAAGGATCCCTTTTTGTGAATCGGGAATATTATAGCATTCCTAAATTCATCTACCGGAAGATTCCCCTCAAAAACTCTATTAAATAATGTTACCAGATGTTCTTTCAGTGTGACGCTACCGTATTTGTAGAACTCTACTGGAATACCATTTGAACCCGCCCGCCGCTTTCCCATCTTTAAGAGTCCATAAAGTTTGTTCAAGTTCTGGCAAACTAAATTCTGGGTCCAAAATTTCGTTCTCAAATCCAGGAACTGCATAATTCCAGTTTGCTGATGCCGTTTTCGGATTTAGTAGATCTTTGAAGTGAATGAAAAGTGAATTTTCACACAGTTTTTTGTGTATTGTACACTCACTATTTTTGTATTAAATAATTTTAATTTTATATGATTAGGAAATCATTTATGAAAGAGGATAAGCACTTCAAATGAAGTTTAGTCTATTTATTAATACAAAGAAACTAATGTTTATGAAGATGAGACAAGAGAGCAAAATATATTTTGTGTGCCTTGTTTTCTATTCATGTTGTTGCTGCTGCTTATAATGTGTAATGTTTCCAGAGTATATCGTTTCGATACATGTTTCTCCGTCTGCAGAATTTTAACACCATCAAAATCTGGAGGATGACCGCTTTTGATGCAATGGCTTGCCAGGGCTATCTTCGGAGGATTATTAAATTTAAGACCTGTGATTTAACATACGTTGTCGAAGGAATTGTTTTGTGGTGCCGATGTAGCACACGTTACAAGTTTCTTCCAAAATAGTGAGTGTACACTTTATTGTTATAATTGTTATAATACTGAATGTAATCAATGTATAATTTTTTGTCTTTTTTGTCGTAATAAAGTTCCCCTGAGGAAGGCAGCAACCCCTGCCGAAACGTCGGGAAAGCTAATGTAAGCAAATAGTTTCATTACTAAAACTACAGTGACCAAAAAAGCCGACGCACGGAAGTATTTTCATATCGCTTCCACTCATTAATTAAATTCCAAATTGGTCAATAAATCATCTAACAAAGTAAACCACCTTATTACTTATAACACTACCTCTACATCTGATTTTAGGTGATTGAATTATATATTTTATGGTGAAATTGAATGTATGTAAGTAAATAAAGTGAAAGTGAGTTTTGTCAACAAAGAGAACAAAAAAAGATCTTTGCAAGAAAATATAGTGTAGAAAAGATCACACCAAAAACATAAATGTTAAAAAAGTAACCAAGTTCTTCTATATGCAAAAACCATTGCGTAACAAGACAGCCGTGAAAAGTAGTGAAATCAAAAAGAGCGCCAAGTTCTAAGGTTATTAATTTTAAATATCAAGTATTTTAAGTAGAGTAATATGGAAGAACCTCAAAATTATTAGAGAAATCTGTTATTTAATGATTACTGACTTAAATTGTGTTGTTTTACTTGGCAATTTGTTTTTTTATTATAAAAAATTACTCAATTTTGAAATGAAAAAGTCGGGTGTATGTACTACGAGTCCTTCATTAGTTAGAAGTGATCTATTGAAACGGTAATAATGGATAAGAAGTGGGTGGATGAAACGCATGAAAAATTTCATAATTTCAACTTTTTCTTTGTATACACCTGAAAGCTGACTGCTCTATCAAACAGAATCCTGCCCCAATCGGAAGTGGTATCAATTTATTTAATATTAATTCTGTGAAAATGGGTGTTTATCGCTATCCTATCGCTCTACCAAATTTCATCATTCCACGACAATCAGTAATTCTCTACATAGTTGATATCAATTCTATGCAAATGGGCGGGTGCCACGCCCCTGAATGTAAAATCCCAAATTTTAAAATGTTGCCTTTGCTTGCGCTTTGAGCCCTACCCCTGTACCAAATTTTATCATTCCATGATGGTCAGAAGTGCTCCAAATAATTTATATCAATTCTATGAAAATGGGCGGGTAACACGCCCCCTGAATGGATAATCTTAAATTTTCGATTTTTTCCTGTGTATACACCACCAGGCCTACCGTTGTGCGAAATTACAAGATTCTGCGATGCCGGGAAGTGCTCCATAATTTTGATGATTTGTCAGTGAGTGAGTGATTCAGTCAGTCAGTTACGGTTTTTGCGATTTTTGCAGTCTTATATCTCGACAACCACTTAAGAAATTAGGCGAGTTGCCTAAGTCTGGTGAGCTTAGCAAATGCTGAGTTTGAAGTTTCTGACTTTATTGGTACTGAAGTTAGAGGGGGGTCGAAAATCGCCTGAGTTTGTTCATGTAAAAAGAGGGTGTTATGCCAGAACTTGGCTGGGCACTACCGTGCCATGTTCTCTTTTAAAGAGATACGATGGACACCGTACTACAGGGTAATTACGAATTTTCCATTTGGAAAAAAAATCGAACTCAATATTTAAATCAAACTTGACATTACGATGAAAGAGAATACCGAAAAATTAGGTCCTGCATTCCGTCTGTCTGTACTAACTTGGTATTTAAGCGTTTTAGGTGATTATCTAAAATATATTTTTTAATCGTTTTTTAGGTCCGAAACTAAAGGTATCTGCCATAAAATTTTGTCTATCATCTCAATTATCTCGAAAACGGCTCTAAAGATTTTGATAAAAAAAAGTGTGTGCACTATTTAGATATACGCTACATTTTGGTCAACGTTTTTTTTTAAATATTTCGTTACCGTTATACCTGCAATACAGACATTTTTTTTATTTTGAACTTTTTTATAAGCGCCTCGGCGGATTTCTATTGAACTTTTTTATATAAAAATTAAAATAAATTATAAATATTACTGCATACCAAAATTTTCGAATTCTTTTTTGGGTTTTTGAAAAAAAAAATTTTTTGTTGAAAATTCAATATCTCGAAAACGGTTGGATGATTTTTTTGAAATTTTGTTTTTAAGTTTATATAATTAAATTTTTAAAAATGTCTTTCCAAGTTTTTGTTTAGAAAAAAAATTGTAACTACAACTATAAAAAATGAAGTAAAAAACGACTTTTAGATTCTTAATCAAAACCATTTGCAAGCGATGTGATCGAACGTATAAGAGCAAGTTCGTTCGATCCAGTCGTCCATTTTATTTATTTTTTTTACTTGCGATTATGGGTACTATAAGGCCAGTTATATATTCGTAAACAATTTTTTTTCTAACAATCAAACATGACATTACTATCATAGAGAACATTAAAAATATGGGTCCCGCAATTCCGTCTGTCTGCCTATCTGTCTGTCTATAGAACGATCTACAGCCTTAACGGCTGAACCGATTTGGTTCAAACTTGGTACTTAGGCGTTTTAGGTGATTGTCCAAAATATCTTTTTGAATCGCTGTTTTAGGCCCAAAAATAACAGTACTTGATATACACATTTTTATACCATATTAATTACCTCCAAAACGGCTCTAACGATTTTGATAAAAATTGGTGTGTCTACTACGTTGGGTATGGTCTACATTTCGGCCAAAAAAGTTTTTTAAAATATTTTGTTACTAACGGTTCCTGCCATACAACCATTTTATTGATTTTCGACTTTCTCATAAACGGCTTAACGGATTTCGATAAAAAAATGTATGCATTATTCTAAATAGTATTTCATTTCAATATTTTCGAAAAACAGTTTTTTTGTTTTTTTTTTTGAAAATTCAATATTTCGAAAACGGGTAAACAATTTTTTCTGAAATTTTGTTTTTGAATTTATATTATTAAATATTTAAAATGTTCATACCATTTTTTTTTTAGAAAAGTTTTAGAATTTTTATATATAAAAAATTAAGTGAAAAACTTTAAAAATATATTTAGCCGTTTTATTAAGAAGCTTTTGCATATAATGTGATCGAACATAGGAGCAAGTACGTGCATTTTTTTTTTTTTTTTTTTTTTGAATTTGAATATTTCCACGTAAACAATTATTTTCACACATACAATCTCATTAAAATTCAGAATAGTCGGAATCACAAAAAAGTGTTCAGTTGGGATCTCGGATCGAAGAGGTATCCCGCATTGACTAATAAAAACGTCATTACTATTTTGAACGAATTATGGCTGAATTAGGATATCAAGTTGTCAACGTGAACAACGAGCTCTAACAGATCAATTTATAACCAATTTTTTTAAACTGAACGATATGGACTTGAACGACACGTGGCCGCAATCGACGATTTCCCTCAAAGTCAACATAAGTTAATTCACCCCCAGGGGTGCAAGGCCGCAAAAAAACATTTGAAATCTATCATGTTTCTTAAATATTGAAAGAATCTTGTCTAACACACAGTTTGTATTATTCAATTTCAACATCGATACAGTTATTGCAATGACAAATAGTCTTTAAAAAATATGTGTGTCTTATGGAAGTCAACACCCAAGCTTTCATGTCAATATGAAAAATGAAATGTCGTACGAACGATTAATGGTCCTGTTTGTGTTCACAGCGAAGCAACCATATAGTTAAGAAGATACAATGATGAACTATACGTGCTGTACAGTGACATAAGCCTAGTCAGAAAAATTCTTATTCAACGGTTTAGATGGCTGGCCATGTAAAGCGAATTGACATCAACACTCCAGCTCGTAAAGTCTTCAACCAGCTTAGAAATAGATCTTTGACTGCTTGGAATCCAAAATTTGAGACCTCATAGATATTGTTAATTTATAAATATGGCCGTATTTGTATACACTACGTCTCACTTTATTACAAACAGGCAGTTTTTTGTTTTCTTTTAAATTTGACAATATTTAGCAAACCCTTCGATAATCTGCGAAAAACGAATTACACAATGAATGAAGGATATATCATGTTTATATTGTACAAAAAATGGAATTAGGTTGCTAAATTCACCTTTTATGACGTTTTTCAAAAACCGGTCATAAAATATATCCTATTTTTGTCTCACTTGATTACGAAGAGTAGCTAAATTGGCTCCCGGAAATTACGCCAGAAAATATTGCGCCAGAATTTTTTTTTTTGAAAAATTCGAGAATTTTTTTCCAGCTCGAAATTGGCAAAAAGAGCTATTTTTTTTTTGGAAAATATGCCAGAAATATTGGAACTTATGCCAAATAGGTGTGAAAAAAGAGCCTGAAAGCCAAATGGAAATTTAGCCAGAAAATTTGTATGAATATGGTCTGGTCTAATTTCCAAATAACGTCTTGGAAAAAAGGACATAAAATGTTTTAAAGAATTTTCAAACAAGACGAAGGGGATGGGTTGCGGGGCCACATAACATATTGTGAAATCCTTATTCAAAACATAAAATAGTGAAACATTAAAGTGTTTTTTTTTTGTAATAAGGTCCACGGGGTACAAAAAGCTCGGCACATAAGTGAGACATGCGCCCCCCCCTGAAAACATCTGTTTGGCCCAATATAGGATTTTGGTTGCAGGGGGCAGCATGCTCCCCCTTATGCGCCGAGCTTTTTGTACGCCATGAACCTAATTGCAAAAAACATATCTCAAACGTCCGAATTTTTTTTCAGGCTTTTTTCCAATTTTTTTTTTGCAGAATTTTTTTTTGGAAAAATTACCAGAAATTTGGAAACGATTATCAGAAAACTTTGGCTTTTTTTCCTAGGAAAAAAGGCCCGAATTTTCGATGTCGTTTTCCCAAAAAAAAATTCTGGCTTAGTTTCCTCTGGAGTATTTTCCGGGAGCGGACGGACCTGATGGATATAGCTTCTATTTCCATGATCTGAGGAAAGAAGAAATACATTTTCTAAGGCGGTGCAGCAGGAGGTGGTGTAATGGTATGAGAAGCAATAGGCTATTACGGAACTGTGGAGTTGGATTTCCGAAAAGCCCCAAACTGACGGCAATCAATTACTACTACTATGGTAAGAGCTTTTCCGCATTTTCCCTCAAAATATTTGGTGGATAGCGATGTATTTTCCAACAATACAATGCACTGTAACACACAGCACGGACAACAAAAGCCTGGATTCAGCCTACTGACATGGCCGCCATATTCACATTACCTGAACATCATGGAAAACGTGTGAAAATGCCTTTTAAATAAAGTCTACGAAGGGGGAAGGCAATATAATGAAGCAGAAGAGATTATTGAAGCCATACACCGAATTTCGCTAGATAATTTGACAGCACTCTATGAATCTCTATACATAGCAGGCTACTTGAAGCGATTCAGGTATCAGTAGATTACTAAAAAGGCAAACCAATTAGTTTATACAAACATTTTTTCTATTGTACCTTTTAAGCTAGATCTAGCTAATGTTCGTAATCAAGTGAAACAAAAAAAAGTGCACATCTTATGACCTTGAGTACAAGGGAAAGCATCATATAAGTTGAACTTATCAACTTAACCCCATTTTGTTTACAGTATACCTAATTATAATATAGATTTAGATTTTTTTAGATTAGACTGATTTTATTTCCACTTAAGTTTTAATAATAATATGGTTAATACAATCAATATGATGCATGGCATTGCCGTCTGCCTGATTGACAACTAAAATTATAGCTTTATATAAATTAGATAGTATAAGAAAACGCTTTATTTAATATTTGATTTCTATAATTTAGTGCTGTTTTGCAATATGCATATAACTTTGTGACATCGGTTTCCTGTAGAAGACTTAAGACTTCATTATTTGAAAGAAAGTCACTGCCTAGGGTATGTCTTCTTGTTTCTCTCAGTACCGCACATCGTCCGACAAAATGAAAAACATCCTCGCGCTCTTTCAAGTTGCACAGGTTGCATACAATCGGTAAGTCCTCGCGGTGGGGAATGTAGTTCAGATTAAGGAGTTCTCCTCTTAACCTGAACATGCATGAAATTTGTTCGGTAGTGTAGTTGTCGTTGAAGTAGCTTCTTTCCCGGAGATCGTAATCTAGTCTACTGTAGATCGTACGGTGCAGTGAACTTTTGGCTTGCTCCGTGTATTGTTCTCTTGAGGCTTCATCCAGACGAGCTATTAAGCGGTATAAGGTTGGTTTCCATGAGGCGAGGGTACTATAGTTCAGTCTTTAAACCATCCACTTCGGGATTGGATTGTTTGCAGAACTACTTTATTTGGAAGACGATAACTTGGCATATCAAGAACTTTGAGGATGTAATCGACCAGCAGCTTGAGTGTTTTGATGAATAAAGGCGATAAACCCGTTTCCAACATGATCATGTAATTTGGCGAACTCGAAGGAAGGTGGAAAATCCGTTTTATGTAAAATCTGAGCAGTTTTTCCACTCGTTCACATTTCCGACCTCTCCACGATTGCTCCGCATAAAACATAACTCATTCCGATACAGCTTCGAAGACTCTGAATTTACTGGTATGTGTAATTTCCTTATTAATAAAGCATTGCTTCCATCCTATGTTTATAGCGGTTTTCGCCTTATCAAGTTTGTCAGTGAGATGATTTTCCATGCTCAAGTTCTTAGTAAAGCAGACTCCTAGATATGTTTACTCTTTCACTATCTTTATTCTTTCACCATTATAGTGCCATAGCTCATTTGCACACGATCTTCCTCCGCTATTTTTTAGAACCATCACTTTGGATTTATTTAAATTTACCACTAGGTTCCACCTTTTACAATAATCAGCAAGCTTATTTATCATTAGCTGGAGGGACTGCGGTGTATGCGCGAGCGAATAGAAGAGCTTTAATGTTAATGCCTGCGTTCTCAATTCCTGCGGTCAATGCTTCGACTATATCTTCAATGAAGAGTGCAAACAAGCTTGGACTGAGTGCACAGCCCTGTCTAACTCCCGATTTCGTTTGGAACCACTCCGATAGGCATTTACCATTCCACACTGCTGGTTTGGTAGTCTTGTATAAATTTTGCAATACTGTTACGAACTTAAGCGACATTCCTTTCTGAAAAAGCTTGTAAAACAGGGCATTTCGATCCACGGTGTCGAAAGCAGTCTTAAAATCAACGAAAAGTACAAACAGTTTCTTATTTCTCGATAGAAACGAGTCAGCAAGCGAGCGAAGTACAAAACTGTGATCGACGGTGAAGTATCCCGATCTGAAGCCAGCTTGGAATTCACTGAGCAGGTTATTAAAATTTATCCATTCATTTAAACGCTTGAGCAAGATCGATGTAAATATTTTATATGACGAGTTCAAAAATGAGATTCCTCTTCCGTGCTTCCCTTCTTGTGGATTGGGAAAATCAAGGCATAGCTGAACTGGTTTGGAATGGTTCCTTCCTCAAAGATCTGGTTGAATACTGCTGTCAGAGTTACAACTAGAGTATCTGTACCATATCTGTAGAATTCTGCGGGTATACCATCTGAGCCCGCAGCCTTTGAATCCTTTAAGTTGATTATCGAAATGAACACTTCTGCCTTTGTAATTGGTTCATCTAATATATTAGTTTTGAAGCCAGGCTTGGCATAATGATTCAGAAACTTGTTTGGCGCATCTGGGTTAAACAATTGCTCGAAATGTGTTTGCACTCTATTTGAATTAAGTCCCGGAATAATAATAAATTTTGTTCCATTAAGTTTTCGGGCCAGGTTCCAAAACTCAGACGACTTTTTACACTTTGCAAGCTAATGTGGTTGGGTTTCCGAGTAGTCTTTTTTCGACAGAGACATTTATATTTCTGATTATACTCAATGTAGCGGTCTTTTGTAAAATTTGTCAGCCAGGCGTAAGAAAGGCTTCTTGCCTGCATGCATTTCTTGTCAAAACAAGGCTCTCTATATTCAGTTTTTCCTCGTCTGTTGTTCGGTATCTGGTATGCTCCTTTAATGCTTTTTTTAATTTGGTAATGTTTGCGTCGTATTGTTCAATCATAAGAAGTGTATCTAGACGTGTTCTATAGTTGGATGCAGATTCGTTTGACCAGCGTAGTTTGGGTAAAAGCTGTATTTGTAAATTGGCTTCATTTTTTTCTTCCCCGTCAGTAACCGGTACAATAAGAGGCATATGGTCTGAAAACGGTTTCTTTTAATTTAATTCTTTTAATTATAATATATATTTTATTCATGTGCAATTGGTTTTTTCTATTTTAAGAATTTGAAAAATTTTGAAAAATTAAAACAAAAAAATACCTGTTCGTAATCAAGTGAGACAGAGTGTCTTTATGAATTGGTTTTAGGTACATAAAAAAATTAATTTTAAAATATTTTTAACATGTATAATGTTAATATTGATTTCATCTAAAAATAAATTCTTTTTCCATTTAAGGCAATGTAATCTCTCATTCTCTCATTTACTCATTAAATCAATTTGTGGTTAAAAATATCATCAGGCACTACACTTTCGGTAGTATACTGGCTACTCAGTTATTAAGCTTCTTTTTGTGAGTTTAATATTTCATCTCAATATCCGACACCCCCAGTTGATTGTTGTAAAACTTAAATTATGGCAAGCACTCCAAATACCTGAGTTATGAAAGTGTATTTCAAAAGCAACACGCACTAAAATAGCAGCCTCTGCCATGCATGCCACACCGCACCGCACCATATCGCATCGATACAAGTAAAATGCAACAACTGATGGTGCGTTCAGCCGTAAACTATCATAATCGCGAATTTTGTTGCTGCGGAAACCGGGCGACATGATCTCCTCGAAGGGGACACCTATAAACTCTTCAAACACAAAGAACTGATGCTGTGCGTTACAATAATTCAAAATGGATTATGGTTTATTAGGTTTTCTGCGCACTGAAGGAGGACGATAGGGCAGTCCCAGCACCAGCACAAGGACCAGAAGCAGACCAAAGGACACATCATTGCGGCCGAGTGAAATACGAATAAGAGTGGGCTTGTGGCAGTGATTTATGCCATGCAAAATGAAATACACCGCGCTTCCATTGGACCAGCTCTGACCCCAAAAATGTGGTACGCATTCATGGATAGCGAATTATTGCCACATTTCCAATGCGATTCAAGACTCACTGCAAACCGTACCGCCCCGACCGGCCGAATGAATTTTGTCTGCCTATCGCGAATACGGCTGTGACGATCGGTCCAGCGATCACATAAGTCAAGTTGACACTATTAAGGCGACGATTTGTAGCCTCGAATAAAATAAACGCGGATTAGACTTCATAAGGGACAAATGCTCACTGCAAATTTATGATAAACTCTTTACAGTGTCGCTGCAGCATGCATATGGCTGTCAGAGTCGCCTTGGTTGGCAGTCGAATGTTCATATTCACGTTACTCAAATTTGTGGACGTTAATTTTTTTTTTTTTGTTTTTTTTTTTACTAAGTTCAAAAGGATCGGCAAGCAACGTTTAAGTACTTAAGCATGAGGGAAGACTGCACGCGGAGGTGACGATTGTATTAAATCGGTAAGAGCTTCGTATTGAATGCAGATTTTGAATTATGAAATTTCGCAACTGTCATTCGATATCCTTTGCGATTAAAGACTTTCTACAAAAAAAAACAAGAATGTTCTTTTGTTAATAAATCAGTAGTTGGAAGCAATTCAGGAAAAAAACGATTTTTTTCTTCCTATATCAAATACATATTTTTTTAGCAATATGAACGAACATCTTTAAAAAGCGGACAGTGCAGTATGCAGTGATGTATAATGATACTTTTTATAGGGATGGGTTACAAATAACCAAAAAATAATGTATTCAGTTTTGTATGATTACATACTTGCTTTTTAAAGTCATTTTTCGTATAATTTGATGACTTTGAATACCCAACAACAACTTGAGTGTTCTACCACCAAGTTTTTTTCTCAATTGTTTTTGGCTGGAATTATAGCTATTTCACGACCTGCCAAGGTCGATCATCAGATTCCTTTGCTCTGGTGGTGCTGGTCTACTTTTTCATTTTAATTGAAAAACTTTTTGTGCCTTCATCGTGTATTGAACCATGACCAGCCGCTTAGTAGCCAGCCTTAGTGGCGTGATGCGAAATGCGATGGCTACCAAACGGCTGGTCATGGTTCAATACACGATGAAGGCACAAAAAGTTTTTCAATTAAAATGAAAAAGTAGACCAGCACCACTAGAGCAAAGGAATCTGATGATCGATCTTGGCAGGTCGTGAAATAGCTATAATTCCAGCCAAAAACAATTGAGAAAAAAACTTGGTAGAACACTCAAGTTGTTGTTGGGTATTCAAAGTCATCTAAAAAATAATGTGAGAAACACACTGGCTGATCCACGGGGGGGGGGGGTTCGGATACGGACACCTCCCACCCTCCATGAGCATTGGAAACGTTAACGTAGTTACCTATTAATATGATAATATGACGGTTAGGTTCTTTCGATCAATGTTTAGTAAGTTAAGTTTCACCTGACCATATATACTTATGTTATATGTTTTTTTTCCACTTTATGTTGATATTCATTGAAATTAAAACAACATTATATATTGTCAAAATAGCTTAAAAGAAATCGACAGGAGATCAAGATCACCATGTGACCTAGACTTCGATGTGGCATCGCGTGGTTTTCTCCGACGAAAAAAAATTAATTTAGAAGGCCCCGATGTTTATAGCTACTATTTCCATGACCTCCGCAAGTAAACTCATTATTTGGACCAGCTGCATAGCAGAGTTGGAGGCTATGCAACTGGTCCTATTATGGCACCTGCAAACTTCGATTTTTGTCCACTACGACGAATGCATTGACTGACAGTATATTAAAGAGGCCTTTCGATGCTTTCATACCCTTTTTGGACCTTTGCCGTGGACTTATCAACATGATAACTTGCCAATATATACAGACCGGGTAGTTAAAACGTATGTAGAGAGCCAAAATGTGGAAGTATTAAGTTGGCCGACCTACTCACTGGATTTAAACAACCTTGAACATGTTAGGGGATGGTTGACACGCCAAATATATGGATCAGGACAATAATATTTGAGTATATCCGAACTATCTAAAGCCGTCAAATTAGCTTGGAGCTCGATTTCGCTAAATTATTTGGCCACTTTGTATGCATCCCTTCCAAACCGGACGTGCGAAGTTCTGGAGCAGAAAGGTGGCTCCCCACACTAAAAAAATTCTTGTTTAATAAAAATTACAATACGTTAAATTTAAGCAATGTTTGAAATAAAAAGAATCAATATTCTCTAAAATGACCCCGCATTATCTTGGTTTTAAGAAAATAATTTTTTTTAAATACTTAAATCAATAGCATTAAACTTTGCTTAAAATTTTAAATAACAATAATTATGAACTTCGATTTAAAAAAAATTAAGTCTCTATACCCTGTTCAATTTATATTTTCAGTATAGGGAAGTTGGGATATTTGCCTTTCACTCTAACTGATAGAGATGCCAATAAGTTCTAACTGTCTTAAAGCTCTTACCAGGGTTGGAGTAGTAAGCATACTAAATTAACCTATCAGTGGTAAATCTGATTCTATAAGTTTATTTTGCAAGCACACAACGAGTACGAGGGTTATACTACGTTTTCACCTACCACTTAATCCAGATTTAAGTAGATTAACCATAAATCCTCTTTGAAATCTCCTAAATCTTGAAGATTTCCCATAAAAAATTTAATCTCCTTAAATAAAGATTAGAAATTAATCTCGTTGAAATCTTCTTCGAAGTAGAAGATTCGCAAAAGAAACAAACCTTATTTCATAGAACGCGCCTATTCTAACGTCATATTTTCTCCATTGACATTCAATAAAAAAAAAACTGTCCAACATTATTTAATTTGGTTTTGTCTGGTATAATTTTTCGTTGCCTTCAAATTCTGTTTTTGTTCATAAATAAGTATACAAATAAAAAATGCAATAAAGCTACAAAGACCAAAGCGGTCGGCGCCTCGAATTTTTAATGGAAAATATTTTAGCTAACCTACAGTAATACTTTTGAAGTTGTTCTTTCCCAAATATATAAAAACGAAAACCGCGCAAAGGTGATTACAGTATTTATGTAAATATATCTATATGCTGCAAGATGTTGGGATAACAATATTATAAGGTTATTACTCATTTTTATTTATTGAAATTAAATTTTTTCACTGCACCGAAATTATTATTCTTCTTCCCAATTATTTTGTTTTTGCCTTGTTGTATTGACATTTGAATGACAATTCATAGTGAAAACGTCAAACTAATCTTTTTATCACTGGTGAAAACACTTGAAGATTAATTTTTAATCTTCTAAATTTAAACCGGATTATCTTTAGGTGAAAACGTAGCATTAAGCGCATGAAGAAATCACACCAGCAGCAGTGTGTACTTGGATGTGCAGTAGGTAGGTAGTTCATGGTCGGATATACGCTGGTTTTAACAAGATTGTAAAAATAATTTATGTGTAACTCAGTCTTTATTTTCATTGGATTTCAGCGACAGGCACCAATATGTTTGAAAAGCTCTCCCATAAGAACTGTACTGAAAATATAAATTGATCAGTGTATAGCATGCTTGGGTTAGGAGCAAGGAATGACAGAAAACAGAACTAAGGGATGTCCTATTAAAGTGGCGAGAAGTGTTTGTATAATCAAACAATTATTAACGCCAAGAGTTCTCGGCTATGTATGTTTCCCTTTATCTTTCGTTCTGATTTCGAATTGTCATTGCTTGGACACAAAGGTGAAGCGGAATCGTATCAAATGGCTACAATTGAAGTTGTAGCTTTGATACAAAAAAAAAGTTGCATGGTATAAGCAATGCTGGTATGATATTCCGCATTTTATTATCCTATCTCTCTCGCACACATTGTCACCGAGTGACGTAGTTCACCCACGTTTGTTTTTTGTTTCTGAATTTGTTTGGTATGCATTTTTGACGTAGGGCAACGCTGAATATCATACATTCATACCATGTATTCCTTATTATTTTTATTATTAAAAAGTTGTTTCAAATATTTGTTGGTAACATTGGGCAATCGATTTTCAATAGGATTGGTTTGAGACAAAATAGCTTAACGTAACTATTTAAATAGCTCGGTAAAATTTATGAAAATCTTAACTTTTAAATCTATGGACAAATATAATATAAATAAAATATATTTTTTCATGATATTTCTTTTTTTATTATAAAACTTGAACGTATTTAAATGGCCACCACGCGAATTGTTGCAAGCATCGATTCTTTTGAGGTAATTTTCAACCACTTTTTGACACATATTGGGCGGTATCTCAGCCATAACTTGACGAATGTTGGTTTTCAAGTGCTCAAGAGTTAAAGGTTTATCTGCATAAAAACGGTCTTTCGCGTAGCACCACAAACAAAAAGTCCAGCGGTGTAAAATCGCATGATCTTGGTGGCCAGATTACGCGGCCAGGAAATATCTCTTGCAATAAAGCCATATTCGCTCGAGTTGTGTGGCATGTGGCACTGTCTTGTTGAAACCACATATTCTCCAAGTCATATTCTTCAATAGCAGGCAAAAAAGAGTCGGTTATCATATGACCATAACGCTCCGAATTGACGGTGACAGTCGTTCCATCGTCGTTTTCGAAGAAGTAAGGTCCAATCACACCTCCGGACCAAAAAGCGCCCCAATCAGTGACATTTTGTGGAGGTAATGGTCTCTCTTCAATTACTTGAGGATTCTTAGAACCCCAAATACGACAACTTTGTTTATTAACATACCCACCGGGTGAGAAATGTGCTTCGTCGCTGAAGAAATTTTTTTTCGGAAAATCGCCGTCCACCGCCTGTTGTTCAAGCACCCATTCGACGTATCTACGATGTTGTGAATGGTCAGCTGGTTTCAGTGGTTGTGTGAGCTGGACTCTATATGGATGTAGGTGTAGATCCAAATGCAAAATACGCCATAATGTGCCGTAAGACAGTCCTAATTCCTGAGAACGACGAGGAATCGACAAATTCGGGTCTTCGGCAACACTTTCACTTACAGCAGCGATATTATCAGTGGTGCGAGCGAAACGATGCTTACAATATCTGTCACCAATCCAGTCTCTTTAAATTTGTTCACAATTTTGCTTGCGCAGTTGGACGATTATGTAAACCATAATCTCCTCTTAAATCAAAAACACTTAAAACATTTAAAATACCCATCCGCAGGATGAAGTATGGTACCTTTGCACATAACCAATCCGTCAAAGCAGGGGGTTATTTTTAGAATATGTTTATATGAGAATATTTATTTATGACAGCTGCAATGAGAGCTGCATCCAATAGATGTCAAGAAAAGACATACATAGTTCGTATCTCGTATGCGACATCTTAACGTGCCACTATAATAAGTTGGGTACAGATTTCTGACATAGGATAATTTTGCTGCAATTTTTGGTCAGCTTCGATTGAAATATTTTGCGATTCAATAAAATAAAATAATTTTCATCGAAAATACAATAGACCAAGAAAAAATAGTTTAACTTTAAGTGGTATTTAAATAACATATTCAAAAATAAAAACAACAAAGAATTCCTGACTGAAACCGAGTAACGCTGTGCTTGTAATATTGACTTTGTATAATATGTTGTCAATTTTTTGACGGGTTTCATAAAAATAATATTTCCTATTGGAATTATTTTCAATATTGGAGTTTCAGAGATGTGAACTAAAAACTATTATTAAGTATTAATGTGCAATTTTTGACATTGATTTTTTGTGGAACAGAAGACAGGAGAATTTATATGTCTATTCAATAAAAAATGTTATTTTTACTTTCTATGCAATGTGTTCTTTTGTGAGAGCGTGAGAATTTTAATAATAATACACATCAAAAATATTGTTGGAATGAATTTTGGAAGTGAAAACTTCTATAGGCACGTTGTGCATTCTCCGGTACTTGTAAAAAGTAGAGATTCATAAGATGATAATATCAACATGCTAAAGATGTGCAATATTCATCCATGCTAATGAACTATCGATGTTAAAAGATAAAACACAGATCTATCATTCAAAACATCGATACCAATATGGTGTAATTTTATCGATGTTAGGTCATATAATTTTAGAATTTTAGAGTGATATGTGTAGTTGTGTAGTTTGATTACACGACTGCCAAATTCGCAGTATTTACTGCCAAAATACTGATGTCATTAATTTAATTAACGACATTCGTTTACACGAAGCTAAAATAATGACAGATAAAAATACTGCCAACTGGCAGTAAAGAATGAGATCATTATTTATTGCAAATTGGCATTATTTAAAAATTGTTGTCAGTACTTTATTATAATTTACACGATGTTAGTAAAATGCCACAACTTAACGAAAATTCTATTTGACAGTTTTTTAATGACAAATATACTGCCACATTTTCGACCATTTACACAACAAACAAAATAATGCCAATTTGGCTGTCGTGTAAATCCGGCATAAAGAATTTTGTCAAATGTTGAATATAAATAGTCATTTAATGTTTCTGAGTCGTACAAATTGCCAAACAATTAATTAATATTGGTACATACAAAAAACAAAGAAGTGAAGCATTTTAATGCAAAATTAATAGATTTATTGAAAAAAAGACAAAAAAACTCACCAAAAACAGAAAAGGCATTTTGCCGGACTTCCAATTTGTTTATAACGATAACATCGATGCCCAAACCGGAACAAGGAGAGATTCCCTCTTCTTGAGACAGCACGACTCTGGTGAGTTTTTTTCCAACTTCACTCTTCACCACATCTTCCAACACAAACAATTTATTATCCACACACAATTGTGAATGATAAGCAACAATTCTAATCACCTTGATTTAAATTTGAATAAAATTATAACGAAAATAAGATACACGATCTTTGGAACTATTTATAAAAATTAACAATTTCAATTACAATTACTTTACACACAAATCACAAAATCAAATTTCAATAAGACAAGTGCAAGTCAAAATTATCTGTCAACTGTAGTTTTCTTACACGTGAAGCCTATAAATTGTTAGCACATAACGTAAGCAAAAACAATGGGTGGCACATACTCCAAAATATATAAAATAATTAAGGCATTAGGAACTTCAAAAATTGAATTGACTAGTATTGAGAAAAAAACAAAAACAAATACATGGAAAAAACGTTGACACGTAAAAATATAGTCATTTATAACATTAAAGAAATAGAGACGGATAACATTTCTCTACAAAAATATGTTCTGGAATTCTTAAATAACAATTTAAAAGTTAGGACAAACATCTATGAACTGGACTTCATAAGATCGGTGACAAAACACGACCAATTTTAGTCGGATGTACGACTCAAATTAAAATAGACGACGTCATTAGGAACAAGTTCAAATTAAGACATTACAAAAAAGGAAATAATATACATAAAAGAAGATGTGATGCAACAGGATATGTTGAAAGGAGACATGAACATAACCGTAAGAGAAAATGATACAACAACAACAATAGCACCTATACATAACACTCTCAATAAACAAACTAATGTTACCCAGATTAATAGAACTAAATCAATCAAAAGGACTTATGAAAACGAACCACATAGGTACATCCAATTATAAAACACCTACAGTTTTGTCTAGGCTAAATAACATTATTAAGTCATTTAACAAAACAGTCATTAAGGTCCGTTTGCTGATTCGAAACATAAATCCTGTTAATAGCTAAGTTCCACATAACTTATAAGTTATACAACATGGAAAAAAGTATTGGCACAGCTATGAATTTTAAAACTAAATTACTTTTAAGAGAAAATTAATAGATGTTATTTTAAATTCATTTTAAATAATTTGTATTTATAAATTTTCTAATAAATTTTATAAAAAAAATGCAACTTTTCATCATTTTCAGTACACACATTTTAATGATTTATAAAAAGTCCATTTTTGCACACCCTATATTGCTCACTAAAAATGTAGCGTTTTAAGAACTTTCCATTTATTTTTATTATCGTAGACGCTTATTTAATAAAAGTCGTTGTCAAGTAAAGTTTTTTATTCTTGAAAATAATAAAAATTGAGAAGTTTTAGTGCTTTTGTTAAGTTTTTTTTTATAAACTTAATTAATAATTGTTAAAAAATGTCAAGGAAGGGTAAGGAAACTACCAATAGTGAAAGACAAATTATTTTAGATCTGCACTCGAAAGGAAAATCCTTTTCTGAGATCGGGGATATTATCAACAGAAGCCGTTATACTGTTCGCAGCATTGTAAATCGGTTTAAAGATGCAGACAGCTTGTTAAATAACAAAAGAAGTGGAAGACCAATGAAGTTAACAAGGAAAGAAGAAAGGTCTGTCGTTAATTCTATAAAAAAAAACCCGAAAGTGACGTCCTCTGAATTAGCGGCAGATATTTCCGAACAATTTCGAAAAACGATTTCGACGAAAACCGTCAGAAACATTATACATAATGCTGGTTACTTTTCCCGGACTCCAAGGCCAAAACCGTTTATAAGCAAAGTGAGCTAAATAAAGCGTTTGGAATTCTCAAAAGCTTACATGAATAAGGAACCAGACTTTTGGGACAAAGTTAAAGTTATATTTTCCGACGAAAGCAAATTTAATATGAATGATGGTCGAGAATTGGTGTGGCGGAAACCAAACACTGCTCTTAACAAAGAAAATTTGCTTCCAACAGTCAAGCATGGTGGTGGTGGAGTCATGGTATGGGGGTGTATGGCGGCATCGGGAGTAGGGGAGTTAGTTTTTATAGATGGCATTATGGATAAGATGGTATTTCTTAATATACTCAAGAATAATCTGAAGAAAAGTGCGGAGAAATTGGATCTTGCTGAGAGCTTCTATTTTCAACAAGACAATGATCCCAAACATACTGCGCATGTGGTCAAGGAATGGATCCTCTATAATACTCCTCATACTCTCAAGACACCGCCACAGTCTCCAGACATGAATCCCATTGAACATCTTTGGGATGTTTTAGATAGAAGAATTAGAAAACACGCTATTACTAGCAAATCCCATTTAAAAACAGAGCTTTCTGATGAATGGTCTAAAATTGGTCCGGAAACAACGAAAAAACTCGTTTATTCGATGCAGAATAGACTCAAAGAAGTCATTAAAAATAAGGGAATGCCAACTCGCTATTAATTTTTTTTCTTTATCAAATTAAATTCATTTTGCTTATAATTTCTTAATTTGTGCCAATACTTTTTTCCTTCAAAGAACTGTAGTTGAATTATGTTATCGTTATTTTTGTTTATTTTAAAAATATAATTGTTATTTTTGTTATCACATACTTTATGAAATTAATTAAAATAAATTATTATAAAAGAATTTTTAAAAAAACATGGTTACTTTTTACTAAAAAATAATTTCCTTTATAAAAACACAGGTGTGCCAATACTTTTTTCCATGTCAGTACATAAATTTATTTATGTTGCACATAAAAATCTATGTGAAACTTAGCAAAGTAACAGATTTAAAATACATCTAAGTTCACTTCGAACTATGCGATATGTCAAAATTTAAAAATATTGCATACAAAATTTAAAATTGAAACGGTGAAACTATGTTTTTATTTAGTATTTTTGTTTATCAAATTAAAAAATGTTGCGATTTGTGCGATACACTTGTCGTCTGCTGGCAATCGTGAGTTATTGGAGACGGCCACCGGCATACTTCGGAAATTTGTTGAAAATTCAACGTTCGATAAGGCTTACCAGTTTCATATCAAAGCCGAAGAGATCGTTGGTATCTGGCAGCTACAGTAACTCGTAAATTCGCGATTGTTGCCGCTCCTGCCGGTGCTACTGTTGCTGCTGCAAGCAGCTTCAAAGCCACCATTTTTATAATTTGAGTGTAGTGTTGGCGTCATCCTTGGAATTGTCCTCACCATCATCGGCAGTTGCCTCATCACACCAGAATCATGGTGCAATGTAGTCGCCGTCGCGGCGTCGACAATTTCATCTGGAAGCGTGGCGTCCACTCCACATCCATTCGAAAACGATGGAAACTTTGTTTTCGTTTTGGCAAAATTAGCAGTTTTGCCTGCGAAGCGGGGTTTGAGAAAATTAGCAATTTGCACAAGCACCGGCACAAGCTACACCCAAACACAAGAGTACAAGTGAGAAACGTCGCAAGGTATAGTTCCACTTTCCCATCCGTTTTTCTTTCTTTTTGTATTTTAAAGTTATCTCTGGATTTAGATTCGAACTCGCTGTTCGTCGAGCGCGTCCTTATAATCGAAGTTTCAATCAGTTACTGTTCTCTGCTCTTTTATTAACCGAGAATTCATCAAATGAAGCAAAATATTCATTTCCCTCATATATTTGATGAGGAATTCCAACTTCAGGGATTTCAAAGATTTAAAGATGACGTGAAGTATCCAGAAATTCAAAATACATTTTTATTTCTTGTATATGTTAAATGCGTTGGTAAATAAGAAAACCAAATACCGAAACAGTATTTTTAACAGTTATTCAATCCCTTATGGTGCAAAGCTCTATGTATTACTTAAGCGCTTATGTGGAACATAAACTTTATAATGGTGTACATATTACTAATAACATTGGTAAATTCCTCTCACGAATAGTTCGTATTTGTTTTACAAATAATTCATACTATTTACTAATAAATTTGTTCTATTCACGAATAAAAACTAATATTAGTAGACAAATTTCATTCGTGAGATGACCGTACGCATTATTCGTAGAATGTACGAATTATTAGTAGAGCAATTTTTTTTTTGTTATTTTACTTACGAATACATTCGTATGTTCATACACGGTATTAGTACTATTTACAAATCATTCGTAAAACTAACTTTATTCGTGGAGAACCGTACGAATCATTAGTAGAATGCACTAATTATTAGTAAAAATACGCATTATTCGTAAGATACACGAATTATTAGTAAAAATTAAAAAAAAAAAACTGTAGTCTAGTCGGAACCCGTTATTTATTTCAGCGGTTTTAGTTTTTCAACGTGTTTGGTAATGTTTTTCGAAGTGCGCCCAATTTATTTAAAAGTTTTTTCCCTAGAAACTAAAAGTAAGAATAATAAATAACCTAGACCCAATCCCAGACCCAGAGGAATAATAAAACTCAACTAATTATTTCTTTAAATTCTTACTATAGATAAACATATCAGTGAACAATTAAAAATTTTGTGAAATCACTACGAGTTAAATATTAGGATTGGTTAAATACATTATATACCAGCTTTTTGCGAAAATTCCGAGGTGAGTGCCTTATATTTTTTTTCTGATTTTTGTTTTAGTCAATATAATTTTTGGGAAATTGTTTCTGCGTTAGCTTTCACCCCGACATGACGCACCGCCGATAACATCTTGAAATTTCTTGATAAGCAGTTTTATAAAATGCCTCAGGCATCAACAACAAAGTTACGCTTTATTACATGAGATGTAAGTAGATGTTCTATTGGCAAACTTAGTGAATCTTAAATGTATAATTTTTTTTAGCCGCTATATGATAGCAAAGACACCTCAACAACAGTCACAGTAAAACAACATCACTACAATTAATTATTTAACTTAATTAATTTTAAAATAATTAAAAAGTTTGTTTGCTCATTAAATATAATATTACTATTGTTTTTATTTAAATCGAAATTTTATTTCAGGGAATTTTGTACCATAAACGAATGGCGCCGTACAATGAACTAATGAAAAGTAAAAGAATTAGTAAATACTACGAAGCTATTCGTACAATATACGAACGAAGTCGTAGAATGAACAAATGAAAAACAAGACCATTGGTAATATATACTAATAAATGTATAATATACGAATACCATTCGTGGCAGAAAATAACGAATAAAATTCGTACAATGTACGCAGTTATTAGTACTATTTACACATGAAAATTTTGGAGTGTGAGAATTAACTTGGTAAACTCTTTAATAAAATCTGTTATTCGTGTAAGCTGTTAAATTTACAATTTTGAGGTATTTTATTTAATTTTGGACATGACTCGCGTCATTTCAGCTATGTGACAGTGCGTCAGGTCTCTTCGGCCTTAAGTACATGTGACAGTGTGAACGTCTGACTAATGGTACCCAATTCTGAATCACTTACACTATCGCAATAAAAACTGAAAATTTCCAGCAGGGTCACATAGAAAACCTTGATATCTTCCACTGTTTTACACTTTTACAATATATCTATAACACAGGTATTATACTGTCACATTTTAACAGTATACCGTGCTTGCATTAATGTTAACCCGAAAGTGTCAGTCGGTCGCAGGGTTCAATTTAAAAACGAAGAAACCCCACGCGACGCAATGTCACACGGATAACATAACTCGTCTTACCCAACCATTTTATCATATTGGAAATTTCAATTATTTGAAATTGGGAAAACCCATATTTACGAAAGTCATAAAATCAACATGCATTTTCAAGTGGATTCTCTCCAATATAACGGTAATTTTAATGTACTTAATCCACTCTAGATAATGCGAGAAGTTTAAATTAATTAAAATACCTGATCTACGAGTTTCGTTTCTTTTAAATTTATTTGAAAATACAGTCGAACTTCGATAACTCGAACCATCACTTGCCAAAAAAAATAATTCGAGTTATCAAGACAAGAAAATTATTATAAATTACGTAATATTTATTAGCGAATAAAAAAAGTACAGTTGCTGTGATTATTTAAAATATTTTGTTATACATGACTGACGAATGGATTTGCCGGAATACTATATTTAATAGCCACATACTTTTTTCTTGACTGATTATTAATTTAAATTTATCTTCAAACGATGTTTTTAAAGTTCGCTTAACGATATATCCACGTTGGCTTTACTTTTATTGAAAACTTCACACTGCAATGTTAATATCTACGTCAGTTTCTTTTCACTTCTTATTTCGTCTTATTTTAATTTTTTAAAATAAGGCTTTGAATTCGTATTATATAACATACGTATATCAACCTAATAATGTGTGTTCTAACACCGGAACATGGGAGCTTTTACTCACACTTAACGTGATTCCGTTATTCCATTATGATTCAACACACACATATGTATGCAAACACAATGCATTATGAAATGAACTTGTAAAAATCCACAGAATTTGATAATTTACCTAAAAAATTCGACTTATCGAAGGTGACGCCAAATAATATCTTCGAGTTATCGAGAAATTCGAGTTATCGCGACATTCGAGTTATACAGGGTGCGCCAGAGAAACTTACTTATTTGAAAAAATTCCCGCGCTGTGATTTGGCGGTTAGAGTGTCGAGAGTGGGCGCATCTGGAGGAAAAGCTCCCAAGTTTTTTTCTCCCTCCAGTCAGTTTCCATCATGCTCTGGTCTAGAGAGCAGCGGGCCTTCGAAGTTGAGAGCTTCTTTTCTAACGGTCGCTCACTTGTTGCTACGCAACGTGCCTTCCGCGCTCGGTTTGAAATTCCTCCCAACAGACTCGTTCCTGCCCATAATTCGATTCTGTCGTGGGTTAACTCATTTCGGGAGTGTGGAAGTGTCGCTAAACCCAGAAATGGACTTCAACGGACCATCAGAACTCCGGAAAATATCGAAAGAGTGAGGCAGTCAGTTGTGCGTTCTCCCCGGCGTTCGGCTCGCAAACACGCAGCTGCTATGGGAATTTGTGACACCACTGTTCGACGAATTCTCCACGAAGACCTTCAATTTCATCCCTATAAATTGATATGCTGCAAAGAGTGGAGACGAATTTCAAAAATCGACTTCATCAGTGTATGCGCAATGGGGGTCGCCATTTATCCGATGTCATTTTCAAGACTGCATGAAAAAAAATTGGGATATTGTATTCTCAAATAAAAAAAAAATTAAAACAATAATTGAAGTACTTTTGTTTTTATTGACCTTTCAAATAAGTACGTTTCTCTGGCGCACCCTGTAGAAGCTCGAGTTATCAAACAAAAATTACATGTAAACTTCAGACTTCGCGCTATTGTCAACCAATTTCATTCTAGTTATCGAAGTTCAACTTATCTCAGTTCGACCGTATTATGGTCTTATAGATATAGGTTTATTATAAAGATAAAATGAAAAATGTCCACCACAAGAACTTCACTTCCCTTTATCGATCTATCATCGCCAATGGATTACACTTGATCGGTGCAATAAATTTCCCAAAAAATCAATAATTTATGTCTTTAGGTCAAACCTCCCGAGCATGTGTTATTCCATCATACTCGTAGCTACATACAGCCGTTCGTCCCTTCGTCGATCGTCATCGTAGACGTCAAAAAAAAAAACACCCATGGAACATATACATATCTCCAACGGCGATTGCCTCCAAGATAAATCAAGCGCCCGATTACATTCGTTTAATGTCTTCATAAAACAATGACAGGTATTTTTTTTTTCGTTAGGTATTTGTAATCGTATTCGTATCTGTATCTAGACTGGATGGTGCGGTTTTCTTTACCGAATCGAACCAAACTAAACCGAACCGAACCTTCTGATATCCTAATGGCTCCAGGAACCCTCGGAAGATTTTTCATTTTTATTGCCGGCCATATTTTGCCTAATAGAAACCAAGTCTCTAAGTCGAAGAAGAGATTATCAAATTTGTAATCGTGAACAAAAGCCACTACCTACTCGTATATGTTCACAGATCCCAGTCCATAGAGCGAGGCTGATGGTTCGCGTGGTGTTCGTTTGTGTGTCGAGATCACAATCCATTGGATGCCGCAATCAGTTCAAACTTTATGGTCAAATGAATAAATTAAATTGAGAAGAAAAACAACTGTGTGTTGTTTCCAAATATACATAAATAATTTAATTTTTTTTTAACATTTGCCCATAAATCAACTGCGCTAAGTCCAATGACTTTGGCCCCGTATACCTAAACAATTTCATGGGAAGAGTGCGTATAACGTTTAATTTTCACCTGTCTTGTCTGTGGGAATTTTATCGGAAAGGGTACTTTTAACCCTCTGTCCAAGGACCTCATATTGACAAATCAAGCTCTGTAACGCTTACATTAGCCGTGTTCTTTTGGAAAATCTATCGGCAGCAAAGCAGGATATTCCAAAAGTACGATCCGCAGCAGCGTGATGTTTTGTATTTTTATGTTGGTACTACCGCCCTTGTGTCTAATATTAAAATGCAAAAAATCAACAATTGATTTGTTTTTATTTCTTCAGGTTAAAGGATGCAAATACAATGGAATATTTATATATGAAGCAGTAAGAAATAACAAAAAGTTGAATTTTCCAGATCTGTGTGTTCCAAAATGTTCATTTTAAACCTATTTTATGTGTTTGACGTTTTTTATTTCAATAAATCAGATCTTGTGCAAATGAAAGGGTATATTTGCATTGTGTTTCCTTGCAAAACTGATCGCATTCATTATTTAACTATTAGGTATTTTTAAACTTCGTTTACATCCAGCTCAAAAATCGAGGTGGAGTAGAGAGGTTTATTAAAAATGAGTTATATAAAATATGAACAGAAAACAGAAATCACCTTTTAGAATTTCATTATTGAAGTAAATAGTCGTATTTTGATAAAAATTATTAACGTCGCAACAAATAAACACTGAAAAAAAGACGATTATGTCCACTGGTTGGTCAACGGTCAACTCGACTCTGAATTCAAAATGACGTACGATCGTGAAAATCTGGTTTGACACGAATTTTAGGGCCAAGTGAATTATCTACGACATCCATCAATAAAATTTCACATTTTATGACTAGGCAATAAACTACATTTTGAAATATTTAGAATGTATTTCTTAACAAAAAAATATCACCCTTTGCCGCAGATGAAATTAAAACTGATAATTTCCAATTGTTGATATAACAAAATTAAGATTTTTTAGAAGAAATCTTAATAATCTTCACAATCACACTTGACAGTTTATGTCTTGCCACGTGTTAAGTGATCTATCGGTAACGGTAACATACATTTAGCATCATGCTAATGAATGCTGATTTGTTACTAAATATAAGATATGCACTGACTTGCTCCTTAAATGCTTGGTGCTATTCCAATTTTAGAGCTTTGGTAGGGGGCGCTGCTCAAGTCTTAGTTAATTAATTTCTTAGGCAATTTGACAGCAGCTGACACAAAGCCACTCAATCGTCTTTTATTTAAGTATCTTTGATCCTGCAGTTTCGCACGAATAAGCTAACTTTAACTTTCACTTAAAGTGAAAGAGCTCCCCCTACCTATGCTTATTAATATTATTAATATGATTTTTAAAGCAACAAAAATTAATAAAACGTATTTTTTGCTTGCGTTATTAATTTTTATTTACTACTTCTGATTTTACTTTTATCGAAAGCATGTTCTTGTATTTGTAATGTTTGTAAATTCTGCTTTGCTGGCGATGGCTTTTGCCAAAAGAACACGGTTATTATTATATTTATAAGTACATATATTTGGTATTTATACAAGATCATTTGCGGTAAACAAAAAAAAAACCTAACAAGTTAAATGCTTTACACATCCGAAATAGCCTAAAGTACATTTTAGTTTTGATCCTTATAATTGATATATGCTAAATACAGGCGCTGGTTAGGTTGTATTTGCGCTAACAATGGCTCCATATTCTTCAAACTAGAAAATTATAAATTATAGGAAATTATGACGTCACCGAAAACGTAGAATTAAGAGCATCAAGTAAGGCTTATAGTTCTTATAGAGATCTACGCAGATACGGAAGGGATATGTTAATGTGTAAGCACAAATTTAAACATACCAAGCAATCGACATTCCAGTTTCCTCCACACATCGCATTCATTGACGAGATAGCTGCCACTTCAGCTTCAATCGAATTTTGAACTTTAAAAGCTATAACTTTCAAATAGCAGATATGCAGAGCTTTTTTATTAAACAGACACTTGACCATACGATTTATAATCATGTCGTATGATTTACATATGATTAGTTTTTCTGCACTCTTACAATTCACACTTTCTTGTTACTGCTAGCAAGAGGAGCTAACATTTGTATGGAAAGTTATGGACTTCTACTTTGGGTGTTATATGTACCAATCGATTGTAATTAAGGGAAGTGCCTAGAAAGATACTGCTGACTGCGTGGTGCACTAGTTAGGAATTTCGCTATTTTTGGCCTAGTGCTGTACATTTTGTGCCTTTGGTTTCGTCCAGGGCCGGGGAAAATACCCCAAATTATATGAAATTGTTAATTGTTACTAGCTAAGCCGAGTCTTGAACACTTCACGCACCGATCTTTATTGCTTTCTTCGGTCAGACCTTGGACCCTCTGACGATTCCTCAGCTATGAACTAAAAAAAAAAAACATCACAAATGCGACATCAATCAAATTAATATTAACCAATTTATAGGTGGAAGGAAGTAAGCACGATGATGGGGCTATTCGTTTTAGTCCCGTATGCCCTATCCATTTACAAAAATGGCTTTTCTTTATCTTGCTATAACTATCGAGGGATATCACTCCTAAGTCGTTATGATACTCTTAAATTAACAGGTGTGTGGCTTCCGTTCCAGCAGATTTTTTTTTAGATGTAGATGTAGATTTATTTATATCTAAGACAAAATTTTTACATTGCATTTACATTACATTTTATATTTCATTGTTATTCATAAATTAATTGTAATTTTTTTAATAATTTACCCAAATTAATATAAAATATAAATATTAATGACATTTTATTTTTGGTATACAATAGTATTAAAATAGTATCAAATGTCATATATCACAAATGCTCTATAATTAAAAAATATGGAAAAATGTGGGTGAGGTGACCCTTAAACATTTTCAAAATTTAAGTGTTACTATACCAATTAAAACAAACTCATATTTATTCAAAATTAGTTCATATGCAAATAGACATAAACCTTATTTAAGCACATTTTTAAAAAATAGAAAAAAAAATTAGTATTACAAATAATAAAGTCTTTATAACACCATAATATCATTCAAAAGCGATTCAATACTTAAAAAAATCAAAACTGAACAAACATTCCTCTACCCATTTTACAAACATTCCAGACTCTGTTAACACTCTGATTGGCTGTGATAGCATATTGAAAAGACGATAAGAAAACACCGAAAAAAAATTACGAAATGCAGTGATGCGGAAAGAAGGTACTGACATAAGATTCAGATAATTCCCTCGTAGGCTATAATTAGAAATTAACCTAAAGTTTAGATGTCCTGACCACATATAAAATGTCTTAAGAACTTTAAAGCAATACAAGTGTCTGACAAGAAGTACTTGCAGTTTGCGAAATAGATCAAAGCTATGATGTCGGCGATTTTTTCTACATATTTTTCTTACTACACATTTTTTAAGTTTAAGTAGCGGTTGAATTTTGTTACTATGACTTCTTCCCCAGCATGCAATTCCATACTGTAATTTGGAATTGAATATACCATAGTAAATTGTTCTAAGAAGTCCTGAGGAGCAAACATTTCGCAAATAAAAGAAATTTCTAATAGTCCAATTAAAATATTTTCGTAAAGACGCTGTATGACTTGAGAAATTCATTCTTGAGTCAATAAATAGTCCAAGGTATTTAAATTCGTTCACAGTCTCAACCTCAAAACATTTTTCATGACAAATAACAGCGCAGTAAAATAAACGATGAGGAATCAGAATCACAGGAACAGCTACAATTTATCATCTTATATCGTTGACACTCAGGTGTATGATAAAAGATATTAGTTGCAAATGAGTTCAATGATGATAAACTGAAGAATATTAGTTTAGTTTTTGGACTTATAACCAATTTGTGTTGTGCAAACCAATTACTTAACAGTTCAAGATCCCAGTTAATATCTCAAACAAGATCTAAGGCACTTTTGGAACCGTAAGTACAACCTATGTCATCAGCAAAAGCAGTAAGACTACTTTTAAAACTTAAACCAAATAATGAATTTATATACATTAAAAACAGAATCGGCTCTAAGACAGATCCTTGTGGTACGCCTAGGTTTATATAACTTGTACTTCTCGTGTCACCTATCTTTACACTTTGAGATCTGTTTCTAAGATATGACTTAAACCATTCAATCATGAAACCACGAAAACCAGCATTTTCGAGCTTGGTTAAGAAAATTTTGTGATTGACCATATCAAAAGTTTTGCTTATGTCAATTAACAAACCACACGGATATTTTTTATTATCGAGATTTGAAAAAATACGAGAGCAAAATTGTAAAAGTGTATCTTCGGGTGATCTGCCTTTTTGAAAACCATTTTGAATTGTACTAAAGAACTTTATATTAGTTAGAAGCCTCACAACCCTTTCCTTTACAATTGTTTTAAAAACCTTTCTAATCGCTGAAAGAAGTGATATAGGCCGATAATTATTTAATTCAATGATCGATCCTTTTTTGAAGAGAGGTATCACATCTGTACATTTAAGTTCGACAGGAAAGACTCCTGAAAAGATGCTATTATTAAATATATGTGTTAATACATCTACTAAGAACCAGGAAATATTCTTTAAAATATTGTTTGATATCCCATCAACTTCATAGGCGTTTGAATTCTTAAGATTATTTATAGCTTTCATAGTTTCTAGGGATGTAATAGGCTCAAACGCAAAGCTAATCATTTGCAGTGTATCTGAAGAATAAGAACAGACAGTGCAAGTTTCTTGAGTATCATATGATTGCAAATTACTACTAATAGTTCTAAAATAATCATTAAAGCTTCAGCAATTGACAAGTTGTCAGAAACTTCACGGAAGTTTTCACTAATTTGTATTGCAGTTGGTTTTTTTAAAAATGATGTTTTATTCAAAATATTGTTTACAATCTGCCAATCACTTCTCGAATTTCCTTTTGCTGAATTGAATTTCGAACACTAAATTTTTCGTCTCGCCCCAATTTAACGCCTTCAAATGAACTGCAGAGCTATAATAAAACACAGATAGTTCAAATTTCAATGTGATTTATTTGAATGGAATAAAAATAAGGAGAGAGTGATATGATACACAATGATTTTTCGATACCAAGCTATCGACGACCTTCTTCTTCTTCGCTGCTAGTATTTCCAGTTCACAAATCCAATCGAGATTTTTATAATTTTTTGGAATGCCGGGGAACACTTTACTTTGGTGATGAGTTTCTCCTTTGACGTTGTTAGCATGCAAAAATTTGTCGGGAATGATATCAATCCAATCGAGACATCAACAGAAATTTGGCCAAGCACCAGCAGTTGTCTTGAGAATTCAGCAGGCGATGGGTCGCTCTACAATGCCACCCATATTTTTGGTCAATTTCAACTTATTGACATGCCGGCACAAAGGCGACGATTTTAGGCATCCATTAATTTCATCGGCAGCAGTAGATTTCATGATGGCGGGAAGCGTTTGACGAAAATCTCCCCTTAGCAAAATCATATCCCCACCAAATCATCTCGAATGACCTTGTAAATCCTTCATTGTTAGGTCAAGTGCCTCCGAAAGCTCATTTATGCGCCATCATGCATTCATGCCAATTTATGACTTTGTATTCTCGCATCAATGTAGCTGTTGCCGAATTCGTGGTCATTGTGCACGTTATTGGTTTGTCAACCATGAGAAAATTCATCGTCAGCTTCAAAGCGGAATGTACAGTTCGACCGCCTTCAAATGATGTGGTATCAATGCCAAAGACGCCATAGGATACAACAGGCAAAGAAATTTGAGATCTTGGCCGAATTGTTACTAGAATCAACTAAATGACGTATGTCTTGTAGTTCCCACCGGGAGCATCGAGTAAATGCGATTGCGGAATCGTATTCCAAAGCAGCGTGATTGAAGTTTACCTTTACCACTTTTCTTCTTGTAATAACTTTTTGTCGAATTTGTGGTGGTGATTATACAGTTTGAAGCTGTACAATATAGGCACGTCTCCATTTATTGCTTCTGCACGTACCTCTTGCGTTTGCTTATCACGGATAGTCTGATTAATTATTGCAAGACGTTTATGTACGCCGTCCAAGGTTAGATCATTATCAGTGTAATAATACGCAAAAGTCGAATCAATTTCAGCAAGAAAAATAGCACATTTTGTGAATAGGAAATTATAATGTGAAAAGGACACCTGTCAAGTCGCGCACGAATAAGTCAATGTATAACGCAATCTCTCGGGTTGTGGCATTGATCGCAGCAGAGCGTTATCTAATATACATATATCTCATAAACTTCTCCACCTTTCACCTGCACGCAAAACGTCTTCTATCACAACTATCACAATGAATTTCACAATTAACCGAAATTTTCCAAGCTTCACGGCGAATTTTCCACCTTTAAGTCGTTCAATAAATCCATGGAATATTCTAGACAACTGACAAAATCCATTTAATGTGAATCAAATGCTGCAGTTGTGTGTATAGAATGGTTGGGTGGCAGTTACCGTTAATGCGACAAGATATGTACAAAAAAATGCACCAGACAGACGTATCGACAGACAGACGGAATTGCGAGATCCACTTTTCATCATTTTAATGTTAAGTTTAATTAAAATCTCGAGGTCGTTTTTTTTCAAATGCAAAACTTGCCCTATAGTACGTATGTCTATATTTATAATACAGTTGCAAAATAAACTTAAGTAAACTCTGTTCTATCTACCTTGGCCAAAACATTTTCTAAAAAAAACTTTTTTCTAGCAAAAGACTAAACACACAAGAGCAAAGAAGGAATTATTTATGATTTATAGACACAAAATGTTCCTCATTAAAAATGTATTTTTAAAAATTGACTTTCATTAATCAAAATGTCGCGAAGAAAGAGAAGTGTGTGCCTTTTGGAAGACCTGTTGTTCTATGCCCATTCGCCATGAAAATATATAAAAGAAGAGAAAAAGAAGAAATTTTATCTCTCTATCTCGTTTAAAGCGCTTAAAGAGCTTATACTCTTGAATTGCAGATGGAAAACATCAACACCAACATTATCTCTCTGATTCCTTTGAATAGTGATATGATAAGTGTGTGGAAACATTATTGTGTTTTCGTGTATTAACAATAAATTGCAGGCAACACCATTAATATAGTATAATAATTTTAAATTATGCATATCACGTTTAAGCTTTGATATAGCGAACATAACGCTCAGTTTAATCTTATTTGGATGCACTCATGTCGAAACAAATATGAGCGGAGCCTCATATCGCCACCGTGCTGCGTGCAAATCATCACACATGCTGCGTTATGATACAAACACTATCTCCACACGAATATGCGGACAATAAAACTCATCCTGTTGCTATTTGCAACACCAAAGTGCAAATTGGATATATACTCGAACGAAACGAATTGAACAAGGCAAATCCTTCTCGACATCCATAATACCACCTCACCATATCGACATAGCCATCGCCGAACCAAACAGTCACATCACACGGCATATAATGTGTTCCTAAGTCATTTTTACAGTTTACACCTTTATGCAAATCCGGAATATGTTCGGGAGTGCTATAGCAAAGAGCCTACAATTCGGGGATGCACTTCGATTTGCTGCTAGGGTTTTGACATGTTTTCTCAGTTTACGAATCTCCCACTCGCTGTCTGGTGATGACTGTTTAGGTACAATTCAAAAAATCGATGCTGTGCCAACAGCATGAGTACAACATGTCAGAGTATCAATCGCAACTTTATATGACAGCTCAGTTTTGTTTTGATTTTTTTTATATTTTTTTTTGTATGCAGACTCTATCATATGTAATTTCATAAATATTTCATAACTATATAACGTGTACTCATATGACAATGATGCCATAATATTTACACTCTGAGTAAAGTGACACTAAAATTGACAATATGAAAGAGTTGAGTGCCACTTCAGCTTGCTGGCCACTGAGAAGCTTGGCCTTAATATTTATGTAAGAAATAGAAAAACAGAAATCTGTTTTTTTGGGATTGTCCTCAATAAATTGATTAATTGGATGAACAAATAATAAAATTTGAACAGTAGTTATGGTTACTTTAAAATCTAACTGTTAAAGTTATAGTATACTGCAAGGTTGGGCGTAATTATAAGGACCAGGAATGGTGAATGTCGAATGTAAATTATTATTATATAATAATTATTTCACAATTTTTTTTTTTATGGCGTCGTTAAAGAATTTTTTTAGAGATGCCACAAACATTTATATAAATTAAAAAGGTAATGCAATATTTCTGAATTTTTATAAATATTACATTGTTATATCTATTTTTCAATAGACAGTTATATCTATTTTTCAATAGACAGTTAAGCAGTCAGATAGTCCAATTCGCCAGATAGAACAAAACTCAGTTTTTCAACAGCCAGATACAACTTAATGCTGGGAATAAAGTTATTTGCTTATTTAAGACGTGACTATGGAGTTATTCTGAGGAATAAAATAAATAATATGATTAAAGAATAGTTTGTCAATATATTTTGTTTTCAATTTTAATTAACATGGACTTATTCGAAATAATCGATGACGAAATTATCGAATAAAAAAATGCAAATGGTTTATTCGACCAGAATAAACCTTGTCCTAATCATTTTTCAGAATTGTATGATATAAGTAACATTAATTTGCATTTAAAAGACCTTAGGGCATACTATGCTTATTGTTAAAATAATAAAAAAAAACTTTACTAGAAAAAAATCAAATCTAATTGAATCTCTTTAAAAATGTTTGCGGTTCTTAAAAGGACTGTTGTATATTATTTTTGAGTCTTAAGCATGTTCAACTCGGATGCAAGCAAGTCTAGCCGACTGGATGTCTTTTGGTATAATTGTGATATGCTTGACATGAATTGCGCACTAATTGGTGTATTCAAAAATACCAACCAAATATACTTCACTGGCTTCTTGTAGTGATATTACAGCTGAACTCTGGAATTGCAAAGCGGTTTTGAAATCGTAAGCAATCACGAACTAAACGTTGAAAAGGTAACTTAACAATCAACAATTCAATACTCTTCTGATAACGACAGATTTCACGAAGACATACAGTTCCAGAACTATAACGATGTGGTTTCTTTACACCTCCTGTGGCTGGAACAATTTTGGGAGCTGCCTATGTTGCCACCTGCTTACGTGGAGCCTTTCCACATGTAGATTTGGGGACAGTTTGCTTTGTACGAGCCATTCGTCACTTTTTACATGAGCACACTTTTTTCACAAAAAAAAAAAAAAGAGTTTAATCATTTTTTTTAACATTGTAATCTATTAGCATTGTTAAAAACGCACTTTTTTCAAAATCAAATATATGTATGTTGAAGACAGGTTAAACAAGAAACAAACCCGAAATATGCTAGGAAGTGTAATCTGAATATTTTTGAATCTGACATAATTTATTATTAATCTATAGAATATATAACCGATTGTGTGTTCTTGATTAAAAAAATTCAGTGCTACTATATCATTATTTAAGAGCCAAGTAACTTTATTTGTCTGATAGTTAACTGGATCCTTAACTGATGATTGAAAACTTGGCTCTTAGTGCTCCAAAACTCTTCGAGCTTAAACATAAAATACAGTCGTACATGTAGTAGGTATCGATAACTTTTACAAGAAAAAATATAAAAGTTCATAAGATTAAATGTAAAATGATGTAAAAGATGGAAATCAATCAAATGAAAAGAACTTTTAATAGATTGAGTTAATTTTCATCTGGATTTTAGTAAATACGCATACACATTTTTATAAAAAAAAACATTTAATGGACATTAAAACTTAATGCGTACATATGTATAATTAAAACAAATGATTATTACATTATTTTAATATGTGTTCAAAAATATGTGTAGGTCGGTATGGGCTTAATGATTCAACATATTAATATATATAAAATAGCATTGTGAGGTATCTGAAAACAATATATTGATTTCAGTTAATTGAGTTCTATACTGGATACTTTACAAATCACTTTAAAAACCTGTACTGAACTCTGAAGATTAATTAATAGATTATAATCCATTTACTTAAATGTAAATTAGACATACAAAGTTCTTAAGAACAGTTTTTTTTTAATAAATAAATAAAATTTTCAGTTTAGAAAAAGTCTTACCAAATTGATATGTCATTTACATATAATAGATTTCAACATGAATTGTCTTTCTTTGAAATAGCGAAGATAAACTTTTCTAAAAATTTCATTTGCAAGCAATTAAAAATCATAATATATTATTTTGCCTTATTTGCCCACGAAACGAAAGAGCTGATACCCGAACTTGATTATAGCCGTTTCTTACAGATCTATATTTTGTAATTCATAATGGAATGGTAAATTGTGTAGACAATTTATCGTTTACAGTTCTAGTTAGTCTAAGATATGTAGTTTCTGAATTGATCACTAAAACTTCCTCAGAATTCCCGTTTGTGCGCACAAACCGCACAAACATTTTGTTTATAAAAAACCCCAAATTACCATAAGCTTATCTTGAATACAAAAATGAAGAAGACTTAATAGGAAGTATCTGTGTGCATTAACTCGTCTCCACATTCGTGTGAATAGCGATCGAAGAAGCATAAATACAGTTCGCTCTATCGTCACTTTTAAATGTAAAGTTAAGCTCAATTTGCCACACACTAACATTTTTTAGCGTGAAATTGCTCCAAAAGTGCTAGTGACACATAACTTGATGAATGTTTGTATGCTAGTAGAAAGGGTTTTAATGGATGAGCTTATTTTTAAACTTAAGAGAACAAAAATTAGAGAAATACTCGATCTACAGGGTGGGCCACGAATCGTGCTACAATAAGAAATTTAAATAACTTTTATTTTAATCGATGTATTTCATTAATTTTTTTATTGGATTAAAAATTAAATTTAAGTTTAAATACTCATGGTTTTTAAAGATGATAAGCCGCAAATGACCTCCACGCTCATCCACGTATATGCGGCACCTGATCAGAAAATTGTTCGTTGCGGCCTGAAGGGTTGAAATTGGGATCGCCTCAATTATTGTCTTAATGGACTGCTTTAATTCAGTCAAATTCCTGGGTTTCGTTTTGAAGACTTCCTGCACTTGCTCCATCTTGTTGAATCCAAATCCTGCTGAAAGGAATACGTTTTCGGCGAAGTTCTGGGTAAAAAAAACTCCTTCAACATCTTTAAATAACGGTCCCCATTGATAATATGTGTTACACCGTTTTCTTCAAAGAAGTATGGCCCGACAATACACATTGATGAAATTGCGCACCACACAGTGACTCGTTCTTGGGGCAGTTCCGTCTCATGGAGCATTTCTGAATTATATTCACTCCATATACGGCAATTTTGTTGTTAACATTGCCGTTTAAGTCAAAATGGGCCTTGTCTTCTTCGGCCATTTGGAATCATTTTTCGGCAAAATTCGAGGCGAACAGGCAAATCCTGAGGGTTAATCTAGCTGTAATTTGGACTTTGTACGGAAATAAGTCTAAGTCATCATGATGTATCCGTTGTAATGACCGTCTGCTAACCGCAATTTGGCCCGATATGTTTCGCGTCGAAACACTTGGATTTGCCTGTATTGCCGATGCAACAGCCACGATTGTATTCTGAACCTGAACATTGGGATCTCGATGATAAGGTCTTCGTCCGATGCTTCCAGATTCGGCAAACATATTCACCAGCCGCATAATGGTCCATCTACTCGGGGGAGTACCGCCAAATTCCAGCATAAATTCCCTTTGGACGGAAATGACGGACTGCAAAGAATGGTATCGCTGCACTATCCAAATCCTTTTTTCAGTATCCCAAGCATTCATTTTGATAAATCTAAATAGTAGCCTATAAAATAAAAAAAAAGTAAGCCGACTACTCACATTGAAAAAAATTATTACGTTTTATTTGTGTAGCACTATTCGTGGGCCACCCTGTATGATATTTTTTATTATTTATGTTTTCATCATTAAAATTATATCTTTTTATATATTATTTAAATCAACAAAGGCAACACTGATAGATCTTTAGCTGTTCTTCTCAAGAATGCCAGATCCATTCATGAAACAACAGATGTGAAACTACTAGTGTTTAAATAAAACAGGTAAATGTCATTAAATTATTTGGTTTTGACAGTCTTAGTAGTCAATTTTACACAACTACAAAATATTTACACTAGTTGCCGATAGACACCGATCACGTGTAAATTACAACTGAGGCCTTTTGAATTTATGAGCCATGTGCCCTGACGTTAGCCAATTTATAAGTGGTATTTTGTAATTATTGTTAATCGCACTTTAGGAGCAATTCACATTAACCTTGCACAGTCATACAATTGGTGGTCTGTACTGTTACAACACGGACAAGTACGTTTGGTTGCTTTATCTGCTCCAACGGATGCAAAGAATATTTCTGCTGGTGTAACGTCTCTTGTTTCCAATAGCTTCTAACAACTGAAAATGAATTGCCAAAAATTTGAGGAACTCACTGATGAACGGTAATGCTCTTGACTCCTTAAGTGGTTGTTCTTATAAGCCATGTCACTCGGTATAGTTTTTTAATCAGGAGGTGAATGATTAGTTGATGGATGATTAGTGGATCCCAACTATTAGTGTGGGCTCCAAGGTTCTTAAGGCCTTACAGACACTCCTTATTCGTTGTATCATGGAGTTCCTTTATTTGTTTACTTACTCGGCAATATTGACATGCTCCTGCACTTCCCATTAAGTAGTGCAGTAGTTAAAATGTATTGTCATATCTATATTTCAGCATCTGTCATACTGCTACATAGCAGGCTGACAAGACGCCGTCAATTTCTGATTGATTTTGTAGAACCTTACCGTTGGTTTGAACGTCTGTTTTTCGCTGTAATTGGGGATTCTCCTTTATCTGCAAGCGATTGATTTAACCGGTTCATAAAAAAACTAATGTTTCATTGTAGAAAACTGAATATGTTGATAATTTCCCACCACTAATTATTCCCTCATCTTGATTAAAATGTTCCTCCCGATCGGCGTATATCACAAAAAACTTCTTCTTTAATATATGATAACTGTTTAAACTGGAAAGTGTATATCCTACTAGCAACAATATCAAAACAGCAAAATTGTCTCTCTTCGGAGCTTCTTATTTTTATTTCAGTAACCGCCACACATATCTACGAGTAGGTATATATGAGATGCATACTCATTGTGCATGTCAATAGCTTTGGTAGAAACATCACCACCGCAATGGCCATACTGACTTCTGTCCTGGAATAAATGCAGCAGCACCCTGGCAACATACTATATAGAGATAGAGATGGAGATGGAGGTAGTGGTTGTAGCATCCCATTCAAAAGGACAGCAATCCAAAACATTCGTCGGTGCCTACACGGTGCCAATTAAAGGGGACTTGGGGTGTAAATTGATTGCCATGTTCCTTGACTACTCCTGGCCTGGTTGCCTGTTGTTTCCTGCACTCCAATATAACCAAGCAAAGTTTGCTTGAATTTGAATTGAAAATGAGCTACCATAGTATACTAGTATATGTATTGTATACCAACGACGAGACAACTCATGGTTTTAGCATAGTATCTACTCCCCGCATCCAGTATTCCATGTTGTTGTACGCTCTACTTTCTATGCTGGACGAGCAACGATGACTTCAGGATGAGGATGGAACTGTGTGCTGCAATCACTAGCGTGCGACTGCATCAGTGCGCCGCTCCTTGCGCTCGTAAGAATGGTGTTTTACACGAGTTCGGATTTCGAAAACTGTCAGGGAGCAAGGGAACATGCATAAACTGGGCTACTGTTTGACTAGCCACTCCATGTGGAACGCAGATCATGGTGCGTCCAAGTCCAAGGGTGTTTGCATGATTTAAAACCGAGTCGCATAAAATGTGCTGCACACGCGGTGCAACTGTATACATCGAGTGTCTTAACACTTCAGTTACTATGTATCTAGGAGTTTCTAATTCGTTTTTTTTTTGCATAAGGAGTGAGAAAAAGGACCCCTTATACAATATGTTTCCAGCTCTACATAATGGAACTCGGCTTGGTGGTGGTGACATTTCGAAATTGCACCTCGCTCGTTGCCAATACGATATGCCACTACGGGTGTGTGCGAATCCGTACACACGACTTTTGCTTAATTTGGCAGACAGGAAACAAATTTACGGTATTTTTTTTTTTGTGATTTATTTTAATTAACGCAACGAAGGTGTTAATTGGCATAAAATTTCGGTAAATTTCGCGCGACACTTTTGGTTTTACATGATCAGCGAATTTTGGGTGGCTGTGACATTTTACGCATTCGACTGTCAATAGGAACATGAACAGCGCCTTGTACTCGTATTCTCCCTGAACCAGAGGTGTTGTTTGGAACTGTGATTACATACGAGTATTGAAAAATCATTTTGGGTGGGATGAGTTAACTGATGGTATTCCTTTTCCCATTCCCACATATACTATATCATGATGGTTGTAAGATTTTAATATCAGAATGAATAAGAAGAAACTCGGTAGGTACTCGGTAGACTGCTCCGCTAGCACTTTAATATAATTAAAATAATAATTACTTTTAATATATCAGTAAAATCAAATTTGTTAGTAAATAGGTTTTTTCTTGTATTGTATACATTTTTCCACCGAAGGCTACAAAGATTTCGTACCTTAGTGTTAAAATAAGTTTAAGTGAAACAACAAAAATTTTAGTTTGCTAACATCCAGATTCATATGATGTAGCTAGGATATCAATTTTATATTGACCACATTATCAGGCTCCTTCATGGACTATTATGACTATTTTTAAATTCGACTAACGAGGAATAAGCGACATATCTTTTTACATTCATGCAATTTAATTTATGAAGAAAAAAAAGCATTAGGTAACTTAATAACCAATAACTTGTAAAGCGACACTCTGATTAGATGACTTCATTAAAAAAAAATGGTCCACAGTCCATTTTATGACATCAATCGAAAAATGAGCCTCCTCGCTGAAAAATGTAGATTCAATGTCCTGTAATTTTGGGCGCATTCTGAACAAAATGTCTAAAAAATGTTTACAAAATTTTGTAATTCGTCATGATAAATATATTTAAATATATATTTTTGCTGAAAGTATATTTGGTAGCAAAGACTGGTGCAAACTAAATTCTTGATTGAATGTGTTTTCATTAGTCAGACAAAAAGTGTGACCTTAGCTTTAAGAACTAGATATTTTAAGCAATTATGGATCATTATTCAACAATATTTCTTTGCTTTATTATTTCCCTTTTAGACTTCGAGATAAAGTTTTCGTGGAAGAAAATAAGGCTCTTAGTGAGGGTTCGGGTCAAAATACTGTCATAATACTTTATTTAAAATACTGTATCTCAAAACACTGTATTTCAAAATACTGCATGTACAAAATACGGTATGATCATAACACTGTAATTCAAAATTCTGTGTTTCAAAATTCTGTTTTTCAAAATTCTGTATTTTGAAATTCTGTATCTCAAAATTCTGTATTTCAAAATGCTGTAAATAGGCTGAAAAATAAAAATCGTTTTTATAATGTAAAAAAGTGCTCACTTTTTTACATTATGAAAACGATTTTTATTTTTCAGCCTATTTACAGCATTTCGAAACACTGAATTTTGAAAACAGAATAATTTTTTTAAGAATACATACGTATATCATAATAATTTTTCATTAGCCTTATATTCTGATATACTTTTCTTAAATATGTACCTATGAGAATTCAGAAGTCTTTCAATTAAACAGAGGTTCTTTCTTTATCCCTTCAACACGTGGATTGATTTACCTTATTCTATTTTGCCTTCCTATTTTAATTCTTAAAATTTCAACTTACATTCCTAACGCTTGACAATTTCAAGGTTAGTTCGATTGCATTGCCTGACTCACAATGCCACTTACGTTTTCGTATTATAGAGTCAATGGGTTCCTGACCTGTCCTCACATGTAGTTCAGAAGAATGGGTTCATTATTAGAGTGGGACAGTCGTAGTTTGGTCGTTAGGCCTACAGAGTTGTTTCTCCATATTTTGGCCAGCATTTCGAATGTAGCCTTTGCTTTCCCGATTCGGCTGGTTTTGTTTTATTTTGTTTGGTCCCGCCATCAGTAGAGACAATACTACGAAGATATTAACAACAATCTACCACCTCTACGAGGAAGTTCCAAGGCTGATCATTTTTGTTTTTGCCATATTGATCTTAAGCCCGACGCGTTCAGCTTCTCTCTCGACCCTTATTGTCATTTGATGGCGATCCATAATCCTATGAGAGACTCGTCCGCGTAGTCTAGATAGTTAAGGAATGATTGCAGGTTCCACTGAATTCCTCCATTTGTAGTCGACAAAGCTGCTTGTAGCACATCACTTATAACCAACAAGAACAGTATTGATGACAGTATACAACCCTGTCTAACCTCACTTTGGATTTCAAACTCCTCTTACAACTTTTGTTTAAGCAGAACATGATACTTGGATCGCTAATTACGTAGCTCTAATAATTGCAATCAATTTATCGGGGATTACCCTTCTCCAAGCAAGCCAGATAAATTATCTATTGACACTGTCGAATGGCTTTTCGAAGTCGACGAACAGCAGCTGAAGTCGTGATCGATATTCAAAACACTGTTCGATGATGATGATGGTCCATAGATGAAGATCCAGTGCGGAATACTGCTTGCTGAGCATCAAGTGTGTCTTCAAGGTGGTCTTTTATTCACTTCAGGACGATTTTTGCTATTACTTTGGCTACTGCAGGCAGCACCCAAATTCGTCTGCAGTTTTCTCACTGCGTAAGGTCTCCTTTCTTTGGAAGCTTTACAATCAATCCCTTTTTCCACTCCTCAGGAAAAATCTCACTCAATAAGTGGAAGCAGAAGCTCAATCGATGTTGTTGTCACTGCTTGTAAGAGTTCTGTGGGAATGCCGTCAAGTCCAAGCGCTTTGTTGATCTTCAGTGCTCTGATTGCGGTTAAGATTTCTTGCCGTCTGGGGATACAGTGCGTTAATCAAAACTACGGACGGTTCATTGGGTGTTGGGTTGACTTCACTGTTGAAAATGTAGTTAAAGACCCCAGAAAAGTGGTCCTTCCACCTTTTGAGCTGATCCTCATCCGAAAATAGCAGTGACCCGTCTATGTCTTTGACGCGGTGTTGTTTAGAGCTTCGGACACATGTAAGCTCTTTAGTAATTGTGTAGACGGTCCTACCGTCACAACTGCTTGCCACCTTGTCTGCTTCTGTTGCCAATGCATTGATAAAATTACGCTTATCGTGTCGCACGCTACGGTGAACTTATCTGATCTTCATGCGATAGTGATACCCAGACTCTGGCTCGTTTCTCCCTGCTGCTGAAGAAGCTGTAATGCGAACCTTGGCTGTTTGTTGTCTCGATCCTAGTTCAAATTTCTTCGGTAAGCTAGGCACTGTTTCCTCTTTGCGACCGACCGACTATACTTTCAGCACCGGATATAAAAAAGCAGTCCATTTATAAAACGTTAATAGCGTGAAGTTGGCCTTGGGTTAAAAATATATTGCTGTTCGGATCCCCGCTTTTTTCATGCAAAAGTATAGCAGGACTATTTCCGCCATCACTGAATACGACAAAAAAAAACAATGAAGACGTTCACTGCTCAATTAGCCGCTTTTGCTGCGAAATTCGTTTAGGAATGATAAAAAAAAAATATAAAATTACGAATACCTAAAAGTAAAATCATCAACCAAATGTATCTACATTTCACTTAATTGGTTGCGTCTCACTTTGAAAGCGGAAATAAATTTTAACACTCAATATACGACTATCTGCTATAATTTTCCTTTAGAAAAATGTCAATACTCTTTGTCCACTTGCTGCCACATCGATTTGTTTATATTAATATCTTAAGAGATCCCTTAAAGAATATTGTGGTTTGTTCCCTAGGGAAAGCCCATATATACAATAGGTGAAAAATTCATTCTAATGTATCGACTCCAAAAAAGAAAACAATTTGTGTGAACAAAAATAAACCAAAAACCAGAAGTTATATAATCCAGAAATGACTTTTCAAACAAATCCATTGATCGGAGGTAAGATTCCCTGAATGTGTTATGTGGATGTAATATGTAGGCACTAAGCCCTGTCACCTGTAGTATATTTGAGAGGATCGCTGATCAAAACAATTTGCAAGTCATCTCTACGATTCGATTCGAATTTCATAAATTGAAATGTTTTCGAATTTATCTTCATATACCAAACCCCTCGCGTATCAATTCTTGAATCAACATTGAGTTCAAATAATTAAAATAACACCATCCACAGGAAGAGAAACTCTTTGAAAGGATATGTCTATATTGAAGACGTTAAGGCTATTCATCGGTCAGAATGCACAAAAACTCAGACCTGTGTCTCCTCAGAGTCTGCCTGGCTTATTTTCCGTTCCCAATTTCCAATTATTGATTTAAGCGAAGCCATTTACCCGATCTTAAGAAAACATCAACAAATCGTCATCATTAATAATAATCACACGCAGGTAATCGACGAGCGATGTCGAAACTGTCTCAACTGGCAATCCCTTTCATTGCTATGGTTGCCAAATGCGAGGAAATGATTTAATAAATTGTTTCAACCAAAATATGTAAATATACAGATCTTTTCTATCGTAGCTTATAGAAATTGAGACTCTTATAAAAATTGAGAGCGACATATTAAAATAGTTAAGAATTGTCCTCCCAAAATAACAAATAAATAAAGTTATATGCACTAGTGACGCGTAAATGTTAAAATAGGATATAAACAGTCGGTGAGAGAACTGGATTTGATCGATGTTATTTTGCTTAGGGCTTCGTTCGTTTGTGCAATATTGGCATAGGCCTACGATTTCATGATGACCTACAAGCAAATATCTCACTATCCCGAGTTGGCAGTTCAATGATAATTAAAATGCCCTCAAACTGCTAGTGCAGATTAGACATAACTACTTCAGAACACACTCAGCAAACCTACGGCGTCCTCTACAGTTATTCAGCTCCTGAATGAATTTTATACAAATGCAAGACCAAATTCCGCCGCAAAACTCAAAAATTCAATTCATGTTCAATAAAATGGTCGACTTGAATTTGACCACCAAAATTTGAGTAGTAGGGAGAACCGAATTGCAATCCGTAATAGCCGCACAGTGAGCATATCATTTAGACACAAGAAAACATAAATTTGGATATTAAAGTTCGTTGATACTAAAGTTACAAAATATGAGTACTTTTTGGAAAAACATTTTTTGAAACAAAACTAATAAATATAATAATGGATAACTTTCCTTTTTTTTTTAAACGTAAACACCTATTAACATTATACATAATTGGTTTTTGAAAATAAAAACACACCAAAGGACTCATAAAAAATCGCATCAATGTGAAGTAAAATCTAAATCAATTAATTCGTTGAATCTTTTAAAGAAACGACTACAATTTGAATGTGATACTATCAAATGTTGGAATAATTTGACTACTTGCCAGGTCTATCTTCAGATTCTTCTCATTTTCTTTTTACTTGCGATATAGGTAGGTACTATAGGGCATTTGGTTCTGCATTTGGAAAAAATCGAACTCGAGATTTTAATCCAAGTTGACATTACGATGATAGAGAACGCAAACAAAATTGGTCTCGCAATTCCGTCTGTCTGTCTGTAGAACGATCTACATCCTAAACGGCTGAACCGATTTTGTATACGAAACTTGGTGCTTAAGCGTTTTATGTGATTGTCTAAAATAGATGTTTGAATCGTTGTTTTAACCCCAAAAATAACAGTACTTGCCCTACAAATTTATCTACCCCTTAATTATCTCGAAAACGGCTCTAACGATTTTGATAAAAAAAAGTATGTGTACTAATTTAGGTATGGCCTACATTTTGGCCAAATTTTTTTTTTTAATATTTTGTTATTAACGGTACCTGCCACACAACCACTTTCTCATAAGCGGCTCAACGGATTTCGATTACTTATACAGGAGGTCGTTTAAATTCTAAATAATACTGCATTTCAAAATTTTCGAATTTTTTTTTTTGGTTTTTGAAAAAAAAAATATTTTTTTTTTGAAAAACCAATTTTTTTTAAAACGGGTGGATGATTTTTTCTCAAATTTTATTTTTAAGTTTATATTATTAAATATTTAAAATTTTTATAACAATTTTTTTAGCAAACATTTTAGAATTTTCTTAAATGCAAAATTAAGTGAAAAATTAATTCAAAATTATATTATGCTGTTTCTATTAAGAATCCTTCGCATACAATATGATCGAACATAAGAGCAGATCTAGGTCTATCTGCAGCCTAAACAGCTGAAGTTATTTCTTTCAAACGCTCGATTCTGTTTTAAATCTTTTTTTTAGTCCTAAAAATAATAGCATCTGCCATACAATTTTTTGAACAAAAAATGGTAAGTTTTAATTATCTCGAAAACGTCTTTAACGATTTTAATTTTTAAAAAATCAATGTAAAATTACAGGTGTAGGCTAAATTTTGGTAAAAAAAATGTTTACATAAAATTTTATTAACGGTACCTGCTTTTTTATTTTTGGCATTCCCATTAACGGCTTAACCGATCTTAATCAAAATTTTAATACAGGAGTTCCTTCCGATTCTAAATTATACTGCATTCCCATTAAAAATTATTTTTCCATTTAAAACCAATTCTAAAATAAATGTCATACGAGTTGCTGGCTTACGCATTACATGCTGTTTAGACATAGAACTAACAAAATGTGATTGAGTAAAACTAGTATACCAATAAATATGACAACGAATAACAATAATAATGTAAATTATAAGGGACATAATAATGCAATGAGGTCATTTTCCACCAGACGTTTGCATGAACACCCCCTTAAAAAACCTTGCGTAAATGTGGAAAATATTCAGATGTTCTTTGAAATAAATGTATGAGATTTATTTATTCTCTTTCTACATTACATTCTTGAGATAATTTTATCTGATTTGCAGAATATTTTTCCCATACAAACTTTGACATTTCATTTCTGCGGAGATAAAATTATCTGGTTTCTTAGGTTTATTTGGGTTTTCCGCCGTTACAGGAATACCATAAATATATAAATAAGATCCGGAAATTTCTCCGCATTAGTTCAGCCGCCATCCCTGGAGATAAAATCTGAGACAACAACCACCTCCAGCCTCAGAACATCGCGCCACACATCTTTCCTATCCTTCTTTCTCTACCTTACACAACGCCAGCGCTGTGTTGAAACATTTAAAAGGTAGTATAATTCTCTCTAAGCTAATAGAACAATAATATCTACCACATTTATATGTGGAATATATTGTAAAATTTTTAAGGTTGGCAACTCTGTTTCATGTAAGTCATACACATACTAAAAGCGGATGGACACGGGAATGCCAAACAAAACATCAATGTAAGAAGTTATTGTAGAAGGAAGGGGTCTCTCAAAATTGTGAATGATTTGATATTATTTCCCCCCTCGAGTTCACATCTTCACCACATACTTTTAAGCACCATATGATGTGTCATGTCATTGAGTAGTGGGAAAATCATTTCTCATGTTCAATCCAATATCAATACCTGTTTTTAATATTTGTAGTTGTGCAATTCTTTCGTGTGTCTTCACCTTCTTCAAAGATTTTGGATAAATGAATCCTATCAATCGTCAGAATACAGCAAAAAAAAAGTAGCAAAATAAAATACGAATCGAAAAGCATTCTTATTGAGTCAGAGTGTTCGATCTTAATGTCCATTGCCCTGACAGACATTTCGGCATCCATTTTAAGGACACGACACTGCACAATAATCATTTTGTCTTGCTGATCGATTTTTGGAGAAACTGAAAATGTATTGTTTTGATTGATCGAGAAAGATTTTGCATGCTATTTATAATTTTTTTGGTGGAACTCTGTTCAATTTCTAAGAAAAAATATTATGTACTTTTGGAGAGTACAATTGCGTTTATCACTTTAAAAGGTTTAAGATGGATACGCCGCGCCGGATCCATAATAAAATACATTTTACATTGCATTTTGAACATCAATGGTAATACCTACATTCAAATGTAGATATATTAAGGTCGAGGACGAACGGAATTTTAAATATTCTTTTTTTGATAAAAAAAAATTGGTAAATAAGTCTCCAAACTTAATATCATGGAAAATAATAACGACATTTGAAATATGTGTGAGAGTAGGCATGTCTATACTTAAAACTCAAAAACCTTGTATAAAAACCAAAGATATTTTAAATCCAAAATTAATGTTAATATTAATAGATTATTGAGTGCAATACAAGTGAATAAGATTAAGAGCCAGATTTTGTTTATTCATAAAATATTGAATAAATTCAATTTTCTTTTTTTTTTTGAAAATCGATTTCTTAAAAACGGGCCCTTGCATTTTTTGAAATTAAAATTTTATACTCATATTTATAAATACTTTAAATTGGCGTTTCAATTTTTTTCCTAATATTTTAAATATTCAAATGGTATTTTTCTTTTTCCCCTATAGAGTTCGAATCCAAAGCTTGCAATTAAGTAAGTACATGTGCATCGAAAGTAAGAACAATATCGACAAATTGCGACCGATGTAAAGGTCTGTTCACCCATTTTTCGAGAGCTACAAGCCCCAGCTTTTTGCAGGGCTTAGTTGCGGAGATATCACAATCCAAAGCAAATGAAGTTCGGTTGACAATCATTTAAATATTTTTGGATTAAAATATCTCGGGAAATAGAAGCTGCAAAAGCGTTTGGCTTCCAGGCGTGGTGGGTTAGGAAACATAGTTGAAAATGTAATTTTGTTTTTTGACAAGGGGTTAGCCTTGATTTTTTTTATAAAATCTTTAAAAGATTTTAGAAAAGAAAAGGAGCAAAAAAGATTGGCGCAAAATTTTACACAGCCTGATGTTAAGGGCTTAGCATGATACTACTTAACAGTTTGCTAATACTAAAGCTAAAGTTTTTTTTTTATATTAATTATAAAAACATTAATATTAATTATTACATATTAATTTGGACTAAAGGTCGAAAAAAACTCACTTAAAACCATAATTACAGTCCACAAAATAAGGAACAAAAACATTACCTACGTATGTAAATGCGTTTGCATTGTTTTTGTTTTTGCATTTATTCTTAAAATACTAAAGCACTTTACTAATATTTTCCTAATTTTAAACGCTTTTTAACTAGCACCATACTAAATCTATTTTCTTAATAAACTACAACTAAACACGTCTAAAATAGTGCAAAAAAGTAAGCGAACATAACTTTTTGACGTTTGTAAATGTCAAAGTGACATATGCATTTAGTACAATACTAAAAAAATAAAGTAGCCATTTTGTGACTTTACTAAAATATTAATATTTAGTAAAATATTAAGAAAATAGTACGATACTAAACTGGTTTAAAATTAGCAAAATCCTCTTTTTAAGTTATTATCATACTAAAAATGATTTAAAATATTACTAAATCGTAAAAAATTTCGCGCCAATTTCTTTAAATCGAATGAACATTTTTTTTAATGTTTTAAATAGATATGTTATATTATTTATACTTTTAAGGAGCATCTGTATTTAAAAACAAATTTTAATAGGTTCATCCAATAGTGAAAAAGTAGATAATGGACGTTAATGCCTCAAATCAATATTTCTCTGTGAATCCATTTCTTATGAGAACTTACCTCACTTTCATGCGTCTTACACAGCAGCATAACTATGTTTGCTTAAACAACCTGACATTTTTCCCGAACAGTTTTCTGGAAATTATGACGATTTTTTTTTTAGAGATTTTTTCTGGCCATATTTTCTCTGGAATAATTTCCGCTCACTTAGATTTTTTCATACAAAATTATTGGGACATTTTAATTGTTTTTGTTCTTCCATAAACACTGACACCAATTTTAGTTGTATATGAAATAAATATACCCCACTACTAAATATTTTAGATATATGCAAGTCCTTTTATTTGAAAAAGTAAATAAGTCGACCTTTTGTATGATCTTTAACAGCCAAATAAATGAAAATCAATAAAACAACTTCAATTTGTTAATTTATCACATATTTTTATTTTCTTCTGTTTTTTTTTCTCTATACAATATTATTTTGTTTTTTTTTGTATAAGGTACATCTATAAATTAAATAATATTTTATTTTCTATTACAATAAATTACTCTATAATTTACTCGTTTTACATAAATAAAAATTAATTTTAATTAAAATAGTTGTATATAGTTTGTTGCAATGTGGCAAGTTTGCGCTGGAGATACATAGATAGTTAGGAAATAAATTAATTTACAAAAAAAAACCCTGTTTATATTATTTTCTTTTTACATAAAAAATAACTTTTTTTAAATTATATTTATAGAAATACATATTTACAATAATTTGCATACATTTGTATATACATAAATATAAAAAAGTTTGGTTTATTTAATAAAGAACAAATACAAAAAACAATATAACAATTTATTTTTATTCTCTATTCCTAACTTTATTACACATACAGACAAATTTTTTGTAATCAATAATTTAATTGTTTTTTTAAACAAAATATATTTCACAATATTTCTCAAATATCAATTCAATAACTGGGAATCGGAATTTATTAATTGTTTATACATAAATTAATATAAATACGAAAAATATTTGTATTGTAATATTTGTGCTTTAAGCTTTATTTTTATTCTCCTGGATTTATATCCCGGTGAACACTAGACAGTAATTAGTATAATTCGCGTGGATACCTGACTTCTCAATGTGCAATCAAATCAATTTATAAAAACAATCTCCTTTTCAATTGACAGTTGTTTTGAAATCGAATATCGGTCAGAAAAATCCGACATTTTTCCGACGAGTCAACCCTTGTAGCAACACAACCTTGTTGAAGCAACCGTTTCTTCGTTGCCAGAAATATCAAAACATTCGGTTGTCACAACCGTTGGTACGTGTGTATTATTGTTTACTGATTTTACTCGTTCAGTTCGTAGGAAACAAACGAGTGCGAAGGTTCGTGCGGAGTGAGTGAAAAAAATGGCTATTACAAATAATGAAAATTATGTTAATTTTATTAACGAATACAAAATTTTACGAGAGTTGTGAGACATTACTAGTGGCAAATATAAAAATAAAACTCAGCCTCATTTTCTTTTAGCAACTTTTCGTTCGAAAATCCGTCTTTTTTTTAAAACCAATTGTTTGACCAAATTTTCTTTTTCTTTTTTGGTTCCAACTCATCTTCCTCATTTTCATACCAAAATTCGTCAATTAAGATAATTGCAGTGAACTCTTTTCAAAAATTTTATTTTATTTTTCTTCCGCTTGTGTCTTTTCTGTACCACAGCTAAACACAGTACAGCGGTTGCGGCAACAGTTTCCACGTGTGTATAGTAAACAAACAAAACAAGTTGCTGCAACACGTTGCTTCGACGGTTGCCTCGTGTGTATCTAGCTTTAAGAGTAATATAGATACAAGCAACTTATTCTGGCATTGTCGACTTTTTTATACGAAATTATATTAATTATGTTAAATAATATTGCAACTTTAAAAATTACACATTAAGGAGCTGAATAAAACGCGACTGTTATACATATATTTGTTTAAAGGTGCTTTGTACAAGAATTATAACTTACAGTTTGTTTGTTTTTTTTCGTGCGAAGATACATTTAAAATTAAAAAAAAAAGTTTAAATGTAGTTATTAATACTGGACCAGTTCTTAAAGATAAGTATACTTATTATATTTTTCGTTTTTAATTAAAAGAGCATCGATTCTTTTATTTTTCTGCTTGCGAATGACATTAAATGGAATGTTTGTTTTGTGTGTGAGATCATCTTTGAGACGCTGTGCTCACGAGCTTGTCTTTGCATCAAAATGCAAAGACCTATATTATTAAGGTCCATAATTTTGACTAGGATACGACACGAATTTTTAAGTTTGAATAATTGGTCATCTTACACTTCACTTTGCATACAATGCATTGAGGAATCTTGCGACATCTCATCCATAGAGGATTCTATTTGAATTAAAAAAGAAAACAAAATAATATTTAATAATGTTGTTTCAAATATAAAAAATACCAAAAAACTTGTGTAAATATAAATTTAAGTGAAAAACTATTAGAAGTTGTGATGGTAGTAACAGTTAGTAGGATTTAGTAGTAAGAATAGTAGTGAAGGAAGTTGTCTTAGTTCTGAAACTAGTAACGGCAATTTGGTTAAGTAGAAATTGTAGTTGTAGGAGTAAATAGTAGGAATAGGAGTACAAAGTAGGTTAGTATTAGTATAAAGTAGTATTAAGTAGTAGAAATCATAACATTTTGAATTGCACTACTCTAATATTAAATAATTATTTAAAAAACAACAGTTACTTACCGTGGGCGGGGTAGAGCGAAGACTTGTTCGCATTTAACTGCATCGGATTCTGTCCATTGTTCTGAAATGAATACGTAAGCTGTAGATTGATATGTCGAGCAAATGAATTTCCCTCGGGCTCACGCACTAAAAATATAAATATATACATAAGCGTGTGACCAATCGTTACGAATAGTGAGGGTCTATTTTGTGTCTGTGACTTAAAAACAAAAAAAAAAACAAAAAAAAAACTCATAAAATAATTATAATTACTTACTTTTATTCTTACCAGCATGAATGTGTTTTTTCTGTCTTGCTCTTGAATTTTGAAACCAAACTTGTGTTACTCGCTTGCTGAGACCCGTCACTGAAGCTATCCGTTCTAAATCCTGACCATCGGGATTGCTGTCGATTTGAAAGTTTGCCTGTAGCACTTGCAATTGTTCTTCTGTAAACGTCGTTCGAACTCGTTTCGTTTTACTTTTGTGGTAGCCGTCACCATCGCAGCCATCTGAAAAATACAAACAAAAAAATTGTGATTAAGACCGTTTTAATTAAATGGCTTTTAAATATTTTTTTTTTAATAATGGCTGACAATATTATAATAATTAAGGAGATCTTTAAACTTTAGCGAACTTCTACTTTTCAGATTAAATTTAAAAGAATTAAGTTACCGTAGTAGCACTAATTTAAGAACACTTTTACGTTCAACCTGTCAAATAAGAGTTGGATCTAACGAACATCATAGATTTCATTCGAAACTGTTATTGAACATTTTTCCAAGGAAGACAATAATTTGTTTAATGTAATGTAGAGATTATTAGCAAATTATTATTTCTGACTAAACAAATTTCTCATTTCGTAATTTTCGTCTGAAGAATCAGAAAAATAAGTTGATCCAAATTTCATTTAACTTCTTTTAGGTCTTAAAGTAGTAGGCAATAATTCCTGGTGATTATTATTCTCAGTCGAGTTTTCTAACATTATTTTTTTTTAGTGAAAAATCTTTAAAGACACTATGGACTATACGCCAGTTGCGGTTCTTGTTCACTAAAGTATCCTGACTAGGGCTAAATTGTCTTGTCAAATAGTTTAAATTCAATTTAAGTCGCATTTGACAGGGTGCTCCCCAGCGACAGGGCCTGCAGGTACGTCCAACGGTCTTGTTCTTTGCAGTTGGTGCACAAGGCTTGTCTCGTCAATTTATTGTCATAGAACTATTTATTGCAATGACCGGTTAGGCGAATTCTCAGCTTTTGAGCGAAAACTGTTATTTCATCTTCAATCGTTGGTATACTTGGATCTCTGTGTATGTACATATATCATTGTTTCTGAAATACCACTGAGCAATCAAGATTGTTCTGAGAACTTTGTTCTGGTAAGACTGTAGTATTTGCCTATTCCTCGTTAGTACAACCCCAGAGTTGTATAGAGTATGCCCAATGACTATACAGGTTTTAGCACTTGCTTTTACAATATCAATTTGGAATGCTTTCCAATTAGGCAATTTAGTTCCCGAAGGTTGGTTTCGAGCACAGTACACATAATGAGGTAATATATTGCGCATGTTTACAAAATTCGGTTGTCATAATTCAAAAATTCGGTTGTCATATTTGGCAAAATGTCTCTGAAATTTGGCATTTTCACATACAAATAGGGATGGGTCAATATTTCAGTAAGATGTATTCAGTAAGAGGTAACAGTAGGCCAAAAATAACTGTTATTAAAATAACGTTTGAAGTTTCTAAATTTGTATGTTGATCAAACCAAACAGCGGAATATAGATTAAAAAGTGATGAATAATTGATTTTAAAATGGTAGTGGAAAATAGTTTATTAAAATTGTTATTTCACTGACAATTTTTGTTCCATAATTGTTATTTCACTGACAATTTTTGTTCCACATGCGAATGCCAAATGTGACACGATTATCTCCGAGTTTAGCCACATGCGCGAACTTGAACGAAAATGAAAACCGGAATATATTACCTTTATTATGTGTTCTGTGGGTTTCGAGTTCATGTCGTTCCCTTTCCACTTGAGTTTTTCATTTAAGCTTAGTTTGTCATTCCAAGATACTTTGCTTCGTTAGTGTACTGAATTAAGATAAATGGAAAGATAGTTTATTTTTTTGTAAGTAAAATTTACATGAGTTGATTTAGAATCATTAAGAACAATACACTATTTCTTTGTCCTTTCCGAAATATTGTTTAACGTTCGTTGGAGCTTTTCAATTGAATCGGATATTTAAAGAATATACGTGCCACCTGCATATGTAGCTGTTTCGGTATTTTCTTTTTTGTTTAAGTGTATAAGATGAACAAGATCGGACCAAGAAAACTTCCTTTGGGAACAGCAGCATTTAATTCCTTAAATACCGAATATTCTTCACGTTGTTTATATGTAAATGTCCTCTTTCCGTGGTGGGATTAGAGAATGTGATGCACCTACTTGTTTCAGAAATTCATGGGGTAGGAATCGTGCCAGACTTTTAAGAAGACTTGGGAAATGTCTAGAAATACACTGGAATACACTTTTTCATCCAAAGACTTCTCAATTTCAGAAGTTTTAAATATTCTATAGACCTGATCAGTTGTTGAGCTACTTTTCCGGAAACCAAACTGGTAATCCAGAGTAAGATTTTCTTCTTCAATTTCTTTTTATTCAGGGGATTTCGCGGTTTTGGAACCAGTATTACTTTTTCAACACCCTATTGATGTGGAACGTATGAAACCCTTCATGAGGTTAATAAATTTGTTTACTGCTTTTTTCGGTTGTTCTTTAGGGACACGACCATTTATTAAATCGTACCTAGTAGCCTTATTATTTTTACTATTTTTAGTTGTGTGATAAAACTCGAAAAGTGATACAATTCGAATAATAAAGTTCTCAGATAACAATTCAATCTCATCAAGTTCGTTTTCTATCTCCCGTACGTCAAAAGATTTGAACGTTTCCCCGAGGTGTTCTGCAAAAAAATCTGCTTTATCCTTATCTGTTTTTATTCTGATACCAATAAATTCCGAGAGAAATTTTTGAGCATCATTCACGTTGCCAATATTCGAATTGGACTAAAATTTCTAGCAAAAATTTTACTCGCCATAACCTCCACATTCACCTTTTGGTGCGGCAGATAGCTGAGAAAAGTTTTAGCTTATATTTGTTCAAAAAGATGGTCAGAGTTAAGATTAATAACACAAAAAACATACATAAACTAATTAAGATCAAAACCTGGTAAGATTATGAGAAATGATCTCAGGAAAATTCAGTGAACTGTAGTGCAGTTCGTGCAAATTAGATCATATTTAGATAATTTTTGTAGAATTATGTGACGCCACTGACTAAAATGCTCAATTCTGGAAAGCAAATATAACTTGATATGAATTTCTACACCATATGTACTCCATTTCCCAATAATCGCTCTTCTGCGAGTGCTCATCAATTTACCCCTGAGCCCAACTTCGTTCTGTCAAGTACATAGATTCTGTCCTTAGCCATACAACACTAATAAGGAATCATTTAGGCTCCATCAGTAATAGCGAACAGGAAACCGAATTAGGAAAAATATTTGTAGGGATAATTTATGATGAATTTATTCGTTTTTACATACAACATCTAAGCGCAATCGATAAGAAATAAATCTATATTTTCCCAAAAATCAATATTTACAACAGAAAAACTTCTTTTTATTAAAACCGTTCCTGATAAAAATTAATTTTGTTTGCCAGCTAACGGACATTTCAAACAAAAAAATATTCCAATGGTTTGATTTTGAGTTCCAATTTCTATTATCAAACTGTTAGAATTGTGGACGAAATAATTTTTCGTGTGCATTTCAATCAAGAAAATTTAGTCGGAGTTTGGTAGTGAGGCTACATTCGGCTTCTTCCTGATCGCTGTAAACAACCACCTGGAAAAAATATTCACTTTCATACTGTTTCAACTTTTCCTGAATCTTGATACGTTTTTCTGATCGCTTTAAATAAAATGGATCTATTTTACATCTCGTTTAAATTTTCAGAACTTTGAAACCACTGTTCATCGATATCTGGTTTTAAATCCTTCCATATTTCCTTGACGCATTTTTTAATGGCATAGTCAAAACATCTTTAGTGAGCGCATAAACTAAAAATACTGAGATTCTATTATATTTTTTCAAATGTACCTAACCATGTGACCTGTACTGTTCGTTAAAAAAAAACTTAACAATTGAATAACATTTATTTTTGCAACTGTCACTTTTTATCTACATCATATTTATACACTTGCATAAACAATACAAAGCAAAAACTTACCATCGCTAGATGTTGTACCGCCCTCCACTGTTTCTAAGTAGTGTGCTTTGCATAACACTCGGTCTTCCATCAAGGCAAACTGCTCCCCAGTCGACAATTGCCGTCCGCATGAATCGCACGCAAAGCAAGCCAAGTGAAACACTAAATCCCTTGCTCGACGCACCCAATCCGACGCCGAAATTCCTCGACAACATTTCGAACACTTCGCCCCGAAATTTCTGTAAGAAAACAAAAAAAAAAACAATAAAAATTTAACAATTTCAAAGCGAAACTTGTCAAAATTAAAGAATCATTAATCTTTTATTTCAATTATGTTCTATATTGGACCGATTTTATAGACCAAATAAACCAAGGTAAACAATAAATTACTTCCTGAAACGGCCGGCTGGCCGGGACGGCGAACTGCGATTGTGCCAGGGACGCAGAACCTACCTACTTAGATGTCACTTCAACACGAACTCATTAAGTTAACCAAAATCGTACACATAGGATATCTCATAGTCGCCCAACTTAAGATACAAGTTATCTGAATGAGTTTCAATTTCTCGGTCAGAAGCACTTAAGAAAATAACAACAACAATAATATTCCAGTGTATACCGTCATTTCCGATCGATGTGACACTAAAAACAAAAATTATTGCATCGTAAAAACAAAATCCGAAAAACAAATATTTTTCTTTGGATTTTGATGGTTTTTTGGATTTTTTTTCAGATGTATCTATCTAGCATCATTTTATCCGCTGCTCTCTTCTGTTAGGGAAGAAAGCAACTTATTTGATATTTTACAAAAAAAAATGATTCCCAACCAGTCAAGCAGCTAGTTGACCAAACCAGAGGCTGTCATCTGAAGTGCAAGTGCATATAGACTTAACCATACACAGGTGGCTATCATAGCTCCATTGACAACTGGAAGGGTTGAATGAAACGACGAGGCGATGCACGATGACAACCATATGGACCCCGGCGGCAGTGAGGCGGAGGAATTCGATAGAGAAATATCTTAAGTGTTTGATCCACCTCTTTAACAGCGATGTTATATCGCTTATCGGATTTAATTTAAAGAATAAATGCAATACAAACGAATTTACATACGTAGGTATTGTTTTTGTTCTTTATTTTGTGGACTGTAATTATGATTTTAATTGAGTTTTTTTTGCGACCTTTAGTCGAAATTGTTTTTGCATTTATTCTTAAAATTAAACAAGCCAGGCCAAGGGTATTATTTTCTAACTGTCTGAATTCGACCAAATTCTCCAAGAAGAATATAATTCATAGTGCTTAAAAGCTGTTAATTTTATTTGTGTCGGTAGCCATCGACTAATATAATGCGTCTTAGAAAGGTACTACAGCATCTAACTGATGAGCCCAACTGTAATATCTGGACGAATAACATATTAATTTGGACTAACAGTCGCAAAAGAAAAAAAACTCAATTCAAATATAATGGGCTTATTTTGAAAGAGATTAAATACATGACATGATGATTTAGTTCAAGTTTCTTTGAATTAAAAAAAAATATAGAAATGAAAATAAAAAGATTTGTACTAAAAAGCTATTTAAATTTATCTTCATGATAAATTTACTTGGGTTGCACTAATCCATACCAATATTTAGTTAAAATACAGTTTTTTTAATTTTTTGTTTAATTTTACGACTGACTTGCGACTACTTGTAGTATACTATAGGACAAATTTTGCATTTGAAAGAGATTTTAATCAAACTTGATGTTACGTTACAATACCAAAAAATTGGGTGCCACAATTCCGTCTGTCTAACTCTAACGATTTTGATAGTTTACATTTTGGCAAAACATTTTTTTGTTACATATTTTATTATTATTAACGCATATCTACCATACAACCATTTATTTGATTTTCGACATTCTCATAAACGACTCGTAGGATTTCGATCAAAATTTTTACAAAATAGGTCTTTCAAATTATATACAAAAATCAATACAAAACCTACCAACATTTTCGACAATTATTTTTGTTTTGGATTTTTGAAAACGAGTCAACGATTTTTTTTCATTATGTTTGAAAATTTATATTGTTAAATACTTAAAATTGACATATGTACCTACCAATTATTTTTCGAAAACAATTTAAGATGTTTTGTAATTAAGTAGAAAACGACTTTAAAAATACATATATTCAGCTATTTATACTAAGAATCTTGTACATAAGATGTGATCGAACATAAGAGCATGTACGTGCGATCCAGTAGTGCATTCTATTTAATAATAGTATTGAGTTTCAAAATAATTAATAAAATTATACTGTACGTATCAATGAATTGAGTAATTTAATTCCTGTGCACACAAAGAACTCCCGTGTGAGAATTGGGATTGTATTGCTTCGTTTATTAGCAATCAGCTAAGTGGTTAATCCGGCGCGTCATTTGCTGTGCACCATTTCTCTCGTTGATAAAAATAGGAACTTTTAAGCGATTTTAAATATCGATCGTATTTTGTCGTGCTCCTTTTATTTTTTTAATTGAAATAGGTGCGAAAACTCAAGAAGACGAAAACGAATAGTGTTTATTCATATATTTATTTAAATTCAATTTTTGCTACTTGAGATTTTTACTTTTATTGTTAATTTAATTATATGCCTGTAAGACCTAAGGTATTTTAAATGCAACCTGAATTGCAAGCCACTAGTGTGGCACAGTGGATTTGACAACCAGTTTTCCGTAAACAAACCAAAAATATACTAATCATTTATCCGCAGTAATTTTGGGTTTTAGTCGCTTGTTGTAAAAAGGGACAATTGGTGGATTTAGTGAAAAAATTGCAGAAAATATGAACATTTCTACGTACGGCTATGAGACCGAAAGAAAACAAATTAGCAAATTGCTATGTGTAAAACCAGGCATAAATACACATTTCAAATTAAACGAACTCTTGAGAATATGAACTTATTCACCTTAAATTCTAAATACATAGAAAGATTCATAGGTTCCTTTCTTTAAGAATAGAAAGACACCTTTTATAAGTAAATGGATTCCCTCTCTGGCACAGAAGGTCAGCAGCAAGTAAACCACTACAATTTTTAGGTCAATCTGTATAATGCTCTTCGTGAATTTAAATAATTTTTTGGAATATATTGCCAATTATAAATTCTATGAATATTATTAAATAAAAGATACCAAACAAAAATGGAAAATATTTCATAAAAAAACGTATACCATCACTGCTTTGTGTTGTTGTATCTGGAAATGCTATAAAAATAACACACGGCTTGGATAATATTATTGGAGCAGTATTCAAAATATTTGGACAGGTCAAAATAATAATATCATTTAGGATTTTCTAAACCCAAAAAAACATGTAATCATATTAAAGGTTATAACCAATATAAAAAGCAAAATATGTACCTAATGAGCTTATAGAAATCATAAGTCATACTCATTACGGACAATTTTGAAAACAAGTTACATCTATTTCAAATTGAGGGTGATATTTTATTTAAACAACTAATTTACACCTATTCATTACATCATTACAAAAATCAATCTCTTTTAATTTGATAAAAAAAGGACAAAATTAAAATTTCATATACATAGTATGTATGTAAGAACTTTTAATCAAGAAATTTAATGAACCTACTTAATAAGAACTGAATAAAACAGTTACTTATCAAAATTAATTTTCAATTTTAGACATAAGTACGTACATACATATTATGTATGTATGTTTATAATAGAGGCGGTCTTTTTAATCATGTTGGCTAATGCATGTACAAAAAAAACATTAATTAAAACTAAAAAAAAGTATATCCAAATATTTGAGAATTTAGAATTTCTAAAGAGTTAAATATTGAATGCACGTCATAAATGACATCTGTTTATGATGTGCTACTTATAGTTATACATACAAGTGCAGTTATTTTTATTTTTTTCCGCAGACTTTTTGAAGTCGAGACGAGCCCAAATGAAGAAATTTTATTATATTTAAAATATTTTAAAACGTTTTATTACCAATATGCACTCATAATTGAAGGGGTTATTGGAATGATAAGATAAACCGCATATAGCTGAAAATGGTAGCAAGTTTGGCTATTTAGATATATCTGACAGATTTATTTGACAGAAGAAATGTCTATGCACGGTACCGTAAAAGATTACAAAATAGAAGTACAATACGATTAAGGCTTTCTAAGCAAATGAAAGAATAAAAATGAAAATTAGAATATGATAATTGACGACATACATAACGTTTTCGTATTCAAAAATTGGTCTAATGTCGTGTTTCCTCTAAAGTGAAATCAAAGCTTTTGATATGTATTTCAAAATGATGTTCACACCACCATATGTGCATCATGTGATTTCGCATTTCAAAATCTTAAAACTAGATGTTATTATTTATTGAATGAAACCAGAACCATTTGAGTGTTCTTCCACTAAGGTTTCTCTGTGGCTTGAATTATATTTAGGTATTTCACGACTTCCGATGTCTGAGTGGTACTTCATTGTAGACTCAAATTTAAACTGTAATAACTAAAATGGTCGGATTTTACTTCGGTGGGAATAAAGTGTAACAAAACAAACAGAGATTTTTAGTGGCATATGGATCAAGAAAATCACAATACATTTTTTGACGGACGAAATCAACCATTTTGTACGTTTTCATTTTTGGTATAATTAATAGGTATAATATTTTCTGTAGAAACATATAAACAATTATTTCTTAATACTTAATACGTAATAACTACGCACTAATTACCAAAATATTTAAAGATTGTCTTACCCCCAGTTTCACAGTGAGAGTTTAAACTTAAGATTAATTGAACCTTAAACAGTGTTTAAATTTTTGTTTAATTCGTCCGGTGAAATCTGATCTTAAGATCAGTTAAACTTCATTTAACTACATTTTATGACAAAAATTTGGCAGGATTTTTCTTGCCTCGTCCTCCCTTTCTCGCTCTGACACAAAAAAACACGCAAAACGACGAGAATAATAAATAAAATAATATTCAAAATCACTATAACAACTCGATAACATTTGAATACACAATTTTGTTTTGTTCATAATATTTTCTGAAAACAAAAAACAATACATACGCTGAACTGAAGTTCAAACCGCAGAATAACCTCGGTTAACTTAAGCAACAAATTTAACTCAGTTCAATGTTTAAACGGCACTGTGAAGCCGAATAAATTGTTGGTCTGACCAACCAAAAGTGGAGCTTAAACTTGCACTGTGAAACTGGGGGTTACAGTTTTACACAATCAGCGATTACGATGGACTTAATTATTCGAAATATTTCTACATTATCTGTTTGAATATTCTCTCCATGTAGAAGAAGTATCATTTATAAAAAAAACACACAACAAGGGACTTAAAACACTCGTCTGAGGTACACCAACGCCAAAATTAACGTAACAGAAAAAGTTACTTCGGAAAATTCTCTCTTCTGCCAAAGACTTAAAGCTGGGAGAGTATCGGAATCCCGCTTTTAAAAATCCCGAACAAAAAAATTAAAATCAGAGCTTTTAAAACCCCGAATTTTAAAATCCCGCTTATTCAAATCCCAATTTATTATAATCCCGCTTTTAAAAATCCCGCTATTCGAAAATCGCGAAAAAAAAATTAAAATCAGATCTTTTAAAACCCCGAGTTTTAAAATCCCGCTTATTCAAATCCCAATCTATTATAATCCCGCTATTTAAAATACAGATTAATCCGGCTTACCCCGTTTTGTATTTTAAAAAATGTCACACAAAAACTTTGCATACACCCAAAATTGACCCCACCCCAAATCCTATATTGGGCAAAGCGGGATAATATGAAACGGGATTATAATTATAATAGACAGGATTAAAAAAAAGGGGGATTATAAAGAGCGGGATTTTAAAAGCGGGATTTAAGAAACAAATTTGTAAGTTATAATAGAAATTGGTGTAATTTGTTGCCAATTGGCAGTTTTGGGTAGAGTGTGGAACACAACTAATATAAACGTGCAATAAAGCTTGCAATCAAATGTCATTGTACTCCAAAGTTTATATTCGTCCTATTCTCGTAACAAAATCAAGTACAGCGAAGTAAAACATTTTCACGAAAACGATCCACACTCCACCTAGATTTTATTTATTTTAATATGGAGGGATTTTCACGTTTTTTTTCTGTCAAAAAGCATACAAAATACAAGGAGAAAAACAAAATCACTTCAGTGGCTCTATGATTGCATAGACTTACTAATTATCGGACCTCAATTATAACTTCTGATGAGAAGGAAAAGTAATTGCCAGTAAGTTCTTATTGTTGTTTTCCTTGTAAAATTTTGACTTTGCTGTACTTGCTTTGCACGAGGACACGACTATTATAAACAGAAATAAAATTAGTTTGACAGAAAGCTGAATTATTGTTACTGCACAAGAGGCTTATTCACGATCATGTGCAAGAGTCCTAGTAAAATTACGAAATTTTAATTTTTTTAGTAGATCGCGAACGCATTTTCTTAATTTATAGAAACATGCATGGAAATTCACAAAATTTCACAAATGAATAACTGCTGACAATAAAAATGACATTTAACATGCAATAGAGTTGGGGTAAAGTAAAAGTGTTGCAAGATTTTATTCTGTTCATTTTGTTGTTGCAGTGAAATAAAATATTGCACTTTAACAATGACACTAGACTATAGTTGCACCGGATCGTGAATAGTCTTAATATTTTTATTTATTTTAACAAAATGGTCAAATTAGCAGTGTTCAGTGACACTGTTTCTATTCTGAAGAGTTTTTGATAGAAAAGTACAACTTTTTGCAGTGCTGTGAGAAATTTCTTGTTCAGAATTGATGTTCTGTAAAGTTTTATTTTTCTTATAGATTACAGGATTTTCTGTTCTGCCTTTTGGATATGATCGAAATATAATCAAACTCACAATACTATCTTTATGTTTAGTGATAGTGTAAAAGGTCAACAAGTTAAAAGTATGAAATTGTAAGCTTGTAACGCACTTAGGTGACTTTAGACTTTTGGACTTATGACCCTGTATCGGCATTTGTGTGTCGGATAATCTGAAATTTATCAAACAGGTCCTATAAATAAACTAATAAAATCTGTTCTAAGTGAATTTATAAAAGTCTACAAGATTTTTGTTTTTCCAGCCACGCTTGAAATTCTGTCATTGTTCGTGGCTTTTTCACATAAACTTATTACTTTTAGAGCGCAATATCAGACGACCAGGAAAATCTTGCTTCATAATGCCGAATTTGATTCGTGCATTAGGTATAGGGTTACCATTCGTCCCCATTTTGAAGGACTGCCCCCCTTTTTTACCTCAAGATATCTATTGTCCCAGAAAACCAAAAATGACAAACATGTCCCTCTTATTTACGCATATGTAATATTTTTGCACCTTAGGGTAATATTTTTATACTACCTACTCTTTCCTTCTTCATTCAAGAAACGTTGCCAACTTCACTTCAATTGTTCTGCCTCTTTTAGAAGCTCCCTGTTTACTCTCGGAAATTGCTGGTAAGTAACACAAATAGAATATGTTAAAAATTAGTTTATCTGATAGTTTATTTTCATAGGCCAGTTTAATTGCGGTAGCACGAAATGCCACAAAAATAGCAAAATTCTTGCAAGAGAAACTCAAAATTCAATCGCCAAATTATTGTCACAAGAGTATCTATTTTCAATCCCCACGGACGCATCCAACAAAGGCAATATTAAAATGTTTCCTCCCATTATTCAATATTATACTAAAGAAAAGGGAATAGAAACGAAATTATTAAGATTTTATGATTTGCAGGTTAAACGTCAAAGACTGATGAAAATGCTGTTAAGTCACTCTTTTTTTTTGTTCCGGTTTGGTATTTTTCAAAAACATATTTTGCCCACTTTTTTTGAACATTTGTCCCCCTAGAAAACTAGATATGTCCCCCTTTTCAACATTTTCAATCTGGTAACCCTAATTAGGTATGAACTGTTGCTACGTTCTGCTGAAACATTGTGGACTCTATTCTCCAATGACCCCCAAAATTAAACAGCACAACCCACATAGTGATTTTCGTGTATTTGTAATGTCTTAGTTCTACCGGAAATTTTTTGGTTTGCACGTTTAAAGAAGCTTAAATAGGATTCATCACTCATAAGGATCTTTGATGCAATTATTGTTACTCAAAAACATTGCGACTATTAGTCCGCGTTTTTCAATTGTGTTAAGTTCCATTGCTTATTCATACACAACTTTTAATTAGTAGTTTTGGTTCCGACCGAATTGGCTTTCTATGTTTGGGCGCCATTTGTAAAATCTGTCTTACTTTCCGTTAAACTAATGAAATATTGCAAGTTCTACTTTCTTTTCTAAGAGTTTGAATCAATGCAATGTACCTAACTTCAAAACAAACAACAAATGTCACACCCTAATGTCAGTTAGTTCAGCTTTTAAAGATTCTCTAGATAAGAAACTGTGAGAAAATTATCGACCTCAAATGACAAGACAATTCTTAATCTAATCCTGGAACAAACAAAATTACTCTCACTCTACACTCATGACATCTCTAACTATTCCGTGAATTACCATTCCCACGCAAATTATAATGCAACTTCCTTCCATTAACCACACATGATTAAATCGCAACACTAGACACAAGATACAAAGAAACAAAAATATCTTTCCTTTAAAAAGAACATAAAATCAATGTGTTGAATAAACATTACTTCCATTTGAGTTCTCCCGCACAATATACACGAGCAACCACGCACGTGGCAGTAATCCCTAATTATTTCCCACTCAGCAGGGACATCATCACAATGGAACACAACTCAAGGAAATCCCTGAAATTATTTAGTGATCAAGATGATTGCAAAAGAATTGAATTAACATCGTTGAAGGGTATATATATAGGCATTAGTACGACGACGACGCACGTTGGTTGGTTGCATGGCCATAGCGTGGCAACACTTGCTCATGATGCACGGCTTCCTAAGGGTTTAGGTATAACTATCTTAAAACGTATCTGTGTTTTTTTTTTCAATTCATATACTCACTTTCCATAGTCTGTTTTGCAATACACTTGTCTTTCGCGAATGAAACAAGATTGCTGTCGATCCAGAGGCGATAGGCACACACAACATCGTAAACAGGACCCATGCCAGGAGCATCCGCCAACCTCGAGAAAATATCGATCCGAGATTGGCTCCCCACACGCTGCGCACGACCGCAGCTCAGTCTGTAAAGAGAATTTCGATAAAGCAAATGGAATTTATTAGTAAAAATAACTGTCATTCAATTGAGCGAGAGAAGTTTAAGATTATAATAAAATATCGATACATTTTTACTAAACTATTAGATTGCAGGTGCTGCAGAAGCTGACACTGCAGATAAGAATTTAGTTTTATGATTTTTTTTTTTTTTTGAAGACGAAGACATAATAGTCACAACAACTGAAACCATTCAAATATACATACCTATACGAATATGTATGCAAATTTGTATGCACATAAATTATAGTTTTTTTTTTTAACCATGTAACTTTAACATTGCATTTTTTATTCATAAACTATTAACAAATTGCCATTTTTATGAATTCACAATGAGCCACAAGGATTGTTGGTCTTTTGATATTAAGTAATGAGTCTTCATTAGCTCTAATTATGAAGTTCCAACACGTTAAGCTCCAATTTAAACATCAAGTTTCAGATATAATGTTTCGATAAACTTAAAGATCATCAAATTTGGTTGTACCAGGTGGTATTTTTAAACTACATGCCTATAATATCTTTCTTATTTCTTATGGGTCTACCTTACTCACATATAATTTTTATGAATTTGTGAAATATTGTATAACATTTTATTTTTATTTTGACTTGATGATTTTTTTTCTAGTTAAGTTTCTAGTTGATAGGTCCATGAGTGTCCAGGTTCAGTTCTTTCTCCTCTTCATTAGTTTGGCCTTGATTTGCACAACACAATCGTGGTGGGGCGTGTCAAAACCTTAAAGCATTATAATATTGCCCAGTCCGAAATCAACTTTCGAGCATTGCGAGAATTTTAACTGATATTTCAACTTCCAAAGATATGATTCCAAACTGATAACTAGGGCTAGGATTTCCATGCGAATGCATATTTTTTATGAGAAACTTTAGAAACACAGAAATAAAAACAAAAACGAATCAATCAAATTACTTTAAATTGGCAATTAATCGTTAATGCATATTTTTGCATATTTTATTATAAATGCATACGAGTATTTTACTTTTAATTGCATATTTTCAAGAATAAATGCATATTTGGGCATATTTTCGAAAAAAACATAAATTCCTGAAGTAAAAACTGCACACTTGCCTTTAAATTTTTACTTAATTCAGTTTCTGTTGACAACTTTCACGGCAACTTTTTTCCATATTCCAGTATAAGTCAAATTGAAATATTTTATGACCTTTAGTCCAAAATGCGTTTCGCCCGGACACGATAGTTGGGCTCATCAGTTATTTGTTATCGTGTCCTTCTAAGATGCACTATTTATTATACATATACTTCTAGGTGCATGAATTTAACCAAATTCCCCTAGAAAAATATAATTTGTCGTATGTATGTGCTGCAAATTTTAACAAGAGTCGACCAAAAAATAGTGCGTCTTAGAAGGACACGATAGCATCTAATGAGCCCAAGGTATTCACTGTTCACTTTGGAATATATAATCTGAAAATACTTTAGAGTATATCTTTGGAACGGGTTGTCCAATAAAGGCGAGCGATATCTTTTTAGAATCAAAACTTCATACTTTCAAAGGAAGCATTAAGAAAACCAAAAGTAGTTTTGTCACCAAATTTCCTTTATATATATATATATTTTTTTTAAATAAATCTTGGGCTTGAAAATGGTATCCGGAATTAGTAAGAAACCATAAATTAGAACCATAAATTAGAACCGTTTACACCATCCCAATGAAGCACGTAGTTTTCGAATTTTAGAGTGGTTTACCTCCCAACTTCATTGATTTTTTTAAAATTGATAGAAATTTTATCAAATCGGCAGATAAACCAGTTTATAAATTCAAAAGTAATTGCTTAATTTGGATCATTTAAACAGTTCTGAGTTTTATTTTAAATCCTCTTTGTGTAACTAGAACCATTTTTATATCAAAGAATTATTTTATAAGGATTACATCTAAAAGTAATTTGGTGACAAAAAAATTCCATCTAAAAGTAATTTATTGACAAAACTCCTTTTTACAACTTGTCAACTTTTTTTGACAGCTTACACCACAACTCTCCGCAAATATTTTTCCGCTGTGATTTTCGTTAGCATTTCGCTTTCCTATTGGAGACCACCGAAAATTTTCGTTTCGCATCAGCAGCGTACTAGGCTTAAACAAGAAATTCCAGTTTTGTTCGCGATCATTATCATCGTTTAACACAGCAACAAATGTTTATTTTTTGTATCAAAATGTTTTTTTTTTTTGTTCAGAAATTGTATTGAGCCAGTTGAAAGTTTTCAATTATTAACCTTAAGATATTTGGCGACTGCTGGGTATTTCTTCGACTTTATTCAAAACAAAATTTAAAAATGCCAATATTTTTGTTGGTGCATTATACCTACTCAATACGTCGACAGAAAGTGCAAAACCTACGCAGCAGAATTAACAAAATGAATTGCTAAGACCGACATCAGATCAAATTTAAAAGAATCAATTATTGATAAGGTTTACTTTCGGATCAAGATTTTATCAAGACAACATTTTAATAATTATTAGCTAAACGTATGTTTTTTTTCTTAATTGAATGTTTATATTATTGAATAATCGTCGAATTAAATTAATAAAATGATGTTTGGGGGTATAACATTCATATATTTACAATGTTTCTGTGTCCTTAAAAAAACATACTTCCTCTTTCACAGAAAACTGACACTTTCATGTTATTTAATGCATACAAAATGAGGAAAGGAAAGAAGTAGGTATCATATGGGCTTTACCTAGCGATTTCATAATTGACATTCATGGAATTTTTCATCATATAAAATTCATATGCGAATTAACGAGTTACATTAACTGAGTGAATTAAAGGATGCCATTTTTCACCTGCTGAATAAGCAATTCTAAGTCAACTAGTGATTTCACAGCTTACCGTTCATGCCATTTTTCATCACATATAATTTGCTTATGAATAAACTAGTTACCCCTACTTCGTGATTTCACTGTTAAATAATCACCCCGAAAATCACTTGGTGAGCGCCTATGACAGCCCCATGTTAAATTCATCGATGTTTTCATACTAAATTCATGGGGTGTAGCTTCCAATCATTGATGAAAAAGTTGGTGATTCATGCATGAATTTTTTGAAATTTCCTACTGGGTTTTGTTCTTCTTCTATTTATTTATCATATTCTAGTATTCCATTTTACACATATACATATATGAGCTTGTATGCCTGTTTTGTAAGTAGAAGTTTCCCAAACTTGGGTTTTTTTTTGCTATGGGTATTGACAGGAAAATGTGAAAATTTGTACAAATTCGTACGAATTTTCACGTTACCAAACACACGTAGTTTTATTTGTGTATATAGCAGCAGATGTTTTTGTCCACTTTTGCTTTCACATATGTTTTTCAGTTTTAGTTTTCAATGTGTTTCTGTGTGAGTAACTTGAAAGAGGTCATTTTGTGGTCTTTATATGTTTGAGTTTTGTTTGATAGTTCTTTTTGTTCTATTCTAAAATTTCTGGATTTACTTTCATGTCGATGATCCTTTGTTAATGGTTGTATTTTTTCTATGTATAAGAGTTCATATAAAATTTAGGATTTACTTTATCAAGCAATTAATTTGAGATCTGTAGTTATTTCCGGACAACCCGCACACTATCACAACCGATGGAACAATTCTTTTTTTTTGTAATTTGTAGCAAAGGTATCTCCTTAGAGAAAAAAAAATGTACCAACACCTGAAATCTATTAAACATACGGAACTGAAAAACCAATCTAGTTCTGCAAAATCGCAATCACAACTCGTTTCGTTTAGAACCAACATCAATTTTAATATGGATATACATGAGGCACTTGTTGCTGCTGATAATCCGCCAAGCAAGCTCAATAATCCCAATTGGAAAAAAATGTGTGTTTGACGTAAAAACTAAATTAATTAATTGAACAAATAAGATCTAAAGGCTTTTAAAGGACTGAATTTGTTATATAACCCTAAATATTACTTAAAAATAATACTTGCCCATACAAATGGGTATGGTTGGTTTTAAATGCATATTTTAGGTACATTTTTAAGAGCATATTTTGCATCTTTAAGTGCCCTACTAAATCTATTTTGAACTAAGATTTGTGATTAACAACTGCCAATTTTGTGATTCGTGCAACAAAAACAAACCCTAAATTACCCAATTTGCGTATAAGACGTCAATGTTGACCCTCCGTAAAAAAGGATCTGATGGCAAATTCAAAATTAAACAAGAAACACCACAACAACGCACAAGAAATCACAGTGTACAAAACAAAAATATTCTCTATCCATGTACTGTGAACTGTGCATTACTATGTATAAAAGTCTAATTGAAGGGCTTTATGATGAAAAAACACAAATTCGAAAATTCCAGTAAATTAATAATAAACTATTCGACTGATTAATTTATTTGTGTTTTTCCACACAACATTTCTTCCTTTTGTCTTTAATTTTTAAAATGGTGATTTCGTTCTAGCACACAACAACTAATATGCTTCTCACTCGAGTTCTCACAGAAGGAAATGGCAGGAACAAATTGACAGTTAGATGTTCTGACAATTGCTACACCAGTTACTTCCGGAAATTGGTAAGTATGAATTTACTACTTTTCAATTTATACAAATTGTTAAAGGCCGACTCCACTGGCCAAACAGATGACCAAAATCCAATCTACAAACAGTGCATTTTAAATTAGTGGGCAGTTTTATTTCATGTGGTTCATTTTCTTTTCACCAAATCTTTTTAATTTTTGTATCAACATTCGGGCAAATTTTGCATTTGGAAAAAAAATCGAACTCGAGGTTTCAATCAAATTTGACATTACGATGATAGAGAGCACCTAAAAACTGTGTCCGCAATTCCATCGGTCTGGCTGTTTGTCTGTACAATGCTCTACAGCTTAAACGGCTGAAGCGAATTTCTACAAGCTTGGTATTTGAGCGGTTTAGATGATTGTCTAAAAAAATTTTAAATCGTTTTTTTTAGGGCTAAAACTAACAGTCCCTGCCATTTATTACCATCTCAATTATGTCGAAAATGGCTCTAACGATTTTGATAAAAAAAGTGTCTGAACTATTTTAGGTATATGTACTTTAAGTTCTTGTAAATTTTTTACTTGCGATATAGGTACTATAGGGCAAGTTTTGCATTTGGAAAAAAATCGAATTCGAGATTTTAATCAAAGTTGACATTACGATGATAAGCCTAAACGGCTGAACCGATTTTGTTCAAACTTGGTGGTTACGCGTTTTAGATGATTCTGCAAAATAAATTTTTGAATCGTTGTTTTAGCCCCAAAAATAACGGTACTTGCCATACAAATTTTTCTACCATCTTAATTATCTCAAAAACGGCTGCAACGATCTTAATAAAATTGGCGTGTGTACTAACTTGCGCATGGTCAATATTTTGTAATTAAAGGTACCTGCCATACAACCATTTTATTTATTTTCGACTTTCTAATAAACGGCTCGACGGATTTCGATCAAAATTTGTACACGGGATCTCCTTCGAATTCTTAATAATACTGAATTTCAAAATTTTCAAGAAATTGTTTTTTTGGATTTTTAAAAAAAAAAAATATTTTTTTTTTGAAAATTCAATATTTTATATTTTTATATATAAAAAATGAAGTAAAAAACAACTTAAAAAAAAACTTTTAGCCATTTTCATTAAGAATTTTTGCATTTAATGTGATCGAACATAGGAGCAAGTACGTGCGGTCCAGCCGTGCATTTTATTTTTTAATATTTTGTTATTAACGGTACCTGCCATCCATTCCTTTTTTTATTTTGAATTTTCTCATGGCGGCTCGACGGATTTCGATCAAAATTTTTACATATGAGGTCCTTCAAATTATAAATAATACTGCATACTAAAATTTTAGAAAAATATTTTTTTGGATTTTGAAAAATTGTTTTTTTTTTTGAAAATTCAATATTTCGAACACGTATGGATGATTTTTTTTGAAATTTGTGTTTAGCTTTATATTATTCAATATTTAAAATTGGCATACCAAGTTTTCTTTTTAGAAAAAAATTAAAAAAAAAAATTGTATATAAAAAATTAAGTAAAAAACGTCTTTGAAAATATATTTGGATTCTTAATAGAAATTTTTTGCATAAGATGTATTGAACATAAGACCAAGTTCGTGCGATCCAGTAGTGCACTTTATTTTATTGAGAGTTAGACAAATTTTACAGAGTAAGTAACGGTACGCATCTGCAAAAAACCGAAAGTCACTACAAAAAATAAACACATTCATGAAACGTCAATTTATGTCCACGCTTTGAACAGTGCCCACTTCTTGTTCAAAAAGTAGTTTTTTCGACATTTCGCTGCATGGATAGGTATTTTTTGGACTCCATTGGATTTTCTTATGGCATTTTCATAGTTCTGCCAACGTTCATGGTGGCGGCCTGTTAAGAATTCATACTATACTAATGATTTCAGTTCAATGTTTTTTAATCATCCAAATCGGTTAAGTCGTTCTCACGTGATGCTCTTTCATACATACGACCTTTGATTTTTTATTGAAGATTGCACCTACTTCAGCAAAACTTTTAAGGAAAAAGGTGTCAAGCAATGAAGTCAAATGTAAATAAGTTAAAACTGATTATGTTGAAATATATTACATCCATATTGGAGTGTAACTCATAACAATATATTTAACGGCAATGGCCATGTGAACAAATAATAGACTTATGACTCATGGCGGTGAACAAAACTTTGGTGAAACTTTGGATTTACGAGTATTGGAATACATTTTTGGCGCTGCTAAAAATAGCCTAGTGTCGTTTTTCACAGCAAAATACTTACACCCAGCACGTGTTCTTGATTTAAGTTTTATTTGTAAACATTTTTATTGTGTTGTATTCGAGGTTAAAACAAATGAAAGGTAGATATTATTAAACAACTATCATTTTTAATTATTTACACATGTGTACAAGTATGTTGTATGGATTGTTTTTCTTTTTCTATTTTGTTGTTACTTTTGTATTCATTGTATAGTTTTTGTAGGAGAAACCGAAAATATTTACAAATAAAATTACAAGACCTTCGCGATAAATGGGATCTTTGTGATCATAAAAATATATCCTACTTCTGATGAGAAGTTAAAAAAACTGATAATGCATCTGCAGAAAGATACTACAAATTGCTGTTGTTTCAGTCAGCATCAACTGTCGACACTTCGTCAAAAATGGCGCACGATGGCATTACCTTATGATTTTAACTTGGTTATCTCACGGAGACGAGATATGTGAAGTAGACACTGAGGTCGTTCGCCTTAACCGCGTTAGCGTTAGACTTTTCTTGGAGGTTTTTAATATAAAAATAAAGTAAACAATTCGTGCGGACAGCTAAAACACAACATAATTTTTCCAATTTTATAGATCAAACTGGTGGAACAAATGAAGGATAGTTGACAGCGCATCTTGCACCAAAGCCACTGATGAATATTATTCCATACAAAATCTAATAACCCTGATGATTTAAACGTTTTTTGGCTTGCCGACGAATAATATTCATATTTTTACTTCACTTATGACCGCTTTCATAAAAAACACTAAAACCGCTTTTATAAAAAATCCTCTTAAATTTTATCAGACCCTTAAATTTTTTTAGTTGCACCAAACTATAAAAGGGAAATTTCAGGGAATTTTTTTTTTTTAAATTGAGTTCTTTGCACATCCCTGGACAAATATATTGTTTTTTTCTTTCTAAAGCCTAGTACGCTGCTGATGCGAAACGAAAAATCCCATACAAAAATGACACGACGAAATCATGAACGAAAAATTTCGTTCTACTTTTCGTTTTCCAGTACGCTGCTGAACGACGAAATGTGTAATTTTAGTGGATAGCTGTACTAGATTTCTTAGTACAATTTTCCACTCTTTTCGTTCTCAATTTAATTGACCTGCACATTAATTGCTTGCGAAATTCTGGTTTTTATGTGCATTTTCTGTATTAAATTATTCGAAATAAGTTCAATTCTAATTTTTGTATCAAAACCAATTTCAAAATCAACTAAACTAAATCTGCAAATTGGAAATGGGAAGTTGGAAAGAAGCACACCCTTCACATATCTTATCGGCGAACAAGATATAGCGGATCTTTATTTGGAGTGCTTATTATAACCAACTAGCCACTTTTCTCATACCTAGTGCTAGTGCTTAGATTAAAAATAACCTATGTACTTTAAAAATTAATTTATTTTAAGTGACTACTAAATAAAAATATTATAAACAAGATTCAGTAGTTTGTTCTGCAATTAACTGTCCATGTCACGATTTTTAAAATACATTTGTTACTCCGACTGTTAAGTTCTATGCGACCTTTGACACCATATAAATATAAAAAAACACTTACCACTTCTAACGACATACTTTCAACACATAAATTAAGTCAATTGCCAAAAAGAAAAAATCAAATCGACCGCCCGCTACTGGCAGTAAAAATATGAATTTCCGACCTGGTCGGGACAGAATGTATCCCGGCCGGAAGCCAAAGGTAAGCGGCCTTCCGCTGCACCAACGACAATTAAGGAAATCATCTTTGCCACAATAATGTTTGGTTGTATAAAGGCCATCTTAAACGATATCCACCCCTATTTGGGAAGCCTGTTTTCGATCTCATTGATTTACGATTTTATACCATACCCCAGAACTTATTTCTCAAGTTCAGACAATCTGTTTAATGTTTACTTCGTGAAAATCGGCACGGGATGGACATTGTTATTTAGTCTACAATTTCTGGTGATGACCTCGATAGTCTTTTGTTGTAGGTAGCCATCGCTACCTTCTTTATTTTTTCTGGACGAAGTTTTTTCATGTAATTGAACCATCGTATGGCAGATGCACTGCTCCAAAAGCTATTCACTGTTCACTTTGAAATATATAATCTGAAAAATATAATCAGACTATATAATATAAATATAATGGACTATATCTTCGAACGGGTTGTCCAATAAAGGCGAGCCATATCTTTTTAGAATCAGCACTTCATACTTTCAAAGGAAGCATCAACATTTTTTGCAAAGAAGTTGTATTAAAAAAAAATAGCTCCAGAAATACGCATACATCATTCTAAATAGCGTATTTCAAGAGTGATTTTTTGCAATAATCCTTCTACTATAAACTTTTGATGCTGATTTTGAGAGCATCAAGAGTAGATTACAAAAAGGTATCAACCAAGTTTTTAGGATAACCTGTTCCAAAGATACACTTCAAAGTGTTTTCAAATTATGTATTTCAAGGTGAACAGTGAATAGCTTTTGAACTATATCTTTGGAACGGGTTGTCCAATAAAGGCGAGCGATATCTTTTTTGAATCAAAACTTCATACTTTCAAAGGAAGCATTAACAAAACCAAAAGTAGTTTTGTCAACAAATTACTTTTAGATGTATTTTTTTTGTCACCAAATTTCCTTTATATATAATTTTTTGGAAATAATTCTTGGACTTGAAAATGGTATCCGGAATTAGTAAGAAACCATAAATTAGAACTCATAACCGTTTACACCATCCCAATGAAGGACGTAGTTTTCGAATTATAGAGTGGTTTACCTCCCTATTTCATTGATTTTCTTAAAATTGATAGAAATTTCATCAAATCGGCAGATATACCAGTTAATAAGTCCCAAAGTATTTGCTTAATTTCCATCATTTAAACGGTTCTGAGTTTTATTTCAAATCCTATGTGTAAAAAGACCATTTTTCAAATCCAAGAATTATTTCAAGAAAATTACACCTAAAAGTAATTTGGCGACAAAAAATTTTCCATCTAAAAATAATTTGGTGACAAAATTACTTTTTTTTTTACAACTTGTCAATTGTTTTTGACAGCTTACAGAACTCTCCGCAAATATTTTTCCGCTGTGGTTTTCGTTAGCATTTCGCTCTCCTAGTGGAGACCATCGAAAAATTTCGTTTCGCATCAGCAGCGTACTAGGCTTAATAACTGAAATGAATGAGAAAGCATTAGGCGTTGAGACAAATGCCAAGAAGTTAATTACATTGGAATTTCTTTGTGTGTCAACTTTCGTTTCTGTTATTTATTTTATTTGGAGAACGTTTGAAAAGTTTATTATGAAAAATGTTTGTGTTAGAAGACATGTTTCTTTGCCGCGGAATGCAATGAAGTTATTAAAAATTATATTAGCTGCTGTAACTTAACAAAATGTAAACAAAGTAATGGTGGCTTCCTATGAAGCCCGAATACCACAGTGTGTCGGATGAAGAAGACCAATTTATTAGTGTAATAAAGTATGCAAAGTAGAAATTTGTTTACGTATTCATTTTGTATCTCCAAAAATTAAAAATTGAAATGTTATAAAAAAAATGTCAGCTGCTATATCCACTTGTTAACTGCACCTGATGAGGATGACATTATTTTGAATGACACTTCTAAAATTTCATGGCCAAAAATAGGCCTTATAAAATAATTTATAATGCTGTTTAAATTCTTGTTGAATTTAAAAGCGTGCGGTGAAACCTAAAAATCTCTGTTAAAAGTTAAACCCCCAGTTTCACAGTGCAAGTTTAAACTCCACTTTTGGTTTAAGCTTAGATCAACAATTTATTCGGTTGCACAGTGTGGTGTAAACCTTGAACTTAGTTCAATTTGTAGTTTAAGTTAGCCGAGATTATTCTGCCGTTTAAACTTCAGTTCAGCGATTGTATTGTTTTTTTTTTTTAGAAAATATTATGAACAAAACAAAATTGTGTATTCAAATGTTATCGAGTTGTTATAGTGATTTTGAATATTATTTTATCTATTATTCTCGTTGTTTCGCGTGTTTCTTGTGTCAGAGAGAGAAAGGGAGGAATTCTGCCAACTTTTCATAAAATATAGTTAAACGAAGTTCAACTGATCTGAAGATCAGAATTCACTGTGAAACCGGACGAATTAAACCAAAAATTTAAACTAAGTTGAAGGTTAAGTTGATCTTAAGTTTAAACTCCCACTGTGAAACTGGGGGTAAAAGTCCTTCGTGAAATATGCAATTAGGTACTGTCAAAACAAAAATGACATTTGCAGTCATATCAGTCGTATCCGATATATCGTCTCTCATACTGCAAGGCCCAGTTGTACAAACGTGATTCAAATATTTGATCCGTGGCTCACCAATTTTAATTGCTAATTCCGGCAGATTAACTGAGTTTCAAAGTTTCAAGAAATGCTCATCAATTTAGCCTTGGAACCAATGTCTAATATACAATATTCTTCATTTAGCCGTATAACACGAATGTGTAATTCTTTAAATTACAATTATTTACCTCCCAATCAGAGCTTGCATGTACATGGGGTATATCTTTTTTAATCCTTCCTTATTTCCTTGCAGTTCGCAAAATATTACAATTCAAAAAAAAAAATACGCCAAAATCTGTAAGTTAAATATTTCTAAGACTGGAACTAAATTTATTTATTTTACTTGAAACAAAACATAATTATTGTCCAACCTATAATTAACACAAACCTGCTTAAATATATTCACCTTCTAGGAAAAAAATGAGAGACTGTTTTTCCTGTTAGTTGTTCCGTTATTTAGCAGACGAACGGAAGCTGCAATGTTATCTTTAACAAACTATTTCCTCTCTAAAAAAAAATAACCACTAATCGATGAATTTATTTTACCTAAACTTTATATTTCATTTACATTTATGTAGATAACGCCTCAATTAACATACACATTAAGAAATTTTTTTTCGATCGATAATAAAAACAAAGAATAAAAATTAACCTTTTCCCATACTTAAATAAATACGAGTATATAGTAAATAGTGAATATTCATTTTAAATTCAGGTTTAAACTATATTTCAATAAATCCATAACAACAACAAAAAACGTGTTATTAATAATTGGAAATTTACAATTTATTTATTATCTCTGTTTAATGGAAATGAATATTTATACACAACTTTCAATAGATATAGATTCTCTAAATAACACAACATTTAAATAGATGCATAAATATTAGTTTTTTTTTTATGTCTGTGTATGCATAATTTCATTGTTATAATTTAGTAAATTTGACAAAAATTTTCCAAAAGTATCATAATATATTTTTTATGGGATTTATTAGAATGGACAAAATGACAGATTTGTGTTATAAATATTCATACAAAACGTATTATTCAAATTTGTTTGTTTCTTTGTTTGTCTGGTGCATGTGTTTGATTTTAAATACATACATAGTTTCCATAATTTGGCGGTAAAATAAAATCACGAAAGAAGTGAAGAATATTGAATTGTTTTTTTTATCACCGTCACCACAATTGTATGTTTCATTTAACACTAAGGCACGCAAGATCATAATCGTATAAATTACAAAATGGATTTATTCGCTCAAGGGTCTTAAATGTTTGATTAACCCTTGATACTGTTCTAGTAGCATGTAAGTACATGATGTCTAATTTTGTGGATTAGGGTGAGTATCGGGAACTTGAAAGTTATGCATGGACGAAGGCAGGGGTACATTCCAACGAACTTGCATTTGAATAGCTAACCAATAGAATCATTTTTAAAGATTTTTATAAGCAATTGACTCCGGTAGATAAGTATCTGAACATGTAGAATAATGCCGGAACATCACTGTAAAAAATAGCATTTCATACAGGGTCATTCAATTGTGGTCTGGGCTTAATATCTCTGTTTTATGGACATACCTAAGCCTAAGGACGAACTCTTATCCGAGATTATGCCTAAGAAGTATGTAAATATGGCTGTGGAAAAGTAGCCGTGGCATGCTTGCATTTTGGTCGACTCAGCTCAAAGGATGAGTGCGGTTCTTGTCCCTTTCCAAGCGCCGAAAATATTCCACGTAGTTTTCAGACTTACAAAAATGCCGCCCAATGTGAAGACCGTTATTATAAGTCTCACGCCCTATCAACTTATGTAGACGGGAAAAAATACAATCTTGACACATCGCTTTTACAGCAACGAAATAATACCACCGTGGTTATCAGATTCACAACGATGGCGCCCAACGTGGGCACATGAATTTGAGAATTAGAGTCTCATGCCATACCGACTGAGCTAGTTGGGAAAATTGGCAAGCATGACACAGCCCCCTTAACAGCACCGAAGTAATATGCTCGTGGTTCTCAGATTTGTGACTATGGCGCCCAACATGGAGCCCGAACCCACGACCCTAATATTTAAAGTTTCACGTTTCACGTTCTGCCGACTGTAAACCTGTCGCAGCCCCTTTCCAGCACGAAATCAGTGCTAATAGTTGGGGCTTTAGAAATGATATTGTAGATACAATCTTTAAAAACGAATATTTCCCTCAAGTTATGGAGGATATGTGTATAAAAGTCAAGTCGAAATTGAAAGAGCTCTTTTTGAAAACATTTAAATAATGGTGGATTCCATTCCATTCGAATCAAAATCTGAATCATAAAATTTACTTTTATTTACTATGTACATATATATTTTAAATAACACTGCCTACATATATAACAGATACAAGTTTGATCCTAAGACGATTCCTTGAGGTACCCCGCCTTTAATTTGGTTGAATTCCGAATATTCTTGTTCGGATCGTATTTGCATATTTGATAAATCCCTATGCAGGCGGCTCCAAGTTCCAAGGCTTGAGAAGCATTTGAAAATTAAGCCGCAAACGACTTATTTTTGGTCCTGAGTATCCATAATTCGATACACTTGGTATGTGGTCATCGAATATTTTTTTCTAAATCAAAAAAAAAAAAACCAAATCTTTCTTTAATCCCAGAACTGTATGTCTCAAGGTTTAAGACGACGCGACACTTCGTGAAACCCGATCATAGTATTGTGTATGGCAATAAGCGTTTTATGGTTTTGTTGCTTCTTCATACATTTATTTAATTACAATTAAAAATTCCAATCAATACCTTGATTAAGAACCGAAAACCGTTACAAAACTGCCATTGTTTTTTCACGCTTAGATAATGAGAGCAAATAAATAGCTTGTCGTTTTAAAAAAAAATTAAATAAACATTTTTTATATTCATAAAGAACAAGGTTCTTAATACTTTGTCGTTGTTCATTCTTTCTTCTGTATACGCTTTTACTATCGCAACCATCATTCTAGCATCTGTGGTTCCAGAATAGCCATCAATTTATATAGACCTTAAGGTGCGAGATCCGCAGAATTGATCAACACCCGAGTCTTGATTATACGCACATCGAACATGAACTCTTGAAGTTTAACAATACAAGATTGTAAATGGAATGATTTTCTATAATTTTTTTTTTCGTGTTTTGTATTTCTACTGTAGCTTGCAAGTTATATAGAAATGGAGATGGAGAACAACGTGGGAAATAAGCCCAACACTCCTATATAGACTCAAAAAAAAGGCCCCCAAATAAAAGACACAAGAAAACATCAAATGATAAAGGTACACATATAGATTCTGTAATGTATGGCCTTCTGTTGTACCTACTGTATTCCTTTCGAATCATCTGTGGTTTCGTATCTTTAAGATATGTTAATTTCATCTTCTTCTTTTTTTTTATTTCATTTATTTGGAAAATATGTTAAATACAGACAATAGGAAAAGAAATACAATATCGTATAGTTTGTATGGATTTTTAAAGATCCACTCGAGTGGATGTCGGTCCAGAAGTTAAGTATCTCATAAATTAAGACCATTAACAGACGTATTTAGCAGCAGCAGCAGGCATGTGCAGACTTGTAGTTCACATCGATGTGATTATTTTGACAAATTTATGTCAAATTGGGCGTCAAGTCAGCAATGATTTTCAGTATCAATATTTTTTTTTTTTTTTTTTGAATTTTAATAGAGAATGTTATCTATTTAACTGTTCGACTTTTAGAATGCAAATTTATTTTTTGGATTTGGATCGATTTCAAGAACAACAGTTTTAAGCTGGCTAAATATAATTCTCTGAAGATAAGTCAATTAACAGTAGTTGTAGGTAGCATTTCTTTTTTAGGAAAAAAACGGAAATGGACACAGAAGAGTATTTGTTTAAAGAATACTAAGCCGTAACTTTCTGATTAGCTAACTTTGGAAACTAGACAAAATTGATGGTAATAAATTTATCATCACCGTACTTACAAAAAAGAGCGTTTCATCCAATAAACAAACTATTTCCTCAACTTCATAACACTCTCCAAAATTAACTCAATTTAATTATCAACTATGGAACTAAATAATTAGAAATTAAAATATTCTTAAAAGATTAGAAGGCAATATCAGGCCGAACTGATGTACACCAAGTGGAGAAAAATGAATCTCCCTATCGGAAATTTTTATATAAAGAGAGTGCTCTACTTGGCAAGAGCGTAGAATAATTTCGTCGATTTTGTGTAAAACCATCTTCAATCTCAACTAGCTGTTAAGTCAATAAGCAAAATCTTCGTTTTTGGGTCACTGAAAATCTTCCTGTGATGCACGAAGAGCGGTTACATCCACTCAAAGACACTTTGTGGTGCGGTGTTCACGTCGAAGAAGTGATTGGACCGTATTTTTTTAAGGCGCCATCTGCAATGCGGTCACTGTTACTGGCGAATGCTACAGGGCGATGATAAATAACATAATATATCTGCTGGAATTTGATGAGCGGAGTTTGGTGAACATGTGGTTTCAACAAGACGGTGCAATAGCACACACCACGAGTCACAATGAATATTATGAAAAAAAAAGCGTTTCATAATCGCGTAATCTCCTGTTTGGGCAATTTGACATGTCTTGCAAGATCCCACAATTTAACCATCCCAGAATTCTTTCTTTGGAGCTACTTTAAGTCGCGGGTTAAGCCAACAAGTCTCAGATAATCGCAGCCCTTAATGGGAACATTCGATAAAAATTGGAACAGTTAGTTATCACCGGAAATCTTGAGGAAAGTCATGGAAAATTTAATAAAACTGGCACAAATGTGTATCAACACTGGCAGCACTTGGCGGGCAACAGTTTTTCCACTTAACCAGAAAAAATTGTAAAGTTCCAAATAAAGATTACCATCACACAAAATCAAAAATCATTTTAGTAATTCAAAACAAAATTGGATAAATAATTTTGCGCCTCGTTATAAGTTCGTTATTGGAGTCGCACGAAATGTTAACAAAACCGACATTAAAATGGACGACATTAAAATGGAAAAACATTAATATCGTCTAGGTATCTATATCACATATTATAACTACTTCTTGTTTCGTTCAGCACGGTGTTAAGTGCAAGAAAAATTTACCATGATTTTCAAAAGCTGTTAAATATTAACATTCAACATTCAACATTCATTTAACATTTTACTTCCGAGACCACTGATACCGCCGACATGGGCAAGATTTCGTCTTGTAACCTATTTATTGTTATCAAACATTTATTGACTGATAAAAGACAATTAATAAAAATGTTGACTGTTTAACCTTTACAAAACTAGTCATGTGTTAAGCCGGGTTTGTTCTTCAGGTCATTTGTCAAAAAAAAAAAATTTAATAAAATAAAATTTTACCTTTTAAAAGAACACAGCGAATGAATTTCTCCAAAATATTTATCAACTATTGTAATTGTAATTGAATAAATAACTTTTTTTCTAACAACGATAGTATAATTCTTTTAGACAAAAAATTCAAAGTTCATCGAAAATATTGATGATTGATAACGGTTATAGATTCATACAGTTTTTCGAAACATAAGACAACATAAGCCCTTCCCTTTTTTACTTGTGATTCGTCGAAAAAAAAAGTTTTGAGATAACAATCAAACATGACATTACGATGATAGCGAAGACGAAAAAAGATGATCTAAAAATTCTGTCCGTCTGTATGTCAGTCAGTCTAGTTTAATTTTAAAATGTTTAAAAACGGTAGTTTCCATAGGACCGTTTTTTTTTTTGCTTTCGACTATCTCGTAAATGGCTTAACCGAGTCTTTCGAAATTTCACATATACATATATAGGTTTAGGTTGTCCAATTTATACTGCATACCAATATTTTAATAAATATTTTTTTTATTTGTATTTTGAAAACTGCTCAATAATTTTTTTTTCAAAAAGTATAGTTATATGAGTTTGCTGAATATTTTTTTGAAAAATGTTTTCAAAAGTTTTTTTTAAATTTTTTTCTCATAAATTCAAATTTAAACAAGAAATAAAATGACTTACTTTTTTTTTAGCTCAAATTAGTTTAAGTATTTATTTCAGAATTTTAAATATTTTTTTCTTTGATTAAGCCGATTTAATCTTTTGTTTTTAAGTTTATATTATTAAATATTTAAAATTATCAAACCAATTTCTTAGAAAAAAATTAAAGAAACTTTGTATATAAAAAAAAAACAACCTTAAAAATATATTCAGATTTTTAATAGAAATCTTTTGCATGCAATGTGATCGAACATAGGAGCAAGTTCGTGCGATCCAGTCGTGCATTTTATTTTTAAATTATTATTTCAAGTTTTGCTTAAGAGTGCCATGTTTTTCTTAAACATTAAAAATGATATATACATTTTTGTTTCGTTAAAAGGGATTCAAAGAGAGGTCTTGCAAAATTCAAGGTAGATTTATTTCCAAATGCAAGCCTTGCATATATAGCGCCTACATATATCGCAAGTAAAAATGCAACTACCAAACTAAAATTATGTAAATCTTTCGGTTAATTATTGATCATTTCCAAAAAAAAAAATTTATGAAAGCTGAATAAATTGTAGTCGCTATATCACAGCACAGAAATGATTGATATGTGCAAGTACTTTTTAATTTTTTTTAAATTTTTTGTAAATTGACGCTAAAACTTGTATAGACATTAGTAATTTTTTAGACAAATAATATCTATTTGAGTTGCCCAAACAGTGCATTTAAATGGTTTTAACTCGATTACACATTTCTGCCAATTAAGCGAGATTCCGTTAATCAAACCACCGGGATAATCGACAAAAAATTCTGACAGTGCAATTAACCGGGCGATACTGTGCCTATTTATTTTGTTCAACTCCATATTACCATATTTTTTAAGTTGTAAATTACAAAATACTTGACCAGTTGCAGTTGATGTCAAACAAGGATTTAGACAAGGCCACTCACTTTCATTCGGGTTTTTTTTAACATTATACTTGAAAGAATAGTGCAGAATTCCTGAGCCATCAACACCAAAGGAACTTTCTTTCAACTACTTTCATACGGCGACGATATTGACAAATTGGGAAGAACAGAGTGTTATGTCAATGACGCCTTTGCGAGTTTTGAGACGAAAGCGATGAAGATAGGGTTAGCAGTAAATGAGTATATAAGACAAAGTAGATGATATCATCAAGAAAGGACACGCAACAACCACGTCATTTGTAGAATGTCACCTATACAGCTATCACTTTAAGGTAGTTATAGGGACTGTCTTACTAGGCTCCAATATAAATAAATCTAACGATATTAGCGCCAAAATCAAATGGAGAACAACTCTTGCCAATAGCTGCTTCTTTGAGCTAAGAAGGCAAATGGGTGGGAGAAAATATACAACAATGCCAATGAGATGTATGGGCTGTGCTGTGCAATGGGACCGGCCTTCCAGAAGATTTAAAATAAACCGACTTAAATGCTGGGTGGTTGGGTCATGTAGAGCCGATAGACATCAATGATCCGGCCCGAAAGTCTTCGAATCCTACACGAAAGGCACTACCCAGTAGTGGATGATTAAGATCAGGTGGTCATGCAAGTGGAAGAGGACCTCAACCCACTTCGCGTGCAAAACTGGAGTACTAGCTGAAAACCGAGTTAGATGAATAACCTTATTGGTTGAGGCCTGAGTCAGCCCCGGAGACTGTAGCACCATCATAAGTGGGTAAGACCATGTTGGACCGGATGGATGATCAAGAGTTGATGTTACCCATGTTTGGACCAAAATATGTATATTTGTATGTACATGCCAAATTAAATGTTTCTGCATCCCAATCACATCACCTAGACAATATATATACTTGTGCATATCCAGACCCCGCAGATTAAACTCAGTAATCTATAATTCCAATCATTGCACGTTTAGCTATTTTTGACGCCTTGAGATGTCATCTGTCATTTCGATAGATCCCTTCTGAAAACTTAACTCATCCAAGATATGTATGTAAATATAGAATTGTATAGATATCTTCACAGAACGTTTTGACCCCACTGTCCAAGTGTCCACCCAAGCTTAGCGCCTTATATCTCTTTCATGTCATATCACATCACATCAATGGAATGAAGAAAATCCATTAAATAAAATCTCAGGATTCCCATTAGCTAGCAGGTACCTGACTTATACTCAATGCCCAATGCCCATACCATATCACTATATATGGCAATCGAAAAAGCCACAAGCAAAATTCCGATTAAGTCGTCGTTAATACCTCGTAACCACTTTTAATCGTTTTTCATCTGAGATACATTCTTTTGTTTTGTTTTATGTAAAAGGCTACTTCCAGACATTGTATCGATTTCAACATGTTGGTCGCGCCAGCTCGCAACACGCTCACTTGTCTCCAGAAAAAGACAAACTGTCAGATTTAAAAATTATATACATACAAAAAAAAAAAAAAAAAACACAAATATATACGAGAATGTAGAAGGAAAACCCCATGTCCATAAAAATATCCAAGTTCGAAGTTAAGACATCATCCACAAGTCGTTTTTTTTTAATACTGATGTTCGCTTCACTGTGTGTCGCCTTCGGTCAGTCATCAGAGGTCCAGGAGGATTGGCCAAACCAGCCCGGCTCGGTTCGGCTCGGCCCCGAACCGAACAAGTGACAAGCCCTGGCGATAAGATTATCTGAAATTGATCGTTTTAGATGATGTGGTGGCATTCGAACATGTACTCAATATTTTATGTCCCCGGACAGATAAGTCGCTGAGAGTGATTCTGATCAATGACTTTTGCTCCAGCTGGCTGGAACCCAAAGATGTTTTTTTTTTGTTTTTTAAATTTTTTTTTAAGGTAGGTATATTTTTGGTTTGGGTATTTTCTACCGCAGAGTCTTATCTTGAATTCAGATCCAGATTTGTGTATGGATGTAGGTTGTGTATAGGGAGCGCTCTCGGGTCAGAATTTTTAGATGTGATTTAATAAAACATTATCTCAATGGGAAGATGGAAACACACACTGGGAGCTGTCAGTGAAATATCTGAAGTAGTTCCAGAAATATCTTATTCAAATTAATATATCGTCACATGCACAGATTGATATAACTTTATTTAAGGTATCCATACATATTTTTTTAAAGTAGCTAACCATTGTGGACTGAACATGGGTTTTAGATAAAGTTCGTGAAATACGAGATTCGAAACTGTGGGAATTTGATTTTGAAAGATATCTAAATGCCTTAATGACGATATTGGCTGAAGGCACAGAAAGCTGGTGGACATGGAAGGTTTAACATTAATTAACCACATAGTGATAAATAAAGTAGTGAATTATTAAAAAGGTGCTCATAGAAGGGTTGCATAAATAGTTGTATCCAATGAGCTTACATGTAATATTTATAGACTCTTCTGTGTAATATCAAATTTCTATCAGGCTTAAATTTTATCTCTCAAAACTTATATCTACTGTGTATTGTACTTATAATTTTTTATTGTGAATAACATATTTAAGTATTTCTCCTTCCGTCTGCCCCTCTGTATCATAAAACAAATTTGCAAGTAAACAGAAACATTAAGAATAGTGCATTCTTAATGTTTCTGTTTACTTTATTTCTATATTGCAGTAATATCAATTATTTCACAATTTAAAATAGGGGGTAACGGGGCTAAAAGTAACACTTTCTCTAAAATTGTACAAATAAAACAATGTAAACAAATGGGTTTTGGGGGTTAAAAGTTCGAAGGTTTCCGATCTTAGTATGGCTTATTTGTGACGTTCACTATTAAAAAAATTGTGGGATAAAAAAACAATCGATAGTTTTTTTTTTTAATTATCGATGTACGCGATAGTTTTTTACTATCGAGAGACTATCGATGTTTCAGAAACTCTGCCCCTCTATCGCTCCGGGAATCCCCGTGTTTCATTTCGTTGGTCAATTCTTGTCACCTTGGAATTATTTTGATAGCAATATCGTTACTGGATCTTACATGGATCTTTTTTACATAAATATATTAAAAGTGTTAACCACGAAACATCTACATAACATTTATTGACTGAAAGTGACTCTAATCCTGATCCATCTGAAAACATTCCTTGCACATCATCATGTGTACCGCCGCCGTCATCAAGTAAAAACAGGGAGGTTGATGATGAATTAACTGCATCATTGTCTCTTAGGTTAACGCTGCCGTGCGTCGTCAACGCTATCCAGTCAAAAACACGAATCTTAGCCTGAGTATATGTCTTAATCTATGACTGCTGGAATGGAAAATCTGAATCGTAGAAATTACCCCGGTTTGTGGCCCAGAACAATTGCTGATGTAGACCGAACTGAGATTATATTAAAAGGTCCAATATTTACCGTAAATGATAATTGACGGCGATTCAGCGAATATCATTATAATAAGATATTAGTTAACGGTGAAAAGGTTGACAGGCGCTGGATAATTTATTCACAAGGACAAAGTGCCTAACAAGGACCAGCCGCCCGGAGCCTCGCAATGAGTAAGGCCGCCGCTGCGTGTATAAGCAGACGGTGGAAATATTTTTATGGCAGATTCCGATATATGCAATATGCAAAGTTTGTAAACTAGCTTGGGACTAGGTCCCGAAAACCCAAAATCCCGAAAACCCAGAATCCCGAAAACCCAAAATCCCGAAAACCCAGAATCCCAAAAACCCAAGATCTCGAAAACCCGGAATCCTGAAAACCCAAAATCCAGAAAGGCCAAAATCCCGAAAATAAAATAGAAAAAATAAAAAAACTTCAAAATTGTCTGCTCAGTGAAACTTTTATCGAACAAAAAGAAAATAGTCATATAACAAACAGAATTTAACAATAATAATTATCATATAACAAATAGAATTAAACAATAACAAAACTTCAACAAAAAGAAGTAAAATAATTAAGATTTAGAATTAAGTTAAGGAAATCGGAATCACGAAAAATTATATAAAATGAAAAATTTGCGGGTTTTCGGGATTTTGAGAATTCGGGATTTTGGGTTTTCGTGATTCTGGGTTTTCAGTATTTTGGGTTTTGGGGATTCTGGATTTTCGGTTTTGTGGATTTTGGATTTTCGTGATTTTGGGTTTTCCGGATTTCGGTTTTCGGGATTCTGACCCCATCCAGTTTCATTCATAATGTTCAGGATGGGCATATTGACTGTTTCCATTTTGTCCTTGGCTTTCAATGATTTTGTCATATGCAGTTTGACACGACAGAAGTGAAGGCTTCAGGTTCAACCGTATCCCAGTGTGTATACCACTTTATTCTCCCAGAAGAACTTCTGTCGGCAGAAGACGTTGTTCATCGGCGATCGATACTACTATCACTTTTTCATGGAACATTATGAAACTTGTATATAGTAGTCAATCTGCGACGTGCTCAAACTAAAGCTCATCAAGAATTTTATGCGCTTGCTCACATTCAATTCTCTTGCATTACAGGTTTTCGAGTCATAAAACGATTACTCGATTTTGAAATAGCAATAACATGTGTAAGTAACTATTCCGGAAAGACCATATGTATCGTTTCATTCTACACCTTAAGTTTTTGGCTCACTGTTCAAGAAATTGGACCCGATATTTCTCACAAGATTCTTACTCACCTTATCTTAATCATATTTTCGAGCTTGTAGCTCCACTCGTTTCGACTTATGTCGTTTTGCTGGGCACGATCCATCATAAGCCTCGACAAGCGTTTAGTTTTCACCCAAATATTTGTATGATCAGTTCTGGATCAACACGATATACAGAAGAGATATTGCACGGTAGAATAATAGGTACCTCTTGTATAAAGCATATGTATATTGCTCGAAATTGTTCGAAATTCTCCTTTATAATTTTGAAAATTATTAGATGTGAGATTTTCAGAAATTATGGAACTTAGTGGAACTTATTAACTTTTTTAGAAAAACAAAAAACCTCCCTCATCGATTTTTAACAACAAAAATGCCATCACTGCCATCCACATAAATTCAACAAATTATCTGCGAGATAACTTTTAAAAAATATATCTCTTCCAAAACGACTAATAAACAAATTAAATTCTTGACATAAAAATAAAGCCTAAGCCAACCAATAAGCAATTTGCTTTTAATTACGAAACTCTTTTCACACTGATGGTAATAATCTTTTCGAATTTACACCTACGCCGCGCCACGCCACGCCGGCCACCGTGCTGCCGGTCGCCACTGGTTCCTAGCTACGACTTGGATTTGTATATATGAGTAGGTACACACAATCGTTGTCGCTTGGAAAGTAATGATCTGTTTTTGGTAAGCTGGCCATTGGCCAGTTTATAATCATCAATTTAATTGACTTATTAACATATCTTTGGCTCAAGTTTTTTAAGTGGGCGTTATTAAATATTATAGTCAAAAATGTAAGATAAAGCAATAGCCAAGAGCTGCTTTATTCTTTGTCGTTATAGTCGTGGTTTAAAGATATAATGTAGTTTTATTATTCATTTTGTTGGAAAATAGGCGCCTTCTTTAAATTAACATCCATAAAAAGTCCACAAAGATGCTATTTATTTTAAATTCGATATGGATAAAGATAATATAATGTGAAACGGAGAACGGTAACTCGAAACGAATTTTATATTTAGTAAAAACAAGTTAAGTTATTCTTAATATTCCATGAATAAAATAAATTCACCATCGACACCCATAAAAATAAAATATGCTTGATTTAAAACACAAGGGGTACCTATGCTTTGAAATCAAACGAAAAGAAAATAGACTCAAGATCAGAGATCAAGTTAAAAAAAAAATTAAGTGCAACGAGCCTATCGCTTTTCCAGATACACCAAAGCAACTTTCAAGACTTGCACTCAAAATAAAAATTATAAAAGTGACAAAATTCGAAAGTGAGGATATACTGATTTTAACGGGAATTATAACTGGGATTCCTGATGTATGGCCAAAGAAATGTGGGCATTCCTGGAAGCATGAGTATTACGGTTGAATTGTTTTAAGAGATGAATGCAATTGGCCTTCCATTGACCACTCATAATAAATGTAGTGCGAGACATGAAACATTAGAAATTGAGTTAATAAATTATGAAGTTAGTATTTAACGGATTTAAATAACGAACATGACTCCGGACATGACAACAGTGTGACAGAAAAGTAGAGTTTAGGCGGCCCCGCAGGGTTAAGAGGGCATTCGACTTCCGGAAATTAGTTGCCTCTACCTGATATGGTAGCTCTCCTAACCACGCGAAGCTTCGGAAATATTCCTGTTTGGTAACTAGAAATTTTCGCCAAGTTTCCCAGACTTGGGTTTTTTTCCTATAGATTTTGAAAGTAAAATGTGCAAATTTGTAAAAGCTCGTACGAATATTCACGTTATCAAACACATCTATTATTTTTTAACACTTTAAAAAACGAACAACTGTTATAACCGTTATAAATTAGCATTTCTCCAATCTCTATTTCTGTTCTTTCATGTTTTCACATCATTTTCAAAGGTCTTTTCTTCAATTTGTCGATTGGGCTCAAGTTAGTTGAATGAGGATGTGAATCGTACTCAAAATTGGACGAATGTATAAGAACTCAAACGGGTAAAATATTCGTAGAATCATAGAATGTCTGATCAACAGGGACAAACTACTTTGGGCATTGAACAGCTTTAAACCTTACAAGTCAGCGGGACCAAATGGCATAATACGTGCGGAACTTCAGAAATCTTCTGATATTATTCTACCGTTGCTAGAAAATATAATGAGAAGCTGTTGTGAACTGGTCCATATTTCCCAGTCTTGGAAAGAAGTTAAGGTGGTGTTCATTCCAAAAGCGGGCAAAATTTATCAAACAAATCCCAAAGATCTAAGACCGATTAGTCTATCTTCCTTCCTTATAAAAACTTTAGAACGATTGATTGATATCCATATCCGCAACAACAATTACACTAGATTTTTGTCTAGGTCTCAACATGCGTACTGTAAAGGGAGATCTGTGGAAACTGCTATACACTCACTTGTTAATATTATCGAATAATCCCTCCATCACAAGGAATACACATTGGTAGCTTTCCTCGATATAGAAGGCGCTTTTAACAACGTCAACACAGATGCAATAACAAATGCACTCTCAGGTCTAAAGGTAGACAGCTCACTTGCCGAGTTGATCAACCAAATGCTGATAAGCAGGGCGATCAACTAAAAACTGGGTGTTACATCTTCAAGAAGATCTGTTAGTAGCGTCACTTCTGAAATCTGAAAGAGGAGGGATTTAGAGTGATTGCTTCTGCGGATGACGTTGCTATTACGGTTTCAGGAAAACATCCAAACACTCTCTGTGAACTCCTTCAATTTGCACTTATAAGCTATCCAACTGGGCAAGTAGTTGTGGTTTAGGTGTAAACTCCCATAAAACTGAGCTTGCCATCTTTAAAAGGAAACATAAAATTCCGCACGTTAATCCTCCATCTATAAATGGTATAATTCTTAAATTCTCGGACGAAGAAAAAAACTTGGGTCTTATTTTGGATAAGAAATTAAGCTGGAAATCCAATATTACAAGAAAGAGTTAAGAAAGCCACGGTTGCTCTTTTCTCTTGCAAGAAGCCCATTGGCAACATTGGCATAGTCCATTGGCTATACACAGCGGTTATTAGACCGATTCTTACATACATAGTGGTCGTTTGGTGGACTGCTCTAGACAAAGCGACAGATAATAATAAACTGAGTAGAGTTCAACGAAATGCTTGTATGTGTATAAGTGGTGATTTGCGCACTACTTAAACTGCAGCGCGTGAAATACATTTTAATCTGACACCCTTAGACATTTTCAGCAAGCAAACCGCAGCCTGCGCAGCTATTCAGTTATAATGGTTCTCAAACCAGGAAAACCATCACATGATAAGAAATCTTATAGACCTATTTGGCTTCTGCCCGTAATATCTAAGGTCTTTGAAAGAATATTACTTCTGCGCCTACAGCCAATAATAGAAGAAAAGCGCCTAATACCTGCACATCAGTTCGGATTTTGAAGTAAGCATTCGACAATTGACCAAGTGCATAGGATCACTGACGTCATTGAGAAAACTCTTGAAGAAAAGAAAATTTATTCGGCGGTCTTACTTAACGTGTCGGAAGCTTTTGATAAGGTGTGGCACGAAGGCCTAAATTTTAAATTAATACAAATTCTGCCTGAAGCATTTTATACGAGGAGTTAAATAATAAACTCAAAGATATGTACTGGTTGCTGGGGAAACACTCTAACCTCAGTATCGAAAACAAGCTAGTTTTGTGCAGGCAGGTGCTTAAGCATGTCTTGACTTACGGTATACAACTCTGGCGTTGTACGCGAGATTCGAATTTAAATACCTTACAAACATTTGAAAATAAACTCCTAAGATCGTTTGTAACCGCACATTGGTACATTAGAAACGAAGATCTCCACAGACATCTCCGGATTCCCACTGTTCGCGATGAAAGAAAAAAATTTGCTCGAAATCATAGAAAACGGCTATTACAACACTGTAATAGTACTATAATCGAAATTATCGATGAGACGAATTTAGTACGCCGCCTGCGAAGGACTAAGCCCTCCGATCTGGTGCACTAAACGAGAATCCGCCTTAAAATCGCGGTATAAGCAGGAACTATCTCCGGATAAATTACCTGCAAACACGTTAATTCAATTCGTTAAAAATAAATTGCTAGATAAGTTTCAACTTAATTGCAATCGGGAGGAGGAGGTGTTTTTAGTGCAGTAAGAATCTCACACTCCTATGAACACGCGTTTTTCGGTCCTCATAGAGCCTTTCGAAGGTTTTACACCTGTAGCATTCTGCTTAGATGTCGCCCGTGAGTTAAAATGAGATAGTAAATACCTAATTATCCAAACCACTGTGCCAACAAAAAATTCTTTCCAATCTTTCTATTCCTTCTAACTAGTACCGTGCAATTCAGGTTGTATTTAAAAAGACCTTAGGTATTACAGACCGGTTTAAATTAAAAAAAAAAGATACAACTATCATTCAATATATTTAAAAAAAAAACGTAATTTTTTCGAAACAGGCGTACGAAAAATAAATCGTCTTGTATGAAGTAGGTAGGTATGTATTTGAACATCAAAACAAAAGATTTGTATAAGTTCAACTCTCTCGAGCAACTAAACTGTCCATATATAAAGCGCCCTTCATCCCAGTACTGATGTATGATGCAGCGTGCAGAGACATGGACACTTTTAACGGTGGATGAGAACGCGTTAGGGTGTTTTGAGAGGAAATTTCTCCGGGTGATTTTTGGTCCCGTCTGCATAGATGGGGAATGGAGAAGGTGATACAACAAAAAACTGTACGGGCTGTACAGCGACACCGACCTAGTCATAAAATTGAAAAGCCAACGACTGAGATGGTTTGGTCACCTGCTAGAGCGAATGGACACCAATGCTCCGGCCCGGAAATTCTTTGAATCCCTCCCCGTGGGACAGTGCAGTAGAGGTGGACAACGTAAAAGGTGGCGCACGCAAGTGGAAGAGGATCTCCAACCAACTTGGAGTGCGAAACTGGAGACAGTTAGCTAGAAACGACTGGAAGAAGCTTGTTGGTTGAGGCCCTGTTCTACCCTGGACTGTAGCGCCACCTTAAGTAACTAAGTATAAGTTCAAAAAAATGTGGTGGACTACAATTAGGTAGTGGTTCGAAATTTCTCTCAACGGACTGGGTCAAGAATGGTTTGAAATACAAATGTACATATTTGCCATAAAATCTTTCTTTAATTTTACAACGATTCACAGTTGCAACGAAACAAATATTAAAATTAATCCTTAGTATTTTTTTTTCAGAGATGACGGTCTCCAAGACGGGACGGGACTGACACCAACATTTTACCAAATATGTACTCCAATACGGCATGAGATTTTAATTGTCATACAATTTCTTATTACGTCAATTTCGTTTAAAACTAAATTTAGAGCAATTCCTACACACTTTCGGATCAATAAAAGTAAGTATTTTTGTATTTTTGATTTGGAACAGCATGGTATTCTACGTACAGTACCGAAACCTATAACTTCAACAATTTAGTTAAAAAAGCTTTCTCCTTTGTATGATATTGTGTTTCGATAATATTTAATGTATTTCTAAAAAAGTATCAAGTAACATCTCAACAACTTTAAAGGGCAAAAAAAATCAAAATCACATTATTATTCCAGCTACTTTACTGATACAAAAAAAAACACACACAAAACACGTATCTTAAAAATTAAAAAAAAAATTAAATGTAGATGATACTCCGTAACATAACCATCTTTGGTCGTATATTCAAATGTCAATATTTTATCTCACTTGCCACTTCATACACACAAGCACACAGTGCGCAATGAAATTAGTAGGTCCAGATCAAAGGCGATTGGGATCGGCTAATTTATGGGTTGACAAATAAAAAAATAAAAAAAAATAGATCTTAACACAAAAAAAAAATAAAGAAAAACAAGCAACCAAATCTGACTACCATATCAAGAGGAAAATTTATTTCCCAAAACGAAATAAAGAAGTGCGCAGCAAAAAAGAAAAAAATCTATAAAATATACAACACAGCATCTTCACAGACCAATAAAAGGGAAACCGCCCAACAGGAACGTCGGACTGCGGCAACGTCAATATACGAGTAAATGCCTTATTGACATATGTATGTCTTTCAGCACCATTCGACCTCGGACAGATACTTGATACCAGGAACCGACCAGCCAAGGGGATCACAGAGGAGCCACCGTTACGGTCATTCCCAAAGGCTGCATTCCAAGCATCTCCCCCGGTAGGTATAGCTTACCTCTACACTACATTGTATAGGTAAGTATCTATCATGGATTCGATTCGAATTCAAGATCCGTTTCAGATTCGGGTGGGAATTAGAGAAAAGGAATATTTGTTACTCAAACAACACGGTGTTAATAGTTAAACGTGGATCGGTAGATGCTACTTCTGATGTTGCTGGATGATCAAAGTCGTTGACCGAGCATCCTTTATTTTGTATTTGTTGGTAGAAAAGAGGAACTGCATTGTGTATTTTAGGGTTCCTTGGCCGAAATGTATCAGTTTCAGAACAAAGCACCTGCAGGTGTCAGTTTTTTATTTGTTTGTTTATTAATTTTTTTTTTTTTTTTTTTTTTTTTGTAAAAAGCAAACTAGAGTAGGTCTAGGCGTATCTAATTGTAGAATTGGACAGAGACTAGTTAAAGTACACAAAACGTTATTTGTAGAATTAGCCCACCCATAACTTAAAAATATAAAAAAAAATAGATTCTCCAACTATTTTGGTCTTTAAATGGATACGGCAAGTGGCAAGGAAAGAAGGCAAGGATTCTGTTCAAATAAATTTAAAAAATATGTATGCGTTTCCAAACAATTTTTCTCCTCACGAAACAGAGTCCTTCTAAAATTTAAATAATTTAAAAAACTAATTATTTCATCATTTCAATATTTCATCAAAAATAGAAAAGTAAAAAGAAACGACTGTCAGCTATCAATTGATAATTGATAAAATTTGTGCTGAAACTGGATATCCCAATTGTATAAAGTTGCTATTATTCAGAGAGTTGCAGAAGGTTGTGAATAACAAGAAAATTGTCACTTATTCGAGGTAACCGTCGTCGGAGCGGAACATTTTACGCTTTGTAGAAGAAATGTTCCACACAGCTGTTCGGAAGATTACCTTGTAGCAAATATTTCTCCGCTCTGACAGTTACCTCGCTAGTCCCATTATCGTTGAATTTTTATTCGCTTTTTAACAAACTGAGCTTTATAATTGAGTATTTATCAATTGATAATTGACAATCGTAATTTCTTAGTCTAATTTCAGTACCCAAGATATCTTCTTAGAACCAGCAAGGGTACTTAAAAAAATGATTTGACGTCCGATAAACATTATATTTCTATAACATACTGATTCCATACCTGAACTGTCTTCCAGTTCGGTCCGGATTGTGGTGCTTTTTTTTCCCAAAGACTGAGGTGAGCTCGTTGGTCTCCAGGGTATCCCGAAGAAAGCACAATAAAACTCGGGTTTTAAGAAGGCTAGAACTCGGTTTAATTATCTTACGATATTTTCTTTACAATTTTTCTTACAAACTCTTTAATTTCCGATAAATAACACGGTATTTCGTATAACTGGCAGGCCCACTTTCTGCTCAGAAGGAACAGACAGGGAATAGCAAATGGACACGCCCGCAACTTACTCAGTTCCTGCCCAAGGCTAGTCCAAAGGAAAATCGGGTAAGCCCACAACTTATTCAGGAGCAGTAAGAGAGGAAGAACGGTTAGGAATCTAATTCCTGACCAAAGGCTAATCCAAGGGAAAATCTTTCTTTAATAACCAAAAAGTCCACCTTAAATGGCACACCAGTGTACCAATTAAAGTTATACGGAATTGATCGTCCAGCTGGCTGCCGCTCTATATCAACGAGAAACTTATTCCTCAGTAAAACCAAAATCGCAATCAAGGCTTGCTGTTAAGTGTACAAGTTTCTTCTCCTCCTTGTCATCGTTCATTACCTCTACTTGATATATTCGAGGCTTTGAGGCGGTGTGAACTGTAACAATGACGAACGCAAATGTTAGGTTGGTGTTCAGGTCGATTGATGTTGCTCGAGTGTGTTGCTGGTAAGTGCGTATGACTAAGGGTCCGTCGTGGTCCTACGCTGTTGCTGTATTATGGTCCCGTGTTGGTCATATGGAATTGCTGTCGGCGTTCGTTTGCAAATGGAAATTGTAACGCTTCGTTACAAGATACGGACTTGTGCCGTGATTTATATGTTACTTCGGTGAAAAAAAGTAACACTATCTATCCTACAAAAACTATCCAGGCATATTAGGTCTCGAAAACATTCCTGAATATTTAATCAATAATTCGTATATGCAGGTAGAGCATAGATATTTTGTTTTGCATTTCCAAAATTGAAATATTTGTATACAGTATCCTCCATAAAATTTTGTTAATAAGAATGTTAAATCTTTATTATCTCGAAATCGGCTTTAACGATTTTGATTTAAAAAATCTGTGCACTATTGTAGGTAAAATCTTTATGTTTTTAGCGGTACCTGCGATAGAATCGTTTTCTCTATTTTCGGCTTTCGATTTTTGAAAATAAATCTTTTTTTTTGTAAATTTACGACATACCATTTTTTTCAGTTGTCAGTTTCTGGAATTCATTTCCAGTATCCCTTTGTCAAATAAGTAACCAAAGTAGCTTCAAAAGCGAATTATTTAAATATTTAACTAACGTAAGCAGCAGCAACTTCAGAAAGCAAAAATCTTTCAAGCTTCCGTGGTTCAATAAAAGATTAAAGAACTTCGAGAATGCAAGAAATACCGTGAAAATTTTTGTCGTTTAAGGAGAGAATTTTCTTTTTTAAGTTCATTCTTGTATCGTGCATAAATAAGCTCTACAGAAACTAGCATCAACACAAACAGTAAGACCTTCTGGGTTTTTATTAACTCTAAAAGGAAAAGTTCTTTGTTTTCCACAATGTATGGAGTACGAAAATATCAAATCGCTTGATCTTCAATCATCTTGTAATCTCTTTGCTGATTTTTTTCAGACAAGCTATAATTCTGACTCCATTTCAGACACTGCCAGTCTTTTTTCAGAGCTATCTCCAATAACCGATTTTGCCCTTACTCAGTTTTCTGAAGATGATATATTAGAAGGATTGAATGATTTAGATATATCTAAGAAAGCTGGTTATGATTATGTTGCTCCTATTTTTTGAAGAAGTGCTCCTTTTCACTATGCACAGCTTTAAGACCTCTATTCAATAAATCAATAGTTTCTGGTTATTTTGTTAGTGAATGGAAGATATCTTTTATAGATCATATCTACAAAAGTGGGTTAAAACATTTAGTAAAAAATTATAGGCCGATTTCAAAGCTGTTTGCCGTGCCAAAACTTTTTGAAAAATTGGTCACTCAGCAGCTTTATTTCTCAGTCCAGAATTCTCTTTCCTCTAAACAACATGGTTTTGTAAGGGGTCGATCGACTAATACAAACCTTTGTCTATTTTCAAATTTTTGTATTAGTAAAATTCAACAAGGTAAACAAATAGATGTTTTGTACACCGATTTTGTTAAAGCATTTGATAGAGTACGCCATGGTCTTCTCCTTCGAAAATTGAAGAAGTTAGGTTTCAATGACAACTTCATCAAATGCTTGAATTCATATCTATGTGACAGAAAACAAGTAGCGCAAATCGATGGATATTACTCTAATTTTATAGATGTTCTATCAGGTCTACCACAAGGTAGACATTTGGGTCCCCTGCTGTTCATTATTTTTATTAATGATTTGCCAACCATCCTCAAATATTGTTGTTGTTTAATGTATGTTTGATGTATTGCTTAAATTTACAGTTGGATATGCAAAATTTATTAGATTGGTGTGATTATAATCACCTGGAGTTAAATTTTTTAAATGCAAAGTATTTAGTGCAACAAGATCGGCGTCGTTAATCACATTTAATTACAAGTTCAGGGATGAAAAACTTTTACTAGTAGAGGCTGTCAAAGATCTTTGAATATTTTTTGACTCAAAATTTAGCTTCAAAACCCATAATGACTTTGTAGTCTCAAAAGGTAACTATATGTTAGGTTTTTTAAAACACAACTCGACAATTTTCAAGGATGTTTATGCTCTTAAGACTTTCTTTATGTCTTTAGTATTGCCTTTCTTGGAATATTGTTCAGTTGTTTGGTTTCCTTCTTATGATAATAGTATCTCAAGGATTGAAAGGATACAAAAAATTTACTCGGTTTGCCTTAATGAAACTAAATTGGCCCGGTGATTTGCCAGATTACAACTCTAGATGTGCTCTAATAAATTTAAAGACACTTGAATGCCGTACGAAATCTCAAAGCATTTTGTTCATAAAGGACATTTTTGACAATCGTGTCAATTGTAGCGAATTGCTTTCATTTATTTATTTTTATGTTCCGGAAAGACGGTAAGAGAAACCGGAATGATTTATTTTATGTTTCCACACATAGAACTAATTATGGGTCTAATTAGCATATAACGCGTTCTATAAGGCTATATAATAAGGTGTGCAGTGAAATCGACATTTGCATGCAAAGAGATCATTTTAAGAGTGTTATTAACCAAATATGTAATAATTAATTATATCAAGTTTTTTTTGTTGTTGTTTGTATATAAGTATGTATTTTTAAATGGATTATTAAGTAATCAGCAGATCATTGTAACAATTGGTAAATAAACTACATAGTGTCTTCTCTTTAACTTTTATTAAATATTCTAATTTTTTTTTCACTTAATTTCATTTTCATTAATTTTTTTGTCTCGCCTAAAACTATGTACATATGTATTGTCAGGTTATCTTAAATATAATATTATAATTGTGTAAACTCTTTGTATTATCGACTTAAATTCTTCAGTTAAATTATGTCAAATAAAATCCAGCTACTGGTCATCACGTCAGTTCTTAAAACCTTAGTATGGTCATTAAATGTTTACAATTGTTTAGAAATGTGTTTATATTGAATAGTAAACGTAACATAGTCACTTATCTAATTTTAACATTTAACTTAAATTTTGTTTCCTTTTTTCATACCAAACATTGTGTAGTATGCCCTATGCAGTTTTTTATTATTCGTTTTTTGAGCACCGATGATCTTAATCTTTAGTTTTTTTTTTTGGTTTGCTTACAACCACCTTTTTTTTTTTTTTTTTATAACTTTGCACGATTATGAATACCCTTTTATATGTTTTTTCTTAACACAGCGCGGGCATCCGGTGGAAGAAGAGAAAGAAGGATAGTAAAGATGTGTGACGCGACGTTCTGACACTAGAGCTGGTTGTTGTCTCAGATTTACCTCCAGGGATGGCGGCTGAACTAATGCGGAGAGAATTACCGTGTCTTATTTATGTATGTTCCTTATAATTCGCATTATTTTATTTATTTCGTTGTCATATTTTATGGGTATGCTAGTTTACTCAATCACATGTTATTAGTGTTATGCCTAAACAGCATGTAATGAGCAAAGCAGCAACTTATTTTATGACAATTTTGAGAATTGGTTTTTAATGGAATATAAGAAGACATAGACAACGGCAGGAATCGAACCTGCAACCATGAGGTTGACAGACGAGCACACAACTATCGCACCACGGCCATCCCCAAGTAGACTTGGTTTATTAATTATCTTAAATGAAAACCTACTCTAAATCTGTTTTAAAATAAGAGTCGACTTTTTAATAATTTTAAACCACAAAAGATATAATTTAACCTTAAAAATGTCGTCTAGCTTTAAAAACGTCAAAACGATATCGATATTTTATTTCAAGTATACTCTTTTTTGACATTGACATTTTATAACAAAAAATTAAGGAAAAATGTTTTCTGAAGAAGAAAATTTTAATATTTTTGAAGATTTTGAGCTTTTTTAGAAAGACGAAAATATAAAAAGTTTAAACAAATCCGTTCGAAAAACTTGACGACCTTAAATTTTATTCAAAATACCGATGTGGCAAAACAACGATTCGATTTTTAATTAAATAACTCAATATAAGAGAGCCAGTAACAAATTTTTCTATTTTGCCAGAACTGTAATTCCTTGTGACCTTAAATTTTAACAGAAGAAATGTGCACCGAACCAATGTGGGTATGAGTAAATACCATTGTTTCAACATAAACCGACAAAATGGTTATATTTCAATATTTTAGGAGCAAATCTTGCAATTGTACAGTCAACACACTACACAGATTGATTTCGCCAAGAGACATAAAATACCTACACCTTTGTCTTCAAAGTGAGTTAAAGGGCACAGATTTTCTTTTCCCAAGATTTTATAGTTTAAACATTAGTCGAGTCTTTAGCTATTTTTTCGTTTGCACAATCCACATTCGCATAGAGAATATACGAAAACAAATGCATTTCAATTTTAATTTTAAATTGATGGGTTTCATGTGTTACACCCCAATTATGATTGTCAAATGCAAATTGATGGTTGATAAATTCTGAAATTTATTATTAAATAACCTCATTGATAAGAGTTTTGGTAATTGAGAATGATGCTGACCATTGTGAATTAGAAGAAAATCTATAATTACCATTAAATAGCTGTGCAGTTTTTAAATAAGCCGAAGTTTTAAAACCAAATTTCAATGCTTATCAATAATCAAATTGATAATTGACAATCGTAATAGGGCCCTTAATTTTAAATTCTGGTTCTTTTTGATTGATATATCTGTCAAAAATAGGCGCGTTCAACTGAAGATTTCGTTAAAAACGTACATTAGATAAAACTTAGATAAGGACTCGCAAGCAAACGACTTCTTTAACTAGAGTCGTGTTTTTCCCTAAAAGAGTACTTTATTAAATTGTGCACGACTTTTGATTTTAACCAAACCGATTTTAATGATTATTCAAATATATCTTAAAACAATACCGTTCCGACCTAAATGCGAATGCCAAATGTAAAAAAAAAAACGCTGCAGAAGTAACAACAATTTTTATTTCAATATAACAATAGTGTGTATATATATACGTATAACGATATGTACATTTACATGTGCGCATATATACACAGATGAAAATTTGTGTGTGCAAATTAATATGGCTGCCTTAAGTGGCTTTCAGAATTAACCAAAGACAAATTTCTATTCCCAAAAGTATATTGTATATCTAACTACCTTTGATATCCGCCGCTGAACTTGTACAAATTGTTCAAACAAAAGACTGACGTAAAAACAAAAAACTTTAGCCTCAATTATTTATTAACTTTATGTTTGATCGCTTTTATAAACATACTTAGATACACTTTTCCGAAATTCGAATTTTATAAAAAAAATATTGGCTCTCGTTTTTTGAGGTACAGTTAACTGCGCTGCGAGCAAAGTTTTTTACATAACTATAGATATAGTATCTATAGGAGTTATCATGTGAATAAAACAAATAGCTATTCTAGCTTGTTTATTTTTGCCCGCAATATTGTTGAAGGCGTTTTCAAATGAACTTGGTAGCTGTATATGGTTGATATAGCTTTTCGAAGGCATGCATTTTTTGAAGGTCTAAAAATAGGTTTTATTTGCCAAAAGCTTTATACGGTGATTCACACAAGCTAGGAAGTGTTGAAAGGGTCGATAGAACAAAAGCAAATTTTAAACGCCTGGATGGCAATTCGTTGGGGGGTTAAATGGTTTTGTATTATATTATTTTGTTTCCTTATATATTTTGTTATTTGCCTTAATGGAATTTTTTCAAAGCAAATTAAGAAAAATATTAAAATATGAGGTGACGCGACAATAATGGATCAAAAACCGAGTTTGGGAAAAGAGTGTATTCAAACACACTAAAATTAGGTATATTATTTCATCTTCCTAACCATTGAAGCGAGTTCTAGAAATAACTTCTGGCGATATTAAAGAAGTTTTATTTTAGCTTTAAAGAAACGGTTTATTAACTGTGAGATGTGCTTTTTTGCTTTCCAGCCGAGGAATAGCTCGACGGATTTCCAGGGTCGATCTGAAGAAAACACAAAATTTCAGTAAAGAAGGATCTTTAAAACCTTATACACATTTTTGTTGAAAACAAATTCTATTAATATTGTATATCAAATAATCGTTCATAGAAATAGTCTGGAATTCAATTCATTTACTCCTTATGTCGTACATCTGGTCATTTTAGTTATCTCTCCTTAGACGGTTTTTCCTGTTAGATGCTTGTCCTTATTATCTGATATTCTGTGCTTACAACTAATTCGGACTGCGTACAAGGATCAGCAGGTAGGAGACCCCTATTGGGCACGGTCAAAACCCCTGCTACAACTGATATACACATCTCCTCAAACTCTAAAAAAAGCCCTAAGCTGTCATTCATCTCATGGAGATGGCGCATCAGTTAGGGGTGAGTTACAGTGACCAGGAAAACTTGACACAATATTAAAGTGAATATTTTTTCCTGATGCCCGCTTATAGCAGACAGGAAAATAATGTCAGGTTTGACAAGCCCCAACAAGTTTTCCTGATTGAAACACACACGAAAAAGTTATTCGTCCACAATTCTGTCAGTGGAGCGAGAGAAATCGGAACTCAAATCATTGGAATGTTTTGTTCCATTTTATTTAGGCACCAATTATAGCTTTCATTAAGATTCATCATTGAAAACAAATCAGTGAATTTTTTTCGGTTATAGCTATCATTGAAACTTGGTTGTCATTGAAAAGATCTTTCAAAGCCAAATGTAATTTTGAGGTTAGATTTGATAATGGAAAAAAGCTGACGAGTGAGAACAGGAGAAAAAGGAAACAAAAATTATTGGAACGCTTGTGTTTCACTTTTGGAAACAACTGTTCGTTGAAAACGCTTTCAATCATTGAAAAAAGTGATTTAAAAAAAAAGTGGTAGGGCAAATAAAATATTTTTTTGATAAAAAGAAATTATATATCTTATATTTTTTAACACACTATTAGAATTGGCCGAAGAGAGCTTATAGTAAGCTGCTTAAATGAAACCTTCATTTTGTAACCAAAACGACTTCCGTTTTATTTGTTTAAGTGCCTCAGAATTGATAGACAAAGTTGATATAACAATGATAAGTTTCAATGAAAGCTATAACTGGCGCCTTAAAATGGCAATCAGTTTGCACGAAAATTTAAGTTACGTTAGGAAAATAAATATGTAAAAACATTTAGAAAAAAATGATTGTTTCGTTGCAAATATTTTTTGCCAAAGAAATTTTCTGACAAATAGTCATCGATTAGTGTAGCATATGTATTCGAAAACTCGTGAAAACATTATAAATTATCCATTAGAACTGTTTTCCTGATCACTGCCGCTACCCCTTTAATATTCACCTTTGGAGGGTCCCGGGACACAGGTACTTTCTAGAAAAAAAAGTAAATCTGATGGTGATAGACAAACTGCAGTGTTTTTTTTTTTCAAACATTGTCTTCACCGAATATCGCGTTGTAATGTAATATAATTGTGCTCTTAAAGCAATTGTAACCTGTGCTGTAATGCTTGAAACAGTATAAACCAGCAATACTACCAGCATCGTCAACAGTAATTAGCACGCTAGGCAGCAAACATTTACGAAAAAAATTTTCACCAGCATCATATCGTTTGTAACTATTTAATTTTTATTTTTCACAGTGTATGTTGAAATTCATAGTAGAAAACTTGTCAGAAATGTACCAGCAACAGAAATTTTTGGTCTAACCACTTTGATGGTACTGATCTAGTATGCGTTGAACAGGGTCTTGAAAACCTTATTACAAAATCTTTATTAAACACAACTCATTAATTCAAAACAAACGATATTTACTTGAAATATTTGTAGCAGTATATCAAGCAAGTTGTTGTCAGGTATGGGACTACAGTTTAGACAACAACGGATCAGCAGGTACTTGGCCCTTGGAATTAAATCAGAATTAATATCACCAAAAGATTTTAAGTGTGATCGAAGGGACCATGATTTTCCCTCGTCATTGCAGCTCCTCCTCCTCATAAAATATTTTTGATAAGAACCAAGTGTGAACTAAAGGGTTATCCATTTTGCGGTTTCAAAAGTATAGGGCAGGAATTCGACATCTGTCAAACTAAGTTGTTAAACCAATTTTTTTTTTTCAGTTGAAAGCCTGACATTTACGAAAATGGATCGCTTAACTATCGCACAACGCACAAAAATTGTTAAAACCTACTTAAAAAAAAGGTGATTCTGCCACAGCCACATATCTTGCTTTAAGAGGAGATTATGGTTTACATAATTGTCCAAATACGCAAGCAATTGGCAAAATTGTGAAGAAATTTGAAGAGACTGGATAGGTTACAGATATTGTAAGGCATGTGCATCATCGTTTCGCTCGTACCACTGAAAATATCGCTGCTGTAAGTGTCGATTGCTCGTCGTTCTCAGGAATTAGGTCTGCCTTACGGCACATTATGGCGTATTTTGCATTTGGATGTATAATTACATCCATATAAAGTCCACCTCACACAACAACTGAAGCCAGCTGACCATTCACAACGTCGTAGATACTTCGAATGGGTGCTTGAACAACAGGCGGTGGACAAATAAACAAAGTTGTCGTATTTGGGTTTCTGAGAATCCTCAAGTAATTGAAGAGAGGCCATTACATCAACAAAAAGTCACTGCTTGGGACGCTCTTTGGTCCGGAGGTGTGATTGGACATTACTTCTTCGAAAACGACGATGGAACGACCGTCACCGTCAATTCGGAGCGTTATGGTCATATGGTAACAGACTTTTTTTGCCTGCTATTGAAGATACGACTTGGAGAATATGTGGTTTCAACAAGTCGGTGCCACATGCCAAACAACTCGAGCGAATATGGCTTTATTGCAAGAGACATTCCCTGGCCGCGTAATTTCTGGTGGTGGCGATATCAACTGGCCACCAAGATCATGCGATTTGACACCGCTGGACTTTTTTTTGTGGGGCTACGCGAAAGACCCTGTTTATGCAGATAAACCATTAACTCTTGAGCACTTGAAAACCAACATTCGTCAAGTTATGGCTGAGATGCCGCCCAATATGTGTCAAAAAAATAACCTCCAAAGAATCTATGCTTGCAACAATTCCCGTAGTGGTCATTTAAATGATGTAGTGTTTCTACGTTCAAACTTTATAATAAAAAAGGAATATCAAAAAAAAAATATGTTATGTGTTTTATTTACGTTTACTTTTGAAACCGCAAAATCGATAACCCGTTATAAGATGAAGAATACAAAATTTTAACCTCTGATTAATTATGGTTGATATCATATATCCATAATGACGTTGAACCGTATCGCACTACAATGAAATTCCAGCTGATGCATATTTAAATTCCTTTTAAAGAAGTAGGCAGCATAAAACAATTCGTTACACAAATGCTAAGATCATCCAAGAACCAGGAGGTAAATTGTCAACGCGTTGACTCTGTGGTATAAAAATGACGTCGAAATTTATCCTAATTGTGTCACGTCGTTTGATTTTCAATGAAAAATGCCGTCAATGCGTTGACGCAAGAACATTGAATTGACAGTTTTTTTTGGACCAACGTGCTGACGTTTTGTGATGACAATCAACAATAACCATATTTTGACTGAGCACATTTAAACAAAAAATGGTCCAGCTGATGGCTTGAGGCTCAATGTTTCATTTTGCATCAGTTCAGAGATCAAAGAGTCTAGAAGAACAAGATCCATATTGAGCATCCCGTTCCAGATGGATTGGACAAAAGAATGGACATTGCAAAGATGGTTATGAACATTTTCATTGTTGCTTTGGAGTAAAAAAAATTGTCGAGTGACATTTGTTGCAGGTGATGTATAAAGATGAGCGGCACACACCTACGAGCTTTTGAACCTACCGTTGACCGACAAAGACAACTCATCAGAGGAAGAGCCAACCTCATGTGATGGGCACAAGTCAGCCAAATTGTTGAATCTAAGTCCATGCCGGGCTAATAAGAAATGTTAGCTTTCAAGGAAATCGTTTTATTAAAACTCCTAAATTCTTTTAGAATCCGTAAGTATTCCTATCAATAATCAAAAGGATATCTTAGTTTACAAAAATTCATAAGGTTTTTTTTCATATAATTTTTAAATTAAATACAAAATAAAACCCAATAAAAAAATCCTACGGACGGAAATTCCTTAATTCCTTCGGCATTTTTATTAAATTTTAAAATAAAACGCCAACATATTCTTTACGTCATGTCATCCCAGAGCTATAAAAATTAAAGATTTATCACTTTTTCCTAAACCTTAAATGCGGCGGATTGAAGATTACATGGGCAAGAGGCCCTCTCATTTTCAGCAAAACACTAATATGATGCTTATACCTTTGCGATTACAACCCAAATGATTTTCAAGAGGATATGCGAGTGCATCTGGTAAAAAGGGATGATGCGGGAAAATAAATGCTTAATGTCAAACAGCAGGGTGCTCGCTCATGCTCAGCTCATAGACTCAGGGGTACGCATTGACAAGAAACTCAAGTGTGATTGAATAGCATGAGCATCGCACTAAAAAAAGTCACACTGTTGTAAAAAGTAAAAAAAAAAAAGTATATTTCTACAAACCTCAAGTAAAACCCTTAAACACAGTTGTTGTGAAACGGTTCCGCTTTGTTAGGCCTCTTGGGTGTGAGACCCTCTTTCATTTTAAACAGTTTGAAGTTGAACATACAGTGCCCTTGCTCAATTGCATTCCCTTGCCCATTTTTGACAATCAGCACAAGCAAAACCCCAGAAATTGCGGTGGCAGTAGATACATTTTATTATACCGGCATAGGTAAAGTATTTATGTACATACCTAACCTACATAGATTCTATTATATGTACGAGTAGTATAGTTTCGCAGGGATTTCTTATGACTTGAATGGCGCATTGTTTCAGGATATTGTTTGTTTGTTTGTATGTGTGTATGAATGCGACGAACAAGGTTTATCTTTGAGGTATTTATAGATGTGAAAAGAGAAAACCTCTCAATTACCTGCCGCTGCCGGCAGTTACACTATGTCAAAATCAATTGTACGAGGACAAAAACAAATAACAAACTTATTGGCTTTCTATTCGTATTTAATGGGCTTAGTGTGCGGCTTAGAGGCGAGATCCTTGCTGTTGTATTGTTGCTGTCAAGGTGTTTAGCGTTTGCTTGCCTTTTTTGAAAACCAACACCCGGTATACGCACGAGCATATAAGTTGAGTCCTTGACATCTGGACATTGACAATGACAAGACAATGAATATATATGTATATTGAAGTGGGGTGCGCCAAACATTGTTATTTATAAATAGCATTGTCGTTGGACATTCATCATTTATTATATTATCATCAGTAAAAGGGCAATGTGTTAAGTCCAGTGACGTGTACAAGATTATATAAGTAGATAACGAATGTAGATAATTTTTATGGTTTTATAGTGAGTACTGGTATAGAAGAAGCCTATGGAAGTTAAACGACATCCAGATCCCGAACAGCTCGATACAAAATTTAGTGAATTCAAATGCATTTTATTTGATGGGGGTATAGATACCCACTTAACTGCTACACACTAGTATTTTTAGATATTTTGACATGCGATCAGTCTCTTGGCGACGTGACGTTTGCTTCTGAGCTTATAAAACTCCGGAATATCTCTAGACCTGCTATACTCTACATAACACAGGCTTTTTACTTGAAATATAGGATTTTTATTAAAGTTGACATTACGATGATAGAGAACACCAAAAAAGTTGGTCCTGCAATTCCGTCTGTCTGTCTGTCTGTCTTTCTTTACATCATCAAACGGCTGAACCGATTTTGTTCAAACTTGGTGCTTATGCGTTTTAGGTGATTATCCGAAATAAATTTTTGAATCATTGTTTTAGCCCCAAAAATAACGGTACTTGCCATACAAATTTTTCTACCATCTTAATTATTTCGAAAACGGCTCTAACGATTTTTATAAAAATTGGTGTGTGTACTACTTTAGATATGGTCTACATTCTATATTCAATTTTTTTTTTTTTATATTTTGTTATTAGCAGTACCTGCCATATAACCATTTTATTGATTTTCGACTTTTTCACAAACGGCTTAACGGATATCGATGAAACTTTTTTCAAAATAATACTGCATTTCAAAATTTTCGAAAAATATTTTTTTTGGATTTTTGAAAAAAAAATATTTTTTTTTTTGAAAATTCAATATTTCGAAAACGGGTGGACGATTTTTTCAGAAATTTTGTTTTTAGATATTATTAAGAACATTAAAAATTATATTATTAAATATTTAAATGTTCATTTTAATTTTTTTTAGAAAAAATTAAGTGGAAAACGACTTTAAAAATACATTTAGACTGAGATTGAAAGAGTTCTTGCAATATCTGTTCGCAACTAAAAATGCTTTTGGTCAACCAATGTTTAGCGCCTTAAAAACATTGGTTTAATTTACATAATTAACAGTAGTGCCAATGCTGAACGCATTTTTTCCCCGTTGTGTTTAATTATAAAACAAAACATAGAACCTGCTTAAGCATTACCTCAGTAAATGCAATTTTATTGGCAAAATCTCTTCTTCAAAATGTACATGTATGGCAATAAGTGTTGTACAATAAGTAGCCTAGCCAGCAAAGGAGGTCTTGTGTATAATTAGTACAAATAATTTACAAAAAAGACTGATATTGCGGATTGCGTGACAATAAAAACTGATTTTTTCACATTGAATGTGCTTAATACAAATTCTTCGATTAATTAATTAACTTAATTCTTCGAATTTAGTTTGTTTTACTTATTAATACTTTTATTTTCAGTGGGTCTTTTATTTCACCTTTAAATGTTAAATAAAATGGGTTGAAGTACCAATTTCACAAATATTTTAATAAAGTTATATGTATTGGTAATAACAATGGTCTATTCTTTTTTTTGCCTACTCCCGACGAACACGAAATACTCCACTCTAATCCTCTGAAATACTCCCATTCAAATTTTTAGAATGGCAGCGCTACTTCCTAGATCGAAATTAAAATATTTGTTCCAGCTCTTCATTCAGCGAAAGCAAGCTCATTAAAAATGAAATCAGCAAGAATACTTGCTTTATAAATGTTTGCAACTTTACTCAACAAATTATGTAATTACATGCAGTTTGTCCCTAGAAAAAGACGAATCTTCGACAGCCTCTAACTATGTACCGACCAATTGCACTTATAACGTCCCTCCTTTCCAAGGCTATGTGTTCTGATCAATTACCAGGGCGCCTATTCCGGTTCTATGATAAAATAATATGATAAAATTTTTATCATCAGAGTTTTCCTACGACTTTTTCATTTTATCATTTCATTTTATCCAGAAAGTTGATTCTGGTTTCACCTCAGTTAATTTTGCCCTGAATGTGTGCTGAATGCGTGCTGAATGAAAAAAATATCATTATTTGACAGAACATGTTTTGTAATATTTTAGACTGAAATTTGTTTGGAGCTAAAAGAAAATGAACGAAATAGAAATGAGTTCTATTTTTATTCATAGACCTACTCAGAAGGTAAGTAGCATAAAATACATATGTATATGTATATATATGTAAATTATAATAAGTTTTTTTTTTAATTTCAGGACTTAGGATAATTAGTGTGAAGCAGAAGTTTTTTCAAGTAGCAGCTCTTCCGGGAGTAATTGGATACTTGATGGATCCGACATCAAGATTACTTCTCCTAAGAAAGACATTAAACATATGGTGTATTATTACGAGAAAAGTGGACATTCAAAAAATATGCAAATTTTTTGTACAGTAATTTTATTATATTGAATATTAAATTAATGCAGGATTTGGTGGATCCTTGCATATGCAAATTGAATTCCAAGTGTTTTACTCAGTCGGCATATTTTTATTATTAAAGTGAAATTCAAAATTATTAATTCAATAAAATTGTTAAAATTGTGTTGAATTTCTTAAATTGTTCAATATAAAAAACTGTGAAATAAAATTACATCTCCTTTTCTTTATCCATCTCTTTACTTTATCAGACAAAATCATGCGATAATAAAAAACTTTTCATCTGATAATTTTTTGACAGAAATTTTCATATTTAGACGAAACGGGAATCTCAAAATCAAATATATTGATGAAAAGATTTATCATCGCTTTTTTTCTCGGAACCGGAATAGGAGCCCAGTTCAAGAAATATCTGTGTTCCAAAAATTTTAAAGGTAGTCAAACCCCTTGAATGCGCGAATTTTTAAGGCTTAGCAATAGTTGTTAAACCGGACGGGCTTTATAATACGTAAGGTTCTATTTTCCCTCTCCATTTGGATATTGAGAACTTCAAAACCAATTTTCATCGGTATCTCCTTTTAAATCATTCCTACTTTTTCACAACGCTCGAACTGTTCTTAATCAAAACCTTATAAGTGCACGCGCAATTATAATACAAAAAACACTAGACTGCACATGCAGGCCAGACCCAATTTTTACCCCCCAAATCTTAGCTAAGTGGGATTATATTGTATTTGTAATCCGTCCATAAACTTACTTGCACCACCTGACTCTCTGAAAATCTAGGTATTTGATTATTATTCAAAAATATCTAAATTATTTAATTTTTCAAGTCGCTATAAAAATCCTGAATTTGCATTTCTGCTTGAATATTAATTTAGACAAAATAGAAATACAACAGACGACGCGACGTAACAAAATGACAAGTTTTTTTTTATAGTTTTTGTAGCACTTTTGTGGTAACTGCGATTAAATTATTCAATCTACATAAAAAAAATAGGTTTATGTGAAATACCGTCTCAACAAAGAGTATCTTTCCTTAAAAAAAAAAGTCCTAAATGCTTTCAAACATAATTTTACAGATTATGACATGGAAACAATAAACTATTAAACCATTTATATTCTTGTCCGTATAGGTATTTATAAACACACGCCCAATTCATATTTTAAAGATACGTTTCGACACTTGTAACAGAGCGATAATATAATTTTTTATTTGAATATTTCATCTTCTATATAGAAATGGTCATAACTTAAGATCGGAGAACAAGGAGCAAACACAAAAAAAGCTGACAAGACATGACACCAAAATGGAAATGATATTAAAAATTCCATTTCAAGTCATTCATTGACTTTTAATAATTTTAATATTAGTGCTGACCTGAAAGGTTTGGCCTCCCATTGGGAACTTATATTGCCTTGTTGGGGTTTTTAGTTTGGACTTGTCCAAAGCCATATGGAGGCTTTCAACGGGAAATTTGAATAACATTTTTTTGTAAATCGACTAATTTATTGGTAAATTTGAATTTATAAATGCGTATAGACCACTGAGTCAATAAATTAAAGTCTTGTCAAATTACATATCAAGAGAGCTTAAGAGTTTGTTCAGTTGTTTAAATTGAAATTGCTTTGATCATTTCACCGACATTTTGTGAAATAGATGTGTGTTTGTAGAACTGTTTAGCTATAGTTTAATTCAGTTAGCTTTCGAATTGCAGTAAATTTGATAGCATAGAAGCTATTGGTAAGAACAGTATTTATTGGTTTATACTTCTGGAGATAAGTTCAGATTTGTGATAAATGTTGCAAAGTAGATGCGACTCTGGAGGAAAAGGAACTTCCACTGGCGGGCATACTTTGAATACCACCCAATTTTACTTTAAGTGAATATTAAATGGTGTTAGGCGCCAGTTATAGCTTTCATTGAAACTCTTCATTGAAAACTTTGACTATCAATTCTAAGGCACCTAAGCAAATAAAATTGATGTCATTTTGGTACCAATATGAAGGTAATAAGAAATTTCATATTTTTTTGTCAAAACAATATTTTATTTGCTTTACCACTTTCTTGTAATTTCACTTCTGATTTTTGATTGATCATTGAATGATCATTGAAAACGCTTTCCATCATTGAAAAATCGAAAGTGAACTTACAAGAAAGTGGTAGAGCAAATAAGATATTTCTTATGACAAAAAAAAATATATATCTTATTACCTTCATTTTGGTACTAAAACGACATCAGTTTTATTTGTTTTATTTGTGCCTCAGAATTGACAGTCAAAGTTTTCAATGATGAGTTTCAATGAAAGCTATATAACTGGCGCCTTAAGGTTATGTATTGTGTGTGTCAATTGGGATAATTAAATAGCCGAGTGTACATTTTTAACCATATTGCGGTGAAAAGATAAGTTTTTAGGTGTCAAAAATGTAAAAATGCAAAATGATACATTCTTATCCTCAGAGGAATTTTTTTAAAGTTTTCGGTTTCGGCTTCATAAGCTGTCACTTGAATATAAATACAAAAATATGAAACAAGACAAGCAATACAACATTATGCAAATAAATAATAAAATAAAATGCACGACTGTATCGCACTAATCTAATGTTCGATCACATCGTAAGCATAAGATTCGTCGTAGAAACGGCTAAATATATTTTTAAAATCGTTTTAAATACAAAATTTCTTTGGTTTTTTTCCTAAAAAAAATTGGTATGTCAATTTTATGTATTTAATAATATAGCTTACAAATATAATTTTGAAAAAAAATCCTCATCCGTTTTCGAAATATTGAATTTTCAAAAAAAAATTATTTTTTTTAATCCGAAAACTACTATTTATAATTTGAAAGACCTCCTATATACAAAATTGGATCGAAATCCGTCAAGCCGTTTATAAGAAAGTTGAAAATAAAAAAAAATGTTATGTGTGGATATGGCAGGTAGCGTTAATATCAAAATATGTACAAAAAAATAATTGTTTGAGCAAAATATTGACTATCTACACCTAAAGTAGTGCAAGTGCATAAACATACGATTTTATCAAAATCGTTTTTGAGATACTTAAGATGGTAGAAAAAATTATATGGCAAATACCTAGCGTAATTTTGGGCCTAAACAAACAATTCAAAAATCTATTTGAAACAACCACCTAAAACGCCGAAGTACCAATTTGGAAGAAAATCCTTCAGTCGCTTAGGCTGTATATCGATCTATAGACAGACAGACGGAATAGCGGCACCCATTGTTTTGATGTTCTCCATCATCGTAATGTCAAGTTTGATAAAAACCTCGGGTTCATTTTTTTTTCCAAATACAAAAATTGGAAAATATCATAAAGTGTTTGGTTAAGATAAAGTCCGTTGACTTGAAACAAATATAATCTTCATTGTCGTCAAAATATAACATGAATTTCTGTGCCCAAATAAGAGTTTACTTCGATAAGGCTTCGGTAATTCATTATAGCTTCGATAATGTCAAAACTTTGGATCTGAAATGTTTGATAAATCCAAGTAGCTATTCAGCAGTCAATTTCGAACCATCAAAAGCAATTCAATATGTAGGTATGTTTTACAGGACAGCCATGATGAAATAGAGAACGAAGAAACTTTGAAGGCATTTGCCTACGAGTTAAATGTAAATAATATGTTCATTGACATACTAGATATGGACTGCTAGTTGTAATTCATTGCCATACAATATTTGCCAAAAAATGGTTCCCTGCTTTCAGCGACTATTTCAGGCCAAGCGGCGAAAAGAAAAAAATTGAACACCATCTGTTGTCGATATTACCTTTCTACAAATTTTAGGCAAAGAAACTAGAGCCATCTATTGGTACATAGTATAAGAAGCCCTGTCATCTAGTGTTTGTTAGAAAGTTAACAATTAATGTAGTGCTGGGGGACAATAAGAAAAAATCCTTTTTCTTTTAGCTTATATCTAAAAGATTGCTTTTAGAGTTACATTCGAAATAAATGGAATACATTTTAACCTGCAAAATACGTTGTTGTTGGTCACGTGACCAATTTAAACTTATATTTATATATATGTTAAATTCTATAAAATTTATTCGTTTCGTTTCTATCATATTTTTTTTTCATATTGTACAAGAAATATCTAAACTCTGGCAGACGGTCTTTTAAATTCATAGTTATATATATGATTTATAAATCTTAATAATTGTAAAAGTATGATTCAAAAAAGAAAATAAACCAAATTAGGGAGGCTTTACATGCATCTTCATCTTCATCTGCATTGACATCTGCAAAAAAAGGGGAAACAAAATAAAAAATTCATACTTGTGCGATAGAGAGCGAAAACCAAAATGGAGATCATCTTCATGTATGAAGATTATAGAAAGTACGAACCTGAAGATTGTAGATTATAGTGAAGATGAACATGTTCATCTTCATTATAGCATTTTTATCTGCACCATAATTTGTTCCGTTCAGATAACGAATTTTCAAGTTATTTTTTACCACTTCACCTCAGTTTGCTTAAAAACAACGAAAAAAGCGAAAATTTTCTTCTCAAAACTACATATCTGAACGCTAAGAACGTGTGATTCTGAGATGTGTCAAGAAAGTTATAGCAGAGTTCGAGTAAGTTATCAGTGTGTACCCTGTCTTACTTTTATGTTTGTTTTATATTATTGGCCCGCTCTACTTTTCTTCAAGTCTGCAGATGCAGATCCATGTAAGGCCGCCTTAACATTGATAAAAAATTAATTAGTAATAATGTTATTTGTGTATTTTGTGTTCCTACTTAAAAAATCTAACTTTTCATCCCTAAACCTCGTTAATATATCTGCCTATGTAAGAGAGAAGTTTATTTAATTTTGTTTATAAAGAAACTCTGTTAAAATGCCCTTAAGTACAAACATATTATTAAAATTTAATTAACATTCATCCTAAATATATTTTTAAAACTAATCATCTGGCATCACTGCTATTCAGTTTATTGGTAGAAAGCAACGCCATCACCGCTTGCCATATGTACAAAACATGTATAATTTATAACAGTTGTAATTCTTTTATATTTCTATGAACTAGGCGGATTTGTTGTTGTATCTTACATGATGGAAATTATTTTTATGCTTACATAAAGGTTGCATTGATATGTTAAATAAAAATCCTTTGAGTTAAAGATGCACCACCACCTGCCAGCGTATACAGACATTAGAGCAATTGCATGCAACCCAATCGTTCCCTTATTTTTGTATACCGTGACCTGTCTTCTTCCGGCACTACCTATAACACCTAAAAACTCAGTCAATAGAACGTGCTCAGAATCGGTAAGCAGTCAAGAAATCTATCAACAACAAATATTATATAAGCCCATCGGAAAATCTTCCGCTTGTTGAGTTCTGTAGATATAGTTGCTCCCAATCATGTCGGTAGGTAAAATATTTATGTATTTATATGTATACAGGGTACAGGCCTATGACGAAAAGTTTGCCGCTGCATTTGGGCCGTCCGTACACAATTGTATTGGATGAATAAAAAAAACACGTCCTACTCCGGATGTTAAGGCAGAAAAATTAAATAAAATAGTTTCTTCTGTGCAAATATATGTACGTGCTGACAAACTTCACACCTAACTATCTACTCGTATACCTAGTTTTTTTTTATTTATTTATTTATGCTGACGCCGCGCCGACCGGCCGCCTTCTGTACTGAACCGGGATGCTTTGAATTCCAATGAGATAGCTCCCGAACGGAAATGAACCACATCCAGCTTTATTATTAACTGACAAACTTTAAAACAACTCATACCTACCAAGCATACCTACAAAAACAAAAAATAAACGAGAACAAAATCCAAAAACAGGTTAAATATTCGTTGCAGTGCATTTAGATTATTTAAAATGTATTCTCAACAACAACAACAACAAAAAACACACTTTTGATGAAGTTTATCTGACAATTTATTACAAAGCCTCAATCTATATTGCGGTAAGCTGGCAATAAAATGGCTACATTCCATCACCTTAGCGAGTTGCATTGATAAAATATGTCACATCGTCTAAACAACGCAGGTGTTGTGTTAGCGCAATCTATGCGTGCATGTCATTATCACTTTGGATTAACTATCTTTGACACATTTGCTTATAGCATAAGCTTTGTCGTAAGAAAATAATTATAAAATCTTTTAAATATGACAAACCTGTAAACAGTGATGTGCAAAGTGTCTCTGTCAATGGCTGTTTAAGGTCATGTTTCTTTTCTCGAATTTATTTAGGTGTGCACTCTGAATACAAGATTGTCTTCTTTAATAACTTGTCAAAGTGAATCTTGAAGAAGTAATTTTGTTAAAATAGCGACGACCGATCGTTATTAAATGTCTTAAAATTTTAAATAGCATACTTAACAATTTTCTAATATTAAAGCACTTTCCTAGGGGCTAATTCCGGAATACGAGTCGAGTAAGGTGTCACTCGAGAGCTCACAGTCGAGTCGAGCGGTATTAGGTATTCCCCAACTCTATAGTGAGATTCAAAAACATGACATGACTTAAAATGCCTGAACGCGCTCCTTCAATAAAACACAATATATGCAGTAGTAAATTTATTTCAGTTTAAAGTGATTAAAAAATTTAAAAAACTAAATTACAAAAAAAAATGAAAAGTAGTTACAGTTATTTTATAACACTGATAGTTGTGGATGATAATGGTGATGACGAAGACAGGAGGGGCATTTTGAAGAAAATAAGAGATAAAACAAATCCCTTAGAGCTTATTAGCAATGTACAAGAATAAATTATGAAATATGTAAAAGTAATAATCAAAACATAAATTAATTGTTTTTTAGATTTGTACAACTGTTCCGGGTACAAAAATCATTTGTTTGTAAAGGGTTATCCATTTTGCGGTTATAAAAGTAAACGTAAATAAAACACATATAAAATATATTTTTTCATGATATTTCTTTTTTATTATAAAGCTTGAACGTTGACATTATGTGTGAAACACTACATCATTAAAATGACCACCACGCGAATTGTTGCAAGCAGACGAATGTTGGTTTTCAAGTGCTCAAGAGTTAAAGGTTTATCTGCACAAGCACGGTCTTTCACGTAGTGCCACAAAAAAAGTCCAGCGGTGTCAAATCGCATGATCTTGGTGGCCGGTTGATATCGCACGACGAGAAATTACGCGGCCAGAAAATGCCTCTTGCAATAAAGCCATATTCGCTCGAGTTGTGTGGCATGTGGAACCGTCTTTTTGAAACCACATTTCTCCAAGTCGTATTCTTCAATAACAGGCAAAAAAAGTCGGTTATCATATGACCATAACGCTCCGAATTGACGGTGACAGTCGTTCCAAGATCGTTTTCGAAGAAGTGAGGTCCAATCACACCTCCGGACCAAAGAGCGCCCCAATCAATGACTTTTTGTGGATGTAATGGCCTCTCTTCAATTACTTGAGGATTCTCAGAACCCCAAATACGACAATTTTGTTTATTAACTACCCACCGAGTGAGAAATGTGCTTTGTCGCTGAAGAAAATTTTGTTCGAAAAATCGACGTCCACCGCATTTTGTTCAAGCTCCCATTCGACGTATCTACGGCATTGTGAATGGTCAGCTGACTTCAATTGTTGTGTGAGCTGGACTTTATATGGATGTAGGTGTAGATCCAAATGCAAAATACGCCATAATGTGCCGTAAGACAGTCCTAATTCCTTAGAACGATGAGGAATCGACACATTCAGGTCTTCGGAAACACTTTCACTTACAGCAGCGATATTTTCAGTGGTACGAGCGAAACGATGACGCACAGGCCTTACAATATCTGTAACCAATCCAGTCTCTTCAAATTTCTTCACAATTTTGCTAATTGCCTGCGTAGTTGGACGATTATGTAAACCATAATCTCTTCTTAAAGCACGATATGTGGCTGTGGCAGAATCACCAATTTTTATGCGTTGTGCGATAGTTAAGCGATCCATTTTCGTAAATTTCAGACTTTCAACTAAAAAAAAAATTGGCTTATCAACTTAGTCAGATGTCGAATTACAGCCCTATAATTTTGAAACCGCAAAATGGATAACCCCTTATATAAAATAGTAATGTAAATTATATAAATAGTAATGTTTTGTACTTGCTATATAGGACAAGTTTTGCATTGAAGCTATTTTCCTCAAACTTGGTACTTGAGCGTTTGGGTCAATACTTTTTTTTATATTTTTTTTTTGTAGCCCTAAGACTAACGGTACCGGCCACTTTTTTGTAAAAATGGTAAATCTTAATTGTCTCGAAAATGGATCCAACGATTTTGATAACAAAAATCAGTGCAGTGTGGGAGTAGTCTACATTTTCATTTAATTTTTTTTTAAATAAAATGTTACTGTTTCTCATTAACGACTCAAGAGATTCCGATCAAATTTTTTTACAGGAGGACCTTCAAATTCCAAATAGTACTGCAGACCAAAAATTTCCGAAAAATAATTGTTTGGATTTTTGAAAAGAAAATAATTTTTTTTTGAAAATTCAAAATTTCGAAAATAGGTATAGATGATTTTTTTAATATTATTTTGCTAAAATTTTGAATAGCCCGCTAATTCGGTAGCTGTCACTTTTGAAGCTGTCATTTTTTGACATTTGACAAGTAGAAACTACGCTATTAATAAAAATGGAACGATACACGCTTCAACAACGCATTTCTTTTTTTTTGAATATCAAAATAACACCTCTTATTGGAAAACCCAAGGGTTTTCCAGGGTTTTCCAATAAGGAGGTGTTATTTTGAATAGCCCGCTATTTCGGTAGCTGTCACTTTTGAAGCTGTCATTTTTTGACATTTGACAAGTAGAAACTACGCTATTAATAAAAATGGAACGATACACGCTTCAACAACGCATTTCTTTTTTTTGAATATCAAAATAACACCTCTTATTGGAAAACCCTATATTTAAAATTGACATACTACATTTTTTTAGAAAAAATTAAAGAAATTTGAATAGGCATACATATGCATATACAAAATTAACTTAAAATTTTAAAAATATATTCTTAGGCTTTTTTATTAAAAATGTTGTGCTTACAAGTACGTGCGATCCAGCCCTTCATTTTATTTTATTTGTCGTAAGGAATTTTAAAAAAATCGATTTTTTTTTGAAAATGTGTAAGATTTTAAGGAAACAACAACAATTAATATTCTGGCAAAATTGAAAATTGCCATTTGACTTAAAAGAAATGTCATAGATTATGTGTGTAAGATCGTTGAAAAATTGCTAAAAATGCAATATTGGTTTTGACAGCATAAAATCAATTCGACTCCGCCAATTCCACCCCAGATGATATATAATGCAAAAAAATGTGTTATGTGATATGTGAAATATGAGATAAAATTTATTTTTTCATACCGTTTTCCTCTGAATCGTTTTTATCCGTTTCAAAGTAGAAGAAGGTTGTTCGGCAGTAGACGTTAATATCGGCTACCGGCACCGGCAGTACACTTAAGGAATTAATTTTGTTGAAAATTTCCAAATTCGATTCCAAATTCTCTCTTTTCCCAAACATATTCATATTGTGAAAAGAGTGAATCGAATTTTCTCGAAATTTTGTGTTAATTTTTTGGAAGTCCTAACGAAAACCCCGACTAATACAAATCAAATTAGAATATCAAACGGAATTCCAAAATTTTAAATGAAAAAAACATTTTTTTGTAATTTCTGAAATTTTATATAATAATATATAATTTAATAAAATATTACCATAAATCAGAATATTTGCTCGAATAACTAGCTCAGTTATTCATATAGATTCTCATGGTAGGATCTACCCTTTTATCCACCCCTTATCTAAGTCATCTATTGTGATTTTCACTAAATTCAAATTGATAGTTGATAAACACTTAAATTTAAGATTAATAAACTTAATAAGAATTTTGATAATTGAGTATGATTGAGACCGTTATGAATTATAAGAAAAATAGATAATTTCCAATGAATAGTTGCGAATTTTTGTGATAAATTGAGGTTTTAAAACCATAATTTCAGTATTAACCAATTATCAAATTGATAATTGATAATCGCAATAGGGCTTTGAGCTGGTATACACTAACAGCTAATTATCTATCAAGGGTTGGGGTCAAAATACTGCTGGGATCAAAATTCTTTTAACAAAATTCTGTTTTGAAAATTCTGCTATTAAAATTCTGCTTGCCGAAATTCTGCTTTTCAAAATTCTGCTGATCAAAATTCTGCAAATGATAAAGAAAACTCGCGCTTTTTAACATTTCCCAAGCCTTTGTTTTCACTTTTATTTGCAGAGTTTTGATAAACAGACCATACTGTTACTTTCTTGAGAGTTTAATAAGTAAGAAAATATTTTTTTTGTTGGTCAACTTCTTATGGCAATTATTCAGTTAGTGTCTATTAAAGGAAAAAAGATAAAGTGTTTCGAAAAACAAACAAATAAAAATAATTATAAAAGAGAACCGATTTCAGTCACATTGGCTATCTTAGGCCCATTTCAAAAAACATTGTTCTCTTTGGTTTTTGCTCGATTCTTGTATTTTTTTCTGTATTTTTTTTCATAATTAGTTTACCTAATGGATTGTTTTGTTATATTTTTGTTTCTCGTTTGCTATTGTAAATAAAAAAAAGTTAATTAAAAATTTAAAAAAAATTGATCATTATTTTTTTATTTTTTGTTGATGGACATAATTTTGAGAAGCACCATTTTGAAAAGCAAAAAAAAATAAAAAAAAGCAGAATTTTCATTTTAAAAGCAGTATTTTGAAGCTAGAATTTTGACCCGCTCCCATCTATCAAATTTGTGAGCCTCAATTTTAAATTAATATTTTATATTAAAAAAAAAGAAATGTCTCCGGAGATAAGAGTTCTGTTTAGTATTTGTCTAGTCTCGTTCACCTTAAAAAATATTATTTATGAAATGTTTGCTATTTAAAGTCGTACTTTTTTTTCATAATAAAACAATGTATGGACACCATTTTGATTGTGAAGGCGTCAACTTTTTCTGTACATAAGAAAGTATTATAAAATTAAAATATACATGTATATTAATTTTGTGTCTCGCGGTTTTTATTCGTTCGGAAAATTAACACTCGTACATAAGTGTCTGGCATGGTAGTGGCAGATGTTTTTTTTCGACAATGGTGAAATATATATATATTGATGTTTAGCCACTGAAATATTATCAGTGATAAAACATCTTAAAGCGAAAATTATTGCAATTGATGTCGGTTTAACTAAGTTAAACCATATTCGGCAGAGTATATATTGAAATTGGAAACAAATGTTCATCATTTATGAAATAATATACCAGTTGGCGCTAAATGTATCACCCTTTAGGAAGATGCTATAATTATTTTGTTTGCTAAAGGCGGCCAATGTCAATCGAAACAATTATTCCGCGTTTATTTTAAGTATAGCGATGCATGACATGTTGACGTGTCGTTTTATATCTGTTTAATTCACATATCAATGAAATTTGCCGCCATTTGTAAACAGATTATCGTCTTAAAGAAGGATAATACATTTTCCGTCAACTGGTAGTAATTTAGCAATTTACTATTGTCACTTATTAGAGTACTTAATACTTTCCAGATTTGAAATTGGCCTTCTGAAGTCAATTGAAGGACATTGAACATTTTACTTTGGAAAAAGAGCGAAAATTGCTACCTATCAGCAGTCAAATTATTAAGATCAAAGTGTAAAAAAATTGAAAGTAGGTTCCGTAATAAATTAATTATAATTTGTACTTCCAAAAACAAATATGGAAATATAATAGAAACAAGATACAATTTTTCTGGATATAAAAAATCTTAATAATGTATGTATCTATCTATTTTATAAATCTTTATGTAACGAAATTTTGGGATACCAATTTCTCAAAAAAATCATTAAACCGAATTTGTATTTTAGAAGTTTTGACCAAGTTGGTTTTTATGTAGACTTTGGAGAATTTTTAAAAAGTGATTCTCATCGGCTTTATTGGTCTTTATGATGATTAAATGAAGGCAATTTTCATTTTATATTCCCAACGTTTCGACGGTGGTTGCCGTCTTCTTCAGGGGTGTCTTTATTTACAAAATACAAAATTAAAAAGAGATATAATGTTTGAACATATATATACAAGTAAACGAACAAAATATGACTTACATAACGTTAAATTTTAAGATTGCACTAAGCTAAACAATAATTTGCTTAAAATATTTAAAAAAACAGATTTTAACACTTCTTATTTGAAGATTAGTCTACGTTTAATGATATTTACTGTCAGAAACTAAGGAACAGAAAACGGCTGATATATTTTGTGTGTCTTGTTTGCGGTTCATATTATTTTTGTTGTTAATATATGCAGTGTCTCTAGTGTGTAACGTTTAGATGTATGTTTTTCTGTTGCAAGGATTTCCACTCCCTCGAAGTTTGGTGTGTGACCGGTATCAACGCTGTGAGAAGCCAGTGACGTCTTCTCAGAACTTTTTAGGCGAATATCTGACTTGTGGTTCACCATTTTTTGCCGAAGGAGAGGTTTGGTGGTGGCGATGTAACAAAAATTACAAGATTCATCCGATTGCCATTGGCAATTTATTTTGTAAACTACGTGTGAACGGCGATCTTTTTCGGTTTTCGTCTTCAGGTTGGTGAATAGAGTTGCAACAGTCTGGTTAGACTTATATGCCAAGTTGACTTCCGGGTTGATTTTTGCGACTATTTCTTTGAAATTTTCGGAAAGTTTGGGCATATAAACGACACTCTTATAAACACATCTCCTCTGTTCCAACTTATTTTCTGAACGAACTTGGTGTTTTTGACGAAGTATCAAGTTCCTTATAACTTCTGTCGGAAAGCTGTTGTCTAGGAGTATTTGCGTAACTTTTTCTTCGTTAGCGGAGTGGAATTTTTGGTCACTCAACGCAAAGACTTTGTTTATTAAGTTCGATGCAGTGTTCGGCACATTTCACATGGTTGGAAAATAACGGTACCTGCCACATATTTTTTTGTAGGAAAAGAGGGTAAATCTTAAATTATCTTGAAAACGGCCTTAACGATTTTAATAAGAAAAAATCTTGGCACTATGGTAGGAACCTACCCATAGTGTAAATTTTGGTCCATAACAAATTTAAGTTTTATGTTTATTTTTTAATTTTTTTAATTTTTAATTTTCTACTTTTCCATAATGGATTTAGCAAATTGCTAAAAGTTAAAGTAGCGATCCCGTGATATTAACTTTAGTAAAATGTTAAAATCGTTTAAAATTAGCTCAATCATCTTTTTAGCTTAGTAAATTGCTAAAAGTGGCTTTAACATTTTCCTAAATCGTTTAAAATTTTGCGCCATTGCTTTTTTGAATTTAAAAAAAAAAAAAATTATTTTGTTTTTGAAAATTCAATATTTCGAAAAACGGGTGGACGGTTTTTTTTTTAAATTTAGCTTTTTAAATTTATAAGTATTCAATTGTAATCTACAGATTTTGGCTTAACCCCAGAACCTTTAATAACGCCCTGAAATCATGATGTTACCTCTATTAAATATTTGGTCTTGGGATCATTCGTAGAGTTTCATAAAACATACAATTTCATCTTCGAAATTAAGCAAATATGTCTTGGTTGCATCCGTACATAAATCAAAGTCGATGTTCTAATTTGTACGTTTTCTCCAGTTATATCTTCTTTGTTTCACTTTAAGGCATATTTTGTCTATTTCATATATTATTGTCCCATTTGTACAGTGGGTCTATTTTAATAAATTTTCAATCAATTATCCGATTTTGTTTTTTTTTTTCAAAAGGGACTACAACACGTTGCGTATTCAACAAACAAATATTTGAGACAATTTTGAAAATGTTCTTAAAATTTAAAAGAAGGATTTTTTTGTTGGATTTTGTTGTTTTAAAAAATATAAACATATGTTATTTCATTAAAACATGACACTTTTAAAAGTGTAAATAATAAACAAGCATTTAAGGTATCTAAATTTCAACTGTAATTTGATGATTTTTTTACACAGCACTGTGTGCTATCATCGATGATTTTTATTTATAAGCGTACAACAACTTAATGTATCATGTATGTTTTTATATGTATGAATATTGGACATACCCAACAATCCAACCAATGCCATGCATTATTAATTATTATGCGATCATAATCCTGCTTAACATCATAATTCGAGAATGAAGTCGTTTCGATTGCCATCAGCACTGTCAATTGTGAGTGTAACTCCATTTTTTTTCTCATCCGTAAAAAGGTTAAGTTTCTAAATAATAAATTATAACTTCAGCAAACGATCAATAAGCCTAAAAATAAGCCTTTTAACAAAAGTTTTATTTGAACCTATGAGATACTTTTACAGTCTCTAAGCATTTTCTAGGTTTAACTTTTTTAAAATGATTTTTGAATGTTTTTTTTTAAATGAAATAAATGGTGTCAAAAAATTACTTAAATAATTTAAGATGTAATTAATATTTGTATTTAACATAAACAAACATAAGCATGATGATGTACAGCCATATTAAGCGAATTGTTTAGTTGGATACCTTCTTTCTTAATTTGAAGAACAAACATTTAAACCGTGGTTCGAAAGTGGTTTGGCGGATTAGTCGAGGTTCAACCATGGATTCAATTGGTGATAATAGTCAATTAGAGGCATATCATTCCTGAACTCAACGCTAAAAACGTACACAACTTTATTAAACAAGAGACTGACTGTATGGGTAAACGCAAACAAAAAACTCAGTGAGCTTCAGGCTTGATTTCGTGCTGGTTATTCGACAGTTGATAACATCTTTGTTCTTAGATCTATAGCTCAAATGAAGTTGAACCAAAATCAAAAACTGTATACATTGTTTGTGGATTTTAGAGCGGCCTTTGATACGATAAACCGAAATGCGATGTTCTATAAGCTACATAATTTAGGACTATCCTCAAAGTTTGTCAGAGCTCTGGAAAAACTTTATCAACAATCTACGGCATATATTGTTAAAGGAAAGGAGTGTTCAGAAAAATTAGAAATAAACCGTGGAGTTAAGCAAGGCTGTAATCTTAGCCCTCTACTATTCGCACTATATTTAGATGATCTTGTAGACTCACTTACATGTGGAGTAGGAATTGGCAGCACAAAAGTAAAAGTAATCATGTACGCAGACGACATAGTTATACTCGCTGAATCAGCTAGTTCACTGCAGTTGAAGATTAACAAACTGTACGGGTATTGCACAATATGAAGTCAACGTTAATAAGTCAAAAATTATGGTTTTCCAAAAAGGTTCAGGCAGGATATGAGGAAGTGAAAAATGGAAATATGGTCAGCATAACCTGGACGTAGTAAAAAATACAACTACCTAGGAATGAAACTAACTTACAACCTTAACATGGAAAAGCACCTGAAAACCAAAGTAGATAAGGCGAAAATAGCAATATGCGTAAATTGGAAAAGAATTTTTAGCAATAAACTTATTGCTGTTAGCTCCAAATATAGTGTGTTTAATGCAACAGGGCAATCGATTCTTATATATGGTGCACAAGTTTGTGGTCAGCGATTCGAGGTGGTGGAATACTTGCTACGTTTTTTCCTCAGAAAATTTTTTTATTTGCCAATCAACACCACGAAATACATGTATTATCTTGAGTCGGGATTATCATCACTGTTTATCTCATCGTTAAGGGTACACGCTGATTATTTATCAAGGGTGGCTAAAATGGACGAAATTCGGCTACCAAAGCAGATATTGCGGTATGCAGTGCAAAAAAATATACTTTTTGCCAAAAATTGGAGTAAACTGGCTGCAGATTGTGGTATAGTGCTGAATTTATCGCAAGTTAGAATGGATTAATGGAAACAGACGTTTTATGAACTAATCAGGACAACTGATGAGAATGAGAGATACTCTTTAATCGAAAAAGCCCGTGAGTCAACAGGGAAATTTTATTACTCGAAAGTTTACTATAATTTAAACGAAGCAAATTACTTCAACAGCAGTTATGATCGGGACAATTTTTAAAATAAGAGGAGAACTAATAAGCCTTAATTATTCACCGCATAGAACTGAAGGAACTGGCAACTGTGATATGTGCAACCTGCAGGAGAGAGAAAGTATCTATCATTTCATCGGAGTATGCCCCGTGTTGAAGGAGTTGAGAAGATTTCACTTTGGCAAAAATACTCTTCAATTTGATGAAGTTAAAAAATATCTAAACGGGTTGAACTGGCAACTTCTGTTCAGCTACTATCAAAAGGCCAGCGCTTATAGAAAAAGCATAATCACAGGAAGCTTTTAAAATTGAAATTATTTAAAAATATCTTATTGTGATGATTTAACTAAACTAAACTTAAATGATTGTAAAATTTATCAAATGTCCTACTCAGGCAAACGACAGATATAGTCATGCCCTAATTATTCAATTGAAAATTCTTAATGATAACAAATGTACAACTTTTATATTGAATAAAAATCTAATCTAATCTAATCTAATAGTCAATTACATGCGCAAACCTTGGTTGCACCTTACTTAATCATTGGTTATGTTCTTGAACCAAGACTGAACTAATATTTAAATACAATTTTAAACAACTGGCCCTAATGGACATTTTGTATGAATTTTAAATATTTGTCTTAATCGACATAAACTGTCCATTTCGTAAAGGCCATTATGTAGATAAAAACGAAAACGAAAACGAAACCTATTCGATAGGGGGAAAAAAACATTACCACCGATTTCTTTTATTTAATCCTGCCCCGATTGCTCACACATCTAATCGCAACAGGTAGGTCAATTTTTGTTCTCTTCGGGTAACCGGTATGTACATGTGTACATCCTGCTGATATTTAAATCAATTTTATAATTCGGTTCCATTCAAAGCGATTTAATGATTCAATTCGATTAGTTTTGAACACACTGTGAACCGCTTTGATGTACATACATATAGAGGTACCTGCTTTATTAGAAAGGTTTATGATTTATTCCTACGTTATTGTACGTTCATGGTTCGTTGTATAGAATAGTAAAATTGGTAAAAACCAGTAGCTGCGTCACAACGTATAGGAGTATTTTGAAATATAAGCTAAGTACTCGTACTAAAAATTGAGGCAAAGAATCGTATAGGTCTTACGAATGATATTTATAACAATAAGTTTCTAATATATTTGAAGAAATTACGGAGAATTGAAGTGTTTGTTAACAAATTTTGTTAGACCAAGATTAAGCCATAACTAATATCAACAACTCAAATGATTTACGAGTTATATCGTTATATGGCAAATTGGCCTTATATGAAAGAGATTCAAGAGCAGGGTTGTCACTTTACTGAAATTGCACTAGATCTACTGTACTTTTGGTTTTACGAGAAAAATCCTTCAATAAGTTAACAACAAAACAACTTTGTCACTAAGTAAAGTTGGTTAGGTTGAAGTGGCCGTCAGGAAAACATCTGAAACACTTAGACCTTAGATAGGTCCATTGTGATACCACACGAAAGATTTTTGCTCTTTAATTAAACCAATGAAGCGATGTAGCTGGTGAATCGATATTTGTCTTAGATAACTGGGGTCGTCGAAGAAGTATTCTCGTATTAGTATTCTCGGTGTAATCTACGTCCTTGGGAGAAAACAGGACATGGGCAAAGAAGATGGGAGATAGTCTCCTCTTCATCCTCATCCATACAATTTCTGCAAAAGTCATTGCAGAATACGCCAAGTCTGTTGGTGTATATCTGCCAATTAAACTGTGTCCAGGTACGACACTTATTACGGAGCCAAGATATTTCCTGCTCAAAGAGATTAGAACTTTTGAGCGTCCTGGGTCTAGTGCTGGCCATCTAAAATTTATTTTGTTTATAGAGTTTTGATGTATCATGAGTTTGCATGTAGCAATAGGCATACCGATTTCTTCCATTTTAGAATTATTCTGTCACTAAATGAAGGCAGTTTCATTCTTCTTTTTCTTACATACGGCGCGAGGTCATGCTATCAACTTTGTTTTGATGTCAATTGACAGCTGTCACACTCAATACAAGTCTTGTTTTTATTTGCGTTATTTTTATAATTTCTTTAACTGTATGGGATGGAAATTTGTTTGTATAAAACTCAATGATTATTTAAATAGTTTCTTCTTTTTTAGCCTGAAGTTTTTTTTCTAAAAATTTGAAATTTACTTCGAAAACATTGCTACTGCAATTTTTCTTTTCAATTCTGCCTCGGACATTGATTTGAAAAAGTGGCAACGATGTCATAAGGGCACGTCAATTTAAAGTAGTTCTGATGCTCAACTGTCATATTCAAGCTTATTATTGTATCCGTTGGAAGAAATCGGAAAAAAAAGTTCCGATCGGAGGATTTATTTACGTCATCGTATAGCCGAATCGTTAGAGAAACATAGATGCTTAGATTTGACTTATATACCTTCAATTTGTGAAAACAAAACATTTCCAAAAAATAAAAATAGTTGTAGAATTATGATTAGCGTAGCATAATATTTTTGGAAACAGACAGATGTGAGCATTTTATTTAATGTATCAAATATCTTCCAAGTTTTCAATGCTGCATAAACAAGCCAAGCTTTGTTTGAATCTGTCACAAAATAATTATGAAAAAAATACTTAGAAATATCTTCGCGGAATCTTTTTCACATTTCTGTTGACATCGGGTAATAATGCCATGTGTGTCTCCTTTATTACGGTAAACTGTGAGGTGCGTGCAACGTCTTGTTTGCCGGAAAGAATAGCTCGAAGGGGAGTGAACAAAATCTTCCCGGTGAACGATTTGAAGAGATTGTTTGACGTTTTGTTTTCACATTTTCGTGGAAATTGATTTTTAAGTTTTTTTTCATTGTTTGCGTTCTGCGTATTTTATAAAAATCGATAAAAAAATTTGTTTCCTTCGTTTGTAAGGACAAGAGATTTTTCAAGCAAACGGAACTACTAAATGAAGATAACAACACTAATTTCTAACAGACCTAACTACTATTCCCATCAGAGAATTTAGATTTCTGAAGATCTTTTTAACACTTAAGGGCCTGGAGACTCTTGAACATGGTTCGCGTTTCATAGATGATTTGGCTTGTCTATAAGGATCATTTCGAGTACTAATTTCTTGAAGTTTCAAATATTGGCCCCAAACAAATTTCAAAACATTTTGACTTTTACTCAGCATCGGGGTTTATCACTGCATTCCATGCAATTTGCCCTGAAGAAATAAGGAAATTCGAGTAAAATGATTTCATCATGTGCAAAGCTTACTCGCCCCATGTTCGAGCATCTACACGTTCTATTAAACATATATTAGGTCGAACTCGAAAAACTGCTAGAAATATTGTTTGTGTTATAACGATGAGCGCCATTCGCTATATAATATCGAAGTTTAAACAAAAGATTGAATTAATATTTTTCCTTAAAAAGTAAGGGAAGACCAATGAAAACAATTAAAATTGGTTGCTTGGGGCTCTAAGAGAAGATTCGAAAATATGTATGAACTCAGAGTTTTAAAGCACTTATGTCCTTTATCAACCAATTGTTTTATTTGGGGGTGGCCGTGGCGCGATAGTTGTGTGCTCGACTGTCAACCTCGTGGTTGCAGGTTCGATTCCTGCCGTTGTCTATGTCTTCTTATATTCCATTAAAAAAAAAAAAAAAAACAATTCTAAAAATTGTCATTCAAAATAAGTTGCTGCTTTGCTCATTACATGCTGTTTAGGCATAACACTAACAACATGTGATTGAGTAAACTAGCATACCCACTAAATATGACATCGAAATAAATAAAATGATGCGAATTATAAGGGACATAAATAAATAAGACATGGTAATTCTCTCCGCATTAGTTCAGCCGCCATCCCTGGAGATAAATCTGAGACAACAACCAGCTCTAGTCTCAGAACATCACGCCACACATCTTTCCTATCCTTTTCTCTTCTTCCACCGGATGCCCGCGCTGTGTTAAGAAAAACATATAAAGGGTATTCATAATCCCTTGAGCGCGTGTTAAGTTATAAAAAAAAAAAAAAAAAAAAATACATTAATAAAATAATAAACAAAATGTAGACTATACCTATATGTATAGTTTTTTTTTTAATCATAATCGTTAGAGCCGTTTTCGAGATAAGTAAGATGGTAGAAAAAATTGTATGACAGGTACCGTTAGTGTTAGGCCTACAAAAACTATTCGAAAAACTTATAGACAAGGCTAAAACGCTTAAATGCCAAGTTTGAAGAAAATCGCTTCAACCGTTTAGGCTGTAGAGCGTTGTACAGACAGTCAGACAGACGGAATGCCGGGACCCACTTTCTTGGTGTTCTCTATCATCCTAATGTAAAGTTTGATTAAAATCTTTTTTTTTTAATCCAAAACTTGCCCTAAAGTACCGAAATGTACTTAATAATGACAAATACATGTAATATCTTTTAATATGTTTTTATAAAGGCATTTATCAATACTATAGACTTATGATCGAATTTCTATAATAAACATTTGAATCCAATTAAAAAGCTCCTGAAACTAATGAAAATAAAAATAAAAATAAAAATTAAAATTAAAATTAAAATTAAAATTAAAATTAAAATTAAAATTAAAATTAAAATTAAAATTAAAATAAAAATAAAAATTAAAATAAAATTAAAAACAGCACACAATGCTTCTTTTATTTTAGTTTTTTAATTGGTTTATTAAACAACGGTTATAAGAACCATTTTCGATCAAAAAATATAGTTCCGGTACTTGGTTACATCATGTTATCCAAACGTAATAAATTTCGGTTTGTTTGTGTTGTATTTGACACAAGGGCATTGTAAACAAAATTAGTTTCGGGAAATATTTTATGAATATGGATTTTAGCAACGTTGAATAGAGCCGTAATAGATGTTTATTGACTGAGTAACTATTCAAATGTTGAGAGATGTTTAAGCGAATTCTATTAAATACGATTAAGAAAATAAAACACCGGCATTTAAAAAGGTCCATAAATTGGGTATCGGTAATCAAGAGTTTAGTGGTCTATTGCCGGAATTCAACCAACCAATTCGCTAGTTTTAATATTTGCAATTTTATATAGAACTCAACATGGTTTGGTAGGCTTTTGTTTAGTCATTTTTTGTTTACCTAAGTTGAGACTTTGTCAAAATGTTATGCATTTTTCATCTAGCCGATTTTTATTTAATTTAATTTGAACCTCACATTTATTTCGAGTATCGAACTTTTCATAGAAATTAATTTTTGTTTAACATTTATTTCAAAGCAATCATTTTTCAAAGTGTTTTTAACATAGAAAAAAGCTATTTATTTTATTCCTCAGATAACTCCTTATTCCGTTTTAAAATGAGCAGATAACTTTATTCCTAGATTAAGTTGTATCTGACTGTTGAAAAAATGATTTTCGCTCTATCTGGAGAATAGGTACCAACTGACTGCTTAACATACTATTGAAAAATTGACCATTAGCGAAATAATATAAATTAAGACCCGATCTGGAAAACCGATAGAAAAAATGTCAAGTACAATCAGAGTAAGACTAAGAGAGGATTCGGAAAACAAATAAATGGCTTTTTAAAAATAAGCAAAATATGTTGGACAAGTGATAACTTTGCGACGCACTTCTACGCAACTGAGTTTAAAACCCACCTAAAGTGTTTTATTGACTTTCAGAATGATAGTCAATCTCTAAGAAGGAACTACCGAAACTTATAGTATGGAAACTGTAGAATTAAATGGTACATATGTGTTGTTTTTAATGGCATTCCGAATCAGAGAGATTTTTGAATTTCTTTTTTGCACGATTTTTTTAGGCGTATTCAAATAGTTTATTGAAAAAAAAAACCTTACACATGTGGCACGTGCCAAAATTGCAACAGATGTTGACGTCATTATTTTACGTCATTGATTATTTACATTGACAACCTAATTGTAGCTTATATAACATTGGCTTTTTAAAATTATGACCCAATCGTGTTTTCACTTCCTCTATTAAATATAGAAAATTTCAAATTTCATTAAAATCCGTCTAGCCGTTCGAATGATTGATTGAAGAAAATCCAGAAAAACATATTTTAACGTTTATAATTGTTATAGAAAAATAAGAAATAAAATCATTAATTGCAAACATAAGTGTAAAATGTATATAGCTGGTATCAGTGGCGAACGCAGGGGGGTTTTGGGGGCTTGTCCGCGAATCTCAGAAAGTATTCAACCGATTTACTTGAAACCAATTTTATAAATTTCCCTATTCTTATTAGAATGTAATTGGATATTTTTTTTGTTAAATATGTTTGTTGAATTAGATTATTAACTTTAAAAAAATCATACACTTTTTTGTCGAAGTTGACAACATATTTAATTATGCTCTTAAACCTGCTAGATATCTAACAAAAGTGAGATCTTTTGTATAACGTCAATAGTTTTATGCAAATTTTAAGCCCTAAATTAGGCTGCCAGAAATTACGCCAGAATTGTTTTTTTTTTTTGAAAAAATTGCCATTTCTGGCTTAAAATTGGAAAAAAGAGCGGATTTTTTTTGGAAAATAAGCCAGAAATATTATGCCAAATAGTTATGGAAAAGAGCCTGTAAACGAATTAAAATTAAGCCAGAAAATTAGTATATTCTGGCCTAATTTTCAAATAATGTTTTATGTATAAGATGCTTTAAGTTATTTTCAAACAAGAAGAAGGGTGTGAGTTGCGGGTCCGGTCGGGGCGGGGCCACATGACATATTGTGAAATATTTATTCAAAACATAAGATATTTAGATTTCAAATGTAAACCATAAATTTTTAAAAGATAGAAAAAAAATTGGGTTGTGTGAAGTGTTGTTTGCAATTAGGCCTACGGCTTACAAAAACCTCGGCGCGTAACGTGTGCATGCTGCCTCCATGCAACCCCCCCCCCCTGCTTGACCCAATATAGGATTTGGAGTGGGTACAAGTTTGGGTAAAAATGCCATAAATTTAGGAAAAAATATCAGAAAACTTTTGCTTTTTTTTCCTAGGAAAAAAGGGCAGAATTTTGTATGAAGAAATAATAAAACTAATAATAGGTACTACTAATATTTCCAGAAGCATTTAAATATGCATGTTCGAACGTCTTTTTTTTTGAAAATTGTTTCCTTACGAATCTTTATTTGGTTACGGAAAGCATATGTAAGTTTGTATATATATTTTTTGCTAAGTAATAATATAGTCGCAATTGCGGTCAGTCTCATTGAGAATTTGATATAAGTAATTTTATTATATTAAAAGCTTGCGAAGCAATGCGAGCACGGGTCGGCTAGTAACTAATAACAAAAATTGTTCCTTAATATTTAGTTAATATATTTTCTGAAACCTATCCCCCCCCCCCCCCCCACTTATTGTAATTTTTTCTGCGTTCGCCCCTGGCTGGTATAAATACTCGTAGTTATCTATCTAACATTGGTACCATTTTTTATTTGAGAACCTATTATGTGAAATTTGTAAATTCATTTTAACAAAACCTTAACGACTTAAACTTAAACAGTTACTGCATATACTAGACACGCAATGTTTTTATTTGTGCAAGTAATATAAATGTAAAATATCACTTAATCGTGTAGAGCGGTGCTACTTCTAAACATGGGCCAAACTGCTAGTTGTAATATAGGTTATTGCTACCAAAATTGTCAGTAAAATAACATTTTTAATACTCGAATTTTCTACTCGAATTTTACAATTAATTATTCATCACTTCATCACTTATTCGGTTTGATCAAAATAAAAATTAAATGTTATTTCAATAACAGGTATTTTTGATTTGCTGTTACCTGTTACTGAATAACACTTACTGAAATATTGACCCATCCCTAGCAACTTCTACTTAAAATTGTTGATTTTGTTTTAAATGAAAATTATCAATTAAACTGGATTTTAATCGGGTAGGTAATAAAAACAGTAAAAACCAATAAGTTGTGGTTATTGACTATCATCTACATCGAGTGTGTGCAATAAATATATCAAAATTAACTGGTGCAGAAATGTGGTGTCAGTATGAAAACAGATCGTATAGATAAGCAAGTTTAAGTTGCATATCTAGTCTGAGTTTTTTTTTTCAGGAAAGTGCTAAGAAAATAATAATTACATTCATACGAGTAAATATATATGTAACTAGATTAGATTTAATATGGTTACTCAGTGTGAGAATGTTTAAGTAAACTAATCAATTATTTATATTTTATTCAAGGATCTTTAATAAAATCATGTTGTGGTTAAGTGTAACATTTCGAGAAATAATTAAAATTTTATATTTATATTCCAATCTAGACATGCACTTAATTGTTTGTTTATGGTTTTAAACAAATATTACTATAGGTTAGGTATGTGGGTATGTGTATGTATAGGTAAAATATTATTCCGTATCTTATAATGTCTACCTTAGTTTTTTCTCGGGAAGCTCTTTTTTACAAGCTGTATAGATGTGGAATCTCAAGCAAAGTTGTTAGCTTAGTAAAAGGGATGCGTCTTGAGCACGTTGCTTTTCATCATATTTATCAATGATATCCTTGAGACTATTGGAGGAGGAATACAGTTTGGAAGTTTGAAAATTCCTGGTTTAATTTTTGCAGACGATATAGTTTTCCTCTCCGAATCTGTTACAGGAATGCAGCTTATGATAAACAGACTTGAGAGTTACTGCAATCTCTGGAATCTAAAAGTTAATTTAGATAAATCCAAAATGATGGTCTTCAGAGATGGTGGTGGTAGATATGCCTGCAAGGAAAAATGGACTTATAAAGGTGAACTTGTGGGTATAGTTCGTGAGTATAAGTACCTTGGAATATCAATCACAGCGAATCTTAGCATGAAAAAACACTTCCAGCACAAGCTAGGTGAGGCAAAAAGAGCTGTTTCTGCTATTTGGGGTCGATGCTTTAGTAACAAGTATATTGAACATAGTTCAAAAATAAAGTTATTTCGTGCCACCGCTGCTGCTATATTGATTTATGGTTGTCAAGTTTGGGGTTATAGCCAAATGGAAGCTGTTGAAAGGTTTTTGAGATATTTTCTGAAACGTATTTTTCGCTTACCAACAAGCACACCAAATTATATGCTTCATCTTGAAACAAAAGTACCACCATTCTATGTAGACACTCTTAAGATGCATTTTGAGTATATAATTAAAGTGTTGGAGATGGACGATAGGAGGCTGCCCAAGCAAGTACTTAAACATGTGTTAGCTACGAGAGGACAACTTGTTGAAATATGGGAAGAGCTGAGGTCGGATATAGCAGATTCCGAGAGCATTACGGGTGATATAAGCCCTGCGGATTTAAGGAGCGTGTTTAATGCAATATTGCAGAAAGTAAGCCACTCTGCATATGAAAGATGAATGGATGCACAATCTTCCCAATATAGAATCTTGTACAGCCAACTCAACTTTGACCTTCGGGAAAATACTTATTTGCAGAATCGTTTTACTCTGAACATGATAAATGTAATTTTTAAAATAAGAGGAGAAATAGTAAAGTTAAATTACATCCCACATCGGGCAGACCTGCCAATTCTCTGTGATCTATGTAATCTTAGGGAGAGGGAGGATGTATATCACTTTATTGCAAGATGCCCAATCTTAAATGAGTTCATTGGATATGAACGAAGTGTTGAGCATTATGAACGGCAATCTCGGCTGGGAAATTCTATACAAATATACATCAACTGCACTAAGCTACAGGCACCGTATTATTGAGGGAGACTTTTAATAAAACGAAATTATGTATTATGATAATAAAATAAAACAAATGTTAATCTGGTAGACGGCCTCTGGCCACACCATATAAAACTTAGTATAACCAATTGTAATAATTTATTTTTAATATGGAATGAAATAAAGTTTCTGTCAACTAACTAACTCTACCTTAGTTTAAGCTACTTGGGTGTTCAAATAAGTAGGTATTGCGTGCAGGCATTCAATGGGAGCTACATTAGTTATACGTATATCAACGTCTGTCACTAAACCTTCGTCAACTAGAACTTTACAAGAATTGTCGAATTAATGATTCGCAGTATTCACTTTTTAGTCATTGTTCTTTTGTCCTACGTTTGTGTGATTTTCTTCTCCTCCGCAGAGCTAGAAGAAGAAGAATTGGCTTCAAATAAGGATGCCCTTATGGACGGATTCGCATTATGCCTAGAACTTCTATATGCCTTAGGATAATTTCAGTAGGTATTCAAGTTTTGCAAATAAAGAAGATTTAGCGACCCTTAAGAAATTCTGAATATTATAGGTCCATAATTCCGCGACAACTGGTAGGGCACTAAGACTAACCTAATGATATTAACATACAAATTCTCAACGATTCCTACTGTGAATTGTTAATCGGCAGAAATGGAGAGGTCCTAAAATTGTACTTCAAATCCGAATAGCTTTTGGGGTACTCATCACAGAGCTCGTAAAAATTACATTAAATAAATGTGGATCGCACGAACTTGCTATTATGTTTTGTATAAACAAAAATACAATAATTTGTGTCTTAAAGAAAATATTGGTATGCAAATTTTATAATTTATAAAAAAAAAACCTAATTTAAAAAAAAAGTCATCCACCCATTTTAAAAGTCCAACAAATATATTTTTCGTAAATTTTAGTTCGAAGGACCAAATTTTGATCGAAATTCGTCGAGCTGTTCATGAGAAAGTCGAAAATCAAAGAAATGGTTGTACGGCAGATACCTACCGTTAATACAAAATATATAAAAAATATTTTGGACCAAAATGTAGACCCTATAGTAGTGCACATATTTTTTTATCAACATAAAATAATTATAATTAAGATAGTAGAAAAAATTCTTTGGCAGGTACCGTTAGTCTTGGGCTTAAAAACAGATTCAAAAATCCATTTGACACAATCACCTAAAACGTTTAAATACCAATTTTCAATAAAATCGCTTCAGCCGTTTATAGGCTATATATCGTTGTACACACAGACATACAGACAAACAAACAGACAGACAGACATGCAGACAGACGGAAATACTTTTGGTGTTCCCTATCATCGTAATGTCAAGTTTAATTAAAATCAAATGCAAGACTTGTCCTATAGTTACGATGACCATCCGTCCCATATTTCCCGGGACAGTCCCGTATTACGCTCGACTGTCCCGGGTAAATTTTAAGAAAACCCGGGACGTACAACTCTCCCGTATTTTATTTTTTGTCCCGGGTTTATCCCATATTACCATATATTTATATTATTTGAATAACGTTAAAAAAATTAACAATTTTATTTACAATAATTTAAATGTGTGTTTAATATTTTTATGTCAAAGTGCGAAACCGGCTTAATAAATGGTTCAGAGGGATTTACTATAAAAGCATGTTCATACTGAACGCATTAGTTTGTCACCTTGAGCTGTCAGATTTCTTTTCAAATTGTGTCCTCACAAACTTCTAGCTGTATCTTCACAAAAACACAATGCATAAATTTGAAATATTGTCTGAGCCCAAAAAAAATGTGCATATCTAAAGTTGCGCTAGCAATTAAATGTCTTAAATTAAAATTAAAATCTAGATTAGGAGGGCTATTGATAATTTTGTTTGTAAACAAATTGATCAATGAATAATTCGAAAAATTAATTGGCAAAAAGTAATGTAAAGCAAATATTCATCAATTTTACATAACGTGTTACGAATACTTAAATCATTGGGATGTATCTTTTAAATAATATGAAGTTTTAGTTGGATAATCCTTCGAAACATTCCTTTTTCCTAACTGGCAATAAATAGAATCTTCGTTAACTTTTGTCAACCAAGAGCAGAGGGATCCAACTATTAATGATTCCAACTTGTTTGGCGAATTTGTGTGTCACAAAATTATAACAAAATGGATAAAGAACAACATAATTGTGGCCGAGAAATGGAAATACTTATTTTAGCATTTTTGCAAACAAAAATCTTTTACTTATTGTCAAGTTAGGCCTCTGTCTGCCACGTTCAAATGCTCTCACCAAAAAAGTTCTTTGCATAATGAATAATATTTGGACAAATGAAAACACACAACTGAGTGTTGAAACTCACAGAGCCATGTTCATGGTAAAATTAAACTATAATTTTTGCTGTCAGGAAATTAAAAAATAGTTAATAGGAAACGAAACTCAAAAAAGTACCAAGTACCAAAAATTGGGTTGGTAATGTGTTATTAATGTTCATGTTTGAAAGACTTGGCAAAAAAAAGGTTGAATATTTAAAAAAATATAAGGTTTTTGCATTTTGTGCTGTTTTTTTTTTTTATTTTTTTTTTTTTGTTTTTGAGAATTTTGTTGATTTTGTACCAAGCACTAGCTTTTTCAATTTTTAAATTTATTTCCCGGGTTTTATTCAGAGAAATATGGTCACCGTACCTATAGTAGGAGAGACCGGGGATAGAAGTAACAGGGGTAAAAAGTAACAGCTTAAAATGAAAGGCTTCCCTGAAAATGAAGAAACGCGTGAACCAGAAAAATATTCGTCTACTTCAAAGCTAACGTTAAGTATACTTAAGCTGTGAATAGGACATCCTAAAGAAAAGTTTTAAGGGTAGTGCCCAAAATTGATACGTTTGTAACATTATTTTTTCTTTGTATTTTTGGTATTCTTCTTCACTCTTAAGATTATATAGTTCTAGTTGTTTTTTTTTTTTTTAATATTTATTTATGTTTTGGTTAAGTTTATGTAAGTAGTTGAGCAACGAATGGTTTTCGTTCTTCTTTTTTAAATTGTGTGATTTGTGTCAAATTTCATGGTGGGGCTAGTTGTAACATTTTTGTAGGGTAAGTTGTAACAAATAAAAACAGATTTCGTTCATATTTTCAAACACATTTTTGGGATCCAAGACGATGGAAATTGTGGTATATGTTTATATTTCGTTTTATTCAATTTGCATCTTTATTTTTTATAAAAAGATAAAAGTACATTTGACGTATATCGTTGCCAGCAAAAGGTTGAAGAGAAAAGAAATCGCTCATGTGTTTTTCTGGCTTGCTAATTATTTAAATCCTTTGCATAGATATATGTATATCTTATACTGGGTTTGGAATATTTAATTACACTCCTAATTTGTATATGACTAAGCTCAGTTTTTTTTTGTAATTGATATTGATTTTATTTTTTTTTAGAAACATTAAGACTTAATTGATTTATTAAATTTATGAATTAGTATAAATTAATATAGTATAATAATAATTAATATATTAATAAACTGATATAATAACTTTTAAATTTTTAAATTAATTTCATAAATGTTGCTGTTGTACGTGCTATATATTTTTTGTTGATAATGTTGTTTATAAATTGATAATTTTATTTTAAAGAAGATGGCAGGTTTTTTACAACTTTTCCCGCATACGGGGTAAGCCGTAACAACACGTTTTTTTTTGTCTAAAAGTTATATTTTTACAATTTCTGATCAGTATTTTCTTGGCTTTTTTTATTGGATTTCGTAGCCGAAATATTGCTCATTAAACGAAAAAAGTTTGCCTAACTTATTTTCAAAACCATAGGAACAGCATCGATTTTACTCAAAAAAAAAAGTGTTACTTTTAGCCCCGGTCTCCCCTACCTATATATATTTGCAAGTCAAAATTAATTTGTGGATTGTTTTTTTTTTTCAAGATCGAAAGGAAGCGCAAAAAACTTCACCATGTTGAGTACAAGGACAACTAATTTCCTACTGACTTAACATTAATATCAAACTAAATTTCAGGACTTAACTGGCAGTCAGGAGAAAAACTGTTACCGCCGCGACCGCGAATTATTTTATAGAGTTGAGATACGCATCGCTTCGGTAAGTTCTTTTCATCCAATTTAGTGAGTACCTAACACGACTTTTTCTAGATTTTAAAATGAATGCTGTGTGCATTATTTGGAATTTTTTTTTAAACAAAAATACAACAATGACTTTCATCGTCTGCCGCGATCTATTACTATTTTTGTATTAAAAAAAAACCCTTTCCTTTGATTTTTTTTGTTTGGGTTAAAAAGTTAAATTCATTAGTTCTTGTCAATATTTTATTGGAGTAACTTGAAGATAACTCAGAAGATTTAGTATGCTGATCATCACATTCTGATCTAGTGTGGCGGATCCGAAGGATTCTCTACGTATTCCTCTAAAAATTGAACAAATTCATAGAAAGTACCTATACGTAAAAGATTCGAGATTGCAGAGCGAGCAGTTCATATTTTGGCATTCGATAAATTCCAGTTCTTGCTGTAACTAAGTATATCGTAAAGGCCATGTGATCTTGTTGGATACGTTCTTTGAAGTGCCTCTTGGTACTCATATGTTATTAAATATTTTGCCTGCTACATTTTCAACCAAAATATCAAAATGATTTCTTCTATGTTAAATGCGAGTCAGACTGATTTAAAGAGAGAATTCTTTTAAAGAAGTACCTCTGCAACTTTCCCGATTCTTCATGTTTTGTGTCCCCCCAAACTTGTGATCTATATGCTACGATATATTTTTGGTAACAACGTTGAAGAGTTTAATATTTGAGCAATCCTTACTCGCAACGAAATTATTCCATGTTAAGTTCAGAATTTGCCGCCTCTTTTTCTAAAATCAACTATCTTAGATTTTTCAAAATTTATTATACGATTCCACCGTCTACTACTCTTCAATTTAGATAATCATTCCCAAAAGGATAACTGCATTATCAGCTAACAAGACAATATCGTCTTAACTTTTATCGGAATTGGCCCTTAATGAGAAATTTGAAAAACAAAAATGGTGTGACTGCCGGGAGGGATTCCGGTTAAGATGCCTGAACACGATGTTTTTTTTGTATATATTTTATTTTACGCGCACTAAAGGGGTAATGACTACCCTTAAAACGTTTTAACACAATGCGAATGATTAAGAAAATAGGAGAGGATTTAATAGGAGATACCGATGCACATTAGTTTTGAATGTTTGAATATCATAATGGGAGGGAGGGAAAAATAGGGTCGGACAAAGCGTTCCAAAGTCGTGGCGGCTAAGAAAGGAATCTCTATATTTAGCAGTACGTCCGAAGTTGGGTTCAAGGGTAAACTGATGGGCATTCCTAGAAGCGCGAGTATTACCGTTGAATATTTTAATGGGAGGAATGCAACTGGCAATTTCATTAAAGCATTGTCTATAAAGATAACGATACAACAATGAAAGACATTTTAAATATGTATAATAAGTACGCAATATTTGCAATGTAAACAGGGTCTTAAGTGCAATTTTCCGCAAAATAACCAGTTACACGAAACGTTTAACCTAACGGGCTACAAGGAACTCATATTTTAGACTCGTGTTCTTGGTTTATCTTAGCAGAAATGTTTACACATTAAAAAAAATATCTTACAAATAACAAATTACCTTTTCCTTCGGCCACTTACACAGTGAAAATAAATGTTGAGGTGACGTCAGAGAGTCAGTCAACGCTATGAACGACAAAGTTGGCCGTTTAATTCTAGCTTAAGAACAAAGGACCCTTGCCTTCTTTTTCGTTTCGTCAGTCAGTAACATTCTGACTTGGATTTTCATATGATAAATCATGAAGAAACTTGTCTTCTTTTCGGCAAAAGAAATGTCATTCCAAAGTAGATCAAAACGCCAATCGAAAACGCTGCGTAATTTTGCATTTAATTTCTTAAATGATTAGTAGGTACTAGATTTGAAAGTTATTAGAACAATTTTTGACAGCTGAAAGTTTATCTTCAACTTCTCAACACGCTAGTCCAATAGTGTCAAACATTTATCGTCGGCTTAATATTTATAGCTCAATTGATACACGCCCAAATTAACTAAATAAGAACTTCCAAATTCAGTGATATGAAAATGCAAAATTACAATGCATCTTCTTTATATCTTCGTAACGAAAGTAAACAAAAAAGAAAAATGAAAAGATTTTAAATGTCAGCTGTTATTTTTAATTGATTAATACTTAAACCACCTGTATATTGTGTGCATGTTTTTTGGTATAATTAATCTCACTTTAACAAAAATTTATAAACGACTTTATAACACCAAAATATTACAAAATGGAGTAAAGGAAAAATTAGTTGTTATCATGCCATGTTTTAGAATAAATGCAAGCATTTTTATAGAACGGAACTCATTTCAACTTAATACAGGTTTAAAAGGGTTCGAAATGGTAATACTATACAAATAATTACCAGATAAGCAGGGCTAGGTAGGTATATTTCCTTAAAGATGGACTTTTCAGGTTTTTACAAATCGTCATAGTATAAAATTATCACTTGATAGAGAAAAGTTTAATTCTGAATTCACATAAAATTCAATAATGGAAATGGTTGAAATGTTTTATAAAATATTATAACATCTATCTTTTATATTATTTAATTCAACACTATATTATGTATATCAGAAAGGACAGCATAATAATGCTAAGGAGACAACTTGTCAAATGGACTAATGCCATTTTACCAACAGACAATTAAAATGTCATCCAAATGTCAGTTCGCGTTAATTTAATTATTTATCAGTTCCCACTGTCAGAAACTGCAAAACCTTGGCGACGTTCATGAAATAATAGCCGACGTGATAGATAGAAAGCAAGTTTATAGTTTCTGATTGGCCAGCTGGCAAAAATCAACTTCCCATTTAGGGAAATTTTACTGGAAAGCTAAGTCAAGAAATATCTCCCTTTATTTCATGTTAAGTGCCAGAACTATAAGTTGTTAGTTATCTATCAGTCCAAACTTTCGGCGACGTGCAAATTATTAAAATCCTATAATTTTCCCAAATTCCAACGGATTTTTTTTATATTGTCGGGATTGTAAAGAAATCTTTGAACAAAAGAAGTTCGTACAACTTAACGAATCTTACATAGATAGCATATGTTAACGATTAACTAGATTTCTTAGTCAAATTTACGTTCAATAAATACAATTGATTACTTCTGAAATCCATTACGTCTTCTGAACGGGACCATTTTAAAACTTATCTATGATTGACATTAAACGCAGTTAATGGATTAAGAGAATTGCACTTTGCATGCAACAGACACATATCTCTTTGTTCTTCCTATTCGAATTTAGATCATGTAAAATACATTTGTACATTTAGATCTACTTACAAATACCTATATGTACGAGTATATGTATTTATTGAAAATGTTTTTCAAAATGCCGACGCAATTCAGATTCCACATTTAGATATTACCCGTATTTGCAATTTCAAAACTTACCTTCATTTTAATTGCTTCCACAATTTTGACGAAATTATCCTCTCTGTGTATATATATTCTGTACTTAAATCCAATTTTGTTACCACTTTCAGCACTTTTTATCAGCTACGTATAGATATGATAAGCCGATAACATAAACTTCCAAATCACTAGACAATTTATATCCAAATTTCCTCTCACTTCACACAAAATTAATTTTCTACAAATATTTTTTTTTCCAATATCTTCTTTTCCTATAAGAACACTGGTTTGTATTTTTTTTTTTAGTTAACAGGTAGTAGGTAGTTAAATCCGAAGAGCTAACGCCACGTTAATTCCACCATTTATAACGGTATTTTTACTCTTATTAATTACTGTTAATAAAACAAAAACGTCGAAATCACGACGGCAGACATTAAATTCACAGGTCGCGATACCTTGTCTCGTCGTTCTCGCTACCGCCAACAACACAAGACCATTCGACTGCCTGAGTGTCTGAATAAAACTGCTTGTGTAAACCAGAAATCCTACCTAAGTAGAAGGCAGATGCCGTTGCTGTTCTAGAAAAATAATCATGACATAGGGTATTGTTGGTGTTTTCCCTACTACCGTTCGTTGTTCAGCTGGATTGAAAACCGGTCTCCGGAGACAATCCAATTGGTTGTGGCGCAATTGGTTGTTGTTGCTTTTGCTGGGGTTAGGGAAAATTTGTTCCGCCTTAATGTGCGCAAAACTGGAAGGCGTGGCAAATGTCGCGTGCCATCAACAATGGAGTTGATCGAAAGAGATTGAATGGCACCATCTCGTTCTAGCTTATGTTATCTGTCATGGCTTGTATTTGTTATACTACATATACAATATATACCTATTTTGAAATTGAGATTGCTTTTGATTTTTTGCGAGCAACCGACGAGCGACGTTTAGTTGGCAGCGCCACCTCTTTTTATCTATACTTTTGTAGGTTTTAGAAATGACTTTACCGGAAATGACATAAAAACAAGATTTTAAAGAATTCACGTTAGGTAGGTAGGTAGTTACTTTAATATAGAAATACCGACGAAGGTAGCTAAAATCTACCATTGTAATCCTACATAACCCTTCTGCGCCTTATGTCTTCATTCAGATTCGGTATTTTGTATGTTGATTGAGAATTTTAAGGGTTGATTAAGGAAGAAATCGTTGGATTAAATGCTAAATGTAAATACTACTTACCTCGTTTCCTTGGAATTTCAACCGTCATGACATATGGCAGACGATGCTGATGGAGCTGTTTGTTAAGAGAAGTGGGGGATTTATTTTAAAAGGATTTGTTTAGGCAAGTTTTCGCGTTATACGGTTACGTATATACACATACAGAAATGTCAATATTTAAGTGTAAACATTCACGTGTTTCGGAGATGAATGTTCCATTTTTTTTCTAAGTTTTTGAACACCCATAGACGAGGTTGTTGTTTCTTAGTTCATAATTTTGTACATATGTATAGGTGCACATTTATATATATGTAGGTGAAGTCTGATAAAGTAGGTGGACCTTTAAGTGGGTAAGAAAATTTGGTTGTGCGTATATAATCAACCCATTTTTTACATTTGCATCTAACGTAATGTATCTATTGGAGCGGGCTTAAAACGCAAAATTATATTTTTTTACTGTTCCAAATGTAAGTAGGTATAGGCAGATTGTTGTCAAAAATTAATAACACACATATAATTAGGTACTTAGGTATCAGCGTTGCCATAATGTACCCAATCGGGCCATTTGGCTCTCTGTTTTTACTCAGGTCATTTGCCCGGGCCAACAAGAAATGGCCCGCATATTTCATTTTTTGTAATATTTGCTAAAGTAATCTTTCAAATTTCATCACAAAAATTGTCAATATGTGTTTCCTCCATTGGTACCATAACCAAGTTCCCATATTAGTCGTTTATCTTTTAAGCTTAGAGCAGAGAACTGAACTGTCAAAACAAATCTCTTTTTCATTTTTAGCTTAGATAATCTTGTTTTCCATTGATAAGTCCAGATTTCAATCTAGATTTTGATTTTTCGAGTCCAATAGAACGTGACTTTGTAGATTTAATTTTTGTTTCTATTGTATTTGTGCAATGTGTCATGTCTGTGAATATGTAGCTGTCCAAATTTGTTTATCTCACGTATCAAAAGTGATGAGAAAAAGATTTTAAAATATTTAATTTTTCAAAAAATGAAACATTTTAAATGAATGAAATTATTAATGGATGATTATAATAGCATCGTGGTTTTCTGGGGAATAACTACGGTGACCATCCGTCCCGTATTTCCCGGTACAGTCCCGTATTACGCTCGACTGTCCCGGCTAAATTTTAAGAAAGTCCGGGACGTACAAATGTCCCGTATTTTATTTTTTTACCCGTATTACCATATATTTATATTATTTTAGTAACGTTAAAAATTTTGACAATTTTATTTACAATAATTTAATTATGTGTTTAATATTTTTATGTCAAAATGCGAATCCGCCTTAACAAACCGTTCAGAGGGATTTACTATAAAAGCATGTTCACTGAACGCATTAATTTATCACCTTAGTTGAGCTGTCAGATTTGTTTTCAAACTGTACCTTCACAAAAAAACACAATACATAAATTTGAAATTTTTGTCATCCTCTTTAAAAAGATAAACATATCTACTTCTACCGAATGAAAGAAAAAAATGTGAGTGTTTACTTGGGAAAGGGAAAAATAGGACATCACTTCAAAATGCATAGATAAAATTTTAGCAATTTATGCTTACAACATAAATTCTAATTTTGAGGGGTCAGAAGGCAGAAAAGGCAAGAACAACAAATTTTGATAAGCTTCAGGCCAATACTGGTAATGATCTCATTGGAGTTAATTGTGCTGCTCACAATTTAAATAACTATTCGTTTTTTAATCTCTAATCTCTTCGTTTGTGGTGACAAATTTAAGGAAATTTGGGAAAGGTCTCAGACTAAGTACTTCAAAATATAGTTGGTTACTCTAGTTCACAGTACTCATAATAAATTCCGGTTTTCATTTTCGTTCAAGTTCGCGCATGTGACAAAGCTAAGAGACAATCGTGTCACATTTAGCATGCGCATAGGCTTAGCCATGGGCCAAACTGCGAGTTGCAATATCTGTTATTGCTACTTTTAAATAATACTTATAAATTCCTGTAACTGAAATAACAATTATAAAAAGAAAATTATCAGTGAAATAACAATTTTAATACACTATTTTCAACTACAATTTTAAAATTAATAATTCATCACTTGGTTTGATCAAAATACAAATTTAGAAATTTCAAATGTCATTTTAATAACAGTTATTTTTGATCTACTGTTACCTCTTACTAAACACATCTTACTGAAATATTGACCCATCCCTATTTGTATGTAAAAATGCCAAATCTCAGAGACATTTTGCCAAATATGACAACCGAATTTTTTTAATTATGACAACCGAATTTTGTGAACATTCGCAATATATTACCTTAGTTATGTGTACTGTGACACTAGTTAGCTATCTTTAAAACCATATATTAAAGAATTTGTTTAACAACCCTTCATTTGAGGTGCTTCTTTCTCCATTTTATTCAATCCGACTCCTCAATTTTTTACGTGAGCATATTATTAGCAGAGTCGCAAAAAAATGTGAATGTCTAAAGTTGCGCTAGCAATTAAATGCCTTAAATTAAAATTAAAATCTATATTAGGAGAACAATTGATAATTTTGTTTGTAAACAACTTGATCAATGAATAATTCGAAACATTAATTGGCCAAAAGTAATGTAAAGCAAACATTCATAGATTTTACATAACGTGTTACGAATACTTAAATCATTGGGATGCATCTTTTAAAGAATATGAAGTTCTTAGTTGGGTAATTCTTCGAAACATTCCTATTTTCTACCTGGTCAGAAATAGAATCTTCGTTATATTTTTTCAACCAAAAGCAGAGGGATACAAATATTAATGATTCCACCTTGTTTGTCACAAAGTTATAACAAAATGGATAGAGAACAAAATAACTGTGGCCGAGAAATGAAAAGGCATTTTTTGGCATTTTTGCAAATAAAGTATAAACTTCAAAAATATTTTACTTACTGTCGAGTTAGGCCTCTGTCTGCCAGGTTCAAATGCTCCAACCGAAAGAGTTTTTTCCATAATGAATAATATTTGGACAAATGAAAACACATAACTGAATGTTGAAACTCTCAGAACCATGTTACTGGTAAAATTAAACTATAGTTTTAGCTGCCAGGAATTAAAAAAAATATTTAATACGAAACGATAATATCATCAAAGAAATTTGTTAGGCAAAAAAGTACCAAGTAACACAAATTTTTTGGTAATGTGTTATAAATGTTTATTTTTCAAAGAGAAGTTGAATATAAAAAAAATTTGAAGTTTTTGCATTTTGTGCTGTTTTTTTTTTAATTTTTTTTTTGGTTTTTGAGAATTTTGTTGATTTTATTCCAAACACGTTTTTCAACACGTCCCGGGTTTTGGTCAGAGAAATATGGTCACCGTAGGAATAACATGATACTTCATTTTAATGAATGCAACACATAACGCTGTCAGCAGAAACTTATAATGGGATTTACAAAGAGGTGTTAATCTGTTGAAAAATCTAGATTCCAAAATAAATCAATTTATTATGCCTAATGTTACAGAAAAAATGGTTAAATCGGTGTTTTGACAGATCTAGAAGTAAAATAAATTAATTTATTTTACCAATGGAAAACCACACTAGACACATCAGAGCGCTCAAGTTTTTTTTTCAATCAGAGCAAGGCTGCGACCTATAAGCTCAGAATAAAATGTACGAGTAGATGGCGTAAACTAAAATAATATGTAACTTTCTCCTAATTCATCCTTTCCTTTCGTCAAGAAATTAATGACTGTTTTTCTATTTTAAATGTCTTTCTTTGGTTTATTTTAAAGCGTGAAGATGATGATGGCATGTACGAGTAAATCATGCCGAAATGCATTTTCTAAAATGTGTATGTACTATCTATCTAATGAATAAGATATTTGACAAGCGTTTCGTAACAACAATTTATTTCGTGCCTTCTATTTATTTAAACGTTATTTTAACAAAAAAAAACATTGAGTAATCAATAAAGAACTTAACAGTAAACAAAAAACATACAAAATAGATGGAATAAGCTTTTTTGTTCGATATGACAGAGGCAGACGGGAAAAAAAACAAACACATAAAAATAGAGACTGACGGCGCCGCGCCGGTTGTTCTTCCTCTGTTAGGTAATAAATATTTATTATTTTGCCAGTTCAGTGCTTCAGTGTGTTTCATAAATAAATCGGAGAGCTCTGATCAAACTCTGCTCGCTCAGAGCGTACTTGTTCAAGCTCTGCTCAGTGCTCTGGTCAGAGCTCAAAAGAAAAATGTGCACTGAATTCATTCATTCAGACTGACGTGACTATATGAATAAATATTTATGCATAATAATTGTTAGTTTTATTTGAAAAACAAATTTCTGACGAGTATTGGCCCCCACTTTTTGGAAATGGCTCTCAGAAAGGTCCTCAAATTTCTTTTTTTGTAGCAACGCTGCTAGGTATAATATATATCTTTACGAATAAAAATCATTTTCCATTAGGTATATGCATTTGTGTTCGAAAGGGTTATCTAACGAGAATTAGCTTATAGATATTAAATTCAAAAAAAAACTAAACGAATTTGACACTGCTGGTCTTATGTTAAAAAAAAACAATCTTTCCTTTGAAGAATCCTTGCTTAACTTTATGAACACATATGAGAGTATAAGGCTTTTTATTCCAGATTCCATGACCCTAATTGTTAGTAATAAATTGTTGCTTAAACCTTCGACTGAAATAGTCAAAGTTTAAGATCCGGTGATCGGGAAGGCCAAATAATTTATTAATTTATCAATTTATTGGGTACCAATATGCTCCAATAAAACTCTAGCTGATATTAGGGTTGTTTTTCGAGAGCTTCAGTGCATAGAGGTTGCTATGAATTTGTTCCGAACATGCGACCTCGGATCACTATCTGAATTTGATTTTGGGTTTTAAACACACTTGAACTCCTAGCTATTATTAATTGACATTTTGTTAATATACTTTCGTCTTATTGTTTACCTATTCATTAAAAATATTCGATTAACTTGTGTGGCCATTTTTTGTTTTTTTTTTATTCTACACGCGCCAAGGGATTATACTACCCTTTAAATGTTTCAACACAGCGCGAGCCTTAGGGTGGGGTTAAGGAAGAGATAGAATTATAGGAAAGATGTGTGGCGCGATGTTCTGAGACTGTAGATGGTTGTTGTCTCAGATTTTATCTCCAGGGATTGCGGCTGAACTAATTGCGGAGAAATTTCCATGTCTTGTTTATCTATGTCCCTTATAATTCGCATTCATTTTTTTATTCTTTGTCATATTTTATCGGTATACTAGTTTTACTGAATCACATGTTGTTAGTTCTAAACAGCATGTATTGAGTAAATCAGCAACTGGTTTTTAATGGAAAATAAGAGTACATAGACTACGGGCAGTGATTCGAACCTGCGACCATGAGGAGGTTGACAGGCGAACACACAACTATCGCGCTACGGCCACCCCCACAACGAAACGCCACTCAGACCGCTTTCAATAATCCAACCACTGCTAAACCGGTTAGGTTTGTGTTGTTGCAATCCCTAAGATGTGGAAGGGTGGGTAAATTTTTTTTTCTTTGAATTACGGGTTCTAATAATGAAAATATGTTGTCAATTGGGAATGATAATACGTGTATAAAATATTATTGCAATCGGTAGGTATAGTGTAACTGCCTCCGGATCAGTTAGTCAGTCGTTTAAAGTTTCGAAATATGGAGTATGGCCAAATATATCCAGCGAGGTTGCATAGAAGCAGCGAATTACTTCTTTTATATATTTATGGACAAAATTCGTAATTATTTTTTATTTTGTTTATATGATCAGTTATTTCAAATAAAAAAGGTCCTTTTTTGCTAAACAATCAATTTATTTTTTTAGTTTACATTACTCCTGTTTTCTTTCTCAACATAATTTTCCGCTGCATTCCGAGTTGCAAGCACAAACACACTTTAAATTAGTACGTACGTGATATTGTAACATCTAAAATAGAAAATAATTATATGGAACAAATCATCACTTCTTATTCTGTCAAACGTAAGAGTGCAACAAATGCTTAAATCTTATCATCTAAAATTTAAAAGTATTTCAAAAGCTCCCCCTAAAATACCTAAAAAGCGTTTAGAAGACTTTCTTGCTTTCAGCAAAATTTTGTTTGATATTTCTTCTTCTAAGTGCTCAGAGTTTACCAAATGTATTTGCCCTAAAGAAAAGAAAATCCAATCGAATGAGCAAAGTTTTCTTACCGATCAAAGAACTGCAAGAAAAATGATTATTGGAATCACAGGCGTTGCAACAACAAAGAAAAATCAAAACCTTCTACAAAGAAAACTAAAACGGGAGATCTAAATAAAAAATCACCTGAAGAAGCTGGAAAATAACTGGCGAAACGTAGGGTACACTAAGATGAATTAGTTTTTTATTAATTGCATCCAACCAAAAAGATCATTAAAGCCCAAAATAATCAAATAACTAAAACGGGAGATGCCAAATAAGAATTACTCAAAAACCAGTTCTGAAGTCGCATCAACTAGCGCTTGTATCGTCAATAACTCATCTTCTGCGGGAGATACGTTCGCTTCCAATGAAAGTGAAGATTATCAACCAGCACAAAAAAAAGCTAAAGAATGAATCTCCCGCTTCTATAAGCTATTCTGCGTTGTCTCAAACGTGTGATCGTTACGGTGTATCAGAGAGCTTCAGCTATAGCCTCTATTATTTTGCAAGAAACCAACATGCCAGTTATTGACAAAAATAAATTGAGAAGAGAAAGGAAGTAAGCTCGAAAACATATCACTAAGGAACAAAAATTTCCCAAATACCTGCGCTATACTTTGACGGTCGAAAGAATAAGACAATGGCCCCTAAGAAAAAATGCAGCAAATACTATAGATACACCATTGTTGAAGAATTTATTTCATTAGTTAAAGAACCATATGGCAAATATTTGGGCTATGTCACTCCCGCAGATGGAACATCTAAATATATAGAGAGAGCAGTCGTTAATTTTTTTAAACAGAAAGTGTGCCTTTGGATCATTTGATGGCTATAGGATGTGATGGAACAAATGTCAACGTCGGAAAATTTGGCGGTGTGATAAGATTATTTTCAATGGCTTATTTGCTTGCTGTATATGAATGAATTGCCAATTCCCCATTTATTTTCCTTTCTTGATGGCTCTACTTCTGGTCCAAGATCATTTGCTGGTGAAATAGAAAAAGCCTTAGAAAGTTGTGAAGAGAGAACTGCGATTTCAAAATATTCCAGTTCAAATTCCAATGATAGACACGAAAGATCTCAGTTCTGACCAACTGTTTTTATACAAAATAGAATCGGCCATTATTTCTGGTGAAAGCCCTGAAGAATTAGCCAACAAATCGCCTGGAAAAATGTCACATGTCAGGTGGCTCACGCGTGCTAATCGGATTCTGCGTTTCTACATTTCAATACCATACAATTCCGATAAACTTGTTTGCTTGGCAACTTATGTTGTCAAAGTTTGCGCTCCTACATGGTTCGACATTAAAAGCCACACAAGTTGCAAAGATGGAGGAAGACATTTATGGCAATTAATATGGGGTGTCGTTATTTAACAACAGAACTGAAGGCTGTTATTAACCCGGTTTTATAACGCAACAGTTACTTCGCCCATTCTGAAAATCTTCTGTTAGCAATGTTAATATACTCTATAAGAGAATTGGCCTGCGTCGCGTCGTATTCTGAAAGCACGAGGTGAAAACACCGGAAAGTTCAGGTTTTCCAGGTTCCAGTCGTAAACATGGACGCAAACAATTATATCTTATAATTAGATCTTATTAACTTGCACGGCCATATTACAGAACCGCCAATCCTGAAGCAATCTGAACATGAGGTTTCATAAAAGCAAAAATTGAGTCTCGTAAGCATATGCCAAAATTTGACAGCAAAAAAGGATTTTCGTGTAAAATAAAATATCTCAAAACAGTAAGAAGGAAAAATGTAACATGGCTACAACTTTATTATTTAATGAAATATATTGAATAACTCGTTTAAGTTTATAAAAAGTATAAAGTATAAGTAAAGTATTCCTCCAGTTTGAAATAAATGCTTAAATTTTTTTCAGAACTACATATTGAATTTTATTTAATTTTTTCAAAACTTCAAGATCAATCCGCAGGCAGAAGATAAAGTTTGATTTTCATGAAATTTTACAAAATAGTTTCTATAATCATTTGACACATTTTAATAGCTATTAGAAGTAAAAAAACAAAAAAAATTCTTCATACCAAAGTGACCCATCCTTATATACATAAGTATAAGAAATGAATAAGCTTTTTGACATGGCCCATTCAACCGCCGTACATTAAATTAAAATTTTGGTAAGACAAACAAATTTTATTGACCAAAAAATTAGCCGTAAAATGATCATATAAGTACATATGTACATACGTTCAATTAACGAGAAGCTGGAAAAGGCAAAAGATTGCCAAAATAAGAATGAGAACCGTAAACGGATTTGTTTCTGTTTCATTATGTCTCAATACTCAAACACATTGCACGAACCTCTTTTAAGATACGAGTACGTTTTTTGCATTGTTTCAGCCGTCCTGTGTTTCAACCGTACCCATAGTCTCCCATATCTGAAGTTGCATTGCAACAACTTAATTTAATTTTAATAATATAACCAAGATATCTAACATTTTCAAAATTAGATAAAGTGAAGCCATTTAATACAACCGAAGGAACGTGTTATTAGCCGTGTTTTATTGGGAAATTTATCCCCCGTAATTTTATCCGTCGTAGCATTTTACATACAATTCGCTACGGTCGATAAAAAGCAAAAGTAGAAGCTACGGTGGATGACTGGTTGACGTTCAGTCGAGTCTCGATTCTGATTTTGTTAATTTTGTTGGTACGATTGATAATTGAATTGAATCCCGATGGATGTGTTCATGGAGTGTTATAATTAGTAATTTAAGACAAATCGATCTTTTTTGATTCTTTTTTTTTATTAGTTGGCCAGTTTATATTTCTCAAATCTTAGATAACTCCATTTTCTAATAAATTATAAGCTGTTCTTCTGAAAAGTTTCTGACTTTTACTATTAAAAACTGTATTCTTTGCTCAATTATTTTCTGAAGTACGTCTAAAATTGAACCTATATCTTTTAACAAATTTTGATATCCATTTTGAAAAAGAAACCAATATTTATCAAATGAATTTTACTTTTATTTTTGACCAACCAAGCCCAATTTTCGTGTTCAATTCTTATTGATAGTTGTAAATAAACGGAGTTTGGTGAAAAAAATCATCTTTTTATTTAGATCTACAAAAAGCAATTTGAGAAGACAAACCGCATTGGGTGGAACTGCACTATAGATGAATGCTTGACACTGCGCCGCAAAGTATTTATTCGTATAAAATTCTATGAGCTATAAGGCCAGAGGCGCGCACATATGCAACTTTCAGTTTTGCAACTGTTTGGTTGCAACTGTTTGGTTGCTTATATGAGAGTGCGCGCACATGCAAAAACTATTCACTCCGCGATTCGAGCAACTTACGATTTTGTGTTTTGGCACAAATCGAACGATCTCCCCAAATAAGTTCTTCAGTTTGTATCACATCGAACTATTTATAATGTAACTGCGCGCACATTAAATCAAAATTATGTTTGTGTGTTGGTTTATCTCGTTGATTGATTTTTAAGTTGCTTATGTGTGCGATCATCGTTCAACTAGTGATTAAACTTTTTCGTTTCGGCAAAATTGCATATGCGCGCCTACCCTAAACGCACTAAGCGGAAACTGAACTCACTGTTTAATGGACGTTGGCCATGGGCGGTATATGATTCACTACATGGACATGGACTGGGCATATATTTTTGTGATCCAAAATGGTGAAATGGCAAACCAAATGTTTACTTTTTGTTACTTACTCCGCGTATGTTAAGTGCAGTCTGATGAGTAAATATTGAATTGAAAGCAAAACATACGCAGAAAATAAATTTGTAAATTGACTTGAAAAATAAAACTCTAGCTATCGCTTAGCTCAGAAAATAAATAAAAGCATGAAATATAAGGGGAGTGAACAATTTAAACTACGTTGTAGTGTGCGTTCCAAACCAAGAAACATTAAAAGGAAACAAGTATATCACCGGCACTTTTGTTTCCTCGTGTGAAATGCATAGACCATTTTTAAAGCAATACAAAAATTGGACTGTGTAAAAAGGCACTTGACCATAGTCTATGAACAAAGCCATTCGCTTATCGTTTCAGTTCTATTGGTGCAAAATGAATGCTCGAATTTAAAACTGCAATTGCAGAAAAAATGAAAACAAGAAATAGGTTTGTAACATAAATTAATTATTGGTACGTTTTTCTACTTTCTATTTTATATGAATAAAAGCTAATTATTGTTCATAACTTTGATATTTTCTTAATTTTACTTTGCAAAAGACTATTTCATTTCTTGTGCAGGGGTACCAATTTTACAAAAATAAAAAAGCTACGGTCCATGCTACGGTCGATGCGTTTTTTTGGGTATTACTTACGGTACAATGGATAGATTCCCAATAAAACATACCTATTGTGAACATATAATTTTTTCTTGAACAAACAATCCCATATGATTTAATTGAACTTAACGCAATTTGAAGATATGGGCTAAAACCCTCTCACAGCGATAAAAGATTGTATTTGTTTCTTGTTGATAATCCAATTTTTTAATTGTATTACTAATAAATAATTATTAAACAAAAGAGGAACCATAATCATAAAAAGTATAAAATTACCAAATAAACAATACAAAAAAAAAACAAATTATTTTATGACAGTTCTCACGATTCTATTCTAGTTTGATCTTACTCAAAAGCCAGAACAGAAAATCCTGCTCTAATCTATTCTACAACACTTCACTGCACTTTAAATAAAAGCTAATCATGAAAATATAAAATTCCTCAATGGAACTGCAAGAAGTTGTATTTTTCTGTCCAGAACAATTCGGAACAATTCACTAAACAAACCTAATTTAAAAGTAACTTTTCTGTGGGAGGTTGCAACAGAATAAGGGTATTCATGACACGATATAATTTTCCGCTTTGCAGAAAAGGGCTTTTCACATGAGAGCGACCAACGACTGACGAAAAAACGAATACATTCTTGTTACTTGGGTATTTCTGTTTTGTGACATAAAAATATCTACCAACAATTACTTTTTGTCATTTGTGTTAATGCAGCATTAAGGCTCTTAGTGTGTCATATGGATTGCTTTTCAGGTTTAATTTGACTCAATAGTTAATTTTTATGCATTTAGGATAGCACATCATCCACTATAATTTCAAAAATTAATTGATTTCTAAAAGTATCCGAGGTAACCCTATCCTTGATAAAAAGTATAAATTAAATAATTTAAATATGCATTATTTGAAGGCGTTTTGTTTTTTTTTCGAGGTAAAATCTAAGAATTAGAAGGTACAATTTCAACCGCATTAATTTTTAGCTCCCATATACGAACAAACAATAAACAAAAATAATAAATATACTCGTATCGCCATTATAAAATAATGACTTACAAAATAAATACTATCCCAAATACATATCAAGCCCATCAGTTCTTAGCCATGACATATACACGCAAAAACTTAACAGAGTTTGCTTCTTTCAAAAAAAAAAACATTAATGAGACATTTCTCTATTTTCTTTTAGCAACTCCCATTGCAAGAAACGCTTGCTCACAACAAGATTTAGCCGAGCTTTATTAGAGTCCTATAAGAGGCGTTTTTTTCATTATTCTATATCTGTCATCCGATAAGAAGAATACAACTCTGTTAGGGAGTATAGAGAGGCTCTCATAACTAGGCCATTTAACGCTTTTAGCAGTATTATAATAATCTATAAGAATTCTTCAAGATTATTTTGGTTCTCTTAAAAGAAACTCATTAAGTTATTTGAGAATGTTATGAGAGGAAAAATGTTACTTGGGTTGGTTAGAGTTACCGATGATATTCATTACGCTTCGGAACTTTGCCACTGCCATTGGATCTTATTGTCTCACTGGATAGTACTTTTATAGCTGCTTGACTGTCCACGAAAAATGTGATCTCTGATGAGGTCAATTTTCTTCTCATTTCTGCTGCTTTTTCAATACCGTAAATCTCAGTCTGAAAGACGCTACATTCAACAAGGAGTTTATATGATAATATTAAGAGCTTCACAAAACACCCCGGCTCCTGTTCCTTTTTCCAGATTAGACCCATCAGTGGAGATGGGAATACCCTGTTTTTTTAATAGTGAGCTAGATTCCCATCCATGTCGAATCAATTTGTTTTGTCCAATCGAAGACAAAAATTGTCAAAACCAGTTTTTTGACTGATCTAAATCAAATCGATTTTTGTTACCAAGCGAAAACCCCATAAGTCATTATATTGTATATAATTTTTGTAATATATAATGTTATTCTAGTATTTAAGACTTAGTTTTGAAGTGGCTTGTATTAAGCTTAATAATAATTTTTAAAAAAATGTATTCATAGGCTAGTTAACCACGAGGCCGTTTTGCTCTGCCCACGAGGATAGTTCTTAAAGGGCAGATCCCATTATATCCTTGATGGTGGTAAGATACTTTTTTTTATAAACTACACGCGCTCAAGGGATTATACTACCCTTTAAATTTTTCAGCACAGCTCGGGCGTAAGGTTAAGGAAGAGAAAGAAGGATAGGAAAGATGTATGTTGTTGCTTAAGAAAAGGCCAGATTACTCCTCATTGTGGTGTGCCTCTTGTAACTCCATTGAGCATGGCATATATCCAATATATTTATATGAACATACATAGTTAGGTACACTTGTATGTATAGGCATTGAATTTGTTTTCGAAAATTTCATTAGAAAAATTTGTCGAAGTGTAACTATTTAGAATTAGAAATCAATAAATTCTTTTCGTTAGAATACATTTTTGTTATTGAATATCAAAATTATTAAGTTTTAACTAAAAGAAGAAAAGCTAGAGTTAATCAAGAAATAATGTTCAATCCTCGCATTCACAATGAAATTGTTGATAGTAGCTCTTTAAGTGAGGATGAAATCTTAACGTCTTCAACCACAAAACGACTCAAGAAAAGCATACCCATAAAAAGAAATTCCGGTTCTGAAACTGAGGTATGTATATAATTATATGGAAAACACATACTCCATTATTTTAATTAATAATTGACATATAGCCCGAAGATCCATGTCATGGCAGGCCACAAAGCAGATCTCGGCGCCGACAATCGCGTCGTCGAGCTATTGGTCGAACACGTCGTCGCCCCACCAAAAAACCTGCTAATCGTTCTCGATCAAGAAAACGAATGTGATCCTAAGGTTCGAACCTTTTTTAAAATATTTGGTGTTGTATAAATTTATTTAAAATAAAAAAAATTCCCTGTAATGCATGTGCGTACCTTTTTGTCAGCTTTTTTTAATGCACGAGATTGGAAAAATACAATTATTATTCCAAAAAAAACACCAGGGCTCTTGTCATAATATGTACGTATGTAGAGTGTTTTCCATTGTAGTTATCCTTTAGATAGCGCTTACAATCCAGGATAGATCACGGCCTCAACCAGCAAACCTCTCCAGCTAATCCGGTCCAGCTAGCTGCCACCAGTTACGCACACCAAGTTGGGTGAGGTCTTGATCTTGATCGCGCCACCTAAGATGATGCCTTTCTCTGTCGCGTTGTTCACCGGGGTTGGATATGAAGATTCGTCGGGCTGGACTTCTGTTCTCGATGACAGCATATACTTAGTTTTCGTCTCGTTAACAGTCCAACCCATCTTCGCCGCTTCCGCTTCAATACTTGCAAATGCTCCACTGACAGCTCGCTTTGTTATGCCTATGATGCCAATGTCATCAGCATATGCAAGGAGTTGAACGGACCTTTGAAAAATTGTGCCTCTGGTGTTGACATTTAAGTTGCGCACAATTGCTTCCAGCACGATGTTAAAGAGATCGCATGATAGCGCATCACCCTCTCTCAAACCTTTCTCGACATCAAAGTCGTCGGTGAAGTTCTTACCGACTCTGACGGAGCAGCGAGATTCCTTCCTTGTCATTCTGCACAAGCGGACAAATTTGGCAGGGATGCCGAGATGTGACAAAGCTCTGTATAATTCGTCTCTATCAACGATATCATAGGCGGTTTTAAAGTCGATGAAGAGATGGTGCGTATCGATTTGGAATTTAGGCCGTAGACTCGAGGACACACAGACAGACTGACAGAATGACAGAGAGGCGGAATTGAGGGACCCACTTTTTTGATGTTCAAAATGTGAATGTTGGAACAACAGCTGAAAGGCACTCATAAATAAAAATATGAGTATCGTTGTTTTTACTATTCTGCTTTTTCGAAATCGCAATTTGACAAATACTCTGTGTTAAAAACGAGTATCGTTTTTCATAATAACCCCCTCACTTGTTTTCTTAAGGACAAGTTGCATACAAATGTTTGATCCGTGGTTCGGCAATTTTAACTAAACGATTTTATCGGATTAACTGAGGTTCAACGGTGGGTTAAGCATGTTTATGGGGTCTATCACCTTCCTAACTTTGAACAATCGTAGAAAATCAGTTAATCCGCAATCGGGAGCAAGCATTGCTGCACCAGGATCAAATATTTAAACCACGTTTGTTCAACTGGTCGTAAATACACATGTCATTAATTGAGATTTGCCAACTTATTCCCACATCCTTTATTATTTGTAAGCAAAATTTAGCTTCCAAATTATTTATTTCTACTGATTATAAATGTTTATTTTTATATTTATAAATTGTTTTAGATCACATTTCTTCATTAATTCGTCGATCGTTGGTCGCTCTTATGTGAATACCTACGTATAATACCTCAAACACCAGCTTATTTTATTTCGATCATCTCATATTAAAAACCCCAGATTGATACTCCACAGCTCACTATCATGTGTGGGATGGCGTATGTGGGACATTTATTGTTTTCAATAGCAAGTAAAAATAAAATGCACGACTGGATCGCACACGTACTTGATAATGTGTTCGACCACATCAGAAGCACAAGAATTTAAGTAGAAACTGCAAAATATATTTTTTGTTTTTTTTACTTAATTTCTTATACTTTTTTACAAAATTATGTAAAAAAAACTACAATTTTAAGTATTAACAATATAAATTTAAAAACGCAGTTCACGGGTTCGATCCCTACCGTAGTCTATGTACTCTTATTTGTCCATTAAAACCAATTCTAAAATAAATGTCATACGAGTTGCTGGCTTACTCATTACATGCTGTTTAGGCATAGAACAAACAACATGTGATTAAGTAAAACTAGTATACCGATAAAATATGACAAAGACTAAATAAATTAATGCGAATTATAAGGACATCGATAAATAACACACGGAAATTTCTCCGCAATAGTTCAGCTGCCATCCCTGGAGATAAAATCTAAGACAACAACCACCTTCAGCCTCAGAACATCGCGCCACACATCTTTCCTATCCTTCTTTCTCTTCCTAACCTAACGCCCGCGCTGTGTTGAAACATTTTAAGGGTAATATAATCCCTTGAGCGCGTGTAGATTGTTAGAGAAAAAAAAATGATTTTCAAAAAGGAAGCACCGGACCTCATATTTATATAACTAACCTATATAAACTGCTCTTCATTAAAAAAATTCTTAGTCCGATGCTGAACATTGTGGTAGATATTTTATCTTTTTAATTTTTCGATTTATTCGACTCAGTTTCACATTGGCCAAATTATTTTTTTCTCTGAATTGTTTTTTGTTTGATATGTTATACTGTGTAACAGAATATTTGAACATTCAGAATTCTCTGTTCCGCTTTCGAGGGGAAGAATGGCCTCATTCAAAAATCATTAGGTTGGTGTTGTTGTAATCCCATGTAAGAACACAGTTGATGACAAAACAGCAATGTATACCAGATTCACTTCGAATGAACTGCAGTGTAGTGAATACTGAAAATTTAATGAATTAGTAGAATAGGACTGATAATTTTAAAACTTGTACAAATATGAACTAGGGCCAGGGGCCCAATTCCGCACGCGTGAGTTTTCTATGTGTACACAGAAAGTTTTGTACACATTCATTTTTCCGATTCCGCAAGTGTGCGTTGCATATTTTTTTCACAGATAACGTGTACACAGATAGGCAAATTTTTTCACGCATATTTTGAGGATGAATAATTTGTTTTGCACGGAAAAGCATTCTCGGTTGCGGATTTGGGCCCCAGATTCTTTAATAAACGAAACGAAAGCCATCGTTATTTTTTCAAAAGAAAGCGAAAGTTCTAATTGTCTACCGTTTTTCCCTTTTCATTCACCCATGTTTTAGACCCTATGTTGTACATTGCATACTTTTAGGTGTCACTTAATTTTTAATTACTAAATTGGTTTAGGGATGAGGTATACTGGGGTGGTGAATAGCCGAACACTGAAAAATGGTGGAAGTGTAAATAAATATGTACAGTGAAATCTCCCTTTGCGGACACCTCCCTTAGGCGGACACCTTTCTTAGGGGCACAAATGTTTTTGTATGGAAATTGCTCCATAAACGTTTCATTGTTTCCAGTTTCTCTTGGACGGACAGGAATTTCACATATGAATGACAAAATATTTTCTCTTAGACGGACACCAAAGCAGGATTGAATATGTCATCACGCTGATAATTTTGACAACGGTATTTTTTTTTAAGCTGCAGTCTTCTATTGCGAGAATCAAATTATTTTCTCTCATTCACGTGATGAAAGTGATTTTGTTTGGACGTAAATAAGGTTTATTTTTGGAGTTTTAGATTTTTGTTTATTTGCGCTCAGGTAATTTCAAGTTTGAATTTGGAGGACAGTGAATTCGATCCCGCAGAAGATTCGCCTATAGTAAATTTAAGAAATATTTCCAAGCCCCTTCATGAATACTGAAATTATTTGTGTTGATGGATGAAAATGTGAAAATATTGTTGTTCCTGTTGAAATCAACGAGTCTGGCAGTGAATCAGAGGAAGAGGATCAGGACCTGGTGGGTACATCTATTAATTCCTACGAAAAAGCAAACACTTCAATTGAAAATTTAAAAAAAAATAACGGCCAAGAAAAATCACGGCAGCTGTTCAACTTTCGGTTGACCTACAGGCCAGATTCCAAAATAAATCGTTCCTTTCTAAAACTAAACAAGCAAATATTGAAATATTTTTGTTTGAAGAATACATAAATCCGAATCTTATTATTGCAAAATTTTTAGAGGCTGATTTTTAAATGTATTTACATATGTGTTACATCTAATAATTTTATTCCACTTCATGTGATAAAAAAGAAGTGAAGTGTTTTTATTTTCTGTTAATAAATCCATACTCGTAATTTTTAAAATTAGGATTTTTATTTGATTTCCCTTAAACGGACAACTCCCTTAGACGGACAAAAATGTCTGCACCATGGATGTCCGCCCAAGAGAGATTTCACTGTAATTTAATTAATGCAAAATTATGTACCTAAAACTTGAACAAAAACGTTCACAATAACTTTAGAAGATAATTGACTTTCATTTTAGAAGTTAATATACTTGTATTAATACAAAGCAAAACAATCATTATTTTTGTATGAGGTGATATTTCATACGGGGTAAGGTGTGGTGAAAATACGCGGTGTGTGAAGGGCACCCACACCCATCTCTCTCTAGGTCCCTTGACTAATGACACATTTGAGAATTGAGATTGGGGTATTTTGATGTTACTTTTTGTTTATATTTACAATTGATTTTTAAACATTAACGCGTTTTATTTGGGATGGGAGAAACTCGGTTAAGGCCGGTGTTTTTTTTCTGAAATCCAATAACCGGATGAAAAAACGGTTATTTAAATTGACACTTATCACCACAGAAATATAAAGTGTCTTTCAAAAAAGTTGTCTTTAAGATTGTTCAGTGACGAAAAAGTTAGAACAGAACAGGACAGAACAGAAAAAAGATTGTTCAGTGACGAAAAAGTTAGAACAGAATAGAACAGAACAGATTCGTGAGAAACTTCAGGACAACTTAGATTAGTCAGTCATCTGACAAAAAAAAATATTGTTGTTTACCTACAATTCAAATTCGTTTATTTTTGCAGAAACGTTCTTAAAAATAATCTGAATGGAATTGAATTTATTTAAAAAAATATTTTTCATGCAATTGAGATGATTCCGACACGGAAAATGATTTATCAACTAATTCTAACACCGAAATGTTTTTTTTTTAAACAACAATTGGTTTTGACAGTTCTCACAAATCTGTTCTAACCTGTTCTACCTAAAAAGCAAGTGCAGAAAATCCTGTTCTAAAGTGTTCCAAACTGTTCCAAACAGACTCATTGAACACACATTTTGTTTCATAAGACCTGTATTGGTGTGTGTGCAACCTGCTGCAACGTTATTCACAACTGCCAACTTTTGTTTCATAGAGTAATTAACTGTTGTGGTAGGAAGGTGAAATCATTTTGAACACTACTTTAAAGTATGAGTTTCGATAAAGTTTCCATCTTATCATCTTGGCTTTCCTTCAATGCGACATACAAATTTACTTTCATGTGTCAGCTGATTTCATCTCATGCGATACGGTTGTTTTTGTTGTTGTTGACCGGTTAACGTTTGTGAATTAATTTTAAACTGAACACAATTTATTACTTAAAATAAAATTATTAACTGAAATTTATCGCCGCATCTGCAATTTTCATTTGTGTGGAAGTAATTCACGAAGTGTAGATTTTTTCTCGAAAATTATAGTATTTTCTTTTCCGAAGAAAGCTTATCTATTTACATACATTTATTTGACATTATCGTATTTTAAAGCAAATAAAACAACAAACAGTTTTCATATATAAAACCGAAAACCGGTTATTAACAAAGCCGGTTTTTTGTCCGATTAAAACCGTCAGTTGAAACCAGGAGGGAATGTAACCGGAAAACCCGAAACCCGCTTAATTTTGAATAACCGTCCCTACGTTTTAACGCTCGGCTTTTATTAATTTCATGTCAACTTCAATATTAAAGAAGTTTGATTTCTGTTTCGTAAAACAACGAATTTAACTATGTACCTAATATTAAGAAAACGTCAAGTAATTTGATTTATCTTATTTCTTTCGCATGTTCGAATAAATCGTATCGTTTTTACAGTTATATATCACGAAAGCGTTTGACCGCTTGTGCTATACAGAATACACCCCTTGCTTTTTGCGCAAGAAAAAACGAATTAACTACCTTTTGGGATAGTCAGCATTGCAGGCATTCATGTCTATCACGAATTCCATCGTAATTGGAAATTTGTTCCGAATCCCTAAAAATTATCATAGAATCCATTGTACTGGAAAATTATATACAAATTCCTATTACGAACGGATTGTGCTATAACTTTTTTCACAATTCTTACAACTTTCCTATTACGATGGTCGTGATAGGGCCGATTTTTATGTTTACATTTAGGGATAGTTTGCTTAGCATAGGGTAAATTCACAAACGCATCACAGCAGTAATAATGCTAGATCATTTTCTTCATTCACAAACGCAAACTTTTCGCAGCACTTTGAACGTCAACTGTTCATTATTGTAAAGTTGTATATGCTGAGGCGCAAACATTAAACAAACAAGCATCAAGAAATACCGTGATTACATGTTGATGCCGGTGATCGACTGGTATAAATATGGCGAATGAAAATTAAATGAATGCATTTGAATGACATATCATTTCTCTTGAAGCCTGTTTGCTCCGCTTTACGCATTTTGTATACAAAAAAAATCACTTTTTTAATCAATTAAAGCTTTTAATAGTATTGTTGTGCACAATTGCATGCCATATTGCAAATGCATGACCCACTGTGTCACAAATGCTGTCGAATTACCTCAAATAATGAAATAGGTATTCATCGACGACAGCAGTTTCGCGCCACACTTAATGTGACGCAACGTGACACAAATAAAAGCCTTACTTCCAGAATGCATCTCAGTAGGTCAAAGCTGAGTAATGCATTTTGGAGGTAACCGTTGGTAAGTTACAGGTAGGTCTCTGGGAACTCGGGGAGTCGAATTCAGAAACCTAACACGGACGGTCGCATTTTTATTTCAAACAAAACATAACAGTATTCATGCCTATTACCGAACTCGTAAACGACCGCGAAATCTACGACGCGGCATAATCTGCATTCCATAAGTCGTGTTCAATTCTTGTCACTCGTTTTTTTTGTCGTATCCAAATGTCAAACGACGTTGGGCGCTTACATTCTGAATTCTATAAGACGAAAAAAACGACGAAGATGAAAAAACGAAGGTATCTCTCGCACAAAAATTTGGTCACGACAGAGAAATAGAAGGTGGCAAAACAGTAAGTATTCTATAAGTTATAATTTATTTTTATTTAATTTAAACAAATGTTAACAAAAATATAAAATGTTTTGCATTTGCAGTTGAAATTAAAAATCAAAATCAGTTCTAAGCACTTGTGCAGCTGATGAAGGAGAACGAGCACTTGGCTAGGGGGTTTTTTTGAAGGGAATACATACAATCCGCATAAAAAGTCAATGGGATTTATTAGCTGAGCAGCTGAACAGCAAAGGTCCCCCAGTAAGATATGGAGATTGGTGTATAAATATACAAGTTCTAAATCGTTGTTTTTACAGGTTTGGGCCGATCTGAAATTTAAAGTAAAAAAGAAAATTATTCACAATTAAGGAAAAAAAAACAACTGGAGGAGTCCCAAATCAGTTGCAAGCTTTATCTCCACTGGAAAATGCTGTAGCAAATTTGCTGAATTTCAAAAAGTGGTTAAATCCAAACGGATATCACATATTAATGTCACATGTCAATTTATTTTAAAATCCATGTCAAATGAATCGGAATTCAGAACCTACGTCAACAAAACTCAGGCTGAAGACACTTCACTATTTAGAAGATATAATAGAGATGATAGTGTCGCCGAAGTGGTCTTGGAACAGCAATATCAAGAACCGCAACATGAGAATGTAGAGCCTGCAACAAAGAACCGACGGCTCACTAGGCTTTTAATTTTAATTAATTATTAATAATGAAATTAAACCCAATTTGTTTTCGTCCAATGACTAGTTTTTAAATTTCATTTGGGTTTGACAGATAGATATTACTTTTTCATCGTTTAGAAATCTTAGCCCTTATTACGTATTACGATTATCGTTAAAATCCCTCGATATCGTTAATTTGCGAACACGTTTTACGATAGTCGTTTTCTCTTACGACTGCGTTTGGCTCTCATATTTTAATGTTTTGACACATTACTTTATGAAGTTGGATGCGTTTAAAAAAAATACATTTTTATTTTATCTGGCAAATATTTATTATCGTAAATCATAATCGGTCCATGTCATGACTATCGTTTTCTTGGGTATCGTTTTTTTACCTTTCGTTTCGTAATACGAAATAAGGGCCCTGCTACAGATTGGTCGCGTCGTAAAAGTTATGGAATGCCACTTGAAAAACGACACGACATAGAAAACGACAGTCTCGAAAAACACGAGACGACTTCAGTAATATGCATGATTATGTCCGTCATTCGAAACAAACAACTGTTTTTCATCGTCAAACAAATAAACGATCAGCATCGCATCCGCAACAGATATGTAATCCATTAGCATCGGAAACAAGCAGTGATGCTGAATTATTTGACGTTTGTGAACTTACCCATATTTTGCGCAACATTTGCGTTAAGAATTGGCTCTGAGTCCCATCGTCAAGTAAATAAATGAATCCCCTTTTACTCATGAATTGAGTCCCTACTTTCGAGTATCATCCACGTTCTCTATGTTGACACAAGGAAAACATTTCGTGGGTTAAGTTAGAATGATTTGTCTCGCCAATCATATCAATATTAATAATAATAAACAATCAACACAAACTCTATTTTTACCTTATTTTATATTTATTTATATATCTCTCTAATAAGTGTATATAAATTAAAATAAATAAATACATTATATATATTTCCTTTTTTTGTTTATTTTTACGTTTTAGTTTTATGTTTTTTTTTTTAATTATTATTTTTTTTCTTTTTATTTTATATATATTTAATAGGTTTTCTTGTCTTTGTATTTTACGTTCGCCTGCCTACCATTCTCGCATTATTTTTTTTTTTCAACATAGTTTCAACTTTTGCATATTCAACAAAACAATACATAACCGTAACAGATGACTTTCGAGACTCTTATGGTCTGATTGCTCATAGTATAATCTCAGCATTCAACATTGTTTGTCCATTCCCGCTTTTTGGATGATGAGAATAAGTTAACACTTTTTTTTATCATTTGTTCGTTTCGATCCCCTCTCCTGGTAATAGTGTAGATGTAAATTTTTTAAAACTAATATTATTTTTCCTTAATTTTTTTCTGAATTGTGGATGTATTAATATTAAGCTATATATATTTGTTTATTATTAACTAATCTAACTGAAAAATTCCGCTCATTACTTACACATAATATTTATACATAAAACCACGTACATTAAAAATGTACCTTTTATGTATGTCACATGCATATTTTTTTTGTGATTTTGTATACTCGTTTTGTTTTATTTAATTTAGAATAAATATATATGTTTCTTGTTTATTTCTATTTGTTTACTTTTCTATAATTAATGTGTTAATGGTTTATGTTTTAAGTGTTTTGTTCTTTTCTTTTCTATTGGAAGAATTTGTTACCCAGCTCTGGAATCTAATGGAGATCTCAAGAACCTAGTAGCTTTCCCTTGTTTTTATTATATGTGTTTATGTGTTTTTGTATTTAATGTCTGAGTAAAAGGAAAAAAAAAAACAATTAATAAGTGTATTTTTTTATTTGTTTTAATAAATGCAACAAATTAATAAAAAAAAAAAAAACAGAAAAAAGTAATATTTTTTGAAACTCGAAATTTTTCTTAAATTTAATAAAGAAAACAGAATTTTTAGTATGAAAAAAGGGTGCATAGAGATAACATTCTATATATATATATATATTTACCAAACGAAAGAAAACTAGAAAAATGATGAGTTTACAAAAAATGAAAAAAGAAAAAAAAAACAAAAATATATGCGAAGTTAAAATCATAAGTTTGTTATGATAATTTCATTATTAAATAATTAATAATTATAATAATAATAAATAAATAATATAAATGGCTCAGAAAAATTAAAATTTCTGTTACTTAAAATAATGATTATGCAATTGAGATAGCAATCGAATAGCTCTCATGCGGGATAGACTTGCCAACTTGAACAGACCGTCTTGTAACATGGCTGTAAGGATTGGGATGTATGAGAGTTGAGATGCAGTAGTTAGAGAATATCACTTCAGTTTAACATCTTCATATCTCTGATCCAGGCTTAAACATTAGTGTAATGTATTTTATAATAATAATAATAATATTAACATAAACTTTTGATTAGCTATTGTGTTGTTTTTGAAAATAAATTAGGAATCGAATTAGAAATCTATGTGCATTGATTTTTGTTGTATGTTCTTTTTCACATAATACGGTCTGCACTTTTAATGAGATTCCAAGTTCTCTTTTAATTCTTTCTTTTTGTATATATGTTCATATAAACAAGTGTTTATAAGAGATGCATTATTATTGACTTTTTATCTTTTGCTTAATCGTATTATTTTTTCTGTTCTTAATGTTTGTTTCATTATTTTCCTTTTGGTATATTTTGTTGCATTTTTTTCTTTTTTGTGTAAAATGGACCGGAAATTATTATTATTTTATTATTACATTGTTTGTATGCTTTTATGCTGGATTAGCGTGACGGTCGGGATCCCTTGTAGTTTGGGTTGGGGTGCCTCGGTTGCACTTGACGTGGTGCTGAAAATATAATTTCATAATAAATTAACCAGACAATAATAATATACATACATATTTGTTTCCCTAAAATTGAAAAACGTTTTGAGCGACTGGAGCGAACCACTGATCTCTATTAATAATACACTAGGTCCTCATTCGGTAACTCGATTATCGCCAGACGATAACGTTTCGACAATGTTATTGCTTCACGTAAAATGAAAAATTCTATCGTATGAACGACCATGTTTTGGTTATCAAATATTAGCTTCACGTAAGTCGATTATCGTCAAACGCTAACGTCGAAACGTTGACGTTTGCACGATAGCTTAATAAAAAGGTGTTGTCGTGCAATGAGTTTAATTTTACTTGTGATTTGTTCCTTAATACAAATTTGTAAGCGACTGTAAATTAAATTATTTTAATTCCATAACGCTTCGCTATTCCATTGGCATTAGAAATTTTAGTAAAAATGTTTCGGCAAGAAATTTAATAATCTTACAATAGTGAACATCCTTTATTTATTTCAACCCGTAAGTAAGTAAGCGTTAATGTTAATACTGGCAACAATTGGAAGGCCAATGCAGTAATCGTTTAACTTATATAATAGTTATGTATGTCATAATAATAATTATGTATGCAGGACAACAGTGTGACAGAAAATTGAGGCCCGTAGGGTTAAAAGGGCATTCAAATTTCAGAAATTAGTTGCTTGCTTTAGTAGCTAACTAACCGCGCGAAGCTCGTGGAATATTAAAAACTTTTAAAGTTTTAAAGGCGAACAGTTGGTAAAAACTGTTATAACTGTTATAAATTGGCATTTCTATTGACTCATTTCATATACCCCAATATTAAATATAGCTGAACTCTTGCAATTCTGGTTACCGGAGGCTTTCAGTGGTTGCTAGGTAACGATTTTGTATCAACTCTAGGCCAATGTACTTTACCCAAAATTATTGCTGCGACAAAAAATATTTTGAAAGCTAAGTTATGTAGTGTTTTAGATAAATTACTTACATTGTCAGGCAATACACACAAATTACGTAAGTTCCCATTTGTGAGAACAGTTTGAGAATTTCTGAAAGAAACTAAATGTTCTCAAATTAAATGCTAAAATAAACGATAGGCGACACGTAAATGGTTGCCTATTATCTTTTTTAGCGATTATCGTTTTCAAGGTTGTGGAATCACCCCCCTGGATAGGGGATTGTGACCCCAAATGAAGGTAATCTGCCCTATCGAGGTAACCGTGTCGTCGGAGCGGAATTCTCTCCGATTTACTACGAATCGGAGACATTTTGCTTGACACCAGAAGTTGTGGCTGTTGTTTGGTTTTGCATACATCATATATTTTTTAAAGGTTTGGAGTGACACCATCAGACCGATAATTTGTTTTGTATTTTGTATTGAATCTACTCCAATACAAAAGCAAACTCATTTTTATTTAGGCGAAAGTGGTTCTTGAAAACTGAAGATAATATTATAGAATTAGAAGATAAGAATTAGATTAGAAGATACGTTTACTTATCGATAGTTTTGATTTTAAAATTGGTGTAGCTTTTAATTACATTTCTTAAAAACGCTAGCGCATTATAATTGAAAAAAAAATACTTTTTATAAACAATAAATTACACTCTCTCCCGATTTGTCATGGTTTAAAACATTTATGATGGTATTTATTTAATAAAAAAAAACTATCGAATATATATCGCATTTTCGATATATCAGTTAAGTTGCACATCTCTGCCTGAAATTTATATCCATCACAATGCATCGTGGTATTTCTTTAAAATTTCTTCCGATGAAAGCTACTTCGAACTGGAATTGAATTTCAGACGAAGATGAGTACAGAGATAGAAAATATAGACATATCCTACTAATATTATAAATGCGAAAGTTTAGATAGATAGATGGATGGATTTTTGTTGCTCAATCACGCCAGAACGGCTGAACGGATCTGGGCCCTATTTCATAAACATTGACAGGCGCGACAGGTGACCATTTTGTAAATGACAACTTGACAATTGTCTAATGGCCATTTCGATTGGCGATTCAGAACTGTTCCGGCCCGTACAAAATGACATTTGTTACTCTAAACAGAACAGAAAACGATTCTGGAGTTCATTTCAGAATCGAAAACAGAATCAATTATACACTCATAGAATTAAAATGTCAAAATCATCGGGTTATCGGTATTGAATTTAAACTAATTTTCTGGTAAAATAACATAAAAAAAAAACAAGTTATAATTATTATTGATACAAGAAAATGTGTATTGAAATCAAGTGTTTTGGAAATTCTTTTTAGCCGATGTGATTTTTTTAAATTAAATTTTTACAAACATAGTGATACATACAATTCAGAATCAGTCAAATTGTTTCGAGGTGTTTTATTTGGGGAACGTGTTCCGGACGGCCAATCGAAAAGGCCATACATTCTGTCCCATAAAAAAATTGACAGTTTTGTAGAATTGTCAAGGAATTTGCGACAATTGTCAAAATTTCGGATCATAAAAAAATTGTCATGACAATGAATTGTCAGGGATTTTTAGAAAATTGTGACAAATTCCCTGACAAATTTTGTATGGAACAGAAAAAAGTACAAATAACAATTGAATATCGGTCGACAATTTTCTAATATTGATGAAAGAAAGATCCAGAAGATTGAAGTATACCAAGGATGTAGCAGAGAATCTGTATTGGGTTGCTCCCGTGTACAACAAAATGCAGCCGAAAACAATCTTCTCAGAGAAAGCTTTGTTTTGTTGTTCATTCAATTCTTGTTAATTGAACGAATATCATCTTCAGGAAATGTTTTTTTTATTTAATAATAATTTTACAGTCAAGTTTTAATATACCTATAATAAAAATATACCCAAAAATGAAAATCGCTGTAGAAGGTTGTGCTCATGGCGAGGTGGAAAAACCATAGAGGCAATACAAAAGCGAAAAATGTTAAAATTGATTTGTTGTTGTGTTGCGGAATTTATATTAAAAGGTAGATTAGGTTAGGTTGACATGGCCGTCAGGAAAACGACTGACACACTTGCTCAACCAAACCAAACAAAATTGATAATTATCTGAAAAATCAAAATGTCAGTTTTGAAGTGTCTATACATTTTATCGATAACTTTGTGAAAAAGTTTTTGGTAGCACAGTTTTTATCCCCTCTAATAGCTAAGCCCCGAGAATTCTCTGGGTTTAAGCTAAGCACCCCCGGGGATTAGTTGTTGTTGGATTTAGTATGCAAATTGTTAATCCTACTCATCGTTTTTTTCGTCCAATTTCCCCGGGGCTTAGAAAAAAACACGCCTTTTGCTGCATTGATTCTCAATTTAATGAAAAAGTACAGCGGAATAAATTTTGTTAAAAGAAAAGTCGGTCGACAACTTCAGCATCCGACAAAAAGAAATCATGCTCTTGATGCTAAGACCCAACTTTTATCGGGTTAAACTGGTTTGAAAGTGGAGCTCAGTATTATGTAGTGGGTGATGGACAGGTTGTTTCTAAAAAAAACTAAAATTATACTCTGAAAGGGAGAAGAGGTCAAAATTAAATCAAAGAAAAAAAGAGAAGTTATTTTACTTACACATTGTATATGCATGTAAGTACATACATAGTAGATGTGTACATCCATACATTCATATATAAATAATATTTTAGATCAATTCAGCCTCTTGAGTACGTTACAAAAATTTGTCAAAATATAAGAATGGCAAAATTGTCACGACAAATTTGTCATAGTCTGACAGTGACAAAATTGTCCCGACAGTGACAGAATTGTCATTGTCCTTAACTGTCAATTATGTCACCTGTCAATACGATATGAAATGTTTATGAAATAGGCCCCTGGATGAAATTTGGCACAGAAGTAGATTATAGTCTATCCGGGTAAAATGTATGGTTCCCGTGGGATAAATTTGCACAGATCACTTATAACATTTCTGTTCATTCTACAAATCGCCAATACACACACACATGATGTCATTAGAAGTCCGTAGCATCGCACGGGTATGTGTTAGTAAATACATATGTAAATCGCGAAAGAGTTCTTCAAATTCTCAATTCATATTTTAAAATTGCATTTTCTTTTGAGATCTTGGACACAACACTATCTATTATTCTGAACGAGTTAGTCGATATTATTGAGGAACATATTTATCCTAAAAAAATTACACTAATTTGCCTCCTTTCTGTTGCTTTCTGAAATCCATTATTTTTCTACATGAGAGAACAAACAACTGAAGTGTTGATTTATTTTAAATATTTACAGGTTAACTTTTGATGTCAAGAGTAACTTTTGCTTCAATAAATATTGACAGATTTTTTTATCGCCTCGCAATTAAGTTGTGTGTCTGTTGGTACAGGGAATAACATAAAATACATTTTATGTGATACGAGATTATATACAGAAAAAAATAGAACTCAACATTTATGAATAATTATTTACAAACCTGATATCATCATATTCATTGCCGGATACATTCCTGTAATCGGTGCCATTGGTGGTCTCAAATCACTCGGTGGAGATCGACGGTTGTTTTGCAGAGCAACAGTTGGCTAAAATGAAAATCAAAAAGTCACAACATAAGTCCCAAAATAACATCAACATTTAGTTTTTTTTTTTAGTTACATGTGCAAAATAAGTCTGTCCATATTTGATGTAAACACCAGCTGGAGCACCGGGGTGATTATAGGCCCCAATAATTGGTTGATGGCAACCGCCTGTCGCTTCATTAGCGGCTGCTGCAGCTGCGACAACGGCAGCCGCTTGAGCGGTTTGCGCTGCGGCATGCATCGGTGGAATGTGCGTTCCTCGCGTTATATACACCGGTGATGACTGCTGGTTATCGGAAGCAGTTGCAACATACGATGGTATTCCTCCTCCACCACCTGTGTAGCTTGACACAATACTGTTGGGCGAGTTGTTGTTACTTTCATTAGAGTTAGCACTTGGTGAATTCCGCTGACTGACGCTGCGACGAAATTCAAGATTGCCCAGTTTCTGTCGGTATCCAGACGATACTCGAGGTTTATTTTCAGAACCATTTTGTGTACTTTGGTTGTTACTACCGTTATGGTTTGAATCTGAACGACCTCCATTGATTCCCATGTGAGGGCTATTCAAAAGAGAATTTTGTGATTTGTCTGCAGCGTTTATGCGTTTCGATTGACCCATGTGCATTGGACGCTGTCCTTGGAGGCCGTTCGAAGATACCATTGACTGGTTAGAAATGTCATTTGATGCCACCGGGGGCTTGTTATTGATATTATTGTTTGGTGTTCCATACACCGATGATGATGAATTTTGTCGTCCATTTGAAGAATACCCACCACCGTTTGATGACTTATTATTCTTATTCATTCCTCCTACTCCGTTGCTATTTCTTTTCTCATAGGAATGAGATGAGCCTCCACTTGTATGTTGTGCGTCAGTAAAGCTCTGGTAGTGGTTCTGAATAGGTGAATTATAGTTACTTGACAGAATTGGAGGAGTTGCAAATAGAGGAGGATTGCGCTGATTGTGGTGCGACAGTGAATGTGGGGTACTCGGGGCGGATTGAGCTGTGCCGGCGTTGGCGGCTGCATGATTTGAGCTAACATTCGTATGCACCGAATAACCCGTTGGTTGAGGTTGTTCTACAGGGATCGGCCCGTTGCTTGAAGTTAACGGAGGATGATTGAATATAGAACTGATCACAGCGTTTGGTTGATGAGGGAGTGGAGTGAGCACACCAGTGGCGGCCGCTGCGTTTGCGGGCGTCGTTGTACTTTGGTGAGTATATGGAAGCATATTTGAGGAAAAGACTGCATGCTGTGGAATGGCGTACATTGTTGGACCGTTTAATTCGGATGCAAGTGCAAGCGGAACACCTGGTCCCAATTGATACGTTGCATTTCCCGAAGCAACAGAATGGCTATTGCCTTGCACGCTATTCTGTTGATGGTGGGGCGGAGTTGCTCGTTTTCCACGACCGCCACCTCCTCCTCCACTAACAGCGTGGCTGTTATTGTTTGGGGCACTTGAATGATTACTTGCATTTACTTGACTTACAGTCGTTGCAAGGCTTGTCGATACACCATTGGGTATTTGAAGCGGTGCCGTTGGTTGTGGAATAATCGATGAAGGAACCGCGTTTGCAAGGGATTGCTGAGGCACATAATACGTCATAGTTTGGCCCCAATAGCCTTTATAAAAGAAAAATAATAAATTAGTCATTAAGATTGACTTTCTTTTTATTTTTACCATTATATGGATACGGGTATCCTATAGGATAGGTAGTAGTCATTGGATATTGCTGTATTTGTCCACCAGCTGCTGCAGCAACTGCTGCTCCGCTGGCAGCAAATTGATCACTAGAGTATACGACTTGCCCTGGATAAATGGGTGCCCCAGTAAATTGTGTTGTTGGGTAAGCAGCTACTGGAAGCATGGCAGCTCCGCCTGTAGGTTGATAAATGGTCTGTGACCCAGGCGGCAATAAGCTGTTAGGGTCACGTTGTTGCGACGGATCAAACACAGGCATGAAATAACCCTGCATTTCATTATCCTTAAAAAAATTTAAAACAAATGAGAACGGCAAACAATTATGACAAAAAAAAATAATACCATTGGTGGAGGATACGTGTACACCATCCCTTGGGGAACTGCATAAACACTTCCATCAGGCTGAAAAAAATTATTGAATTGAAAAATATGTACATACATAAAATGAAGAAATCGAAATTGGGAATTTAATAATATCGAAAATAGGATGTCTCGTAATTAAAAATATATAAGATTTTCATTAAAACAGTCTTCCGTGGTAACTTTTTCATGATCATAGATCATAATGGGAATATATAAGTTTAATTTCCTATATAAGGAATGGGGCTCTTTGATTTATTAAACGAAATTTCACCTAAAAACAAGTGTTTGATGTGTATTTTTTTAGTTCTTTCTAGGTGTGCATGGATACAACCATTTTTACTCAGTCACTCCCTTATTCTTTACTTTATACTACTTACCCCTTGCTGATATGTCGTTGTGGAATATGGATTGGTACTTGCTGTTTGGAACACTGTTGAACCATCAATTGCCTGATAGCTTTGTGTATAGCTCCAATTCTTAGGTTCATCTTTTTTGCTATCACTAGTACTAGCCGGTGTGGAACTACTAGAATTTGAAAGTTCTGTTGTTGATGACTGCTGTACGGGTTGAGCCCGTATTTCAGCTTTTGGCTCTATTTGTGGAGGAACAGTCTACAAATAAAAATGAATACATTTTATTAAAGATGTAAGCATTTAAGAATAAAAACTCACTTCATTTGACTGCACTGGTCCTTCTGGATCAGGAGAAGGTATATTCGGGCTCGTAGCTTGATGTTTGAACTTTTGTACCTCTATTCGATCCAAAACTTTTGTTGTAGCCACTACAACAGGTTTTTCGCAGTCTTCTCCCGAAATTCCAGTCGTTTCTACTTTAAAACACAAGTCAATTAAGTGTCATAGAAAATATGAATTGGAATAATGTTAATTCCACTTACCTTCTTGTATGTCGTCCATTTCACGTTTAGTAATACTTTCTTTAGAATCGCTATCTTCATCTCTACTTATGGCTGCCAGCACCACAGTTTGAGTTGATGATTCCGAAACAGTCTCTGTTGAACTTTCTGCGATTATATTGGTTGTTGGTTCTCCTCCTATTCCAGATGAAGACGATACTGCGTCATTATTACAAGGGGAATTTTCAATTTTATTTCCGAGTTTATGTTTGTCGGTTGGTTTCTTCTTGATATTGACCCCTAACGGTGATTTACTGTAGACTCCAGAAGCCATTGCTTGACTCGGTGGCAAATTGGACGGATCAAAATGATAAATTGAACTAAAAAAATAAGCAAGTACATAAAATGCTATAAATCAGTTGTATGAATTTTTGCATTTATAATCTTTTAATTCAGAGCCAATTTAGCAAGCCGTTTAAAAACAACTAGATTCGAAAATCGGTTGTGTTTTGTGAAAATAAATCAAGTGATTCGTGATAATTATAAATGTTTGTATTGGTGGTAGTAGTGATGGTGATGTTTTTTTTTCAAAATGAAAATCTATATATAATGTAATTTGAAATTGAAGAACAAGCTAGAACATTTTATTTTAACTTATGCAAACATTTCACATCAAATCCGAACAAAATGAATATGCTATACACAAAAGCAAAGGAAGTGTAAAAATAATGAAGAATATTTCCGTTTACAGAAATAAAAAAAAATAAAAAAAAAAATAACATACAAAAATCAATAAATTAAAATCAACAAAATTCTATAAAATGAAAATCAAGGAGCAGGACAGCAGGTATTTGTTAAATAATGGTTAACCCTGAGGAGGAATGAGGTTGTTAATAATGCCAAATGAAGCAAAGTTTAACAATCATTAGACCTAATTTGGTGGGGGCTTTGCAAAATAGTCCATTGTTATTATGTGGGTATTTTGTTGAAGGCAGAGTTTTTGTACTTTAAATCATTTTTTTTAACACAACTTTTTAAAGCGGATAATATATTTTAGTTTGCAAAATGTTTTTTTTGTAAGGTTAATAAGGGGAGGACAAAAATGGCGATGTCGAACATTTTGTTCGTGAATAAATGGAGAGTTTCGGGAAGTTCATGTTGCTAGTAATAAAAAAGTAGAAAAACAAAACCATAGTTTCTTTTTAGTAGAAACATAGTAAGTTTTATTAAAATCAAAGAATGGTTTTCCTTTTTACATTGTGTATGGTCAATGTGGGTGAATGTAAACTGGGGCAAATGGAAATATGGCTTATATCAAACATCAGTTGAGTCTCTATCGAATTAATAGAAATTGGGGGCGCATGCATCTTTTGAATTATACGTCAAACTGCTAAAAGCGAATTCATTTGACGAGCGCATCTTTCTTGAAATTTAATTTAGAAAAGTGCCAAACAAGTCGTTAGTCTTTCAGAAATCTTTTATATTTTTGATTCAATCGGGTAATATATAATAATATGGCAAATAATTTTTAGTTTAAAATTTTTATGTAGATCCTAAAAGAAAAAAAAATTAAAATTTATGCCGATTCTCATGTGTTTACATTTTACCAGAGAATAGTTTTTCATATGGGAAAATGTAAACAACATTCTGGGGGTAAAAGTAAACATATGTATATTTTTGGTAAAAATGATTGGTTTAAATAAAAATAAGATTTGTTTAGTTAATAAATATTTCTACTATGCCGCGGTCCCTACCGGCAATTTTGTTTCCCACGGAATATTTTATTTCCTCTAAATTTTTCCTGTGATCGTGAATCTCCCAGGAAAAAAAAATTCCCTCGGAACAAAAAATCGTATGAAACAAAATTCCCTGGGAAAGCTTATTCCCGATACCAATAAATTCTGATGGAAACTTTTGAGCATCATTCACATTCCCAAGAGAACATTTCCAGGTAAATTTTTATTCGCGATAACCCCTATTAAAAGAGCCGTCACCATCATATTCATTGGAAGATGATGATGCAAAAGCGGTCCTTGAATTAAAAACGAAAATATGATGTTCAGAGCAGCTCAGGATGCATATGGTTTTTTTTTATAATTGAGCGCGCACTAAAGGGATTTTGACTACCCTTAGTATGTTCAAGCACAGTGCGAGCTTTAGGAAAATAGGGAAGGATTTAAAAGGAGATAGAGATTTTTGAAGCATTAAATTCTACGCTGTTTTTTATTCCCCATTGGACTATGCTGTCGAGATCAGAATTCAATGAGCTTACCATGCTGCCGTTGAAGTTCCACATCCTAAGAGCAAGGAGGTGAATCTGAAAATAAATATGAAGAGCTGAGAGTACTGTCACCAGTGGACCTTATGCTACGAAAGCCATACTGACAATCATTAAGGAGCTTTCGTTCTTTCGTTCTTCAGTATATTTCTTGAGCGAATAAGTAGTCATCATTTCCATGACCTTGGAAAGAAGGGAGGTAAGTGCAATTGAACCGTAATTAGCGGATGAAGAAGATTCGACTTTCTTAGAGACAGGCTGGACAAATGCTTATTCCAATCCACTTGGAACGAGGCCAGTAGAGTAGGACAGGTGGAAAAGCTTACGCAGTGGAAGGATACTAGCCGGGCAAGTGGATTTGTGTATATCAAGATCTTTAAGGGGCCCTAGCAACTGCACGAATGCGAAAAAAGGTTCGTCTCATGAAATCGTTTACGCTATCAAGTACTGAAAGAGTCACAACACTTTTGGGCAACGTCGAATTGAGAGTGAACTGCGGTGCAAGCAAACTGGCTTTTTCACGTGAGCTCACAAAACGGGGGTCATTAAAGACGAGCGTTGAAACCGAAGACGAAGAAGGATCTTATTGATACTTGCTGACGATTAAGTTTCCTAAGAGTTTCTTCCATGCCATGTTAAAGATTAGCAAATTTATTAAAGTTGTTGATTGGTCTATATTGCAATCCGACTATTTTAACTTTCCTGGTTTTGTTGCTACTGTATAAATGGTCAATTTATTTTAATGCGGCGGTGTTTTATGGAATATTGTTGTTTGATTCGAAGCAGGGGTTTATTTCCTGTTGGCATGATAATTGGGCTTAAGATAATCAAACCTTTAATACATATTCTTTTTAATTTAAAAATATTTAAATCTTTGAATAAAATGTGTTTGTTAGATTATTTGTTCATGGTAGTTAATTAAACCAAGAAATTATTAACAAGACTAGTGAATTTAAAGAATATGCGATGACTCATAGTAAAAAAGAAAATAATAATTTCGCCTTTCCTCAAACGTGAAAAAAAAATAGAAAAAATAAAGAGGACATGAAACAAAATCAAACTCCAATTACATTTTTTTTCAAAAAATTTATTTTTTTTACATCGAAGAACCGCAAATTAATCAGCTTATATGAAACTGTATCGAGAAGAAACCGATCCACAAGAAAGGTGACCCTCTTGAATGCACCAACTATAGAGAAATAAGTCTTTTAAACATCTCTGTTATAATCTTAGCTGCCATATTATGTGAACGTCTGAAACCCTATGTGAACAACTTGATTGTTCACATCAGTGTGACTTTAGGCTAGGGAAGTCGACAATAGATCAAATTATCACGGCAGATCCTGGAAAAGACCCAATGTATTTAATCGATAAGTACCATCTCTTTATCGATTTTAGAGCTGCCAATGGCGGCATCCTGTAGAGACGCGCTATACAGAGCCATACTTAGCTTTGAAATTACTGGCAAACTAGTCCGCTTGTGTAGGATGACAATGGAGAATTTGCCATCAAGGTTGGTATTTAATACACCGAAGCATTCAATGGCCAAAATGGAATTACACGGGGCGGTCTACTGTCATGTAACCTCTTCAACGTCGTTTTGGAATCGTTGTACGAAAATCGCTTACCAGTGGCACAATCTTTAAGAAGTCAGTACAACAGTGGAAGACCCTTAATCACCCCATTCCTAGTTTATGACTCTGAAGCGTAGACATTATCAAAGGAGGATAAACACTTCCTTGGTCGCTTTGAGAAAAAAAAATCGAAAGATCTACGGTCCCGTATGCGTTGGCGGACTAGGGAGTAGAATATTCAACGACGAATTTAATTAGACAACGACATTGATCTGGTCAAATAAATTCGAACTCATCGATCAACTGGAGGCCGTTAGCTGAGGATCGAGCTAGCTGGAAAAAGCCTATAACAAAATTCATTTTTTAGTTCTCAATTTAACTTACATTTACCTGCCTCATATAAATATACACATCATTATTTTGTGTATTTACATAAATGTGGTGCAACCCTTTCGATAAGTATCTAATTTTCTTCCCTTATTATTAGCCTAAAAAAGGGACCCAACTTGTTTGGGTTCAGGTGTTAATAATGATGATATATAATTGAATCATTTGATTTGAATACACATTGGACTTACATATGTATATATTTTTTTTAAGCCACACTATGTTTAAATTGTTGAAATTATATAAATACATATCAATGTTAGTAAGTATTTTAACCAAATCATAACAATTTAACGTAAAATGTTTGCGCTTGCCATGAGACAAAATGCTTAATTGGTATTATTGTACAAATTACTATTTACATGTTTATCCACAGAAAAATAGCGTTATAGCATCTCAAGAAAATTCAATAAAATTCTGATTAAAAAAGCGGCAAAACCTTTTTATGGTTAATGTATTTACCTTCAACGTTAAATTGAAGAGAAAATCATAGGCTTGCAGTTTTTTGTTCGCTGGTGATCAAGAGAATATGTATCACTTTCTTAAAAATAAGAAAAGTAAGATAATAACAGCATAGAGAGAAGCAAATAAACGCACTCAAAAGAAAACCATTTTAAATATAAAAACACAGCAACATGAGGCCGTAGTTATAAGAAAAACGAACAACAACAACAACAATAACTTATAGTTGTACAGCACTTTTGTAGCAGCAAAATTGTATTATTATTTTATTAGTGCATTATTATAATTAGTAGTATAAAACAAAAAAAACGAAACACGGGTAATCGATTTTGGTAAAATTATAAACAATAGAAAAAGAGAGAGAGAGTGAAGTTGAAAACAAATAAAACATTAAACTATGTCAACAGAGGATTAATTAAAATTAAACGAAAAAAATCAGCAAATTTTATTTAATAAAAATTAAATAAATAAACATTTAAATCAAACGTTTTGCAAACTTTTGTTTAAATCTATCGGAAATCGTCTTCAAAAGAATAATATCAACATAGATATACAATTATTATCAATCAATTTTTGTGAACTTTATATTTAATCAACAAAAAGAAAGGAAACTCTGTTGTGTTTTTTTTAAAGATTTATAAAGTTTAGTTTGTTTGTTAATTTTTTTTCGTAAATTACCCGTCTTGATTAACTATTGGTTGCAACGTGTGCGGATTTATGAGGACACTGCCTCGTGGCACACTGGCTATGTCAGTGACGGCCCATACAAGCCCACATGGAGCCGGTGGCGGCGAGTGGACCACAGACGGTTCTGGCGTGTGTTCATCACTCCCATATCCAGTCGGAGAGGGAGTTACCGAATCGGACCGCAGGGATTGTGTTTGTGTTTTATATCTATTTATTAAAAAACAAAATGGGAGAACACATAAATTCAGTGAGAAAGAGAGATCTTTTTCAATATTATTTACATCAAATTGTAATTTTGACTTTATCAGTTTTTTTTATTTTTTTATTTTTTTTGTAATCTCCATATGTACACTTTCTCATTGCCAGAAATAATATACTTTAAATATTTCATGAACAAAATTTAATAATTACATAGCGACTAGATGCAATCTGGTATACTCATAAAAAATAAACACCTTAAACAATTCCGTTTTAGTTACGGGTACTTACCCGCTACTTGATGGTGATAAACGCCACGGTGTACTCGTGCTGCCAATAGAGTCTTGCTTCGAAAACATTCGTGGACCAGCACTTTTTGACGAATTCATGGAATCGCCTCGAAGAAGTGGACCTCCACTATTGCCACTGTTATTTGGTGGAGGACCACCATAACCACCGAAGCTGTGAGACTTTGAAACACTTGGTCGTCCATCGTTGCGTAAGTCATTTGATTGCTAAGGAAAAAATAGGAAATTTATTATTTATATATCAAAGCAGCCAAGCAATGTACATATACAAATACTATATACAATTTTACTTACAGGTGATTGAACTTTCAGCATTTTATTACTCTGACGCATTCTTGAAGCCTGTTCTGAATTTTCTGACCAATTCCAATATGGTTCCTCCATCATTTCACCATTCTCACGGTTACGAAAGATTCTTCGTCGAACTTTTTCATATTCCTCTTCGCGTTCTTCGAAACTTTTTGCTTTTCTATCAAGTGTACCACGATCGGGGCATAAATAACTTTGGCGAGAGTCATCGAAACTATGAGTATCACGTTTGAGAATTGATTTCCTTGGTTCATCTGACATGCGCTCACGGAAGAGAGACTTGAATCGAATCTAAAAAAATAAATATATATTATTAGATATATGGGAATAAAGATAGATTCAAAACAAATAACCCAGTAAACGATTACATATTCAATCCTCCTTTTGACCACAAAAACAAATAAGGTTTTCGCAAATAGTTCAAATATTTAAATGCAGAAATTCCTAAGCTGCTCTTAAATTTGCAGAATAGTTTGTAATAAATTTCAAACGATTGACTGTTATATGAGGTATGAGGAAAACAATTCAAAACAGGCTATTTTTGTTGAAAATATCATAATAACAATTTATATTGTACAAAATCATATCTGCTGTTCATAATGGAAAATTAAACCCTCTTTATATGCAAATTCCTCTCGAATTTTACCGGATGATTCAAATGGTGGAAGATGCCAACATCAGAATTGTCAAAAAACCCAAAGAAACCATGAGAAGTATCTTCACACAGAACGCCGTGTTGTGTGCACTGGCACAAAAAGAAGAACACGGTATAACTTTAACCGTCAATGGAAGCAGTGTTTTGAAAATGTTGAAGTTTTCCCCGAACTAAAATGAAAGAGAATCCTTTTTACATCTGATTGCAGCAAAATAAGGCAAGTGTGGCCGGTTATGACGGAATTGCAATATAAATTCCCAAACAATTTGATTTAAAAACTATCAAATTTGAATGAATTAAATGTATCTATTAAATCGAAAATCTGGGCGATTCATATTAAAACTTTACATGCTTTTATGATTATTTTTTTTTTGAAAAGGTATCGCACATGCGCACACGCATGGAGATCATTTGAGGTCAATAATTAAAAAAAAAAATGAAAAATCTATAAAATAAAGTTGAATTATCTTTCTGAAGCAAAAATAAATTAATTTATGAATTAAAAAACAACAAGTTCACTCAATTATTCTTCTCAATCTGGAATAACTTTCTGTTCTTTTAATGCGTGCAAGAGCACATCTGATGAAAAACCGCTGTTCTCATGAAAGTTATTCCAACAAAATTGGAATAACTAGCTGTCCGAGAACAAATGTATAGAACAGCTGACTGCAAATTTCAGTTGGTATCAGTTTTATTATTGTTTTTTGACGGCTTTTAGCTAACCTAGCTGATTCGTTTACAGAAATACTCCGATAGCTGAGTTAACATATCTAATAAGTGAGTGAACGTCCCCAATGTAACATTCATTCCTGTAAAATGTCAGAATGACCGTCTTGGCTCTGATGATTCTGCGTTGATTATTTTGATGAAATTTTGCACCACGACTTCGCATAATTGTGGCTTGTTTTAGAGAATAAGGGCTCTCTTAAGTACGTAAATTGTTGGGGAAGCATTAACGTAGACAAGGCTGCTAAATAAATTCTCCATTTCGAAAAATCATCCGCTTAGCAAATTGGCGTGTAATACAACCATTATTTCACAAGCTAAGTCGTATGTGGCTTTTTTTAAAGTAAATTTTGTCTGTTTTAACACGTTGCGGTGATCCATAATTAAGTACCGCCTAATTGTTTGATAATCAAAGGTGCAAAAACAGTTTAAGACAAACTGTTAAAATATGGCAAGAAATTTAAAAGCAAACTGTTAGCATTACGTATCAATTAAATCATAAAGAAACTTTTTCAAATTACCATATAACTTAAATAAGTTTACAAATTGTTATTTCTCCATTTTCACTCATTGTGAAATAAAAAAGTATGTAATTTTAATTTCCTTATGTATGGTGCAAAAACACGGACAATGTTAACGGTGGATGAGAACGCGTTAGGTTGTTTTGAGAGGAAAATTCTCCGGGTGATTTTTGGTCCCGTCTGCATAGATGGGGAATGGAGAAGACGATAAAACAACAAACTATACGGGCTGTACAGCGATAACGACCTAATCACAAAATTGAAAAGCCAACGACTGAGATGGCTGGGTCACCTAGAGCGAATGGACACCAATGCTCCGGCCCGGAAAGTCTTTGAATCCTGCTCCGTGGGACAGCGCAGTAGAGGTGGACAGCGTAAAAGGTGGCGCACGCAAGTGGAAGAGGATCTGAACCAACTTGGTGTGCGAAACTGGAGACAGATAGCTAGAAACCGAGCCGACTGGAAGAAGTTGTTGGTTGAGGCCCTGTAGCGCCACCTTAAGTAAGTAAGTAAGTTTGTAATTTTATTTTACTGGAAAGTCCCGGACTGGGACCAATCCTAAGAGTTCCGATAAAGTGAAATAATCATAATGACACTTGGTAAATTAATTGTAATGTACATGCGGAAAGCTACTCAGGTTTGAACGTTCAATTGTATTGACATTATCATGAATTTCAACACAGAAGGTCAGACATGTGTAATTAAATTTTAATGCTTACAACAAAATTTATAAGTTGCTGGTAAACGGCAAGTTAAAACTTTTAATTTATTCGGAACTTACCGCGTTAAAAATTATAAATATTATAAATTTCTTCTTCCCGTCGTTTCGAAGAAATTGCACTCGTGACGTTTGATGGTTGTTGTTGGTTACTCTTTGTCTTAAATTGTACCGATGCGTTGTTCTTGGTGCATTTTCAATGAGAGCGGTTGGATGGTAATTTGGTTGAATTGTATTGGCATATTTTGTGTACATTCAAAGCATAGAACATAAGACATGTCATCTTTAATTTTATTTGGTTTGAGCTTGCTAACAAGTGGATCACATGTCGCACATAGTTTGAAGCTGGAGTATCTATTAAAGTTTTATATTTTTTTTTATTGAAGCTTCATTTACTGTCCTCGGCTCATACAATATCTCTGTAGCAAGTGATTTATCTTGATAAAAACGAATTAAATGATCTCCGTAGTATGATACTGACGGGTTCCTTCTGAAACCCGTTATAGATATAAGGTAAGAACGATAGTTTTTCAACTGGATGTGTTGCGCAATTTTGTAACTCAATTGTCTTGGGTTTCCAGGCTCTTTGTTTTGTAACCATTTTTCTTTAATATGGCATTAAACAACATGATTTAATTACTCCTGAATGTAGTCTGAGTCACATATTGTGTATGACCAGTTTATAAGCGCCGATACAAGGGAAATAAAAAAATATCCGGGTAATGGTAAGAAGAAGTATGTTTATGTTATTTTTTCTGCATACAGTTTGTCCTATGGAACCATCTTGCTTCTTTATAAGTTTTATGTCTACGAAAGCTATCAATTCCCGACGTTAGGCACTTGTCAAAAAGCAATTAGGTATTGTACTTGGAATTTGATAGTTCTAATTTTATCAACTCTAGGCATTCTTTGATTAGAACGTTTGTGAACAAGGAGTGACATCAAATCTAACCATTATCGTGTGTTCTTTTATTCGGAGATCTTTAATCTTAGATACAAAGTTTTCTCAGTTTCTGACCGATGATGTTGTATTTGTCAGTAGTGGCTTAAGTCTTAGTGACTAAAAGGTAAGTTGGTGAATCTATTTAAATGACTATTGGTCTTAAGGGTAATTTCTCTTTATGTACTTTTGGTGGTTGAGGACGCGCAGTTATTTGCTTTTAGTTTTGTAAAACCGATTTGTTTAGGGCTATTGTTTGCCGAACTTTTCTTAAACCCCACATAGTAGGGACACATGACAATTTTTTGTATGTGTACTCATCGCTAAATTCCGAAAATCTTTAAAATGTAAAATGATTAAACCGCGAAAAGATTAGTTTAAAGTTTTATAAGTTAAAACTTATTGAATCTAGTCACAAAAAGGTTCGAAATTAGTAACGAAAGCAAAAGTAACGAACAATGTTATCGAAATATTAATGGATACATAATACCTATTCTATCTGACCAAATTGCGAATTATTTTAATTTGAGAGCTTAGACAAATTTAGAACATACAGTATCTAGAGAGAACAAGGGGACATTCATACACTAATGATAAATATTTTCTTACGTCTGGCAGACGAGTGCCTTTCGTTGTGGCTACTATAACACACTGTTGTGTGGCCGTGTCAACATTATGTTCCATTCCGAAAAACGCAGCTGTCCTATGTATAAGCATTCGATTATAAGATGATGCAGCTGGAAATCTCATTTCGTGACGCCTTTTTTTTGTAAAGAAAAGTAAAATTTAATTATTATTAACAAAATATTAAATTAGCTATTTTTTACGTTTTATCTTGAGCCAGCTCAATAAGATCCTTTTCAATTTTCATCAGGGTATTTCTATCTTTGGGATTTTTGTTTAAAGTCTCCTTAAAGAAAAGCACTAGATCGACACCACTCTGGTCGGTAAATTGTTCCATTGAGCTATCTGTAATTTAAATTTACGGAATTTAGAACTGAAACTTTTGTTTTATTTTAATTTGTTATTCACTTACCCCGTGATATGAATCCAGAAGTACTGTTGCTATTGCCACCGTCCATGCTAGATGAGGAGCCCATGTTTTTTAGTCGTGGTTTTGAACTTTTCGAGTTTGAATTCGTCCTGTGTTTCTTCCCCATGCGTTCATGTTTACTAATGTCGCTTGGACTATCGGTCAAACTGTTTTGATTTTCATCTGGTGATAGAGAATTGTTGCTATTCTGACTGTCATTTCGTGGACAACGGTTTTCTTTGTCATAGAAAGACATCGCCCCTTCTTGTGTCATGCCCCGGGAATCTGGATTCATGTAATGTGATGTGCTGCCATTGTTTTCCGTTTGATTATTCATGTATTCTAAATTACAAGAATTCGAAGCAATGCAACTTCCACCGCCTCCATTGCCTCCTCCACCGGTGTCTATCGTTTTTGTGATTTCCAGAACAACTTTCTTACCGTTCCCGTTGCCAAATTCAATTTTGTTGGTGTGTTCAGTGACACCACCAACTGACGCTGCGGAACACTGTTGTTGATGGGTGTTATTATACTTGTCCATTAGATCCCGATTAGTATTGTTATTATTATGGTTGTTGTTATTATTGTTATTGTTATTGGAATTTCCGGAATTAGGATTTGTGTTACTCGATTGTGAGTTTCGAGGACTTTTTGATGACTTGGGTGGAGATAACTTTGGAAAGTCTGCTTCGTTGCAGATGACGCTCTGCTGTTGATGTTGTTGTTGTTGTTGTTGTTGTTGTTGCTGTTGAGAGTGTTGACTAGTAACAATTACCGAGGGAGTTTCTAACAATGGGGTTGGGGACAACAAGGTAGATGATTGTACATGCATTTTGCATTCGTTTGCTTCTTGAGATGGGCTGTGCGTCGATGATGTAGATGATGACGACGAAGACGAGGACGACGATGCCAATCCGCAATTTGTTGATGTCACTTGGTGATCTGTACGAGGAGTAGGTGTCCGAGGTGGAGACGTTGATTCACGCATTGCATGGCTTCGTGTTAAGTGCTTACCTTTCATGTTGCCCTAAATACATAATAAAAGAAAATATAGCATATCAAATATTGTTTTTAGTTAAATTGATAAAGATAAAATTGGTAGGTAGTCCAAAAACCACATAAATCACTTCTACTTAAATTGATGTCAAATTACGGGTTAAATGAATATTTGACTTCTGGAAAAAAAAAAACGAAATATTCGTAAAGGAACTAAGGTAAATTTCTTAGAATAAACTATTTGGTATTTGTTGTTATCTAGCCGTGGCACAGGTCTATTTATTTTAATATAGTAAATATTTGAATTACTCAACATTGCTACAGTAAATTTTCTTTAACCGAAACGACGACAACAACAATACTTGTATCTGCTCAAAAAGTAAACCAATACACATAACGTCATTCATGACATTATATCCTCATTATAAGACTTTGTCCACACTCATATAACACAAAGTAAACAATTATTTACCACCCAAGCATGTTGGTTCAGTTATTATGTTGGAAAGTACAAAAACACCAGTAGAACCTTTAAGCAAAACCTAATAACTAACCTTAACTGCCGATTAATTATTTCTCTACATACACAAACTCTGTTTCTTTACACTAACCGACTAATAGATGACCTTTCACTTTTATTTTCATCGATTTTCAATCTCTGTGACATCACTATACTGTTTTAGGCATTTAGCTTAACTATGCAAAGCCATGCAATCCCCTGCCACTTACCCTTTTCACTAGAAAATACTACATTCTAAAGCATTTAGAGGCGAGACAAGCAAACAATGTAATATGTAGTTCCTACACATCCAGATTTTAGGCTCATGTTTAGGGAATGAGAGTGATGGTACGTTCATATATTTGTTTGTTTTGAAAGCGACTAACATAGTGATTTGTCCAGGGTCGTATTATGGCAAGTTTTTTTTTAGAATTTGAACTTCCATTGTTAATGTACAATTCAGAAGGCTTGATGGTAGGTACTCCGATGTTTCCACAAAATAATCGCAATCTTTTCAAACTTTTAATATCATTGGAAACTCTCCAGTGTCTTGGAACAAAAAAAAAACCGTATGAATCGCTGTGAACATCACGTACATGATAATAATAATCACTACTTATACAATTGCTATTTACGAGTTTGTGCCCTTTATTGAGTATGTTGATTTCAAACGGTGGCATTTGATTGCTTGTGTGTTGTTATGTAGTAGAAAAAAGTATTAATTGTTATCAAAAAATAATATTCCCACGGGAAATGTTAGTTGGAGCCTTTCCTCCTTTGTGGCCGATTACATTTCGTTATATGTATTAAATTCTGGATTGTTTTTCCTTCCGAAGGCGCTGAAGATGCAAAACATAAAATGCACGACTAGATCGCACGTATTTGCTTTTATGTTCGATTACATCGGAAGAACAAGATTCTCAGTAGAAACGGCAAAATATATTTTTAAGGTAATTTTTACCTAATTTTTTATATACAAAATTTCATAAATTTTTTTCGAAAAAAAAAAATGTTGGGGTGATAATTTTAAGAATTTAACCATATACATTTACAAACAGAAATTCCAAAAAAAATCAACCAATAACAAAATATGTAAAAAAATAAAATGCACGACTGGATCGCACGAACTTGCTCTTATGTTCGATCACATCGTATGCAAAAGATTTCTACTAAAAATCTAAATATATATTTAGAGCAGTTTTTAACTTAATTTTTTTATATATACAAAATATCTTTAATTTTTTTTTTGGTATGACAGTCTTAAATATTATAATATAAACTTAAAACCAAAATATTAAATCGGCCTAATCAAAGAAAAAATAATTCAAAATTCTGAAATAAATACTTAAGCTAATTTAAGCTCAAAAAAAGTACGCCATTTTATTTGTTAGATACATTTGAATTTATGAGAAAAAAAATTAAAAATCTGTGGAGCGGTTTTTGAGAAAAAAAAGTTTTTTTTTTAGAACTTTTTGAAAACATTTTTCAAAAAAAATTCAAAAACGCCAATTCATAGGTATTCAATAAAAACATATAAATATAATTTTTGAAAAACATTTAATGAGCAGTTTAAATTTTTTTATTTTTTTAAATGATTTTAAAAATTCAAAAAAATACTAATTAAAAATATTGGTACGCGGTATAATTTGGGCAACCTCAACCTATATATGTATGTGTGAAATTTCGAAAAAAATCGGTTGAGCCGTTTATGAGATAGTCGAAAGCAAAAAAAAAACGGTCCTATGGAAAGTACCGTTTTTAGACATTTTTCTATTTTTTTTCCAGCCATATGATCGGTCGTAGCTTAAAAGCCGCACTGATTTTTTTTTTGTTTGAACGTAACGGTTATGTGGCAGCTACCGTTATTTTTGAGCTAAAAACAAAATTTCAATTTCCCCTCTGTACAATACCTAAAAACATCTCTATACCAAGTTTGAAGCAATTCGGCCCACCCGTTTGGGCTGTAGGTGTCTATACATACATACAGACAGACTGCCAGACAGACAGACGGACAGAATTTTTAGACCATCTTTTTTCGTCTTCGCTATCGTCGTAATGTCATGTTCGATTGTTATCTCAAAACTTTTTTTTTCGACGAATCCATAACTTGCCTTATATAGTACCTAATATAATAATAATATTTTGGACCAAAATGTAGTGCACATATTTTTTTATCACAATCCTTTTTCAAGATAATTAAGATGGCAGACAAAATTGTATGGCAGTTACCGTTATTTTTGGGGCAAAAAAAAGATTTAAAAATCTATTTGAGACAACCACCTAGACGCTTAAGTATCAAGTTTGAAGGAAATCGCTTACGGAGTTTAGGCTATAGGTCGACCCATAGACAGACAGATGGAATGCGGGGCTAACTTTTTTCGTGTTCTCTATCATCGTAATGTAAAGTTTTATCAAAATCTCGAGTTCGATATTTTTTTTCAAATGCAAAACTTGCCTTGATTTAATATAGCCCCATAAAAAGTAGTCGAGAGGCGTTCATTCGCACGAACGAAGGGGCCAGTTAACAAAACCACTTCTGGAAATAAAGCTTTCACCAAATTGATTTTGCAAAAAATGTATGGTTTAGCACGCTGTATGGCGCAAGTTGCGCAGTGTTGTTGGAACCAAATGTCGTGGATGTTTAGCTGATTAATTTTTGGGAACAAGAAATCAGTACCTAAGCATCCTTCATCATTTCAAAAGAAATAAGGACAGACGACGATGCCGCCAGCGTGTAAACCAGAACAAACACAGTCAATTTTAATGAATATAATGGCAATTCGTTAATGGCTTGAGGATTGTCTTAGCTCCATATACATATGTACGTCAATTTTGCTTATTGACGAAGCCATTTAACCAGTCACTAAACAGAATTCTTCGTTAAAAATACTCTATGAACTTCTTCGCGAACAGATTTATTTTGTTCAAAGTAAATTTGTAAAATTTGGAAGCGTTGTTCCGGCGTTAAACGATTCCTGATGATTTGCCAAACCTTACTTATTTATTTATTTATTTAATCCGTTAACTTACTAACGTTAGAACTTATAACTATTTATTTACAATCCACTTATTATTACCTTTAATATAAATACACAATATAATTACAATGATGTATTGAAAAAGTTTACTTTAAATTGTTTGCTTTTAAAATTGTCGTTTATAGAAGTAATTAAATAATAATACTTATTGAAGACTGATATCAGTTGATTTAAAGGACTATTCATACCATATTTTTTTCTGCTGAATATCGGACATAAGGGCAACTGTCTTCTTATGCTAGTTAGACTGTAGCTAAAATTCAATTGACACAAAGCTGATGGAGAATTTATTGATCCAGTGATTAATTTAATAATGAAACAAAGCTGGTGATACTGTCTATGTTTCAACAGTGAGGGAAGCTTTATTAGCATGAATCTATGATTATAACGAGTACCGATCTTTGTGACCACGGAAGAAGACGAAGGCAAAAACGCATGAACCTTCTCTGAATACCTTCGAGTCTGTTTATATGAAATTTATAGTATGGGGTCCATACTACGCAGCCGTGTTCAAGTACTGGCCTTACAAAAGATATGTAAAGTAGTTTGAGGACATAGGGATCACGGAAATCACGAGAAAATCTTTTTATGAAACCTAGAATTTTATTGGCTTTTTTAATTATATAGTTATAGTGGACTGTAAAAGATAATTTAGTGGCAAGTATAATACCCAGACTGGAAAAAATGGAAAGTTTGCATAGATGAGAAGAATCTAATAAATAATTATAAGTTATATTTTTTGTTTGCGTATAAAGCACATGGTTTTGCATTTGTCAATATTTAACAAAAGTCGGTTTTTATTGCACCATTCCCTTAACCTATATAGGTCTTCTTGAAGAAGTAAGCAGTCGTTTACTGAACAGAAATGTCAACAGAGTTTGACATTATCAACTGCCAAACCATAGACAACAACCATCGAATCTTCTCATGAAGATAAAAAAAACACCCAGCAGAACCTGACATTTTTTTTTAAAAGAATGCCGAAAAAAAAGTGAAATGTTAAAAGGTTTTTTTTTCGAAAGTACATAAAACTTCCGATAATTAGGCGTCGTCTGCCATTATTTGTTATCCCGCTATGATTTTTAAGCCGCATAGGCCTAAGTACCGTGCAAAAGTTTGGAAGCCATTATACGTCAAAAAATACTACTTTTTTTTCTATTAGGTCATTCAGTTCTTAATACCAGTAGTTTCTTGACATGTTCTTGTAAAAATGTGTTCCAATTTTTAAATTTTGAAAAGAAATCAAGAGACTTATTAATATGTTTGAACTTTCACTGCACTTTTAATAGTTATTCAATTTTGCAGTACTCAAAAGCATTACGCGCCCTAGACCGTCAACAATATTTAAAGCGGACCTGAACTACAACAAAGGGCAAGGAGCAAGCCATTTTATCAGGTCATGATTGACATTTATAAAAATTACTCTATAACACGATAAATAATGTCGATAGCTCGTGTCGTTCCAACTGCAATGTGGTTACTTCAAAAAAAATATCGAATAAATGGTACGATACGTAGAGCCTTGCGTGTCAATAGCGGATGAGATTTCACTGAAGCGTTCACTTAAAGCTTCTCAGAAAAACAGAAATAAAAATCAATAATACGACCTTGATAGTAGTTCCTTTGCAACAAACAAGCATAACCATCACACCACTTTATATGAACAAATAAATGTAAGCCCTGTCAGTATCAAAAATACCTTGAACTTGAGATGGAAAATGTTGGCTGTACTAGTAATTATTATTCGAATTCAAGTAGTAGTAGTTTCTTTTTTAGTTATGGGAAATTCCTATTAGTGTGTTAACCACGAGTTCTAGGAAAAAAATAATTTGACAAAATAGTTGAAATTAGAAATTCATCATTAAGAGCTTACTCTAGACCTGCTATTGCTAAAGCTGTTTTGTCGATTGAGTGAGTCTTCACTGTAGTCTTTTTGGTTTTGGGATGTGGCCAAGTTATGGACGTTTGGAGTCACAGCAATCTGCGTTTGCACCGAACTCATAATAACACCTCCGGTAATAATTCTGTAATGAAAAAAAATGTATTAATTATTGAAATAAATATGTATTTCACCTAAAAGATTTTCGCATCAGGATTACAATATATGTAGACTTTATTGTACATACACATATAACACGTATTACATAAGAAAATTATTGGAATAGATGAATATATAGCTACTAGGTACTTATTTTAACCTCACATTTATAACTCTTGTGAGGTTAAAATAAGTAGTACATACATACTTATAATCTCTAGTTAGGTTAGTTTAGGTTAGGTAATTGGGCTGACAATTGATGACGTTATCATCACACTTAGATCAATGTAGATCCATTGTGTTACCCGGAGTGTGGTCACTCTTTTCCGATATAAACCCGTCAGTCAAGCAGTTCGATATGTTAATTGCTGAAATATTAGCTCTTCCAAATTATTGAAGAAGTAACTGCCTAACAGATTCTTTCTCTGGTGACAGAGTGCAGGACAGTGGCAGAGAAAGTGTGAGGTGTCCTCATGCACCTCTTCGTCACCACATCCTCTGCATAGATCATTTGTACTGACTTTCATTTTGAATTAATGCTGGGATAGCAGGTTATGTCCAGTGATTATGATTATAAGAGAGCGAAGGGATCTCTGTTGAGTTGCATAATTTTGTCTTTCATCTGCTTGTTGAAGCATGGCCATATTTTGCTGGTAGTGTCTCAAGTGTCAAGTAGGCTCCACCTTGTGTTGGATTTCTTAAGGATACTGTCAGAAATTTTTTGTTTAATGTAGCAGGGTGGGATATTTACCAGCTCTGCTTGAATGACGTCAAGCGCTGATCCCTTTTCTTGCATACTCATCAGCATTTTCGTTACCCCAGCAGAGTCTAACATTGTGTTCCGTACCAAGAACCTTTAGCTCTTCACGGCAGCAAGAAACAATTTTCGATTTTATCACAGTGGCCGAAATCGCTTTTATTGCCGCTTGGCTATCTATACAAAAGATGATATCAGCCCGTGGTAGCGCCATCATCGTTACCTGTCTAGCAGCTGTTTTCACTGCCAGGACCTCCACTTGGAAGACACTATTATAATCTGGGAGCCTAATTGAGTTGTTTAACTCAAGGGATGCCGAGAAAAATCCTGTACCAACACCAGTGTCCATTTTGGAGCCATCAGTATAGATTGCTATCGCTGAGTCACTGGTGTAGGGTTGGTTGTTCGTCCATTCTTCTCTGCTTGGAATGGCAGTTTGGAGTGCTTTATGAAAGTCCAATTCAGGTGTTTTACAGTCTGTAATAATACTATCACCCAGATATTTCTGAAGAATCCGCGCGTGACCTATTGTGCTGTTTTTCCAGGTATTAGTCTGGCTTAGCCTTAAGGCGCTATATATGCTGCGGATTCTTTTACGAAAAGATCTAGGGGTTTCAGGTTGAGTATCGCCTCAAGCCCTGCGGTTGGCGTGGATCTCATGACCCCCGTTATTCCAATGAACCCAAGTCTTTGTACTTTTGTCAGGGTTTTAAGATTTGTTCTTTTTTCAATTGCATTCCACCAGACCAAATTACCATATGTTAATATTGGTCTGATTATTGCAAAGTACATCCACACGATCATTTTTGTACTGAGTCCCCAAGATTTCCCAAAAATTCTATTACAGGAATAAAATGCAATCATTCCTTGTTTAGCTCTTTCCCGAATGTTCTGACTACAGTTTAATTTTCTATCTAGAATCACACCAAGATACTTTGCCTGATCTGAAATTTTCAACGGGGTACCCTCAATTGAAGGCATTCTGAAACTTGGAATTTTCCTTTTGTTTGTAAAAAGGACAAATTCAGTTTTTGACGGGTTAACCATCAGACCAACCTTTCTAGTCCATCTACTAACTTTGGAAAGAGCATATTCGATCTGCTCGCTGATAGTGGATAAGAATTTACCTGTCGCTAATAACGCAAGGTCGTCAGCATAGGCTACTACCTTTACTCCACAGTGTTTGAGAGTAAGGAGGATTGTGTTCATAACCAGCACCCATAGGAGTGGTGAGAGAACACCCCACTGTGGGGTGCCCCTGGATGTGGATACTCTCATCTGTACCCCTGCCAATTCGGAGTGAATCTGCCTGTTCTTCAACATGCACATAACCCAATCTGTTATTGAATTATCGACCTTATTGTCTACAAGAGCTGTTTACTGCTTCATTATTCACATTATTGAAAGCTCCTTCAATATCAAGAAACGCAGCAAGGGTATATTCTTTGTCACTCAGTGTCTTCTCAATCGTGCTGACGACACACGCTGTGAAGTGCCGTTTCTACACTCTTTCCCTTTGTATAGGCATGCTGAGCTGAGATAAATCAGCCAGTTTCAGAATGCCGCGAGTATGTAGGTCTATCAGTCTTTGGAACGTTTTAAGAATAAACTATGTCAAACTGATAGGCCTGAAATCTTTTGCTTCTGTATGGCTGGGTTTGCCAGCTTTTGGAATGAAAACCACTTTGACTTCGAGCCATGTTAAAGGAACATATCCCCATTTTAAAGTGTTAAGAAATTGTTTTTCAGGAGCGGTATTATTTGGATTTCGCTCTTCTGTAACATCATTGGGAAGATGCTTTCTAAGCCAGGGAATTTATAGGGAGAAAAGGAATGGATTGCCCATGTGATCTTTTCATCCATTATATTTAATATCCGATGGTACAGTGTGTTCCGTGTAGGCCTCCGTTTCCGGGTTGCTGTAATATGACCCGCATCCCGGGAAGTGAGTATTTATCAGGTGCTCAGTAGTCTCATTGCAGGATTCGGTCCAGCACCAAGTGGGTGTTTAATCTCGAGTTACAAAATTCCAAATTCAAAAATCCCCAATAAAAATATTTTGAATATCATAATCCCATGTGATTGTTTTGGTTGTACAACACTTTTCAATTCAGTTTTTTTTTTTTTTCTTTTAACAAACAAAAACTAAGGTTCATTGGAAACAATTGGAAAGTGTTCAATATTTGAAACTAGAATGCTAAGTCTAAGACTAAGAATGATTATAAGATTAGGTCTTATAGTTTATGTATAAAAATATTTACCTACAATATGGTTAATGTAAATTAAAGTTCCTTCTTTTTTTGAAATTTTTATATATTTTTGTGGAAAATAAAATGTAAACAAAATTCAAATTATAAAAATAATAATTCAACTAAAGTAAACGGTGATTTTTTAAGAGCTTGGTTTTTGAAAATTCAAAAAAACACAGAAACTTGTAAAAAGTGAATGAAATTTTTATTTGGATCGATAAATCAATTTCTGCCATTTACTTTTTAAAAATAATTTCACTTAAATGTTGCCCGCGGCTACGCTTCAGGTGGTCCATTCTGAAGGTCCAATTTTGGCAAACTTTTTCACACATTTCGGCCGGAATCTCACCAATGACGCGTTCAATGTTGGCTTCCAAGGCAGCAATCGTGTTTGGCTTGTCCCCATAGACAATAGACTTAACATAGCCCCACAAAAAATAGTCTAACGGGGTCAAATCACATGATCTTGGTGGCCAATTGACTGCGCCAAAACGTGAGATCGACTGCTCACCAAATTCGCCTCTCAATTGATGCATGGTTTAGCGTGCATTTTCGGCAAAAAAAATCTGTTATCATCGAACGGTACCTTTCTCCATTGACCGTAACCCTGCGGCCTTCATCGTCCTTGAAGAAGTACGGCCCAATGATGCCGCCTGCCCATAAACCGCACCAAACAGTGCATTTTTCGGGATGCATTGGTAGCTGCTGAATTGCATCTGGCTGCTCTTCACTCCAAATACGGCAATTTTGCTTATTCACGTATCCATTTAGCCAAAAATGAGCCTCGTCGCTGAAATGAACGTAGCTTGCGAAACACATTTTTCACAGAGCACGAATTTTGATAATAAATTTCAATAATTTGCAAACGTTGTTCAGGCGCAAGTCTATTCATGATGAAATGGCAAACAATACTGAATCGAAATGTCAAATGTTCGTGGAATTTGTCATGTGTGATCTGTGAAAAATATAAACGTCAAAAAACAAGTAGCAAAAAAATCACCCGTTAGTAGGATATGTTGGAATGGCTTATAGCCATTTTTATGATATTATTTAAACCAAATTCCTACAGATTCTGATATTTAAGATAGCTAATCTAATGAAGATATTGCTCATGATTTTTCTGAATTTCACTGCCAGGGGACTGACGAGGGTAACACAGTACTGATATAATACATAACTTCATAAGAAAATAAGGGAATTAATTGACCCTTAGGATCTAATTGTTGAATATAACATTCGTATGCTTGTATTCACTCTACATACTACATACAACGTAAAAACTGCTCTAGAAGGCAGATATCTGCTCTAGAAGGCAGATATGGTTGCGTAATTAGAAACTTTAGTTTTTTGTTTTATTCTAAAATTAAAATCAATACAGAACGGATATCTTGTTTTTATTTCAATATATAATATGTAAATCAAAGGGATTTACATACATATGTATATTCATTTGTTCAAAACTAAATTTAATATGTGATGTCCCCAGAGCTCTGAACAATTAAAATAATGCCTGATTCTTTACGAACATCAATTTAGAAGTTTGGAGCGGATAAATACCACATATGGAAATTTGTGGGACATTATTATCAAACCGATTCCAGATCCAGTCACTTCGGAATGTACCAAAAAGTATTGCGAGGCCAGAACTATTATTGGCCTATCAGTAGAAGATAGTCAACTTCATGACGTGAGAAGGGCTGAAACAGCCTAGGCAGCATGGGATAAGCTCAAGGAACACCATGAAAAGGCTAGTCTTAGTAATAAGGTACAATTAATGCGAAGCATTTGTAACTTAAAACTGGTGGAAGGTGGTAACATGGAGGAACACATCCAAAAGATGACAACATCATTTGAAAAATTGACTGCTCTAGCGGAGAATCAGCTATCAGATAATTGGACTATCGCTATCTTACTCAGCAGCTTACATCAAAAATACAATACACTTGTAACAGCTCTGGAAACTTGGTTGAAAGAAAACTTTTAGAATAATATACTCGCCACAATCAAGACAATGATCCAAGTAATTCGGTTATGAATGTAACAAACAAGATGAGTACGGATTTTACTAAAATGTTGGTGAAGGCTGGCTTTTGGATTCAGGAATCACGGTACATATCTCAAACAAGCTGGATAAATTCATATTACAGCAGCAAATAGAGAGCAAATCACTTCGGAAGGAAAGGGTACCTGCAAAATAAAGACAACCAAACAGCAAGAGCAAAGAGGTTACAATATTTATTGAAGACGTCCTTTATCTTCCAAATCTGCAAGGGATCTTAATATCAATAAAGAAGTTAATGCAAAAACGATACACAGTTCTCTTTTGTGGTAAACTATGTGAAATTCGATATAAAGATCGATTCGAGGTAGCAGTTGGAGATCTAATAGGAAATCTTTTTAAGCTCAGACAAAACGAAACTGAATTCAAAGTAACTAGTATATATTGAAGAATGCAGAGAAGAAGGGAAGAAGGTAACTGTTTAGATCACTGGCACCGCATATTTGGCCATCGCAACTACGAATCACTTAAACGACTAGAATCGGAAAAAATGGTAAGTGATCCTTTAAAATTCATAAATTGTAATAAGATCAAGGCTGTGAAATTTGTATGGAAACAAAAATGCCTCGTCAACGATTTAAGTAAAAGTCAAACAGAAAGAGCACCTTTAGACATCATTCACAGTGACATTTGCGGACCCATGCAAACGAAAACACCTAGCGGGAAAAGATATTTTCTAACTTTTTTTGACGATTTCAGTAGATACACAGTTGTTTATTTCCTTAAGGAGAAATCTAAAATTTTCGATCGCATGGTAGAACACAGAAATGGTAAAAATTAAATGTACACAGCGCAGCGGGTCGAGTTTTAAAGTATTTACACAAGGAAAGCATTGTATATCAACACACAGATCCGTATAGACCACAACAAAACGGGACTGCTGAACGAAAGAAAAGGTGTTTGGTTGAAATGGCAAAATGCATGCTACTAGATGCAAGAATGAGTTATGAGTTCTGGGGTGAAGCGATCATGGCATATTTTGTGTTTTTTAAGAGGCGACATTATGCTCTAATAGATGAAGTAAAAGTTATCGAAACAAAAAAAAAATCAGTACCCTGGAAACACGTCAGTCCTCTGGCGCAATATCAGACAAAGGACCCAAACGGACTAATGAAAAAGGCATGAATTTGAGGTTATTATTAGAACCAACGTTTATTTTGTTATTTTCGAATATAAACAAGCTACATTTGAATAAATAAAAGTTAACTATGTATAAATTTAAAAAAACACATTTTTATAAAAAAATGCTAACTCATTGATGGACAGGACTGATATTTTGACTGGGCACATACGTGTTTCCACGCCAAACACAACACTAGGACTGGCACAGTAATGGCGACAGTCAAATAGCGTGGTCTGCAGCTAAATTTTCTTTGAACGTTAACAGTCATTTGAATTTGAGTATGTGACATTTCGCGGGAAATTCAAATTCGAACAACACACAGCGGACTAACGAATAAAACTGAACACAAAGTTTCTTATTATTTTAACAACAGCGGTGAGAATATTATGTTACGAAAATTGTGATATAAGTTTTTAAGTACATCACAGATTTTAGTGAATTACCAAATTTGCTTAAATTAAAGTTAATATTTAATACACAGCCATTTGATTGCGGATTTTTGGAGTGGTGACATGTTTTATAAACTTATAAATATTTAAAATAAATAGCTGAAATTGGGTAACCAAATTAAAGACTTTAACAGCTAATTTCTTGAGAAAGTTCTAACCCCTAAAACTCGATTTAATGAAAAAAATAGAACTTGATTGAGATCCAACTCATTTTTTCAACAAGTTTTAACGCCTTAAAACTCAAATTTAGAACTTTATTTTAGTTAGAACTTCCATTTATCTGGACCCTCAAAATTGGGAGTCTAGCTCGTTAGAACTCGGTTTAACTATAATTTTGTTTCAGTTATGTAGGTATGTGATGTATTCTTTTTATATTTGATTAAAAATGATTTTGGTTTTCGCCGATTTGATTTTTCTGGACCATGAGAAAGAAAATTATGTTGAAGAAATAGGCAATATGTCCCAACGTTCTACCATTACTGGGACAATATCAATGACGATTTCACTTGAGGAAAAGGATGCTCATCGAGGTGCTTCAGTTAGTTGCAGATGATTTGCTGCATCCGCAGCCAAGATAAGAACACAGCTGCATTTAATGTTTTTTTCCTTTTTCAATTTCAATCATTCTGCCAAAGTACAGAACGCGTTATATATTGGAAGAAAGACAATTGCTTATACTTCTGCGCTTAATGGCATGTGGAAATATGCATTTGTCGTGTGGTTTACCAGTGTTTTGTTGTATCGTACCAAAAGTGTGCAAAGCTTTACTGCGCCACTTTCCCAGATATCTCAAAATGTCTGCAAATGCAGAGGAATTCAGACTTGCAGTTGCTTTTTACAATATTGGTCAGATTCCACGAAAAATTGCTGCTATTTATTGTAAATACCCATTTTAAAATACAATCGCGAGGGGGGAAGTTGGTAGGTTCAGCGTATGTAAATATTAGCGGTATTCAGATTCACGATCCGATGCAACAAAAAGCTGTAAAATTGCGAAATTTTATTTTTTTCTGTAAATCGTGAACTCACCTTTTCTATTCTATTGCAACTCTGGAAACACAAGCATTGACAGAAAATAATAGCTGCCAAACTGTCAACGGCACCAAGCAAATTTTGCACCATTGTACTTTTCTGTTGCAATAGGGTTAAGGTATAGCAAGAGTCCAAAAGTGTTGTAAGATCTTAGTCAGTGTAAGTTGTTGCTGTGGTGCAAAAAATTTCACTGGATCGTGAATACCCCTATCATGTATATATCGGAAAGGTTGCTTTTCACTCAACGTGCAAACTATTTCATCTCTCAATTTGAAAATTTTAGTATCGTTTTTCTTTGGGCAGGCTCATTCCACGATCAAACGACTTTTAAAAACTCAACTATACGAGGTCGGTGATTCGGGATACGCAACACCTTTTATCTATACCGAATTTTTTTAATAATCGTCAGATGCAAATTTACCAATCTCGAATTATTCGCACAAGTTCTTGATGTGGCCCTATAAGTTCCACCTTTCATATTTTTCCCATACTTTTCGATATTTCACAAATAATAACTAAATAAATTCTGACTTCTGTTAATTTTTTTCACGATGTGTCGTTGGTTCATTCCTAATTATCGAAATGCTTTTACTTTGCAGTTTTTCTTCTCACTTAAGGATTTTTCGCGACCCATTTTCGATGCAACTCAACGTTAATTAAAGTTTTTGTTGTTTAATTTATTCAGATGATCCAAAGAATATGTTTGGTTTTATGAATGCATTTGGTCTAGCTATGGTGTGAGAATAACGGTAAGGTTTAAGATTTTTTTTCTCCCAAAATAAGCGTATAATGATGATCTTTTATTATATACATATATAACAAAGATGTATCATTGCAATATATATGAAGAGAAGCTAACAGTAAGGTACAAGAAACAGTTGAACATGTTCAGATGAGCGGCAGTGTATGTAAGCATTTTCATACAAACCAATTAAATCTTGAAACACTTCTACGTTTTTTTTACAATAATTCCAAAAAAATCAGAATTTTTTGTCAAAATAAATAACCGGGTGACTAAAAAGCTGAAAAATATTCCGAGAACTAAAGTTCTTAGAACGGAAAAAATAATTTTAATTCGACTGTATTTGAAGCGAAGAAAAACCGAGTTTTAAATATTTTTAAAACTAAGTTCTAAAGATAAACCGAGAATTACTAGATCGAGTTTTAAATTGATTTTAGAACTTTGTCAAGAAATTAGCCGCAAGTTGTTTAAGAATAAAATAAAAAATATAAAAAAATATAATAACAATTAGTTTTACTGACTGATAACAGCAAGTTAACCAATTTTTGTGGAATCACCCATAAAAATGTATGACTTGTGTTGCAGAATTTTACCAATAATTTCTTACCCGCTCTAGATATAATATATATGTATACCATTTTGAAATTTGCAATTAACCACACATATTTTTTGAATGGTTGGTCAATGGTCACAAAGGTTTGCATACAATTTTTACTTGCGATATACAGTGCCGGTAAAAAATATAGCACCACTGATACAAGTTTCACTTTAACTTCTTTAAATGAGTGAATAGCAAAATATTTACAGCTTCTGCTATTATTATGTTATTGCTTGAACTATTACCTCTCTCTATTGTATATCTCTGGCGTTAAAATAGTAACGGTTCTTTTCTTACAAGGCCATAATGCGAAAATCATATTTTTTGTGCGGTAAAAATAATAACACTGATCGCAGGTTTCGTAACAAAAAAAAATGTTTTCTTGTGCATATTTCAATGTAAGGCGGTCAAGTGTCAGAATTTGCTTATATTTATTTGGTATCTTCATTTAAAACACAAAATTTACAGTTTTTCAAAGAAAATGTGTCGTGGAAAGCATTGCACCAATGAAAAACGGCAAATTATTAAAAAAATGATCTCGGAAGGTAAAACGTATGGAGAAGTTCGACGGTTTGTTGACTGTTCCAACAAATGGTTCGAAATGCAGTAACATAAACACGTAAAACCGAATCTCGTGGACGAAAACCTGTTATGACGACAACTCTCACCAGGCGCCTAGTCCGAGAAAGCCATAAAAATCACTTTAAGCCTGCAACTGAGCTAAAAAAAAGAGCTGAATATTACAGTTTGGGTGTAAGCCGTTCGCCACATATTGAAGGAAAATAATTTAACTGCTTGTAGTCCAAAAAAAGTCCCCCTTTTAACTGCAAAACATGCTAAAAAGGGTTTTATATTTGCAAGACAGCATTTGAATATGCCAGTAGAGAAATGGCGCAACGTTCTATGGACAGATGAAAGTAAAATCGTATTGTTTGTCGGTAAAGGATCTCGTTCCTACGTGAGAAGACCTCCGAAAGCGCAATATAATCCCAAATACACAAATATAGTGATTACTGCACGGAGGTTCAAGCATAATGGTGTGGGCTTGGTTTTCCTACTATGGAGTTGGGCCCATATATTGAATTAAACCTATCATGGATCGACACGTTGACGTTAATATACTCGAAAATGTCATGCTCCCTTATGCAGAGGAATATATGTTCTTTTGTGAGTATTCCAACAGGACAATGACACCAAGCACACCAGTAAGAAAGCTAAAAACTGGCTTGGAGATCATTCAATTAATGTGATGGAGTTGCCAGCGCAATCGCCTGACCTAAATCTGATTGAAAATCTGTGCGCTGACGTGAAGAAAGCAGTCTCTGAAACCAAACCGACTAGTAACACAGAACTACCGGCTGCAGTAAAGGTCTCCTGAGAATATTCCGGTAGAAAGGGCCAACATTTGGTAAATTTAATGACCAGACGTTGTGAAGCAGTAATAGCCAGCCAACAAAATACAGCCAGCAAACAAAATTTACTACCCCTAAAGAATAAAATAATAGAAACAGATTTTTTATTTTTATGATGGTTTAGTTTTAAGTTGTATGATGAAGCCATGGTGCTATTTTTTTTACCGCTTATTTATTTGAGTTTTTCGAAAAAAAAAATAATTTGTTTAATAAGTTGAGAATAAAAGTTGGAATTCTTTTTAAATGTGAATTTTTGGACTTAATATAAGCTTTTCGCATATTCAAAATGTTCCTCAAAAGATTATCTTAAACTAGATTTTTAAACGAAATCAGGTTTTCGTAATGGTGCTATTTTTTTTACCGCAGCTGTATGTGCATACATATTTACTATATATAGGGCAAGTTTTGCATTTGGAAAATAAAATTGAGATTTTAATCAAAATTGACATTACGATGATAGAGAACACCAAAAAACAGTGAGTCCCGTTTGTCTGTCTATAGATCGATCTACAGCGTAAACGACTGAAGCGATTTTCTTTAAACTTGCTAATTAAGCACGCACTTTAGGTGATTGTCTCAAATAGATTTTTTAATAGTCTTTTTAATTATCTCGAAAACGGCTCAAATGATTTTGATAAAAAAAAATTTGTGCACTACTATCGGTATAATCTACAGTTTGGTTCAAAATTTTGTTTACATATTTTGTTATTAACGGTACATGTCATACACCCATTTATATATTTTCGAATTTCTCATAAACGGATTTATGGATTTCGATCAAAATTTTTGTATAGAAGGCTCTTGGAAATCTAAATAATATTGCGTACCAACATTTTCGCAAAACAATATTTTGGATTTTTGAAAAAAAAAATATGTAGATATATTTTTTCTTTTTTAAATTCAAATTTCGAACGTCAACCGACGTTTTTTTTTGAAATTCTATTTTCAAATTGATATTATTTAATACTAAAATAATCATAAAAATATGTTTTTTTTAGAAAAAAAATTAAAGAAAAAATCAAATTAACCGTTTCTCAGAAAATCGAAAACCAAAAAAAAAATGGTTCTACTAGATGTACCAAAAATAACGATTTTTTTATCAAAAGGTACCATTCCCTTCATTAATGAACTGATTTTTTTTTATAAAAATCGTTGGAGCCGTTTTTGAGAAAAATAAGATTTTTGTTTTTGGCCAAAAAAAAAATGTATGGGAGCTACTGTTATTTGTCGTCTTAAAAAGAAATGAAAAAAAAGTGTGGGCATATTACTGAAAAAACAATATGTATCAAGTTTGAAGCAAATCCACCGAACCGTTTAGGCTGAAAACTCGAGGACAGACAGGCAGACAGACGGAATTGGGGGGCTCACTTTTTTGGTGTTCTCTATTATCGTAATGTCATGTTTGATTGTGAGAAAAAAATTTTTTTTACGAATACATAACTTGCCTTATAATACCTATAATCGCAAGTAAAAATTACCAAAATATAGACAATGTCAATACACCTAAAATAGTACACGCACTTTTTTCATCAAAATCGTTAGAGCGTTTTCGATATAGTTAGGATGATAGGGAAAATTGTATGACAGTTACCGTTATTTTTGCTGCTAAAAAAAAATATTTAAAATTATTTGAAACAATCAACTAAAATGCGACTAAGTTTGAAGAAACTCGCTTCAGTAGTTTGGGCTGTAGATCGATCAACAGGCAGACAGACAGACAGGCGGAATTGTGGGACCAACTTTGTTGGCGTTCTCTGTCATCGTAATGTCAAGTTTGATTAAAATCTCGAGTTCGATTTTTTTCCAAATGTAAAACTTGCCCTATGGTATCTATGTACAATTGTACATATGTATATCAAACTGAAATTTGAATCAAATTGTTTCAATTGAAATTTATTGGCGCAAAATTTTAAACAACCCATTGATAAGGAATTAACATTTTACTAGTTAGCAATTTCCTAAGTGCTTATTGATTGAATAACTGTTTCAAATTTTTTAAACCTTTTCTAAACTAGTAAATTGCTAATTAAGCAAAAAGCTGAGCATTTGTAGGGTTTGAATTTTGATGAACACAATTATTGTTGTTATGCTTTGTAAATTAATTATATGTTGATGAAAACCCAACATGCGCTCTAAAAAGGCATTAGTTTCTATTTTCATCATTTTAACTTCATTATTTACAAAAAAAAAAAAACAAAAAAAAAATGTGCACCAGCAGGATTCGAACCTGGGCACCCCGCGTGCAAGGCTGATATACTATCAGATTCAATAATGGAATTGCTAAAAGTTAAAGTAGCCATTCCGTGATTTTAACTTTAGTAAAATGTTAAATCGTTTAAAATTAGCTCAATCATCTTTTTAGCTTAGTAAATTGCTTAAAGTGGCTTTAACATTTTACTAAATCGTTTAAAATTTTGCGCCATTGTTATTACATATGTCACCATCACGATGAAAAAGTATATGAATGCAAAATTAAATTTTCAGCAGATGCAAAAGTTGATGTATTACGTGCACTCTCCTCAAATAAATTATAAAAATTGAAAAAAAATGCATTAAAACACAAATACTGATTTTCCGCAGGTTCAACAAATTTGAATAATTTGAGGAAATTCGGTGTCTGAAAAAAAATCAAATTGACTGAGCTCCGCCATGCCGTGAATTACTCGATTTAAAGGCTTTGCCATCATGCATTCAACCTTTGCGTAAGGACACAGAGGAGCCCCTTTTATAACTCAGGAACTGAACCAGTTCGAAGAAAATGAGATCTTACAAATTTTTTATTCGTTGTAAAAAAAAAGTTTGCAAGCGATATTGCTTTGCTCAATACATATTTGGCGGAAAACCAACAAAATTAAAAGTTCATAATATTAATTGCTTAGCAGAGGTCCTAATTGTATGAACTGACATTTGATAGCATTTGATTTTATGCAAATTATTGAACTATCACATTTATGTTGTAAGTTTCAATAGCATCAGGAAAAATAACTCTAGTCTGTTTAATAACATTTCCAAAAAAAAAAATCAAATAAATCACAATTTTAATAAAAATATTTCGATAAAATTTGAAAAATAAAGAGAATTTTGTTTGCTTAAGAGAAACTGCAATAAGAGGGCAATGTTTTCTTTTAAATTATAAATTAAAATAAAACAATATTTAGAGCTAAACACTTGAACGAAAAGAAACCAAAATTGGAAAAATGCCAGCTTATACATATGTAATATATTTTATATAAAGTATATACGTATTTATTTATATTCAAAACAATTCTAAAAGCAAACATTTCCAAGTAGGTATTTCTATTTATTTATTTTGCCTGCTGCTATTGCCTGGTCCTTCACCCCCTCCCAATTGGTATAGTGCTTTGGCATTCGAATAATTGTGAAACGTTGCTTACCTTTGCTAACATTGATTATCCACATATTTAAGCAGCAGAAGCATCAGTTTTTTGTTGTTGTTGTTGTTGTTGTTGTTGATGATGATACGAGTATTTTAATGTTGTTAAGTCGATTAGACGATATTATTTATTATCAACATATGCGCGCGGTAAAGGACAACCAAGTTCAAATAAAAGGAAACGGCACTTTGTCCCAACAATTGATTTTTATAAGTTCAAAGACTCTTGGATTTTCTTTACTCATTGTAATTTTTGGCAGTGCAGTTTTTTTATTCTTCTTAGATTTTAGATTTTAAATTTTTGATGATGCTAAAACGGCAGAAACAATCCGAATGAATTTTTTTTTATCTAAATGTATTTACGCACTGATGATTTTTATATTTTGTTTTTGTTCATCATAAAATTTTGATAGGTATAGGGTATAGGTATAATGTTTTGGGGTTTTTTTTGGTAAAAAAAAAATTAATACAATTACAATAATAATTAACAATTTAATATATAGAAAATATCTTTGTTGTATAGAAGGTTCCTATCACATAACACATCACTATCACTGTATGTTTTAATTTGTATTTTAAAGATACAAATTATTTTTGTTTAGTATTATTATAGTTAAGTATTGAAGGTATAGTTATAAATATAATTCTAAACTTATATACAATTTAGAAATAGTTTTGGTATTTATTTTTAGGTCATCATAACACATTATTTGTTTTTAAAGCTATTTTCGTAGATTTATTAGCAACTCCTGCATTATTTTTATTTTTGTTATTACGAGCGCAATTTTATTTTTATTTTTTTTATTTTTTTTTTTGTAGATTTTATAATATTGTCAGTACACACACACATATAAATACTAATTTTACAGGCTTCCTGTTTATTATAGTAGCACAATTAATTCTTTATATTCTTCTTTAAGAAAAGAGTTGTTTTTTTTTCGTAGGCCGAGTATTTTCTCAAGAAATTACACTATAAAATTACATGTTAAAAATAAATATTAATTAATGTCAATATCAGATGACTGTGAAACAAAATAAGTACAATAAAAAAAATCGTTTATATTAAATTATTGATTTTTTTTTCATTTCTCAACCATTTTGTGTGTGTTTTATGCGTTGGCCCAAAAATTGAGTAGGTAGGTAGGTATATCCTTTTGCTATGGAAGTAGAAGTAGAACAAGTTTTATTTTTCCTTTAATCGCACAAGAGAGCATCGAATGAAAGACACAAAAATAAAGAAGGAAAAGTAGCAACACCAGAATAATAAAATGAAACACAACCCTTATATAAGCGAATAAACGTGCGAAATATGAAGAAAAGAAGACATCAAGAAAGAACAAGAAGGGATTTAAATACACACACCAACACCATGTCGTGGTCGGCATTGCCGTGCATTGTTGTGCGAAGTCCAAATTTTAAGCTGTTACCGACACGACAAAGACGATGAAGATAATGCGATTGGTGGTTGTGGTGGTTATTGACATTGGTGGTATGGTAATGGTATTGAACGATGAAAAGGGATAAAGTTGAACCAAAGAACTGGGGAAAGGGCGCGTTTGGTCTCCCCCCAATTGCGACTATGAATATCCAAGCAAATTTACAGCATTGCCAGTAAAAAAAAAAAAAAGTGTTTGTAATTTGTCCTGTGATCTGATTTATGAAATGCACTGGATCTTTTAATTTAAGTTCAACTTTGAAAATTACCGTATTTCATTAATTACGGATCTGGATCAGTTTTTAATTCTGCAAATGTTGTCAATTAGTTAATGACATGAGATATATACAAAATTAAGAAAAATTTTTCGATGTGCGATACTATATGGAACTCGACCTTTTCATGCGATATTTTTACTGACAAACTTCTTTCAGAGACATATGTGGGAGGGGTACATTCGTTTCGTTGCATCGTAACTCTTGGACCGAACTCTCTTGCTTTTTCGTTGTTAATCGTTGTCGTTCTTTTCTTTTTGCGTTTTGGTAAGTGTTGCCGTTGCAAGTCGTGGTGTAGACTTTATGATTCCGTTGATAGGCACATTTTGCCTATTCAGTTAAACCAGTTAACTTTTCAATTTTGTTCACTTAATTAGGAATGTAAATTGATTGTAAATACATGTTTCAGGAGTTGCCTCAGAATTAACTCCGAAACTAGAAAATCTGGTCCTTACTGTATGCTCTCGAAATAGGGTTTCGTCGGAAATAATTAAATGTTTGGGCTTAAAAAATTCCATAATTAAAACAGCAATTATTGAAAAGTGTTTTCTGTATTTAAAATCCAACTTTGAGGTTAGACTTGATCATTTAAAGGCAGTTGAAAACACCCATAGAAGAGAAAAGAACATAAATCACTGAAACGATAGTATTAAAGTTTTGCAGAAACGAAAATCAGCTGTTCATTGACTGCATTTTTGATCATTAAATTTAAGAAAATAGCGGGTAATTTTAAACAATTTAGTACAATGTTTTGACATTTATACTACGTTTCTACCGACGACTAAACCGAGATTTAAGTAGATTTAGCTAAATCTCCTACAAAACTTGAGGATCTACCATACAAATTTTAATCTTCTCAGATGAAGATTTAAAATAAATCTCATTTAAATCTTCAATCGATATCTCTTCGGTTGACACATATGAAGCTACCTGTCTCACTTACATCATAAGAGAAAATGAAACGAAATATGCATTTTGAATAGTGCTGTCAAAATTAATCTACTTTTGAAGAGTTGGAAACACTTTTTGAGATTAGTAAATCTACAAGAGGTTAAAGTTCGGTGGAAACGTAGTATTACAAACGCAAAAAAGTTATGTTCGTTTAGTTTTTGGCACTGTTTAAGGCGCATTCAGCTAATGTTTGTCAAGAAAATAAGTTTTGTATGGTTAAGTAGTATTTATGCTAAAACCGTAACAGCAGGTATATTTAAAATGTTGCGCCATTGTGTTTAAATGAAAATTTTAAAGCAAATTATATAATCAACTAATATGCAGATTGGTATCAAAATCAGTGCTGCCGTTTTGAAAATTTTGGTGTGAGTACTTCAGAGGATTATAGGGGTGTATTTCTTGTTCGTGGGGGAAAAACGTACGCATAAAAAAAGCATTGACTAACTCATTTTATTAATTACTTAAAGGTGAAATAAAAGAACCCGCTGAAAAAAAAGTATTAATAAGTAGAAAAAAAATGTTCAATGTGAAAAAAAATCAGAATTTATTGTTACGCAATCCGCAATATCAGAAATTTTAGTAAGATATATGTAATAATGATACACAAGATCTCCTTTGACGGCCACTTATTGTGATGCATATTCATTTTGAAGAAGATATTTTGCCAATTAAATTACATTTACATTGGCAATGGTTAAGCAAGTTCTATGTTTTTTTTTTATTAAATACAATTGGGAAAAATGCGTTCAACATTGGCACTGCTGTGAGGTATAGAAATTAGTAAATGTTTTCAATGCACTAAATATTGGTTCACCAGATGCATTTTTAATTGGGACCAGATTTTGCAAGAACTCTTTCAAACTCTATTGAAGAATTCCTTATTGTTCAAAAGTCTTTATTCTTCATCTAGTTCCACAACATTACTACCCGTTAAAAGATTTGGAAATATTTGTATAAAAGCAACTAGAGAATGACTCACATAAGATTTTCACAAACGAAACTGACTGAAATGAACTGCAAAAATTGCATAAGCGATTATCAATTATAAAGATGTTTTTGTATTTTCATTCATGTCGGTGAATAGATGTCCGCATACTTTTGCAAAAATATAAATATGTATTAGTAGTTTTTCGATTTTGTATGCTAGTAGAAATGACAGTCGAGCTCTTAGCAGACAAGGCAACGCATCCTTTTGCAAAAATATAAATGAATAACTTCAGACCATTTCAAGATTTAACGCATCCGATATGATCGAAAATGCTATTTTAAATGAATATTTGCGAAAGTTTGGAAGGAGAACAATTCCAGTAGGAGTACGAGAATATATTGAATGGCAGAAGTACGAATACTCTCTTAGTACTCACTTCGGCAGCGCTGACAATATTTAAAAAATGTTGTTTTCTTTAATTACTTCAAAATTGAAAGACAAAAATAACATCCTGACATTAATTTAACAACATGACATTACTCTTGTATATGTATTTTGTATATTTTATCACTAATTTCCAAAATGTTGCATTTTTGAAAATCAGCTTTAACTAACATTGTATAAATCCATATTCATTAAAACATGACATCAAATTATTACGTCTTTAATTTGTTGAGAATTAAATCTTCAACAAATTTGTTGAATACATTTTTAGTCAAAAGTAGCTAAGTACGAGTACATAATAATCAAGTAATTTTCGACATAAACAAATTCTAAATTTAATTTTAGAACACGGTTTAATTGGAGGGACAAGGTGAGGCTTTCAAAAACTTGTATTTATACTAAATTTGATTTATTGCGTCCGACCTACACAACAACCGAAGCCGAACCCGAAGCCTTAATAATTTAAAGAATTTCCGTTTAAGATTGACAAAAAGTGAAAAAAAATGATTTTTTGAAAATTTCTGTAATAAACAAACTAACGGGATAAAACAACTTTTCAAAAATAATAGCAAGTTAAACTATCTTCAATTTTAATATTTTATTGAATATTAGGTAAATTATTTAAAACAAAACAAGATGGCGACGTCAGCTGTCCGACACTTGTGCACTCATGGCGGTTCTACGAAAAACAAAATTGAATTTTTTTCGGCGCCTACCACGCCGCATGACAACCATAAACTAAACCTTCGGCTTCAGCCAAAACTTCGGCCTATTTTGGCCAAAGCCTAAGGTTTAAGCGATTGAAGTTTTTCAGCCAAATTTGGCCGAAGCCGGAATTTTGGACGGACACCTTTGATTTCCAGCACTTCCTGAATAATTTAACAAAACAATGTGCTTTTAACTAGAAAGGCTTTGTAAAAAGCCCATTGGTTACATCATTGGCAAAATTCCCTCATGAGTTTAAGGGTTACATTACTTGAAAATTGTCTCCTTTCGGATGATTTTTCCAGATATGGAACTGAAATTAGAAATAGTGAATGATACTTCATTATGAATTTGGTTCATTTTGTAGAATCGTTGTATTATTTTTTGAAGTTGCCCGTACATTTTTTTCTGGTTTTTTTTTTTAATTACTTAAAATATGTACTTTAGTTTCAATAACCAAACTCAAACTTTGTCAAAAAAAACTTCGCCTGAAATGGGAAAGTTGGAGATGAAAACAAATGCAAATGTATTTCGAAAATATTTCAAAAATGTTGCTTATGTTTTTGATGTCGCTGAAATGAAGTTCTCAAATATTTTGAATTTTATTTTCACAAAAAATCAATTCTGGCAACTGGTATATGTATATTTAACCTTTTTCACCAAAACGAAAAGTGAATAGGTAAGCATATACTCGTATGTATGTACAATGTACATACCAGGTACTGCAAAAATGCAAATCATGATAAAAGTAACCTTTTCAAATGTTTAACACATTGTGCAAAAAAATCATCAACATAATTTATTTTATTTAAAAAAAAAACCCTCCATTACCGAGAAAACGTTTCATATCATCAAAAAAGACAAAATATGGTGCAATATCAACAGACACTTTCCGAAGGGGAAAGAAACAGTAGGTACCTACCTACTAGTTGTTGTTTTTATTTTGTTAAGAACATAAACCTGTCAGCCTACGTAATGGTACATACATTTTATGATGGGGTATCTTTATTTTAATTTTTATGCAAGACGAGAAAAATTGCAAACAAACAAAAGCCGAGTTTTGTATAGAAAAAAAAATCAAAGGATATCTCTCAGGCGAAAAGGAATTTCAAGGTTTTCTAAACAGGAACAGCACAATGCATAGAGAAAGAGAGACAAAGACAAGTACAACTAGAGAAAAATAACAAAAATGAAAAAAAAAAACTGAAATAAATAAAGACGGGGAAAACAAGCAATATGCTATCAAAAACAAGACAATACCAACAACAACAGCACAAAAATCCTAGTATTTCTCTGGGGGCAGATTTTCATAAAAGAAAAACTTCCAACCAGTATCTTGTTTTTCGCTCTCTCTCTCTCTCTCTCTCTCTGTTTTCAACATTTAAAGGGTGTTTCAGCAACAAACAACAACGCAAAATCTTGAACTGTGAATTAATGTGAGAGAAACAATTTTTGACATTAGATACCTACTAATGTCGTAATATAATAATACGATGTTGTGTCGTTTTTATTTGGCAATCTGGAATCCTTCTGGCCTATTCTGAGTGTTCACTTGGAAGCAATCAGGCATTCATATGCACTCAAACGTCAAAATCGACTGTTGTCATTTTTACTTGCGACATAGGTACTATAGGGCAAGTTTTGCATTTGGAAAAAAATCGAACTGGAGATTTTATTCAAAGTTGACATTACGATGATAGAGAACACCAAAAAAGTGGGTCCGGCAATTCCGTCTGTCTGTCTGACTGTAGAGCGATCTACAGCCTAAACGGCTGAACCGATTTTGTCCAAACTTGGTTTTTGAATCGTTATTTTAGCCCCAAAAATAACGGTACTTGCCATACAAATTTTTCTACCGTCTTAAGTCTGTATTTTGGCCGAAAAAAAAATTAAAAATAGTTTGTTATCAACGGTACCTGTCATACACCATTTTATTGATTTTCTACTTTCTCATAAACGGCTCAACCGATTTCGATCAAAATTTTTACACAGGATCTCCTTTGAGTTCTAAATAATACTGCATTTCAAAATGTTCGAAAAATAGTTTGTTTTTTTTTGGATTTTTGAAAAAAAAATATTTTTTTTTTTTTGAAAATTCAATATTTCGAAAACAGGTGGACGGTTTTTTCTGATTTTTTTTTAATTTATATTATTAAATATTTAAAATTTTCATATCAATTTTTTTTTAGAAATTGTTATATATAAAAATTAAGTGAAAAACGATTTTAAAAATACATATTTAGTGATCAAACATAGGAGCAAGTACGTGCGATCCAGTCGTGCATTTTATTGTGTAACATAATTGTTCAACAAATATTTTTTGTTAATTATTTTCACACATACAATTGTTTTCACATATGTATGTAACCACACCAACTTTAGAATCGTCAGAATCAAAAAAAAAGTTTTCAATTAAGATTCCGGATCAGAGAGATTCTTGGCGCCAGCAATTGAAATCTTTCAAATCTTTTTAAGAATTTTATATTTTTTATGGCCATTAGATTTTGTTGAAAAAAGAATTGCCATTTAATATCTGAGAGACTACGAATTAGATCAGTTATATGAAAAGGAATTTGAGATGGTCCTTGTACGAGTAAGTGTTAAATATCCAAAATTAGATCCTTAGTTAGAACTTCAGGAACGCAATTTGCTTTTAGTAATTTAAATAAAACACTGATTATTCTTAATGATACGTCATTTGTTGCAGCTTAGCGAATAAAAGGACACAGTTTGTTACGTATATTTATTTATAGTAAACACTTCTCATCCAATATAATTCCGAAATATCCAAGAATTAAAAAAAATCATCATTCTGCATCATCAGCATCATTCTGTATCTCAAAACTTACGCCCAGAATTAGTGTAATTCAGAAAAATTGTATGTTTTGCAATTTACTTATCATCAGCTGTCGGGGGTGGGCGTGGCGCGATAGCTGTTTGCTCTCCTGTCAACCTCGTGGTTGCAGGTTCGATTCCTGCCGTTGGCTATGTCTTCTTATATTCCATTAAAAAACAATTCTAAAAGTTGTCATAAAATAAGTTACTGCTTTGCTCATTACATGCAGTTTAGAAATAACACTAACAACATGTGATTGAGTAAACTAGCATACCCATAAAATATGACAACGAAATAAATAAAATAATGCGAATTATAAGGGACGTAAATAAATAAGACACGGTAATTCTCTACGCATTAGTTCAGCCGCCATCCCTGGAGATAAATCTGAGACAGCAACCAGCTCTAGTCTCAGAACATCGCGCCACACATCTTTCCTATCCAAACGAAGAATAAACAAATTACTATTACAAACAATTTTGAAATGCACAACGATCGACTTAGATTATTTTAAAAGTAAAAATATTTTGTACTATTCAAAATATGATTTCAAAACTAAATTATAGAATTCTGAATGTGTTTCGGTACATATTCGGTTCTCCACATAATTGCAGTGAAGCAAAAAATTATTCAATAAAGAGTTTTAAAGGCTTTGTCGGAAAAAAAATGTTTTTAGCAGAAATCCACATTATTGAAACACCCTTTAATACATAGTCCAAAGGAACAAGGATTAATTTCCTTGAACATTTTATATTGTAGATACGTAGATAGTCTTTAAATTGCACAACACATATATATATATACGTACAAAATAAAAAAAAAAAACATGTGCGACACGTGCGCACTACGAATATTATATAGGTATGTACTTCAGCAATGTAGTAGTTGTGGTTTGGTTATAGAGCAATGCTCTTCTTCGTCGTCGTCGTCGTCGTCGTGACCATGGTAAAGTGTGGAGAGTTTGACGTAATTTTACAAAATCCATAATGAAGTTTCAAAAACTACATATTAATGGTGTACCTACCCCTATACCTACTAAACAAATTATCCTTAAATTTGTATTAAAGTTTATTTCACTGATGCAAACACTCTTGTTATTGAATATTCTTTTACGGAAAGTAAATAAACATGCATAAATTCCAAAATGTCTGTAAAAGCTTACGCTCGAAATTTAGGGGTAGTTATTAGGTGGTTCTACAACATCTTCATTGTCTGTGTATAAAAATTCAATGTGTCCACTTCATGTATCTACTACCTAGTTGATTATAAAGGTATTATTAGGTACAACATTGGGCAATATTAGAAAGGCGAAGTTCGTTCGAAAATTTGGGGCATCGCATAAAAGCTGCACAATCGATATAATTGAGAAAAGTTCGAGGAAGGAGCACACAAACTACTCTATTCACATCCAGCAAAGTCTATGCATTTATTTGTGCGTGGAATGCAAAATCGTACCTACATAATGTACATATTTATGTATGTACAATATGCACTTCTTGTATAAAAGACTTCCTGCAAACGCAATTTCAATATTTGTACATACATACAGACATATGTAGGTATATGCAATACTAATACAACTACATATCTATATAACTCTGTAAGAATTTAAATAGATTTAAAACGACGAAATCCAAATCCCTGTACACTTTGAATTTAGCATGAAAATTTCACTGTTTTTCCCCCGAAAATTTCTTTTCGTTTTTCACTCACTTTTTTGTTTGCACATTTATAAACTTTTTCTAGCTTTTTTTTTCGTAAATTTCTTTCTTTTCGTTTCGAATTCGTTTTTCTCCGATGTCAGCTTCCCATTTGTAATTTTTTTTTTGTTCCTTTTTATTAGATGAAATAACACGGCACTTGAAACTTTTTATCGAACTCTTTTTTTTTTTTTTTTATTTGATTAAAATAAAGATCTATAAATCATTATTTTTTGTTTAAAAAGGTTACATAGTTTTTTTTTTAATTTAAATAAAAAAATATTCCTGCCCGACTTCCATTTTTATTTGTTGGGTATACAATTTGTCCGTGCTTCTATTCCAAGTTGATATACATGGGAGAGCGTACGAATTGATACTGGGCCACGAGCGTTTCAGGGTTGATTTTGGCACGTTTGGGAAAAAAAGCTCCCGGATACTCAACCAATCTTCTAGTGCGCTGTTGCCTTTTTCGTTGAACGATGCACAACCATACAGTAGCCTGCAAAAATATTTGGACTTTCCATGTTCGGAAGGAAGTATGTAGATTTTGTTTGAATGAAAAATGTTTTCCATTCAGTGGGAAACCATTAATTACGTTAATTTTGTTTTATTTGAAAATTAAATCAAAAAGAAAGCGCTTGAGTCAATAGATTTTCCATTATAAGAGATAAGATGAGTAAATCATTTAACATTTTTTTGCAATCATTTTTACTTGCACTGTAACTCAAAATTTAAAACATAAAATTTAATTCCCTACGCGTCATTAAAACCGTCATTAGAATAGTGCAATAAACATAAAATAGACGGAGATGCGAGTAATTATTCATGATGGACAGATTGCAATAAATCCCAGCCCAATATTGCATTATCCCTAGTTACGCTGGCACTTGCGCAATGCGGAGGTCATTCCACTTTGAGTTTAAGACCTCATTCATTCGATTTGGAACGTTATTGCTGAATCACAATCATGTATGTAAAAGTTCAACTATTATTTCGAGTTAATAAATATTATAGTTGATTTAAATTTAAATATGAACTTGGTGTCAAGTTCTGGCACTTTATTTACAGGAATAATCTCAGGAGATTTTAGACACCCATCTATTTTCAGTACTAATGTCAGAAGTCAGAAAAGTCAAATTCTGAATATTTGCTATGGTTACCAAGCAAAGGCCCTTACCAAATTCCAACTTTTTAGCATAAGTGATTTTTGAGATATATTGCCTCAAAAATCACAAAAACCGTATCTGACGTTACGTCCTCAAAAGTCACTGTCTGGTGTGCCGTGGTTTGGTAAAAATTATAAACGTCACAATAAATATAAACACTGAAAAAAAAACGATTAGGTCCACTTTTACATTCACTGGTTAGTATGATCGTGAAAATGGTTTGACACGAATTTTAGGGTCTACGTCATCCATTAACAAAATTTGACATTTTCTGACTAGACAATAAGCTATATTTTGAAATATTCAAAATGAATTTTTGCCAAATTTCGGGGAAAAGACTCAAAAGTATCACCCTTTTCCGGAGATGAAATTAAATCTGAAAATTTCCAATTTTTGGTATAACAAAATTGCGTTTTTTTAGAAGAAATTTTAATAATATTTCATTGAAATTCGACGGTTTATGTCTTGCACGTCTTTTAAGTGCTCTATCGATACCACACATTCATGTACTGCTAATGAGTGCGTAATTATTACTTAATAATAGATATGCACTGTCTTGCTCCTTATATGCCATAAGTTTCAATTGTAGAGCTTTGGTAGGGAGCGCTACTCAAGTTTTAGTTAGTTCATTTTTACGCAATTTGACAGCAGCTGACACAAAGCCACTCAAACATCATTTATTAAAGTAGGTTTGATCTAGCAAATTTGCACGAATAAGCTAACTTTAACTTTTACTGAAAGTGGAAGAGCGCACCCTACATATGCTTATTAATATGATTAAAGCAACAAAAATAAATAAAAGGTACTATTAGTCTAGCTCGTTGCGTTCGTAATTTTTATTTCCAGTACGTGAATAGGTGTGAAACAATTTTTTAAGAAAACAACATACTTAACCAAAAATTATTGATTTTTGACTGCTTTCAGTTAACCTATCTGAATCGCTCACAAATATATTCGTATAGCTTAGTATTGGAGATAATTAAGATAATAAAGACGAACAAAGACTTCGATATTGATGAAAGTCATCGGAACTATCAAATAAACATACTCGAATAAATGTTACAAATCTATCCAAAGCAGACTTTTATTTTGGCTTTTACCGAAAAGGTTGTTGTATTTGTACCATGACTTTTGACTTTGTTGGATTGATCTACAGATTACAATGCTTGCAATAGTCTTCGATTCTATTGATCATAAGTTGAAGCATGTTCGGTGTTACGGCAAGCAGTACTAAAGGGTTTTCCAATAAGAGGTGTTATTTTGATATTCAAAAAAAAGAAATGCGTTGTTGAAGCGTGTATCGTTCCATTTTTATTAATAGCGTAGTTTCTACTTGTCAAATGTCAAAAAATGACAGCTTCAAAAGTGACAGCTACCGAAATAGCGGGCTATTCAAAATAACACCTCCTTATTGGAAAACCCTGGAAAACCCTTGGGTTTTCCAATAAGAGGTGTTATTTTGATATTCAAAAAAAAGAAATGTGTTGTTGAAGCGTGTATCGTTCCATTTTTATTAATAGCGTAGTTTCTACTTGTCAAATGTCAAAAAATGACAGCTTCAAAAGTGACAGCTACCGAATTAGCGGGCTATTCAAAATAACACCTCTTATTGGAAAACCCCTTATGTCGTTTGCAACCATTAAACCTTTCATAGCCACTTGGTTGAAATGGCAGTAATGAAAAAGATCATCGAGGAAAAGGCTAAAGAAAAGTGGACTGAGCTGGCATCCCTGTATGACTCCCAAATCAGTGTTGAACCATTCTGACATGGAAGTTCTGTTCCATACTGTTGTTTTGTTATTGTTTTACATACTTTTTATTACATTAAGCATTTTTGAAGATATGACAATATTGCTAAGCTTTAGAAAAAGAGCTCTTCAAATCTGCAGCTGACAGCTACGTTTCTTTCCGAGTGCATGGAAAACAGCATTTGTCCAGCCTGTTCTTAAAGAAGGCGACTTTTCTTCACACTCAAACTACCGCCCAATTGCACTTACGTCCTTTCTTTCCAAGGTCATGGAAACGCCGATTAATTATCATCTTAGAAATATCTTGAAGATCGAAAGCTCTTTAATGACCGGCAGTATGGCTTTCGTAGCAATAGGTCCACTGGTGATCTGATGGAGATCTTACAGTACAGTGACACAATCTTTACATCGTTTTGGAGAAAGTAAGATTATTGCGCTTGATATTTAAAAAGCATTTGATAGAGTTTGACATCAAGCTCTCTTAGCGTAGATTTGGTATCGATGAATATCTTCTTCGTTGGATTAGAAATTACCTTTCGGGCCGTTTAATACAAGCTGTATTGGAAGGTTTCAAGTCTGATATTCAGAAAATAAATGCTAGTGTGCCCTAGGGCTCCGTATTGTCTCCGAACCTTTTTCTCATTTTTATCAATGATCTCTTATCTGGAACTTTTAATTCACTTAATTGTTTTGCTGCCGATAGTACTCTCAGCTTTTGATATTCGTTTTCAGATTCACCTATTTGTTCTTCGGATGTGGGACTGCAACGGCTGCGTATGATATGCTCATTAAATTCTGATCTTGACAGGATTGTCCAATAGGAATAAAAAACCGCGTAGAATTTAATGCTTCAAAAACTCAGTGCTGTCTTCTGTAGTTAAGGCAGAACCCATGAGCGGTATTTGCATCGAAGAAATCGATCAGCTTTCAGTCCTTGGCATGTGCATCACAGACCACCTCTTGTGGAATGAACACATATTTGATACCAAAAATGCTGCAAAGTGTTTGGGCTTTCTTCAGAGATGCAAGAAATTCTTCTGCCCGTCTGATTTGGCTGTAGTCTATAATCGTCCAAAACTGAAGTATAAATCTCACATTAAGACAGGAGCTTCCAAGACTCATTTGAATCTCTTGGATAGAATTCAAAATAGAGCTCTTAGCATGATAAGCGATAGCACTATAGTGGAATTATAAACAATGTTCAAGCGAAATGGTCAGTTGCATTCCTCCCCTTAAATTTTTTAACCGTAATACTCGCGCTTCCAGGAATGCTCATCACTTTACCCTTGAGCCCAACTTCGGACGTACTGTCATGTACAGAGAATATTTCTTTAGCCGTACAACGCGAATGTGGAATGCTTACTCTATGTTCCCCTCCTATTTTTATATTCAGAAATTCAAAACCAATGTGCATCGGTATCTCCTATTACATCCTGTCCTACTTTACTAACGCTCGTACTGGCAATTTTAAATGTAGTCAAAACCCCTTTAGTGTGCGCATACGTATAAGAAAAACTCTTTTGTCCAGTGTCAAGTGCAATTCTCAAAGTCATACCGTTTTCCATTTAGATTAATTACTAATAATATTGTGATTCAGAGCTTTACAGATCCTCACAAGTGAGTTAATGATTTCAATTCCCACGGGGGTCTTTAAAGACTACATATTTCGAAATCAAGTATATACATTAGTTATGATTATAAATAATTCCTTAAGAAATAGTGTTCCAAAATTTGGTAACAACTTATGAACAATTTTAAAGAAAATATTGGCGTTATTCTGTATGACGAAAAATCTGTAAGTTAATCGAAATTTTAGAATGAACATAATTCTTTACTTGTATTTTATTATTCTGTAAATGTAACAAATATTAATTCTGTATTCGAAAAGTGACAATAATTCCTATCATCACTTTTGACGCTATATGCTTTTAGCGAAAATCTGAGGCAATAACTTCGTACAATATTGTTTTTCAAAATTCTGAAATTTTGTATCAACTTTTTTTAATTTTGAAAAGCGAAAATCAAATTTATGTCTGAGACTAACCCAAAACATTTTTATATAAAAATAATAAATTTTTGTTTTCATTATTTAAAAGTCGTTTAAAAATGAATATTATTCGTTCGAATGTCGAAATATTCCAATGAATAGATATATTCTATCGCATTAGCTATTCGTTCGAATTTCAAAATAAGGCTGACTATTTGAAATTTAGTAAGTAAGTATACAAGAAATTAAAGTTCGGTGAAAATGTAGTATTACTAGAAATAAACAAGTATTATAAGATCTGTTCGTGTACTCAATAATACACAAACAAATGAATTGATAGAACTATGAGCTAAAAAGGGTGAATTTTGAAAGTAAGTGAAACCGCGAAAAAAAACTTGGGAAATACACAAACTTGATTTTTAAAACTTGAAAAAAGTGGACTTGAATAAACGTCAAGATAGGGATCAAATTTAATAATATTTTATTTCAAATTACACACGGTATTATTTTGACATTGTAAACATTTCGTAAAACGTTTGTTCAAAATTTAGACATTTTTAGTTTTTTCCTGCTCAACAGCACACACATTTTAAAGTTTCGGAAAGAAGAGTTTCCAACAAATTTCGCGATTTTTGATGGAAAAGAATGTGTTAAACCACTTTGTGAGATAAATTATGTACTAAAAAGAACCCCGTTCCTTTGGTGGTGGCTAAGTACTAGTGAGTGAGTATATGATAACAGAAATCTAGTACTATCATCCACACATGAAGTCATGCCCGAGCATAGGAGTTATGCAATTAAAAAGCACACAAGGGCGCCTGATAATGTTGAGAGATTTTTCATTCAAATTTGCCTTCATATTTTGTTATTTTTACTTGCGATTGTAGATACCAATCCCCCAATTCCGTCTGTTAGTCTGTCTGCCTGTTCTTGAGTCTACAGCCTAAGTGCTTTGATAGATTTGCTTCAACTTGGTACATATTGTTTTTATGCCCACACGTTTTTTTTCATTTTTTTAAGACGACAAATAACAGAACATTTTTTTTGGTCAAAAATAAAAATCTTATTTGTCTCAAAAACGGCTCCAACGATTTTTATTATTTTTTTTGATAATTTTTTTTATGGAAAAAAATTGTCATTTTTGGTACCTCCATTTTTTTAGTTTTCGACTTTCTAGGAAACAGTTAATTTGATTTTTTTTAATTGTTTTACGCAGAAGCTCCTAGAAAGTTTAAACACTATTGTCTGTATACCAAAATTTTTCCAAAAATTTTTTTTTTGGAAATTATTTCTTATTTTCAAATTATCTTGAATAGTTAAAAAACTTATTTTTCTAACATAAAAAACAAACGGTACCTCCCATACAAATGTTAAAAAACGGTTAAGAAAAAAATGTATTTCTCGAAATCGGCTCAGTTAGTTTTCGACTATCTAAATGGTTCAACGGATTTCGATCAAAATTTTTCTACAAGACGTCCCTTAAATTCCAAATATTTTCCTAACGCTCGCACTGTGCTTGTTAATTTTAAGGGTAGTCAAACTCCTTTTAGTGCGCGCATCCGCGCAAAAAAAAATGATAGAAAAATTCGTGTTAACGCAGGGGTAAACGATCACACATTGACAGCATTTTTCTTTGACAATCATAAGACGTGGCAGAATTAGCAACAGATTATGGCGTCATTTTATATCAGATTACATTGACCGTGGTAATTCTAGCTTTACAGTGCTTTAACTTCTTGGAGGTTTTTTTACTTCTTGGAGTCTGTAGATTTGAACTACCTATGTATGTGAATTTTGTTGAAATAAAAAATATATTTGAAATCTCTGAAAAATGAGTAAAGAGTTGGAACTTAACGGTACTATTTTTCTTATTTGAAGTAATTTTGTTTCTCTTGAAAAATTGATTTTCTTTACACAGCATTGTATTTCTTGTTTTTGTTGTTTATTGGAATTTATTTTTAGTAGTTTTGAATTTTAAGAGTTATTTATTCTAAGAAAGAGAATTGTGTTCTCTTTAAATGAAAAAGCTTAACGAATATGCTTTGAAAAAGCCTGATATGTCCCAGATTCGAAAACTACACCTTTTCTTACTTATGGATATAGTTGTTGGTATGGTATGCCCGTGCATAGATGAAGGTATATGAAGGCAGTAGGTACATATATCCTATGCCTTATGTTGTAGAAAAACAAATCGAACGCAACGAAACAGCAGCAGCCGACAACGACAACGACAATGACGACGAAAAGCAAGCAGCACGTATCGGATAAATTGTATTTAGGTCATGAGTGAAACAAACTTGCTGCGCGTCTTGGGAGAGGACATCGTAAAGCCCTTCTTGCCCTTTCATGCATTCACATACGAAATACAATACATAATATACAAATTATGTCGACGTCCTGTTTAATTTAATTTAAGTTTTTTTTTTCATTTTTTTTTTACCTTAATACACACCCTTAAGCACAGAAGGATCTCTTGAAAGGGGTTTAATGCGTTTTAGAATAAAACCGGAAATGTTTACTGATTTAAATTTGAATATACGTACATAGTTGAGAAATTTCTTTAAAAAAAAAACAACATTTACGCATATTTTGAATTGAATTTTTTTTTTGTTTGTATGATGGAAAAAGACCGTGGTTTTTATACGACCGTACACTTTAATCAGTCAAGGCAATGTTGTTATTGATTTTCAACATTCTCTTGTTCACAAAACAACGAACAAAAACAACAGCATGTATACTCTTTCATATGGTGGAGTGGTGTGCATTGTAGGTATATCGTATTTATGTAATGGAACGGTCGTCGGTAGTCCTGTGATGCTCAGGTATGTCAAGGCATGTGGCATCTTTGTACATATGTATTCTAAATAATGATACATGATTTATATATATGAATATCATATGTACGAGCATGGGGTATCGTGTTTTTGTCAATAAATTCACCTTAATTAATGCTTTGCTCATATGTCATCGTCACAAATTATCAAATCGTAATGTACACGAAAAATCGTTTTTGCTCAAATCACTGTTAGTCCAGTCGCTTTGTCAAAAAAAAAGAGCTTAAATAGAAAAAATTGATTCGTACAATTTTCTTTCACAGTTCGTTAGGGGGGTCATAAGTAGTCTAAATCTCGGTTTTAGGGAAAATCGCGCTGGAGCTTCAGCCGCCATTTTGTATTTAATGAACATTTTAATTTGGGCAATAACTTCGCCATTTTTTATTTTTAACAAAAATAATATAAGTAAAACTTGTAGGAAATTTAATTTTCTACAACTTTAGTCTTAATGTTTTTTTTATTCAAAAAAGTTACCGTTCACGAGATATTAATTAATTACCTAGTTAGGAAATACTTTGCAACACACTTTTCGATGCAAGGAGTAGTTTGCGGCATATGTCACATATCCTTCGAACTCTACTGTGACATATTGGGTATCTTAGTTGATTTTTAATTTTTTTTTTAGAAATATCCGCCTTCAATGTGAAAGTATTATTTGGTGCTTTTGTTGACGGACCTGAACATATATAAGTCTTTGATATGGCCCTGATAAATAGATATAGATTGCGATTTTCTTTGGCTTGCTAACAATTGATCGGCCAAGCATTTACCACATTTCTTTCTTGTATTGTCCACGAACCGTACCAGTTGCACGAAATCCTTTTTTTTAGAGTAAAGTAGCCGAAAGATCTGGGCTTGAGAAATAATTGTAAAAAAATACGCTGTCCTTAGTTAATCACCACTCGAGATCAGTGGTAAGCACTTATTTCTTGGACTTACATTTTTGGCACCACAATATAAGTCAAAGTTATAGCAATGTCCACAACTGCAAAGCATCCACTCCTTATAGACAAACCGAGCAGACTTTCTACGGATATACTGCTTTGCAGAATGATAGCCAAAGTATTTGACCATCGCATCATCAATCGAAAGCTTGTCTTGAAAAAAAAACCAAACCATTTTCATCAAAGGTCGAATCTTCACATTCTTATCAGCCTTATTGATGATTGATTTCTTTAGTGGAAAGTTTCGTCTACTTCAGTACAATAAACCACATGATTTGACCATTTTGGAGCATTACCCTGAGACTCACCTCTGGCTGAGCTTTCTTTCCTTAGATAAGCAAGTGGAATATCGTCTTTGCTTTCATATCCATTTGCCGACAGTGTACTAACATTTTACTATCGCAAGAACACAAAACTGCTTAAAACAAACAATGCACGACACAAAAGTTGACCAAATTATTTGAAAATGGCTTTCAACCTCAACGAAATTCTTCCGAATAACAAAAAGACAAGCTTTCAAATCGAAAGAAATTAAAATTAAAGCCTATTTTTCAAAAAAAAAAATATAACTGAAATTTTCAAAAATACTGTACTCAATTGAGTACAATGGCAGGTAATGTGTTAATGAAAAACTGTATGGGGCATGTGACCCCCTTCTGGGACTTTGAAATATTAATACGTACAATTTTCTCTTATAGTTTTTTGGGGGAACCATTAGTAGTCTAAAAATCTATTTTCGGGAAAATGCTGCTGGAGTTTTAGTCGCCATTTTGAATTTAATGAAGAATTGGTTATCTTTTATTATTCATATACAACCCTTTAGCGCAACATAGTGGAGGTTCAGTTGAAGTAGGGGCTTTTTTTTAAAAAACTCAAAACAGTTTTTAATTAATATCTCGCGAACGGCAACTTTGTTGAAAAAAAAATATTTAGACAAAAGTTTTAGAAAATTAAATTTCCTACAAGTTTTACCTTTATTTTTTGTGTCAGAAATCAAAAATGACATTAAATTCAAAATGGCGGCTAAAGCTCCAGCGCGATTTTCCTGAAAACCGAGATTTAGACTACTTATGACCCCCCTTAAAGAACTGTGAAAGAAAATTGTACGAGTTAATTTTTTCTATTTCAAATGTTTAACCCGACTGGGTCTACATAATATGTAACTTACATTCGTACATCAGGAATGCAATTCAGTGCAAAATGAAAGCAGAAGTTTTGATTATTTTCATGTATGGGTATTGTTCTTTTAAAATATCACGAGTGGTATGCAGCCAATGGCGAGTTCTGTTCAAAAAACGCTGCTTACTGCGAAAATCCATTTTCGGACAGATAATTTAACACTCGCCTTAAATTAGGAAAGTATAGATCTTTGCATAATTCACAATAATCGTACCCAAAAAAAATTCACCACTAGTGAGTGCAAGTGCAAACTTCGAGAATCCCCAAGTCCATAGTCCCGAATGGACAAAATCCTGAATGCCAGAATTCTCGTAAGTAAATCGTTACATTTTCCCACAGCAGTTTCTGTGAAATCAAATGGCACAGGCACGGTATTTCCCAGCCAAGATCTGGCACTGCACTAAACCCTTTTTCCAGGACCAAACTCAGACGATTTTGATGAAATTTTGTACAGCGGTAGGGCTCAAAGTGCAGGCAAAGGCAAAATTTTTAAATTTAAGATTTTACATTTAGGGGCGTGGCAACCGCTCATGTGCATAGAATTTATACTAATTATAAGGCGCACATAATTGTCGTAGAATGATGAAATTTTGTAGAGCGATACGACTTGACATGAAGGAAAAATTAAAATTAGAGATTTTACATTCAGTGGGCGTGGCAACCACTCATTTTCACAGAATTAATATTATATATATAAAGAGCACTTCCGATTGGTGCACGATTGTAGAGCAGTCAGCTTTCAGGTGTATACAAAAAAAAAGTCCTTCCATATACTACTTATCAATTATTATCATTTCAATGGAGCACTTCTATCTTATGAAAATTGGTAGACGGTTACTTGTAGTACATACAAAAGGCATAAATTAAAAACTTACGTTTCCTTATGAGGCCCTCATCGAGTGTTTATTCCACCCACTTCTCCTGATAAAATTAATCTTTGCAAAAAGTAGTGAAATCACAAAGTTCTTCTATGTATATAAAGGTGTTTTCATTAAGGACGGTTCGATTATATGATATATTGATATATGAGATATCAATAAGGTTTTATCTTTATTTGAGAGCCCTATTAATGACATTATGTGTAAAATATAACATCGTTCAAACGGCCGCCGCGTCTTCGCTGGGTGGCGCGCATTCGAAAGTTTACAGTTTTCGATGAATTTGGCGCATAAACCAGGCTGAAGTTGGCCGAGGTCATCGATTATGTTGCCGTGGTTTGCGACTTATTCGCATAGACGTGCGACTTAAGGAAGCCCAACAAGAAAAAGTCTAAAGGGGTTAAATCGCACGATCTTGGTGCGATTCACGTCGCCTCGGCGCGAGATAACCATGCCATGAAACCGCTCGGGCAGAATATCGATTGTGTCTTGAGTTGTGTGGCACGTAGCGCCATCGTGTTGAAACCATATGTCTTCGGTGTACATATCATCCAATTCAAGCCACAAGTTGGTAATCATCGACCTATAGCGATCGCCGTTGATGCTTATGGCATTGGCACCTCGTGAATCTCGCGTGGATTGGTTTCGTCCCAAATTCGGCAATTTTACTTATTTACTTAACCATTCATTCATCAAAAAATGGGCCTCATCGCTAAAGAGGTGCAACGCGCGCACTACTAGAGAACACCCTTTTTGATAATAAAGTTTTATCATTTGCACGTGTTGCTCGACTCTGTAACTTGCCATGATGATTTGCCTTTAGTGACTGATTAAAAGACGATATTTTTACAAAAAGTAAAAGAAACAATATGGACGCCACGAGCTGTCAAAATCAACCCGTCCCTATTGGAAAACCCTTTACAAAAACCTTTGCGTAATAAGTCAGCCGTGAAAAGTATATTTTAGTATTAAATAGGTCGTCTAACTTTAAAAGCAAGGGCGCAAAATTTTAAACAGTCCTCGTTTAGAGAATAAACCCAACTCTAGTTAAATCAGTCGTTTAGTTGCCAGACCGGGCTAGCTGGAGAGGTTTGCTGGTTGAGGACGTGATCCATCCTGGATTGTAAGCGCCATCTATAGTAAAGTAAATTAAGTTGCCAGACCTTGTCTAACTTTGTCTTAATTTTAAACACACTAAACAACTCTTCTAATTAAAGTAGATCTTTAGAGCTACGTTAATTTATCTTATGTTGAGAACACAACTTATTTTGACAGATAGAGTAATTGAACAGAACGAAAATTAAACATAAGCACAAGAACACAAAAAACATATTCATAAATGTATAGAAGCTCAGGTTTCAGGTAAGATTTTTAAAATTTCAGATAAAGATTTTCATTATAATTGGTTTCGGATAAAGAAAGAAATTTCAACAGACCCAATCAAGTGAGGCCTGCAGTTGATTACTCTTATACTCATAAAGGGTGATTTTTTTGCTACTTGGTTTTTGACGTTTATATTTTTGACAGATCACACATGACAAATTCCACGAACATTTGACATTTCGATTCAGTATTATTTGCCATTTCATCATGAATAGACTTACGCCTGAACAACGTTTGCAAATTATTGAAATTTATTATCAAAATTCATGCTCTGTGAAAAATGTGTTTCGGAAGCTACGTCCGTTTCAACGACGAGGCTCATTTTTGGCTAAATGGATACGTGAATAAGCAGAATTGCCGTATTTGGAGTGAAGAGCAGCCAGAGGCAATTCAGCAGCTACCAATGCATCCCGAAAAATGCACTGTTTGGTGCGGTTTATGGGCAGGCGGCATCATTGGGCCGTACTTCTTCAAGGACGATGAAGGCCGCAGGGTTACGGTCAATGGAGAAAGGTACCGTTCGATGATAACAGATTTTTTTTTGCCGAAAATGCAAGAATTGAACTCGGTCGACATGTGGTTCCAACAGGACGGTGCGACATGCCACACTGCACGCGAAACCATGCATCAATTGAGAGGCGAATTTGGTGAGCAGTTGATCTCACGTTTTGGCGCAGTCAATTGGCCACCAAGATCATGTGATTTGACCCCGTTAGACTATTTTTTGTGGGGCTATGTTAAGTCTATTGTCTATGGGGACAAGCCAAACACGATTGCTGCCTTGGAAGCCAACATTGAACGCGTCATTGGTGAGATTCCGGCCGAAATGGTTGAAAAAGTTTGCCAAAATTGGACCTTCAGAATGGACCACCTGAAGCGTAGCGGCGGGCAACATTTAAGTGAAGTTATTTTTAAAAAGTAAATGGCAGAAATTGATTTATCGATCCAAATAAAAATTTCATTCACTTTTTACAAGTTTCTGTTTTTTTTTGAATTTTCAAAAACCAAGCTCTTAAAAAATCACCGTTTATTAGCTTCAGCAACTCTCGTTATTATCACTTTTGTGACACACTACTTTCCCCGAAGTTGGTTGCGTAAAGTTCGTTTTGCTTATCTGTATCGTCTTCCACCTAAAGTGCGTCTTCTAACCAGCGAAGAATACTACGAACAAAGCGTTAAGGAAACAACGAAAACGCTCTAGGAGTTTCGTAGTTTTTGCAGCAGCTCTGAATGCAAACAATGGCGAGTTATGAAAAAATTAACCCCTTCCATTTGTTGAAGAGGAATCACACATTCGCGACGCAGAAATTCTCCAATACCAGAGCTCACGGAAGGCCAACTGATCGTCATAGGTCCGACCATATCGCAGAGAGAATATGATCAGTGAGGACGATAACGACCCAGGATATCCTTTAACATCAATGTTAAATAATTTAATGACATCGTCTAGGAATGCTATTAATGGTCGGCGGGCCTATGCCGATTGCAAGCAATAATCACCGAATGGGTTGATTTAAGCGAAGAAGACTAGAATTAAATAATTATGTATTCATGTTTTTATTAATTATTAGTATTTTTTCATCGAGTAGATAGATTTCACATTGTTCATCAAGAAAAAACAAATAAGTTGACGATTTTATATTACTAAAATACAAACAAATTTATGTATGTACTAGTACTTGTTTTTTTTTTATATTCTAATTAAATTGAAGTCAAATCGTTATCTTGAATAAAATTCAAGGTTCTCAAAGTTCTGCGAAAGGATTTGATCGAACTTTATTAATTTTTGGCTTTCTAAAAAGCTGAAAATCTTTAAAAATAGTAGCGGGTTTTCCAATAAGAGGTGTTATTTTGAATAGCCCGCTATTTCGGTAGCTGTCACTTTTGAAGCTGTCATTTTTTGACATTTGACAAGTGGAAACTACGCTATTAATAAAAATGGAACGATACACGCTTCAACAACGCATTGAAATTATTAAAATTCACTATAAAAATGGTGAAAATTTGGCAGAGACGGTTCGTAAAACTAAAACATTTTTGGGTCGTCGTGAAGCACCTTGTCGGACCGCAATACAGAAATTGGTGGACAAATTCGAGCTGTTGGGACAAGTTAGTGATGTGAAGAATAAAACCCGTGCACGTCGCTCAACAACTGAGAATATTGCTGTTGTAGCCCAAAGTGTTGAAGAAAACCCAGGTTTGTCCATTCCTCGTCGTTCTTTGGAATTAGGCATTCCACAAACGTCATTACACCGTATTTTGCATAAAGACTTGGGTCTTAAGGCTTATAAAGTTCAGTTAACACAAGAACTCAAGCCGGCTAATCATCAACAACGTCGTGTCTTTGCTGATTGGGTCCTTGAAATGCATGAAAATGAACCGGAATTTCATCGAAAAATCATCTTGACTGATGAGGCCCATTTCCACCTCGGAGGCTACGTCAACAAGCAAAACTGTCGCATCTGGGGCTCGGAAAACCCAAGAGTTATTGTTGAAAAGCCTCTCCATCCTTAACGCGTGACTGTTTGGTGCGGTTTATGGTCCCGCGGGGTCATTGGACCTTACTTTTTCGAAAATGAGGCAGGAGCAACAGTTACGGTCAATGGATTGCGCTATCGAGAGATGATTAATGATTTTTTATGGCCTGAATTGGATGTATTGATCTGGACAACGTTTACTTTCAACAAGACGGCGCTACGTGCCACACAAGCAATGAAACCATCGATCTTTTACGGGAAAAGTTTCCGGACCGTGTTATCTCTCGAAGAGGTGATCACAATTGGCCACCGAGATCTTGTGATTTAACACCTTGCGACTTCTTCCTTTGGGGCCACGTGAAAGATAAGGTCTACGCCAACAGCCCAGCGTCGATTCAAGACCTCAAAGATGAAATTCGTGAGGCTATCGAGGACATAGGGCAGCCACTTTGCGATTTGGATATGGAAAGTTTCATGAAAAGGATATGGTCCTGTAAGCGTGGTCTTGGCGGCCATTTGGCTGATGTTGTGTTCCATTATTAACGGCATACCTTCCTCTTTATAATGAAATAAACATCCGATCATTTATCTCCAAAAATGCCATTTTTCTTTGAATATCAAAATAACACCTCTTATTGGAAAACCCTTTATAATCTTCAAAAAGCATTTTGCTTTCATTTTTTGTTATGAAATGTCAAACGTTTACTGAAAAAGTATAGTTTAAGAAAGATACGAGGGGCGTTCAATATATTCTCGGTATCGGGGTGAAGCTGTGGTTATATATACAAATTGACTTATTTATCAAGTAATACTATTATTTTAGTGCATTCATGTAAATCTTCATATAAATGTGATAATTAACTCGCGTTTTATCTCTAGTTAAACAGAATCATAATGGCAACTGAGACAATGATGGTGAAAATTGAGCATCGCGCTGTAATTAAATTTCTCACTAAGCAAGGAAAAGGTCAAAAAACTATTCATGAAGAGATGGTGGCTGTTTACAGGGTTCCGCACCTTCATTACCAACTGTGCAAAAGTGGTCAAGTGAGTTCAAGAGAGGCAGAGGGAGCATTGAAGACGACCCCCGCTCCGGCGCCCCGGCTACTGCTTGTACGGGAGAAAGCATCAAAGAAGTCGAAAAACTTGTTCTTGAGGATGTCCGAATAAAGGTGAAAATGATGGCAGAGATCACCAAGCTTTCAACTGGTACCATTCACACCGTTCGTCATGACCATCTTAACCTTTCAAAGGTCAGTGCAAGGTGGGTGCCACGAATGCTCACAGCACCTCAGAAAAAAGTGAGAATCGCATGCTGTAGAGAGCTTTTGGAGATGTGTAGTGAGAACGCGGACGGTGTTATGGATCGAATTGTTACTGGGGACGAAACATGGGTTCACCACTATGACCCTGAAAGCAAACAAGAGTCCATGCAGTGGCATAAAAAAGGAACAGACCCCCGAAGAAGTTCAAAGTCACTCCGTCTGCCGGGAAGCTCATGGCCACAGTTTTTTGGGACTCAAAGGGAATCTTGCTCATTGAGAACAAAAAAAATAAAGGTGAAACCATCAACCCCACATCCTACGCTTCCACTTTGCATAATTTGCGGGAGGAAATTAAAAAGAAAAGACGGGGTAAACTCGCAGCGGGTGTGTTGCTTCTTCATGACAACGCTCCTGTTCACACGGCGCGAGTTTCCAAGGCTGCTGCGCGAAATTGTGGTTTCGAAGAAATCCAACACACACCCTATAGTCCAGACCTTGCCCCTAGTGATTATTTCCTGTTTCCGGATTTGAAAAAATGTCTTCGTGGAAAAAGATTTTCGGATGATGAAGAACTCAAGTCGGCAATAAATGGGTATTTTCCAGAGAAAGAGGAAATTTATTTTTTTTTTGGGTTTAAAAAAGCTTATCTCAAGATGTAACAAATGCATTGATGTTAGGGGAGATTATATTGAAAAATAAAAACAATTTAAATTGAATTCGCATTTTCCTTCATATCGATACCGAGAATATATTGAACGCCCTCGTAAAGAAGCGTTTTGTTAACGCTAAAATACTGATATTTTTGTAGAAGACTAACAGCTGTATGCATCTATTAGATTTTTTTAAAACACCTCTTACAGGTTATTTAATTAAGATTGCTTAAATATTTAAATTGGCTTTAAGCAACGTTACTTAAATTCGTATCTATAAATCGATTTCCCATTCGTAATTAAATAAACGAACATAATAGCCGTGTTTTATTATCGCCAATAACCCATATGGTTCCCCCAGTGAAAATAAAACGATCTGGGTTATGTACTGATATGTACCCTCTGTTCGCCGAATTTAATACTAATATTTGCAAGACCAGATAGAAACCCCGATAGAAACCTTGATCTCATCTTGTTTTTGTAATACGTGTTAAGATAATAAAACGCAGCTAATGTAAAGTAACACAAATAAATTCACAAATCTGCTACAATTAAATTAAAATTCTAGGGCGTTTTATACAGAACAGCTGTTTTTTGACAGGTTGAATTTTGTGAATAAAAAAATGAATATCTGAACAAGATAATCTAATATATTTGAAAATATATTAGTACTAATAAGTATGTTTGTAGATATAAATGTGCGTATATATATATACATATATGTAAAATTTAAAATAAAACATTCAAGCATCAAATTCGCAACCAAAAGAAGGGCGCAAAAAGAACAACAAGCAGAGAAATATTGGATGGTGGAGGGCGAGGCTGCAGTCATCACTGGCATCGTTTTGTGAAGGATGAATGCTCATGTGTGAGCAATATTTTTGTTGATACGGTCGTCCGCGAAGCACAACGTTAAACCAGGTCTCAGAACCTGTTGAGATTTTCACACCTTTGTGCATAAAGATTACATTATCAAGTCAAGCTTCGGGTAGTATTTTGAAGAATCAGTTGCACTTGGTAGCATGAAACAAATATTTTTATTAAATTAAATAAAACTAGAATTCGTTTGAAATAAATATTTTAATAAAATAACAAAACCAAAGCGTATTCAAAATTTATTCGGACCTCAAAAGATGATATTATTGGTATGTCAAAATAAATTTAAGAGAGCTTTAAATAACCTATAAACGCCATGAATAAAGAGACCTTAAAGTAACGTTGCTTAAATGAGAAAATTGTTTATAGATATGGATATTGGCATTAAGTGCTGTTTAAAGGAAATCCCAAAAACAACATATTCTAATAAAATTAATAATACTGACACTGGCGCAACATTTTAAACGATTTAGTAATATGTTAAATCATTTTTAGTATGATACTAGGTTAAAAAGAGAATTTTGCTAATTTTAAACGAGTTTAGTATCGTATTATCTTCTTAACATTTTACTAAAGTTAAAACCACCGAATGGCTACTTTAAATTTTTAGTATCGTACTAAATCCTAAATCCATGTATATCGGCTTTGCACGCGGGAGGCTCAGGTTCGAGTTCTGATGGTGTCAATTTTTTGTTTTTTATTTTTGTAAATAATGAAGTGAAAATGATGAAAATAAACGGTGATTTTTTTGCTACTTGGTTTTTGACGTTTATATTTTTGACAGATCACACATGACAAATTCCACGAACATTTGACATTTCGATTCAGTATTGTTTGCCATTTCATCATGAATAGACTTACGCCTGAACAACGTTTGCAAATTATTGAAATTTATTATCAAAATTCGTGCTCTGTGAAAAATGTGTTTCGCAAGCTACGTCCGTTTTTTTTTCCGCTCATTTTTGGCTAAATGGATACGTGAATAAGCAGAATTGCCGTATTTGGAGTGAAGAGCAGCCAGAGGCAATTCAGCAGCTACCAATGCATCCCGAAATATGCACTGTTTGGTGCGGTTTATGGGCAGGCGGCATCATTGGGCCGTACTTCTTCAAGGACGATGAAGGCCGCAGGGTTACGGTCAATGGAGAAAGGTACCGTTCGATGATAACTGATTTTTTTTTGCCGAAAATGCAAGAATTGAACCCGAATTTGGTGGGCAGTTGATCTCACGTTTTGGCGCAGTCAATTGGCCACCAAGATCATGTGATTTGACCCCGTTAGACTATTTTTTGTGGGGCTATGTTAAGTCTATTGTCTATGGGGACAAGCCAAACACGATTGCTGCCTTGGAAGCCAACATTGAACGCGTCATTGGTGAGATTCCGGCCGAAATGTGTGAAAAAGTTTGCCAAAATTGGACCTTCAGAATGGACCACCTGAAGCGTAGCCGCGGGCAACATTTAAGTGAAATTATTTTTAAAAAGTAAATGGCAGAAATTGATTTATCGATCCAAATAAAAATTTCATTCACTTTTTACAAGTTTCTGTGTTTTTTTGAATTTTCAAAAACCAAGCTCTTAAAAAATCACCGTTTATAAACATCGAATACTGATCTGCTCTAAGCACATGTTCGGTTTCTATCAACATATAATCAATTTACAACGCATAAACACAATAATTGTGTTCATCAAAATTCAAACCCTACAAATGCTTTGCTATCTGCTTAATTAGCATATTACTAGTTAACAAAAGGTTTAAAATTTATGAAAAGTTAGTAGACTACTATGTTTATAGGTTGTCTCAAATTTTGCGCCACTGTTTTTAACTTCACAATTATTAAGAACAAGGAAATAAATGATGTCTTAAAAAGTCTATGGGTAAAAAGAAAAACTACAAATTTATGAGTGCGCAAATGTTCTTAGACGGTTTTGAAATCCTTGGGCCGATATTAAAAACAATCTTCAATAAATCCATGTTAACTGGTTGTTTTCCAAGCAAGAGGAAGGAAACGTTGTTAATATCTATTCAAAAAAAATACAATTTTGAGCTAAGAATACAGGCCAATTTATATGCTTCCTATTTATGAAAAGGTATTAGAAAAACTTGTAGAAAAACAATTTAGGAAATACAAGAAGGAGAATAATTTAATAAGGGATCAACAATCAGGTTTTCAAAAGGGATACTCGTGTGAAACCGTGTTAAATTGGGTGGTAGAAAATTGGAAAAACGAGATGGACAACAAAAACATTGTCATTGAGGTCTTTTTGGATTTTAAGAGAGCCTGTTGATCGGAAAATACTTCTTGAAAGGCTTTCAAAATATGGAATAAAAAATAATAAACTAAAATGGTTCGAGTCGTATTAAAATGCTCGGACAAAGCAATAATGTGTCTGATGCGAATGAAGTGAAAACAGGAGTACCTCAAGGCTCCTTGCTGGGGGTATTACTGTTCCTATTGTACATTAATGATATAAAGTTGGCGGTTAAATATTGTAGATTATGTATGTTTACTGATGATGCCCTTCTCTTTATTTCGGGAAAAAATATGAGAGAATGTACAGAAAAAAAATCAATAATGACTTACAATCCATAAGTGAGTGGCTAATTATTAATAAGTTAAAACTGAACACAAAGAAAATAAAGCTTATGTGAATAAATGGTAGTGCGGAACAGAACGTTGTACAAAATATAGAACATGTTGATAAATTAAAGCAATTGGGAGTGGTTATTGACAAAAACCTAAACCTTAAAGCTAATACTGAATATGTTTGCAAAGAACTGTCGGCAAAAATATACTTTCTTGGGCGGATTAGAAGCAAACTTTCAATTAACACTGCAATTAAAATTTATAACGCGATTGTTAGACCTCATTTTCAATAGCCGTGTTTTATTATCGCCAATAACCGATATGGTTTACCCCGCGAAAATAAAACGACCTGGTTATGTACTTACATGTACACTGTTTGCAGAACTTAATACTAATACAGTGGGGGTCCAGTATAACGAATGATAGAATGTTAAGAGTCAATTCGTTATATCGAATATGTTTTATTTCATATAAATTTTTAGGTAAATATAAAGTACAAAGTACAATTGTATTTTCCATTATTTTATTTCACACTTCACTTAAAACAACAAAAACTTAGGAATTCTAGTCTTGTTGGATATAGTTCACACTAGATGTTCTTCATGTTCTTCACGAAATTTATGTAAGATGAACTGAACTTGGAAAAAATTGCGTATTGACAAAGGTCCTCACTGTAGTCAACTGATGAGTCCAAGTGAGATCGCCGGGACGAAACGCCAATTTTTGTAGGACTAAAGGCAGTTAAAAGCTATTATAAAAAAAAAAACATATTTCACTTCATTTACATATACACCTATATTCCTATACATATTAGGAATAGACTTATTAATTTTATTCAAATTATGTAAGACTTCAAAGCTTACAAAACTGTTTTTTTTTTTCAATTGAAAATTGTGTTTACCTCTGGGACAATATTTCTCATATAAGCCACCGTATTTTCTACAAAGATCATATCGTCTTGATTACAGAGAGCTGAAGGTGGAATATCATATCCTCCTCCTCCGACCTTGGAGATAAAATGTTCTTCCAGCACTGCGGATACTTTTTGCCATAAAAAGGCAATGACTGACACAGCATCGTAAAGACTTAGGTCTTTAGAGCACTGATTTTGCCCTTTCCGGAATTTACAATTTTGGTAAGCAAGCTGTGTCTATAAAAGAGTTTAGTCATAGGTATGGCATTTAGATGCATGGGTTAAATTAAATGTGTAACACTTGTTGTTGGCGTATACACCATCCAAATTTTGACATCATACGTTTCAAATTTAATAAGCATTTATAGGAAGTTTCTGGTCTCTTAAAAATTCTTCAACCTAAACAAACACGGAATTTAGTAACTTTGAAGATTTGGCATTTCCTTTCAAACCTGTGGAACAAAATTCCAAAAGAACAAGTTTTGAAGAGAGTTGCATTCATGCATGCAGATTTTTGAGTAGGCGTAGTTAACTGGTAGAGGCTTGTTTTTAAAAACCTTGGCGCAAAATTTTAAACATCCCGATATTAAGGGCTTAGCATGATACTACTTAACAGTTTGCTAATACTTAATCATTTTATTAATATTTTCCTAATTTTAAACACTTTTTAACTAGCACCATACTGAATATATTTTCTTAATAAAATACAACTAAACACGCCTAAAATAGTGCAAAATAGTAGGTGAACATAACTTTTTGACATTTGTAAATGTCAAAGTGGCATATGGATTTGATACGATACTAAAAAAATAAACTAGCCATTTTGTGATTTTAACTTTAGTAAAATGTTAAGAAAATAGTACGATACTAAACTGGTTTAAAATTGGTCAAATCCCCTTTTTAGCCTAGTATCATACTAAAAATGATTTAACTTATTACTAAATCGACTAAAATTTTGCGCCCTTGGCTTTTTTTGATTTTTCAATGATGAGGAGTTAAATTTTCTTTAACCATGTAGCACTTGTTTTTTTTTTTGATTTTTCAATGATGAGGGGTTTAATTTTCTTTAACCCTCTAGCACTTGACCACGCGAGACTAAAAATCCGTTACAGTTTTGTGCATAGTAAACGAAAATTTGAGCATATGTATACATACACGAAAACGAATATGTGGGACATAACAAAGCAATCAAAAAAAAAAAACACTTGATTAATGGAAAAGTGTAAACATACATGGAATTATATATATTAACAAACTTACCGTCAAGAGTTTCTTTCAAATTTGTTGTTTGTAAAAATTTTGTTTTTCATTTTCTGAAATTCGTTATTTGTTCGTTAAATAGAATGCCTAATGGACTTGAAAAAAGTGTTCGTAATATCGATCATTCGTTATGTCGACATTCGTTATATCGACATTCGTTACACTGGACCACAACTGTATTTGCAAACCCCTATAGAAACCTGGATCTCGTGTTGGTTTTGTAATACGTGTTAAAAAATAACCCAGACCCATAGATAATAAAACGCAGCTAATATTGTTCTACCATTTTATGTTTATCTTGTCAAGGAGATTTAGCTCGCCTTCAAAAGCTGCAAAATAGGGCTATACGAATTATTTTAATATGTGCGCGTCTTAACCATATACAATCAATGTTGCGGAGACTACACTGGCTAAATCATAACACAGCTAATTAAATTGAATGTTTTAGTGTTTGTCTTCAAAATGAAAAATGATATGCTTCCAAAGTACTTAAGCAATAATTTAAAATATATATGTGATTCCCAAACCTATCATCTTAGAAGTCCCAAAAACTTTAGACTGAAATACAGATCAACTAGAAGAGTGCAAATCAGAATGATGTTTAAGGGACTTCAGCTATATAATAGTCTTCCTAACGAAATTAAATATCTAAACAATATAAGATATTTTTAAAAAGAAGTGGTTAAGTATTTGAAATCGGATAATGAATAAAACTAGCCAAATCAGATGCTCTTTACACTCTTCAGCTTTTAATTTATTTTTATTCATAACAAATTCAAATAAATATTTACATTACAAACATACATATATAAAAATATTAAACATATATCAGATTTATAATACGAAAAATAATTATAATAATACAAAAAAATTAAAAGGTCCTCCTAACGCGCCGGTTAGGAGGGGAATATGGGCGGGCATAATAATAATAATAGAGGTAAAGTTAAGTAAGCTTTTATTACATAAACGGCTGTTATAGTTTAAGAACTTTGTAGAATATTGTTTTGCAAAATTTTAAAATTTTTCGTCAAGTTGTGCATTGTCTTTTGTCCCTTTTCAATAATTTTTACACACAAATGTAACTGGATTTTGTTGCTGTAAGACTTTTAAAATCGGTCAATTAGTAACGAAGATATCATTTCTTGTAATTAGAAGATAACGGGAATTTATCCAACTGGTGAACTTGGTCATACGAAGAGCTCTGAGCTCGTTCTCAAATCTATCGAGTCAGAACTGCTGAGAGCGAATTCGTTTTTTCGCATATGAAACTGAATTCGAGTTCAGTTCTGCGAGATCGATCTCAAATGTGAGTTCAAGCTCGTTAGCTCGGACTCTGAGATCTTTCTCATTCTTTAGTATATGACCCCATAACTGTAAGTAATAAGCCGTTACAGGATCAACATACTATTGGAAACAAAATTACTTCAAAGTTAAGGATAAGCCTAAAGATTTTTTTTATTAATTGCTCTATGTGTCGTACACATACCCATGTCAACGGTTTCAATAAGTGAGAAGGCTACATTGTCACCCTGCACGCTCGGTAGCTAATTCATTCAAATGCCAAAAAGTCATCACACGCATCGCGAGACTTGCGGATCGTCATTCAATCCGTTCGTGTTCATTAGTGTTTAGTGTTAAGATTTTCAAAAAATCCCTTAGAGCAATACCAGTTCGACACCATTGGTTTAGTTTGACTCAGCTGATCATTCTAATACCGCCCTAAGTCCAAAAAACACATACATGTGTATATATTTTTTTTCGAACTTAAAAATTAGAATGACAAGTGTCACATTCGACATTATGTCCATTGATCCATCTGTAAACTTACATTTCAATTGCCGTTATTAAAAAGTATTTTTTTTTGTAAATCTGTGTGTAAATACTTTCCCGAATCTTAATTTTTTTTATAATTGTGAGCGCACTAAAGGGATTTTGACGACCCTTAATATGTTCAAGCACAGTGCTTGAAAATGAGAGGGGAAAAATAAAGCAGTATAAGCATGCCACATTCGTGTTTCGCTAGAACATTGTTCAGAAAAATAGCGATAAAATAATGAAACAGACATGAAACGTTTCCACGGTGTTCGAGATGTAAACGTTTACATTATAGCTCTATTTTGAATTCTATCTAAAAGATTCAAGTGAGCCTTGGGAGCTCCTGCCCAAATGTGAGAGTTATACTCAAACTTTGGATGAATGAAGGCCTTATAGATTACAGGCAGATCAGACGGGGAGAAGAATTTTGCGCATCTTCGGAGAAAATCCAAACACTGCGCAGCGGTTTTAGCGACATAGAATATGTGGTAATTCCACAAGAGGTGGTATGTGACGAAATACCAAGGACTGAAAGCTAATCGATTTCTTCAATGCAAGTGCCGCTCATGGATAACGGTATAAAGGGTGGGTCCTGTATTAACGACAGAAGACAGCCCTGAGTTTTTGAAGCATTAAATTCTACGCGATTTTTTATTCCCCATTGGCCAATGATATCGGGATCAGAATTTAATGAGCTTATCATAAGCTGCCGTTGCAGTTCCACATCCGAAGAACAAGGAGGTGTATCTGAAAACGAATATGAAAAGCTAAGAATATTATCGTGAGCAAAACAATTTAGTGGATTAAAAGTTCCAGATAAGAGACATTAATGAAAATGAGAAAAAGGGTTGGAGACAAAACATATCCCTGTTTTATAACTGTATTTAAGTAAAATCCCGACACATTGCCTAATAAAAATGGTATCTAATTAAAATATCAAGATGAAGTTTTTTTCAATTTTTATATGTTCACTTTAGATTAGTACTTAAATTCTTCACATTCATAAGAATCTAAGAACAGTACCAACGAAAAAAAAATAAATAAATAAACAAAACAAACACCAACCAAAACCAACACCAATTTGACCAATATAATTATTTAGTTGAAAAATTGAAAAAAAAAAACTATCAAAACACGCGAACGTTAAAGTATTTAAGTTGTAAGATTATAGACAACAACGGCTGACTCAAGGCGGTGGTGAAATTAATTTTAGAATTTTTTTTTTTGAAAACACTAAGCACAGCGTTTATCTAAGTGTTAAACACCAGCAGCATTTTACTAAATACGTAGGTATGTAAACATCGAGTATTTTTCGTTTTTATTTTTGGGATACGTGCCAAATCATTAGTGTTCCCGGGGAATTAATTTATCTAAATCAACAACAACGAGAAGAGGTGAGACTCTAGTAGAAGCATTGAATGCAAATAAAAAGTCAAAAATTATATTTTTTCTACGTCAAAGTTTCATTCATTTCAAGATCAATGATGCTAGTGACGGAAACAACCAACCGCTGCTTATGATATATCTACATATGTCGGACTTTTGCAAGCATAATATTTAAAAAATTATTTCTCTTTCGACCATTCAAATGGGTCTTTCTCTGGATTTATTTTATATACGAGTACTTATGTATTTTGAAATTCAAATAGCCAAGTATAAGAGTTTAGAAAAAGCTCTTTTTATACACCAATGTTGATATTTCGTTTTCGATTTTATTTTTGTGTTTAAATATCAAAAGTCTACGAGTAGAAGAAAAATTAACGATTTCCACATAGGCATTTTGCAGCTAAGTAAAAGTTTTCTTTACACCCGAGCTACGTCGTAAGTTACCGCGGTGCGTGCATAAGCTAATAATCGCCTTTTTATCAAACCCAACTACATTTTGGTTTATTGGGTTCACTGTTCAAGTCTTTGAAGTTAGAATTTTTTTTTATATATTATGCGCGCACTCAAGAGATTATGACTACCTTTAAAATGGTTTAACATAATGCAAGCGTTTAGGAAATAGGAGAGGACTTAATAGGATACCGCTGAATATTTTAAGGGAGGAATGTCACTGGCTTTTTTAATAGAGCATTGTCTATAAAAATAACTATAAAACAATGATAGGCTGAAACATTGGGACTGTTATCGATAGGTGCAATTGTTCTATCATGTGTAAATCTCTTTTTTGGACTCTATACAAGAGATGATTTGAGAGCACTTGCTCATATATGAGAGTTGTACTCAAGCTTTGGACGAATTTAGGATTTATATATAAGCAGCCAGATCACAGTAATAAATTCAGAGTCTTCGAGGCAGCGGCAGAATCTATCTTGTTGTACGCGGCGCAAGTTTGGGGTGGCAAACAATATGATACAGTTGAGAAACTACAGAGGTATTATGTTAAAAGAAGTTTTCATCTCCCACCCAACACGCCTAATTATGCAATAATGGTGGAAACTGGTTTGTCTCCGCTCTTCATTAAATCGTTAAAGCCTCAGGTGGACTACATTCTTAAAGTGATGAAGATGACAAATGAAAGACTAGAAGCGGTTGGTATGGGGAGTGGTTAGAGCTGGAAAACTCGTGTGGAATTGAGCTTAATCTTGATGTGGAGCAACAAGCGACTTGGAAACCATTACTGTATAAGCTTATCGAAATTTGGACTTACAAGCCAGATAGAATTGTCTAAGTGAGGCCTCAATTTCTGTACACAGGACAGACAGTTCACTCAATCATAATTTGATCAACTGTAATTATTTTCGAGATGAATACAGTGTGCAACAGATTTCGATGATGGTAAGACTGCGAGTTGAACTTCTTAGCTTGAACTACATTCCGCACAGAGATGACCTTCCAATTTTGTGCACCATCTGCAATATGCGAGAGAGAGAAGATGTAATTCACTTCATAGGACGATGCCCAACGTTACGAGAAACTGGAAGATACTATTTCGGAAATGATTTCTTAGCAGAAGGCCAAGTAAAGTCAATTTTAAACCAAATGAATGTCAGCCAAATATTTAATTACTGTAGTATAGCGTTGAAATACAGAGATAGAATTTTAAATGAAAGTTTCTAAATGTTTAATATTTATATATTTATAAAATTATGAGCCTTATTTTTAGTCAATCGGCAGACGGCAGAGCCGACTAACTATAAACAGCCAGATCAGATGGGGAACAATATTTCTTGCACCTTCTTAGAAAAAAAAAAACAACACCTTGCAGCGCATTTCGCAACATGGAATATTTGGTCATTCCATAAAAGGTGGTCGGTGATGCGCATACCGAGAACTGAAAGTTGTTCGGTTTCCTTGATATAAGCGCCGCTCATGGACAACGGCATTCAATAGATCATTAATAAAAATAAGACTCGGAGACACAACGGAGCCCTGGGGCGCACCAGCATTTATTTTATGAATATCAGACTTGAAACTGGCCAATACAACTGTGTATTGAGCGGTCAGAAAGGTAATTTCCAATACAACGAAGAAGAGATTCATTGATGCCAAAGGCATTTTCTATAAGAGAGCTTGATGCTAAACTCTATCAAATACTTTTGATATATCAAGCGCAATAATCTTACTTTCTCCAAAACGATGTAAAGATTTGTGTCACTGTTCGGCGAGATATACCATCAGATCACCAGTGGGCCTATTACTACGAAAGCCATACTACCGCTCATGATGGAGCTTTCGTTCTTCAAGATAAGGGACAGGCTGGAAGTGCTGTTTTCTAGCCACTCAGAAAGAGACCAGTCATATAGGACAAATGGAAAAGCGTATGCAGTGTAAGCGTAGAAGAACACTTCTTCAGAAAAATAGGGGAGAGACTATCTTGGCCATCGGATTTGTGTATGCTGAGATCTTAAGAAAAAAGATACGCCCCATAAAACTGTTAATGTTCTCAAGTACGGGAGCAGTTGTAACACTTTGTGGGAGCGTAGAATTAGCAGCAAACTGCGATGCCAACAAATTTGCTTTTTGTCGTACTTTTAGATCTGAGTACATTTCGCGGCTATCCTGTGACACATAGAGGTTTTTGTCAGGTATGCACACTTTTTTTTTCATCGCATCGATCAGTCTAATTCTTAGAAAAATCATGAATTTTCAAGATGCAAGTTTAATTTCAAAATTACAATAAGCACATCAAATGAAAAGTCTTAGATTTTATATTTCTCGCTTTGTATGCTCATCAATTTCTGCTACTCTACCAAATTTCACCATTCTACAGCAATCGGAAGTGCTCCATACAAATTACAATTAAAAAAAAAATATTTTTTTCAGAAAGTGGGTGGATATCACGCCTTCTAAATGAGAAACCACAAATATTCAGTCTTATTCTGTAATACGTTACACGCCAAAAAAAACGACAGTGTGAATTTTGTATTACGTAAGGCGTTCAAAGCAAAATAAACGTCAATTTATCGATTCTCTCTTGTGGAACGCGTTCACTATATTTTTTTTCGTATTCCGTTTGTTGTTTACATTGAAAAAAAATCCTAATGTAAAAACATGGAAATCTGTCGTCGAGAAATTTGTTGACGACAGGAGTAAAAATGTAAGATTTTTTGAACTTATTTTAGTGTTATAATTTAAAATTCTTTGTTTAGGGTAAAACTAACAACCTAAATTCAGATGCGAGGACCGATCGAACTCATGGCTTTAAGTGCAGACAAAGACTACATTTTAAAATTTAAGATTTTTCATTCAGGGGGCGTGGTATTGTGGAATCGTATTGTGGAATGTAAGAACATTAAACACGTTGTAGTTTTAGTTACAGAATACCAATAAAAAAAATGACACGACTCAAAAAACGACAGTTGGCGTTTTAGAAAAACACCTATCGGAATAAGGGTGATTATATTCTACATACTGAACTTTCTAATTCAATCTGCCTAATGTTTGCTGATGACCTCAAATTTTTCAGATGTGGACAAAGTTTGACTGACTGTATGCTGCTACAAGGTGACACAGAAAAGCTTTCCAAATGCTGTAAAATCAACCAATTAACGCTAAATATTTCGAAATGCCAATGCTTCTCTTTTACTCGTCGTTTGATTACAATTGATTTTGACTATATTATTGACAATAATATTCTTGATAGAGTTTCATTAAAAAAGGATCTTGGAGTAATTTTTGACTCTATGCTCAATTTTGTTAAGCACATTTTTCGTAACTCATATGGCCTGCAGGATCCTTACACTCTAAAGTCACTCTACATTGCTTATGTAAGGTCGATTCTTGAATACTGCTCAGTAGTATGGAATCCATTCTATAACGTTCATTCAACTAGAAACGGAAATGTCTAAAAAAACGCGTTTTGTTTTTAACAAACTGCGATGGAATATTGAAATGCCGTCATATAATACCAGAGGTCAGCTCATTGGCATCCAGACATTGGAAAACCGTCGCAACATGTTCGCTATTATTTTTATTAGAGATATTATATCTTATCACATAAAATGTCCTTGCCTCTTATCTTTAATTGACTTATATGCCCCTTCTCGAGAGTTAAGAACACGAATAATGCTTTATGAAAAACCCCATAGGGTAAACTTTAGCCGTACAACGCGAATGTGGAATACTTTACCCGGCTCTATTTTCCCCTCCCATTTTGATATTCAGAAATACAAAACCAATGTGCATCGGTATCTCCTCTTGCATCCTTCCCTACTTTCCTAACGCTCGCACTGTGCTTGTTCATTTTAAGGGTAGTCAAAACCCCTTTAGTGCGCGCATCCGTTTAAAAAAAAAAAAAAAACTATGCCTTAAATGAGCCTATAACTCGCTGTGTTAGAGAGACTAATATTGCTTCTAACAATATTGATGTAAACTTTCACTTGAATAGGGACTCATTTAAAAATATATTAGCCTTATAATTTTTAACGGCTTAGTTATAAACACATTTTGTAATTATAATTTAATATATGTAGTAAAATTCATAGTCTATTTGAGTTCAATGTAAGCTCTAATTGATGATGTAAATAAATAAACAAATAAAAAATTGTCAATGTGTTTCCTCCATTACCAGATTCATATACAGGGTGTTACAATTGTGGCTGTTGCATCGGCAATATAGGCAAATCCAAGTGTTTCGGCTCGAAACTTATCGGGCCAAATTGGAGTTAGCAGACGGTCATTACAACGGATACTTCATGATGACTTAAACTTGCTTCCGCACAAAGTCCAAATTACAAGCAAGTTAAAACCTCAGGATTTGCCTGTTCGCCTGGAATTTTGCCGAAAAATTATTGCAATGGCCGAAGAAGCCAACACATTGATAAATTGTATGTTCATGTCTGATGAGGCCCATTTTGACTTAAACGGCAATGTTAACAAGCAAAATTGCCGTATATGGAGTGAATCTAATCCAGAAATGCTCCATGAGACGGAACCGCACCCAGAACGAGTCACTGTGTGGTGCACAGTTTCATCAAGGTGTATTGTCGGGCCATACTTCTTTTGAAGAAAACAGTGTAACACAAACTATCAATGGGGACCGTTATTTAAAGATGTTGAAGGAGTGTTTATACCCAGAACTTTGCCGAAGACGTATCCCTTTCAGCAGGATTTGGTTTCAACAAGATGGAGCAAGTGCACACGTAGCCATACAAGTTATGGCGGAGCTCCAACGAAAATTCCCAAACAAATTGATATTCAGAAACTGCACTTTCCGCTGGCCCCAAGATCACCACTGCACCAGACTTTTTTTTATGGGGTTATGTCAAGCAGGAAGTGTACAAAACGAAACCCAAGAATTTGACTGAATTGAAGCAGTCCATTAAGACAATAATTGAGGCGATCCCAATTTCAGCCCTTCAGGACGCAATGAACAATTTTCTGATCAGGTGCCGCATATGCGTGGATGATCGTGGAGTTAATTTGCGGTCTATCATCTTTAAAAACCATTAAATTAAATTTAATTTTGAATCCAATAAAAAAAAAATTAATGAAATGCATCGATTAAAATAAGTTATTTAAATTTCTTATTGTATCATGATTATTGCGCCACCCTGTATTAGGCGTTTATCATTTTAAGCTTAGAGCAGGGAGCTGAGCTGTCAAAAAAAGATCAACAGATGTCGCTGGATTATAGTAACACTAATCAGGTTAAACTAAAATTATTATATTTTATTTTTAGCTCAGACACATCAGAGCGATCAAACTGTTTCTTTCTTCAATCAGAGCTAGCTGCCAAAATGCATTGTGTAAAATTTATAACGTCTAATGAACAAAATATTTGACACGTGTTTCGTAAAACAATGTATTTTGTGCCTTTTTTTATTTTGTTTTTGTAATCAATAAGGATCTTAACATTAAAAAAAGATGGAGTAACTTATAGTAATAATTATTACTTTATTATTTTTCCAGTTCAGTGCTCAAGTGAGTTTCATAAATAAATCGGAGAGCTCTGACCAAACTCTGCTCAGGGCGTACTTGACATGTTCAAGATCTGCTCAGTTATTTGCTCAGAGCTACAAAAAAAAACGTTTATGCGCTTTCACACTGAATTTAGTCACTGTCGTGACTATATGAATATATATTTATGTTGCCTAGTAATTGTTAGCTTTTTTTTTCATTTCTGCCAAGTATTGGCCCTCACTTTTTGGAAATGGCTCGCAGAAAGGCCCTCAACATTCTTTTCTTTGCGGCAACGCTGGTACCTACCTCAATGTTTCTCCAAAATTAGTTGGGTTTTTCTTTCCTTTGCTGTAGTGAGCTTAGAGCAAGCTTCAACTACAGTTAGAGGCTCATCATAAGTGCATGTGTTAGTGGTTAGTAAAATAATGCAAGCTAACACATGCAACATAATAAAATTTAATACAAAATTAAAGAGTATACAAAATAAAACAAAATTTAACAAATTATACAAAATAATACAAGGTACTAGACATTCAGGACATCTATTGTTAAAAATAAAATAATATCACGGCCGAAGAGCACTGGTTCGAAAGGAAGTTTTTAGTCTTAGTTTACTCATGTTAAAATCGATGAATGGATCGTTTAAATTAAAAACCTTGCACATACGGTTCAAAGGTTCATGCAAGCCATAGTTAGTTCTATGGAAATCAATGTGTAAGAGTTCAACTCTTCGTAGGTGGTGAGATCCTCCGCGGTAGTATATGCCGATGCAAGCTAACAAATCAGGAGCATCGATTTGACCATTAATGAGTTGATGAAGGAATATGAGATCATTATTGACCCGTCTTTGATATAAAGGTTGGATTTGCAGAAGTTGGATTCTGTGTTCATATGTTGGTAGATTGAACGGGTCAGTCCAAGGAAGGACCTTGAGAATAAAGCGAATGAATTTGTGTTGTATTGATTCAATACGACTTTTATGTGTTTCGTAGAAAGGGGACCATACCTGTGAGGCGTATTCAAGATGAGGACGTTAATAACAATTGTATTAAGAGAGAGTAACATACGGATAGTTAAATTCCTTTGCCAATTTAAATTCAAGCATAGAGCTGGATTTTTTAACAATGAAATTTATATGTTCCATGAACTTTAAATTAGAGCTAAAATGAACACCCAAGTCCTTAAAGCTAGAGATACGACCTAGTTTTTGCTGCGAAATAGAATAATCAAAAGAGTTTGGAATATGTTTTCTTGAGAAAGTAATTGTTTGGCATTTAGCAGGGTTTAAAGTAAGGCCATTTTTATTAAACCAAACAGTAAAACTATCAATATCGGCCTGAAGAAGATGGTGGTCATGGGTTGTTTTTATTGTCTTGAAAATGTTCATATCATCTGCAAATATGAGAATCTCACTTGAATGTATACATGATACACCATCATTTATAGCGAGAATAAATAGAAAAGGGCCCAGGTGGCTTCCCTGAGGTACACCAGAATGGGCAGTGAATGGACTTGAAAGACTAAATGCAAAAACAAAAACAATACAAACGCATTTACATACATAGGTATTGTTTTTGTTCCTTATTTTGTGGACTGTAGTAATGATTTTAATTGAGTTTTTTTGCGACTTTTAGTCCATATTAATATGCGTTTCGCCCAGGTACTACAAATGGGCTCATCAGTTAGATGCTGTAGTACCTTTCTAAGACGCAATATATATTGTTTTTGCATTTATTCTTAAATTTAAACAAGCCGGACCACGGGTATTATTTTCTAGGTGTCTGAATTCGACCGAATTCCCCTAGAAGAATATAATTCACAGTGATTTAAAGCTTTAAATTTTATTTGTGTCGGTAGCCATCGACTAATATATTGCGTCTTAGAAAGGTACTACAACATCTAACTAATGAGCCCACCTGGGCGAAACGCATATTAATTTGGACTAAAGGTCGCAAAAAAACTTAATTAAGGACTTGAAAAACTTATTACGGAATTTTACCTGGTAGGATCTATTTTCAAGATACGATTTGATCCAAGCTATAAAAAAGCGTGGAAAACCGAAAGCTTTTAGTTTGAATAAAATTCCCGTACTCCCTAAACCTGCGAAAATCTACGAATTTCTACGTAGTTTTTCACAGAAGAGAGCACTCATGAGAAGATAAAATATTTCACCATGCTGCGAATTTTAGTCCAAGAAATTTCTTTGGACAAAGTTATGAAGACTGTCAAATGAAGAAAAGAAAAAAAACAATATACAAGCTGTCAGTTGCCATATGTGTATCGTTACAAAAGTTGACAATAATGGAATTTATAGTCTGGCTTATTAGTGCAATAAATTAGAATTTTTGATATCAAATTGGTTATTTTAAGAAATTATTTCATATAAATCTTTAATAAACATTTTCAAAAATACACTTTTATGTTGACCTTTAAAAAATTGCTAAAATTGATGTTCAAAGCGTTCCCGTAATATTTGTAAAACTTAGTTGCTTTCTGAGATTTTTAGCCCCACTCTTGGAAAAATGACAGTCTTCAAATTTTTGTGCAGAAAGTACGGGAACACACTTATTTAGGCCTATTCGGCGAGATCTTTTATTCTGTTATTCTGCTATTCTATTATGAATTTGCATACAAAAGTTTAAGCTGTCAAAAAATCTTGTATGAATTATAATTTTGGTGTTCGGCATGCTAAATCTGCTATAAAATCTGTTAAGAAATCAGCTTATGAGCTGTCAAAACTTCAAAATTCTTAAAAAGTCTTTTACGAACTGCACTTTTGGTATTCAGCATGCCACAATCAGTTATGGAATCTTTTATGAATCATAAAAGAATAAAAGACACATTTTTGTTACTTTTATCATAAAAGATTTCAATATATGAAGTAAAAACTTTTATTTCGTTAATGAATTGTTCTTAAAAGGACAGACATAACAAAATATTATTAAAATACATACATAATAACAAACACAAACATGAAAGTAATTTCAAACTATTTATTTCAATACACGAAAGCACAGAATACATTTCGATGGATGAAACGTTAAAGAAAGTGTGGCTTAAATTCAGAAACTGTTATTGACAAATTTCAAAGATTGATTATTATTTATGTACGCGAAACAAAACACGATAATTCCGCAGATTAATTTTATATCAAAAAATCATGTTGATACCGCACTTCTTCCCCCAATACTGTTACGAGTTTGGGTATTAAAATAAGTAAAACACTTTTAGCCGAAAAGCACATAAATTTTACAATAGGAAGAATTTACACTGGGTGGCGTAAACTTTGACTATTTTCTACCATAACTCCAGTTGAAACTAAACTTAGACTAGTTAAAACCTTACTTTTGGCTTTAATAACCTATGGTAATACCGTATACTGCAAACCTGATTCCCATTCGCAGCACATGGTTAGATATGTATATGGACTTCGGAGATACGAGCACATATCACATTATCATCGGCTTGTCCTTGGATGTTCCCTTCAGCAATATCTTGATGCCAGGTGTTGTACGTTTCTGCACAAAATTATCCACAATAAATTGCCCTTATAATGGGTGATTTTTTTGCTACTTGGTTTTTGACGTTTATATTTTTGACAGATCACACATGACAAATTCCACGAACATTCGACATTTCGATTCAGTATTGTTTGCCATTTCATCGTGAATAGACTTACGCCTGAACAACGTTTGCAAATTATTGAAATTTATTATCAAAAACGTTTATGCGCTTTCACACTGAATTTAGTCACTGTCGTGACTATATGAATATATATTTATGTTGCCTAGTAATTGTTAGCTTTTTTTTTCATTTCTGCCAAGTATTGGCCCTCACTTTTTGGAAATGGCTCTCAGAAAGGCCCTCAACATTCTTTTCTTTGCGGCAACGCTGGTACCTACCTCAATGTTTCTCCAAAATTAGTTGGGTTTTTCTTTCCTTTGCTGTAGTGAGCTTAGAGCAAGCTTCAACTACAGTTAGAGGCTCATCATAAGTGCATGTGTTAGTGGTTAGTAAAATAATGCAAGCTAACACATGCAACATAATAAAATTTAATACAAAATTAAAGAGTATACAAAATAAAACAAAATTTAACAAATTATACAAAATAATACAAGGTACTAGACATTCAGGACATCTATTGTTAAAAATAAAATAATATCACGGCCGAAGAGCACTGGTTCGAAAGGAAGTTTTTAGTCTTAGTTTACTCATGTTAAAATCGATGAATGGATCGTTTAAATTAAAAACCTTGCACATACGGTTCAAAGGTTCATGCAAGCCATAGTTAGTTCTATGGAAATCAATGTGTAAGAGTTCAACTCTTCGTAGGTGGTGAGATCCTCCGCGGTAGTATATGCCGATGCAAGCTAACAAATCAGGAGCATCGATTTGACCATTAATGAGTTGATGAAGGAATATGAGATCATTATTGACCCGTCTTTGATATAAAGGTTGGATTTGCAGAAGTTGGATTCTGTGTTCATATGTTGGTAGATTGAACGGGTCAGTCCAAGGAAGGACCTTGAGAATAAAGCGAATGAATTTGTGTTGTATTGATTCAATACGACTTTTATGTGTTTCGTAGAAAGGGGACCATACCTGTGAGGCGTATTCAAGATGAGGACGTTAATAACAATTGTATTAAGAGAGAGTAACATACGGATAGTTAAATTCCTTTGCCAATTTAAATTCAAGCATAGAGCTGGATTTTTTAACAATGAAATTTATATGTTCCATGAACTTTAAATTAGAGCTAAAATGAACACCCAAGTCCTTAAAGCTAGAGATACGACCTAGTTTTTGCTGCGAAATAGAATAATCAAAAGAGTTTGGAATATGTTTTCTTGAGAAAGTAATTGTTTGGCATTTAGCAGGGTTTAAAGTAAGGCCATTTTTATTAAACCAAACAGTAAAACTATCAATATCGGCCTGAAGAAGATGGTGGTCATGGGTTGTTTTTATTGTCTTGAAAATGTTCATATCATCTGCAAATATGAGAATCTCACTTGAATGTATACATGATACACCATCATTTATAGCGAGAATAAATAGAAAAGGGCCCAGGTGGCTTCCCTGAGGTACACCAGAATGGGCAGTGAATGGACTTGAAAGACTAAATGCAAAAACAAAAACAATACAAACGCATTTACATACATAGGTATTGTTTTTGTTCCTTATTTTGTGGACTGTAGTAATGATTTTAATTGAGTTTTTTTGCGACTTTTAGTCCATATTAATATGCGTTTCGCCCAGGTACTACAAATGGGCTCATCAGTTAGATGCTGTAGTACCTTTCTAAGACGCAATATATATTGTTTTTGCATTTATTCTTAAATTTAAACAAGCCGGACCACGGGTATTATTTTCTAGGTGTCTGAATTCGACCGAATTCCCCTAGAAGAATATAATTCACAGTGATTTAAAGCTTTAAATTTTATTTGTGTCGGTAGCCATCGACTAATATATTGCGTCTTAGAAAGGTACTACAACATCTAACTAATGAGCCCACCTGGGCGAAACGCATATTAATTTGGACTAAAGGTCGCAAAAAAACTTAATTAAGGACTTGAAAAACTTATTACGGAATTTTACCTGGTAGGATCTATTTTCAAGATACGATTTGATCCAAGCTATAAAAAAGCGTGGAAAACCGAAAGCTTTTAGTTTGAATAAAATTCCCGTACTCCCTAAACCTGCGAAAATCTACGAATTTCTACGTAGTTTTTCACAGAAGAGAGCACTCATGAGAAGATAAAATATTTCACCATGCTGCGAATTTTAGTCCAAGAAATTTCTTTGGACAAAGTTATGAAGACTGTCAAATGAAGAAAAGAAAAAAAACAATATACAAGCTGTCAGTTGACATATGTGTATCGTTACAAAAGTTGACAATAATGGAATTTATAGTCTGGCTTATTAGTGCAATAAATTAGAATTTTTGATATCAAATTGGTTATTTTAAGAAATTATTTCATATAAATCTTTAATAAACATTTTCAAAAATACACTTTTATGTTGACCTTTAAAAAATTGCTAAAATTGATGTTCAAAGCGTTCCCGTAATATTTGTAAAACTTAGTTGCTTTCTGAGATTTTTAGCCCCACTCTTGGAAAAATGACAGTCTTCAAATTTTTGTGCAGAAAGTACGGGAACACACTTATTTAGGCCTATTCGGCGAGATCTTTTATTCTGTTATTCTGCTATTCTATTATGAATTTGCATACAAAAGTTTAAGCTGTCAAAAAATCTTGTATGAATTATAATTTTGGTGTTCGGCATGCTAAATCTGCTATAAAATCTGTTAAGAAATCAGCTTATGAGCTGTCAAAACTTCAAAATTCTTAAAAAGTCTTTTACGAACTGCACTTTTGGTATTCAGCATGCCACAATCAGTTATGGAATCTTTTATGAATCATAAAAGAATAAAAGACACATTTTTGTTACTTTTATCATAAAAGATTTCAATATATGAAGTAAAAACTTTTATTTCGTTAATGAATTGTTCTTAAAAGGACAGACATAACAAAATATTATTAAAATACATACATAATAACAAACACAAACATGAAAGTAATTTCAAACTATTTATTTCAATACACGAAAGCACAGAATACATTTCGATGGATGAAACGTTAAAGAAAGTGTGGCTTAAATTCAGAAACTGTTATTGACAAATTTCAAAGATTGATTATTATTTATGTACGCGAAACAAAACACGATAATTCCGCAGATTAATTTTATATCAAAAAATCATGTTGATACCGCACTTCTTCCCCCAATACTGTTACGAGTTTGGGTATTAAAATAAGTAAAACACTTTTAGCCGAAAAGCACATAAATTTTACAATAGGAAGAATTTACACTGGGTGGCGTAAACTTTGACTATTTTCTACCATAACTCCAGTTGAAACTAAACTTAGACTAGTTAAAACCTTACTTTTGGCTTTAATAACCTATGGTAATACCGTATACTGCAAACCTGATTCCCATTCGCAGCACATGGTTAGATATGTATATGGACTTCGGAGATACGAGCACATATCACATTATCATCGGCTTGTCCTTGGATGTTCCCTTCAGCAATATCTTGATGCCAGGTGTTGTACGTTTCTGCACAAAATTATCCACAATAAATTGCCCTTATAATGGGTGATTTTTTTGCTACTTGGTTTTTGACGTTTATATTTTTGACAGATCACACATGACAAATTCCACGAACATTCGACATTTCGATTCAGTATTGTTTGCCATTTCATCGTGAATAGACTTACGCCTGAACAACGTTTGCAAATTATTGAAATTTATTATCAAAAACGTTTATGCGCTTTCACACTGAATTTAGTCACTGTCGTGACTATATGAATATATATTTATGTTGCCTAGTAATTGTTAGCTTTTTTTTTCATTTCTGCCAAGTATTGGCCCTCACTTTTTGGAAATGGCTCTCAGAAAGGCCCTCAACATTCTTTTCTTTGCGGCAACGCTGGTACCTACCTCAATGTTTCTCCAAAATTAGTTGGGTTTTTCTTTCCTTTGCTGTAGTGAGCTTAGAGCAAGCTTCAACTACAGTTAGAGGCTCATCATAAGTGCATGTGTTAGTGGTTAGTAAAATAATGCAAGCTAACACATGCAACATAATAAAATTTAATACAAAATTAAAGAGTATACAAAATAAAACAAAATTTAACAAATTATACAAAATAATACAAGGTACTAGACATTCAGGACATCTATTGTTAAAAATAAAATAATATCACGGCCGAAGAGCACTGGTTCGAAAGGAAGTTTTTAGTCTTAGTTTACTCATGTTAAAATCGATGAATGGATCGTTTAAATTAAAAACCTTGCACATACGGTTCAAAGGTTCATGCAAGCCATAGTTAGTTCTATGGAAATCAATGTGTAAGAGTTCAACTCTTCGTAGGTGGTGAGATCCTCCGCGGTAGTATATGCCGGTGCAAGCTAACAAATCAGGAGCATCGATTTGACCATTAATGAGTTGATGAAGGAATATGAGATCATTATTGACCCGTCTTTGATATAAAGGTTGGATTTGCAGAAGTTGGATTCTGTGTTTATATGTTGGTAGATTGAACGGGTCAGTCCAAGGAAGGACCTTGAGAATAAAGCGAATGAATTTGTGTTGTATTGATTCAATACGACTTTTATGTGTTTCGTAGAAAGGGGACCATACCTGTGATGCGTATTCAAGATGAGGACGTTAATAACAATTGTATTAAGAGAGAGTAACATACGGATCGTTAAATTCCTTTGCCAACGTTTAATAAATTCAAGCATAGAGCTGGATTTTTTAACAATGAAATTTATATGTTCCATGAACTTTAAATTAGAGCTAAAATGAACACCCAAGTCCTTAAAGCTAGAGATACGACCTAGTTTTTGCTGCGAAATAGAATAATCAAAAGAGTTTGGAAAATGTTTTCTTGAGAAAGTAATTGTTTGGCATTTAGCAGGGTTTAAAGTAAGGCCATTTTTATTAAACCAAACAGTAAAACTATCAATATCGGCCTGAAGAAGATGGTGGTCATGGGTTGTTTTTATTGTCTTGAAAATGTTCATATCATCTGCAAATATGAGAATCTCACTTGAATGTATACATGATACACCATCATTTATAGCGAGAATAAATAGAAAAGGGCCCAGGTGGCTTCCCTGAGGTACACCAGAATGGGCAGTGAATGGACTTGAAAGACTAAATGCAAAAACAAAAACAATACAAACGCATTTACATACGTAGGTATTGTTTTTGTTCCTTATTTTGTGGACTGTAATAATGATTTTAATTGAGTTTTTTTGCGACTTTTAGTCCAAATTAATATGCGTTTCGCCCAGGTACTACAGATGGGCTCATCAGTTAGATGCTGTAGTACCTTACTAAGACGCAATATATATTGTTTTTGCATTTATTCTTAAATTTAAACAAGCCGGACCACGGGTATTATTTTCTAGGTGTCTGAATTCGACCGAATTCCCCTAGAAGAATATAATTCACAGTGCTTTAAAGCTTTAAATTTTATTTGTGTCGGTAGCCATCGACTAATAAATTGCGTCTTAGATAGGTACTACAACATCTAACTGATGAGCCCACCTGGGCGAAACGCATATTAATTTGGACTAAAGGTCCAGTTAAGGACTTGAAAAACTTATTACGGAATTTTACCTGGTAGGATCTATTTTCAAGATACGATTTGATCCAAGCTATAAAAAAGCGTGGAAAACCGAAAGCTTTTAGTTTGAATAAAATTCCCGTACTCCCTAAACCTGCGAAAATCTACGAATTTCTACGTAGTTTTTCACAGAAGAGAGCACTCATGAGAAGATAAAATATTTCACCATGCTGCGAATTTTAGTCCAAGAAATTTCTTTGGACAAAGTTATGAAGACTGTCAAATGAAGAAAAGAAAAAAAAACAATATACAAGCTGTCAGTTGCCATATGTGTATCGTTACAAAAGTTGACAATAATGGAATTTATAGTCTGGCTTATTAGTGCAATAAATTAGAATTTTTGATATCAAATTGGTTATTTTAAGAAATTATTTCATATAAATCTTTAATAAACATTTTCAAAAATACACTTTTATGTTGACCTTTAAAAAATTGCTAAAATTGATGTTCAAAGCGTTCCCGTAATATTTGTAAAACTTAGTTGCTTTCTGAGATTTTTAGCCCCACTCTTGGAAAAATGACAGTCTTCAAATTTTTGTGCAGAAAGTACGGGAACACACTTATTTAGGCCTATTCGGCGAGATCTTTTATTCTGTTATTCTGCTATTCTATTATGAATTTGCATACAAAAGTTTAAGCTGTCAAAAAATCTTGTATGAATTATAATTTTGGTGTTCGGCATGCTAAATCTGCTATAAAATCTGTTAAGAAATCAGCTTATGAGCTGTCAAAACTTCAAAATTCTTAAAAAGTCTTTTACGAACTGCACTTTTGGTATTCAGCATGCCACAATCAGTTATGGAATCTTTTATGAATCATAAAAGAATAAAAGACACATTTTTGTTACTTTTATCATAAAAGATTTCAATATATGAAGTAAAAACTTTTATTTCGTTAATGAATTGTTCTTAAAAGGACAGACATAACAAAATATTATTAAAATACATACATAATAACAAACACAAACATGAAAGTAATTTCAAACTATTTATTTCAATACACGAAAGCACAGAATACATTTCGATGGATGAAACGTTAAAGAAAGTGTGGCTTAAATTCAGAAACTGTTATTGACAAATTTCAAAGATTGATTATTATTTATGTACGCGAAACAAAACACGATAATTCCGCAGATTAATTTTATATCAAAAAATCATGTTGATACCGCACTTCTTCCCCCAATACTGTTACGAGTTTGGGTATTAAAATAAGTAAAACACTTTTAGCCGAAAAGCACATAAATTTTACAATAGGAAGAATTTACACTGGGTGGCGTAAACTTTGACTATTTTCTACCATAACTCCAGTTGAAACTAAACTTAGACTAGTTAAAACCTTACTTTTGGCTTTAATAACCTATGGTAATACCGTATACTGCAAACCTGATTCCCATTCGCAGCACATGGTTAGATATGTATATGGACTTCGGAGATACGAGCACATATCACATTATCATCGGCTTGTCCTTGGATGTTCCCTTCAGCAATATCTTGATGCCAGGTGTTGTACGTTTCTGCACAAAATTATCCACAATAAATTGCCCTTATAATGGGTGATTTTTTTGCTACTTGGTTTTTGACGTTTATATTTTTGACAGATCACACATGACAAATTCCACGAACATTCGACATTTCGATTCAGTATTGTTTGCCATTTCATCGTGAATAGACTTACGCCTGAACAACGTTTGCAAATTATTGAAATTTATTATCAAAAACGTTTATGCGCTTTCACACTGAATTTAGTCACTGTCGTGACTATATGAATATATATTTATGTTGCCTAGTAATTGTTAGCTTTTTTTTTCATTTCTGCCAAGTATTGGCCCTCACTTTTTGGAAATGGCTCTCAGAAAGGCCCTCAACATTCTTTTCTTTGCGGCAACGCTGGTACCTACCTCAATGTTTCTCCAAAATTAGTTGGGTTTTTCTTTCCTTTGCTGTAGTGAGCTTAGAGCAAGCTTCAACTACAGTTAGAGGCTCATCATAAGTGCATGTGTTAGTGGTTAGTAAAATAATGCAAGCTAACACATGCAACATAATAAAATTTAATACAAAATTAAAGAGTATACAAAATAAAACAAAATTTAACAAATTATACAAAATAATACAAGGTACTAGACATTCAGGACATCTATTGTTAAAAATAAAATAATATCACGGCCGAAGAGCACTGGTTCGAAAGGAAGTTTTTAGTCTTAGTTTACTCATGTTAAAATCGATGAATGGATCGTTTAAATTAAAAACCTTGCACATACGGTTCAAAGGTTCATGCAAGCCATAGTTAGTTCTATGGAAATCAATGTGTAAGAGTTCAACTCTTCGTAGGTGGTGAGATCCTCCGCGGTAGTATATGCCGGTGCAAGCTAACAAATCAGGAGCATCGATTTGACCATTAATGAGTTGATGAAGGAATATGAGATCATTATTGACCCGTCTTTGATATAAAGGTTGGATTTGCAGAAGTTGGATTCTGTGTTTATATGTTGGTAGATTGAACGGGTCAGTCCAAGGAAGGACCTTGAGAATAAAGCGAATGAATTTGTGTTGTATTGATTCAATACGACTTTTATGTGTTTCGTAGAAAGGGGACCATACCTGTGATGCGTATTCAAGATGAGGACGTTAATAACAATTGTATTAAGAGAGAGTAACATACGGATCGTTAAATTCCTTTGCCAACGTTTAATAAATTCAAGCATAGAGCTGGATTTTTTAACAATGAAATTTATATGTTCCATGAACTTTAAATTAGAGCTAAAATGAACACCCAAGTCCTTAAAGCTAGAGATACGACCTAGTTTTTGCTGCGAAATAGAATAATCAAAAGAGTTTGGAAAATGTTTTCTTGAGAAAGTAATTGTTTGGCATTTAGCAGGGTTTAAAGTAAGGCCATTTTTATTAAACCAAACAGTAAAACTATCAATATCGGCCTGAAGAAGATGGTGGTCATGGGTTGTTTTTATTGTCTTGAAAATGTTCATATCATCTGCAAATATGAGAATCTCACTTGAATGTATACATGATACACCATCATTTATAGCGAGAATAAATAGAAAAGGGCCCAGGTGGCTTCCCTGAGGTACACCAGAATGGGCAGTGAATGGACTTGAAAGACTAAATGCAAAAACAAAAACAATACAAACGCATTTACATACGTAGGTATTGTTTTTGTTCCTTATTTTGTGGACTGTAATAATGATTTTAATTGAGTTTTTTTGCGACTTTTAGTCCAAATTAATATGCGTTTCGCCCAGGTACTACAGATGGGCTCATCAGTTAGATGCTGTAGTACCTTACTAAGACGCAATATATATTGTTTTTGCATTTATTCTTAAATTTAAACAAGCCGGACCACGGGTATTATTTTCTAGGTGTCTGAATTCGACCGAATTCCCCTAGAAGAATATAATTCACAGTGCTTTAAAGCTTTAAATTTTATTTGTGTCGGTAGCCATCGACTAATAAATTGCGTCTTAGATAGGTACTACAACATCTAACTGATGAGCCCACCTGGGCGAAACGCATATTAATTTGGACTAAAGGTCCAGTTAAGGACTTGAAAAACTTATTACGGAATTTTACCTGGTAGGATCTATTTTCAAGATACGATTTGATCCAAGCTATAAAAAAGCGTGGAAAACCGAAAGCTTTTAGTTTGAATAAAATTCCCGTACTCCCTAAACCTGCGAAAATCTACGAATTTCTACGTAGTTTTTCACAGAAGAGAGCACTCATGAGAAGATAAAATATTTCACCATGCTGCGAATTTTAGTCCAAGAAATTTCTTTGGACAAAGTTATGAAGACTGTCAAATGAAGAAAAGAAAAAAAACAATATACAAGCTGTCAGTTGCCATATGTGTATCGTTACAAAAGTTGACAATAATGGAATTTATAGTCTGGCTTATTAGTGCAATAAATTAGAATTTTTGATATCAAATTGGTTATTTTAAGAAATTATTTCATATAAATCTTTAATAAACATTTTCAAAAATACACTTTTATGTTGACCTTTAAAAAATTGCTAAAATTGATGTTCAAAGCGTTCCCGTAATATTTGTAAAACTTAGTTGCTTTCTGAGATTTTTAGCCCCACTCTTGGAAAAATGACAGTCTTCAAATTTTTGTGCAGAAAGTACGGGAACACACTTATTTAGGCCTATTCGGCGAGATCTTTTATTCTGTTATTCTGCTATTCTATTATGAATTTGCATACAAAAGTTTAAGCTGTCAAAAAATCTTGTATGAATTATAATTTTGGTGTTCGGCATGCTAAATCTGCTATAAAATCTGTTAAGAAATCAGCTTATGAGCTGTCAAAACTTCAAAATTCTTAAAAAGTCTTTTACGAACTGCACTTTTGGTATTCAGCATGCCACAATCAGTTATGGAATCTTTTATGAATCATAAAAGAATAAAAGACACATTTTTGTTACTTTTATCATAAAAGATTTCAATATATGAAGTAAAAACTTTTATTTCGTTAATGAATTGTTCTTAAAAGGACAGACATAACAAAATATTATTAAAATACATACATAATAACAAACACAAACATGAAAGTAATTTCAAACTATTTATTTCAATACACGAAAGCACAGAATACATTTCGATGGATGAAACGTTAAAGAAAGTGTGGCTTAAATTCAGAAACTGTTATTGACAAATTTCAAAGATTGATTATTATTTATGTACGCGAAACAAAACACGATAATTCCGCAGATTAATTTTATATCAAAAAATCATGTTGATACCGCACTTCTTCCCCCAATACTGTTACGAGTTTGGGTATTAAAATAAGTAAAACACTTTTAGCCGAAAAGCACATAAATTTTACAATAGGAAGAATTTACACTGGGTGGCGTAAACTTTGACTATTTTCTACCATAACTCCAGTTGAAACTAAACTTAGACTAGTTAAAACCTTACTTTTGGCTTTAATAACCTATGGTAATACCGTATACTGCAAACCTGATTCCCATTCGCAGCACATGGTTAGATATGTATATGGACTTCGGAGATACGAGCACATATCACATTATCATCGGCTTGTCCTTGGATGTTCCCTTCAGCAATATCTTGATGCCAGGTGTTGTACGTTTCTGCACAAAATTATCCACAATAAATTGCCCTTATAATGGGTGATTTTTTTGCTACTTGGTTTTTGACGTTTATATTTTTGACAGATCACACATGACAAATTCCACGAACATTCGACATTTCGATTCAGTATTGTTTGCCATTTCATCGTGAATAGACTTACGCCTGAACAACGTTTGCAAATTATTGAAATTTATTATCAAAAACGTTTATGCGCTTTCACACTGAATTTAGTCACTGTCGTGACTATATGAATATATATTTATGTTGCCTAGTAATTGTTAGCTTTTTTTTTCATTTCTGCCAAGTATTGGCCCTCACTTTTTGGAAATGGCTCTCAGAAAGGCCCTCAACATTCTTTTCTTTGCGGCAACGCTGGTACCTACCTCAATGTTTCTCCAAAATTAGTTGGGTTTTTCTTTCCTTTGCTGTAGTGAGCTTAGAGCAAGCTTCAACTACAGTTAGAGGCTCATCATAAGTGCATGTGTTAGTGGTTAGTAAAATAATGCAAGCTAACACATGCAACATAATAAAATTTAATACAAAATTAAAGAGTATACAAAATAAAACAAAATTTAACAAATTATACAAAATAATACAAGGTACTAGACATTCAGGACATCTATTGTTAAAAATAAAATAATATCACGGCCGAAGAGCACTGGTTCGAAAGGAAGTTTTTAGTCTTAGTTTACTCATGTTAAAATCGATGAATGGATCGTTTAAATTAAAAACCTTGCACATACGGTTCAAAGGTTCATGCAAGCCATAGTTAGTTCTATGGAAATCAATGTGTAAGAGTTCAACTCTTCGTAGGTGGTGAGATCCTCCGCGGTAGTATATGCCGATGCAAGCTAACAAATCAGGAGCATCGATTTGACCATTAATGAGTTGATGAAGGAATATGAGATCATTATTGACCCGTCTTTGATATAAAGGTTGGATTTGCAGAAGTTGGATTCTGTGTTCATATGTTGGTAGATTGAACGGGTCAGTCCAAGGAAGGACCTTGAGAATAAAGCGAATGAATTTGTGTTGTATTGATTCAATACGACTTTTATGTGTTTCGTAGAAAGGGGACCATACCTGTGAGGCGTATTCAAGATGAGGACGTTAATAACAATTGTATTAAGAGAGAGTAACATACGGATAGTTAAATTCCTTTGCCAATTTAAATTCAAGCATAGAGCTGGATTTTTTAACAATGAAATTTATATGTTCCATGAACTTTAAATTAGAGCTAAAATGAACACCCAAGTCCTTAAAGCTAGAGATACGACCTAGTTTTTGCTGCGAAATAGAATAATCAAAAGAGTTTGGAATATGTTTTCTTGAGAAAGTAATTGTTTGGCATTTAGCAGGGTTTAAAGTAAGGCCATTTTTATTAAACCAAACAGTAAAACTATCAATATCGGCCTGAAGAAGATGGTGGTCATGGGTTGTTTTTATTGTCTTGAAAATGTTCATATCATCTGCAAATATGAGAATCTCACTTGAATGTATACATGATACACCATCATTTATAGCGAGAATAAATAGAAAAGGGCCCAGGTGGCTTCCCTGAGGTACACCAGAATGGGCAGTGAATGGACTTGAAAGACTAAATGCAAAAACAAAAACAATACAAACGCATTTACATACATAGGTATTGTTTTTGTTCCTTATTTTGTGGACTGTAGTAATGATTTTAATTGAGTTTTTTTGCGACTTTTAGTCCATATTAATATGCGTTTCGCCCAGGTACTACAAATGGGCTCATCAGTTAGATGCTGTAGTACCTTTCTAAGACGCAATATATATTGTTTTTGCATTTATTCTTAAATTTAAACAAGCCGGACCACGGGTATTATTTTCTAGGTGTCTGAATTCGACCGAATTCCCCTAGAAGAATATAATTCACAGTGATTTAAAGCTTTAAATTTTATTTGTGTCGGTAGCCATCGACTAATATATTGCGTCTTAGAAAGGTACTACAACATCTAACTAATGAGCCCACCTGGGCGAAACGCATATTAATTTGGACTAAAGGTCGCAAAAAAACTTAATTAAGGACTTGAAAAACTTATTACGGAATTTTACCTGGTAGGATCTATTTTCAAGATACGATTTGATCCAAGCTATAAAAAAGCGTGGAAAACCGAAAGCTTTTAGTTTGAATAAAATTCCCGTACTCCCTAAACCTGCGAAAATCTACGAATTTCTACGTAGTTTTTCACAGAAGAGAGCACTCATGAGAAGATAAAATATTTCACCATGCTGCGAATTTTAGTCCAAGAAATTTCTTTGGACAAAGTTATGAAGACTGTCAAATGAAGAAAAGAAAAAAAACAATATACAAGCTGTCAGTTGACATATGTGTATCGTTACAAAAGTTGACAATAATGGAATTTATAGTCTGGCTTATTAGTGCAATAAATTAGAATTTTTGATATCAAATTGGTTATTTTAAGAAATTATTTCATATAAATCTTTAATAAACATTTTCAAAAATACACTTTTATGTTGACCTTTAAAAAATTGCTAAAATTGATGTTCAAAAGCGTTCCCGTAATATTTGTAAAACTTAGTTGCTTTCTGAGATTTTTAGCCCCACTCTTGGAAAAATGACAGTCTTCAAATTTTTGTGCAGAAAGTACGGGAACACACTTATTTAGGCCTATTCGGCGAGATCTTTTATTCTGTTATTCTGCTATTCTATTATGAATTTGCATACAAAAGTTTAAGCTGTCAAAAAATCTTGTATGAATTATAATTTTGGTGTTCGGCATGCTAAATCTGCTATAAAATCTGTTAAGAAATCAGCTTATGAGCTGTCAAAACTTCAAAATTCTTAAAAAGTCTTTTACGAACTGCACTTTTGGTATTCAGCATGCCACAATCAGTTATGGAATCTTTTATGAATCATAAAAGAATAAAAGACACATTTTTGTTACTTTTATCATAAAAGATTTCAATATATGAAGTAAAAACTTTTATTTCGTTAATGAATTGTTCTTAAAAGGACAGACATAACAAAATATTATTAAAATACATACATAATAACAAACACAAACATGAAAGTAATTTCAAACTATTTATTTCAATACACGAAAGCACAGAATACATTTCGATGGATGAAACGTTAAAGAAAGTGTGGCTTAAATTCAGAAACTGTTATTGACAAATTTCAAAGATTGATTATTATTTATGTACGCGAAACAAAACACGATAATTCCGCAGATTAATTTTATATCAAAAAAATCATGTTGATACCGCACTTCTTCCCCCAATACTGTTACGAGTTTGGGTATTAAAATAAGTAAAACACTTTTAGCCGAAAAGCACATAAATTTTACAATAGGAAGAATTTACACTGGGTGGCGTAAACTTTGACTATTTTCTACCATAACTCCAGTTGAAACTAAACTTAGACTAGTTAAAACCTTACTTTTGGCTTTAATAACCTATGGTAATACCGTATACTGCAAACCTGATTCCCATTCGCAGCACATGGTTAGATATGTATATGGACTTCGGAGATACGAGCACATATCACATTATCATCGGCTTGTCCTTGGATGTTCCCTTCAGCAATATCTTGATGCCAGGTGTTGTACGTTTCTGCACAAAATTATCCACAATAAATTGCCCTTATAATGGGTGATTTTTTTGCTACTTGGTTTTTGACGTTTATATTTTTGACAGATCACACATGACAAATTCCACGAACATTCGACATTTCGATTCAGTATTGTTTGCCATTTCATCGTGAATAGACTTACGCCTGAACAACGTTTGCAAATTATTGAAATTTATTATCAAAAACGTTTATGCGCTTTCACACTGAATTTAGTCACTGTCGTGACTATATGAATATATATTTATGTTGCCTAGTAATTGTTAGCTTTTTTTTTCATTTCTGCAAGTATTGGCCCTCACTTTTTGGAAATGGCTCTCAGAAAGGCCCTCAACATTCTTTTCTTTGCGGCAACGCTGGTACCTACCTCAATGTTTCTCCAAAATTAGTTGGGTTTTTTCTTTCCTTTGCTGTAGTGATTAGAGCAAGCTTCAACTACAGTTAGAGGCTCATCATAAGTGCATGTGTTAGTGGTTAGTAAAATAATGCAAGCTAACACATGCAACATAATAAAATTTAATACAAAATTAAAGAGTATACAAAATAAAACAAAATTTAACAAATTATACAAAATAATACAAGGTACTAGACATTCAGGACATCTATTGTTAAAAATAAAATAATATCACGGCCGAAGAGCACTGGTTCGAAAGGAAGTTTTTAGTCTTAGTTTACTCATGTTAAAATCGATGAATGGATCGTTTAAATTAAAAACCTTGCACATACGGTTCAAAGGTTCATGCAAGCCATAGTTAGTTCTATGGAAATCAATGTGTAAGAGTTCAACTCTTCGTAGGTGGTGAGATCCTCCGCGGTAGTATATGCCGGTGCAAGCTAACAAATCAGGAGCATCGATTTGACCATTAATGAGTTGATGAAGGAATATGAGATCATTATTGACCCGTCTTTGATATAAAGGTTGGATTTGCAGAAGTTGGATTCTGTGTTTATATGTTGGTAGATTGAACGGGTCAGTCCAAGGAAGGACCTTGAGAATAAAGCGAATGAATTTGTGTTGTATTGATTCAATACGACTTTTATGTGTTTCGTAGAAAGGGGACCATACCTGTGATGCGTATTCAAGATGAGGACGTTAATAACAATTGTATTAAGAGAGAGTAACATACGGATCGTTAAATTCCTTTGCCAACGTTTAATAAATTCAAGCATAGAGCTGGATTTTTTAACAATGAAATTTATATGTTCCATGAACTTTAAATTAGAGCTAAAATGAACACCCAAGTCCTTAAAGCTAGAGATACGACCTAGTTTTTGCTGCGAAATAGAATAATCAAAAGAGTTTGGAAAATGTTTTCTTGAGAAAGTAATTGTTTGGCATTTAGCAGGGTTTAAAGTAAGGCCATTTTTATTAAACCAAACAGTAAAACTATCAATATCGGCCTGAAGAAGATGGTGGTCATGGGTTGTTTTTATTGTCTTGAAAATGTTCATATCATCTGCAAATATGAGAATCTCACTTGAATGTATACATGATACACCATCATTTATAGCGAGAATAAATAGAAAAGGGCCCAGGTGGCTTCCCTGAGGTACACCAGAATGGGCAGTGAATGGACTTGAAAGACTAAATGCAAAAACAAAAACAATACAAACGCATTTACATACGTAGGTATTGTTTTTGTTCCTTATTTTGTGGACTGTAATAATGATTTTAATTGAGTTTTTTTGCGACTTTTAGTCCAAATTAATATGCGTTTCGCCCAGGTACTACAGATGGGCTCATCAGTTAGATGCTGTAGTACCTTACTAAGACGCAATATATATTGTTTTTGCATTTATTCTTAAATTTAAACAAGCCGGACCACGGGTATTATTTTCTAGGTGTCTGAATTCGACCGAATTCCCCTAGAAGAATATAATTCACAGTGCTTTAAAGCTTTAAATTTTATTTGTGTCGGTAGCCATCGACTAATAAATTGCGTCTTAGATAGGTACTACAACATCTAACTGATGAGCCCACCTGGGCGAAACGCATATTAATTTGGACTAAAGGTCCAGTTAAGGACTTGAAAAACTTATTACGGAATTTTACCTGGTAGGATCTATTTTCAAGATACGATTTGATCCATGCTATAAAAAAGGGTGGGAAACCGAAGGCTTTTAGTTTGAATAAAATTCCCGTACTCCCTAAACCTGCGAAAATCTACGAATTTCTACGTAGTTTTTTACAGAAGAGAGCCCACATGAGAGAATAAAATATTTCACCATGCTGCGAATTTTAGTCCAAGAAATTTCTTTCGACAAAGTTATGAAGACTGTCAAATGAAGAAAAGAAAAAAAAACAATATACAAGCTGTCAGTTGCCATATGTGTATCGTTACAAAAGTTGACAATAATGGAATTTATAGTCTGGCTTATTAGTGCAATAAATTAGAATTTTTGATATCAAATTGGTTATTTTAAGAAATTATTTCATATAAATCTTTAATAAACATTTTCAAAAATACACTTTTATGTTGACCTTTAAAAAATTGCTAAAATTGATGTTCAAAGCGTTCCCGTAATATTTGTAAAACTTAGTTGCTTTCTGAGATTTTTAGCCCCACTCTTGGAAAAATGACAGTCTTCAAATTTTTGTGCAGAAAGTACGGGAACACACTTATTTAGGCCTATTCGGCGAGATCTTTTATTCTGTTATTCTGCTATTCTATTATGAATTTGCATACAAAAGTTTAAGCTGTCAAAAAATCTTGTATGAATTATAATTTTGGTGTTCGGCATGCTAAATCTGCTATAAAATCTGTTAAGAAATCAGCTTATGAGCTGTCAAAACTTCAAAATTCTTAAAAAGTCTTTTACGAACTGCACTTTTGGTATTCAGCATGCCACAATCAGTTATGGAATCTTTTATGAATCATAAAAGAATAAAAGACACATTTTTGTTACTTTTATCATAAAAGATTTCAATATATGAAGTAAAAACTTTTATTTCGTTAATGAATTGTTCTTAAAAGGACAGACATAACAAAATATTATTAAAATACATACATAATAACAAACACAAACATGAAAGTAATTTCAAACTATTTATTTCAATACACGAAAGCACAGAATACATTTCGATGGATGAAACGTTAAAGAAAGTGTGGCTTAAATTCAGAAACTGTTATTGACAAATTTCAAAGATTGATTATTATTTATGTACGCGAAACAAAACACGATAATTCCGCAGATTAATTTTATATCAAAAAATCATGTTGATACCGCACTTCTTCCCCCAATACTGTTACGAGTTTGGGTATTAAAATAAGTAAAACACTTTTAGCCGAAAAGCACATAAATTTTACAATAGGAAGAATTTACACTGGGTGGCGTAAACTTTGACTATTTTCTACCATAACTCCAGTTGAAACTAAACTTAGACTAGTTAAAACCTTACTTTTGGCTTTAATAACCTATGGTAATACCGTATACTGCAAACCTGATTCCCATTCGCAGCACATGGTTAGATATGTATATGGACTTCGGAGATACGAGCACATATCACATTATCATCGGCTTGTCCTTGGATGTTCCCTTCAGCAATATCTTGATGCCAGGTGTTGTACGTTTCTGCACAAAATTATCCACAATAAATTGCCCTTATAATGGGTGATTTTTTTGCTACTTGGTTTTTGACGTTTATATTTTTGACAGATCACACATGACAAATTCCACGAACATTCGACATTTCGATTCAGTATTGTTTGCCATTTCATCGTGAATAGACTTACGCCTGAACAACGTTTGCAAATTATTGAAATTTATTATCAAAATTCGTGCTCTGTGAAAAATGTGTTTCGCAAGCTACGTCCGTATCAGCGACGAGGCTCATTTTTGGCTAAATGGATACGTGAATAAGCAGAATTGCCGTATTTGGAGTGAAGAGCAGCCAGAGGCAATTCAACAGCTACCAATGCATCCCGAAAAATGCACTGTTTGGTGCGGTTTATGGGCAGGCGTCATCATTGGGCCATACTTCTTCAAGGACGATGAAGGCCGCAGAGTTACGGTCAATGGAGAAAGGTACCGTTCGATGATAACAGATTTTTTTTTTGCCGAAAATGCAAGAATTGAACTCGGTCGACATGTGGTTTCAACAGGACGGTGCCACATGCCACACTGCTCGCGAAACCATGCATCAATTGAGAGGCGAATTTGGTGAACAGTTGATCTCACGTTTTGGCGCAGTCAATTGGCCACCAAGATCATGTGATTTGACCCCGTTAGACTATTTTTTTTGGGGCTATGTTAAGTCTATTGTCTATGGGGACAAGCCAAACACGATTGCTGCCTTGGAAGCCAACATTGAACGCGTCATTGGTGAGATTCCGGCCGAAATGTGTGAAAAAGTTTGCCAAAATTGGACCTTCAGAATGGACCACCTGAAGCGCAGCCGCGGGCAACATTTAAGTGAAATTATTTTTAAAGAGTAAATGGCAGAAATTGATTTATCGATCCAAATAAAAATTTCATTCACTTTTTACAAGTTTCTGTGTTTTTTTGAATTTTCAAAAACCAAGCTCTTAAAAAATCACCTTTTACATCCTTATTTAATAAATTGAATTGAATTGAATTGAATTGAATATTGTTATTAGTCAGTGCCGACTGCCGAATTTTTATTTACCTACTACAGTTGATAATTTAATAGCAGATTTTAGGTCCGTTTGTATAAATGATTCTTTTTCGAAGTTACATAAAAGACTTTTATAATAGATCGAACTCCTGAATACCAATTATAAAATAACTTTTATGGTGAATATCTGTTATGCATCATAACAGAAAATTCATAGCAGAATAACAGATGTGGCAGAATAGGCCTAATTACTTTTTCTCTTAAAACATTGCCAATTTTCAATTATGTCAAAAGTTAGGTGTATTTTGCAGAGCTAACCTTGGATCATCATATGTGCCCTTTCAGACTTCTAACAACTGCCATTTGTCGATAGGAAGACAATGTGAAAATCGCACTCGTCGCTATCGATATCCTTGTACCTTACAAAATGAAGTTGTTTCTGATTCTTTGGGATTATTCAATTTTTTTTTTATTTACGTAGCCAGGTAGAAAAATTAGACATATTTTTTTCGAAAGATAAAATGCATTAAGGATATTAGGTAGATATTACTTATTCATAAAATCCATATGTAGCTATGTAAATACCACACATAGTGAATGTAGAACAGAGTAGGCGTAAATAAAATAGATAAAATTTTAAATGAATTGCTAAAAGTGTATGTACAAATTTTGATTTTTTTTTATTTGAACCACACAGGTCCAGAATTGTCATTGTCACTCACCTGATATTAGCTGCTTTTTATCGTTTAATGTTTTTTTTAATTTCTCGAATTTTGAAGGAACATTTTATGGAAATTATTGAAGATTTTAACACCACTTCTTGAGGATGTATATTTTCAAGTGGTCCAGATTTTGCTGAAAAAAAATAAACCAATATAATTCCCTATATATGTAGGTATTAAGAAAATAATATTTAAAATATAATTTCAGAAAATAGGTAGTCGATGAATTTAGTTCACCTGAATTAGTCTGATGTGTATGACCTTGCAAGCTGTCCAGTGTGCAGCTAGCTGCATAAAATATTCAAGTTGTGAAAGGGCAATTATTAATATTGTATATTTCATAAATTGAAGAAAATTTGATTTTTTTTATTGCAAAATTGGAGACGCAGACTCTGAATTGTCGCGACCGACTGTGCACTGTGCTATGGAATTGTAATTGCAAAAATGGCAAATGGCAGTCGCAGTGGCACGCGTGAATTTGTTAATTAGGCATCATGAAAAAAAAAAGACGGTGACGAAGAAGAGCACATCAAAACAAAGGAGATACAAATGAAACAAAACATAAACAACAAAAATTAAAACAAGAGAAATAATAAACTTTTAACCGCGGCTGAAGTGAAGCAAGTAAAAGAAGAAAAGAACACAAAACCACTACAGGGACAAACTAAATTACACAAAGAATCTCGCACACTTCCGAGTTCTGCCTTCTGAAGCGGCCCTATAGCTAGCCAGCCAGCTCTATATCGGTGAACTTACGTAAACTGAAAACTGTAGATATTTAAGTCCTCCACCATTCCAAGTTTAATAAAACTGCGGACGACGGGGACAACATTTAGAGACTCCTTTGACCATTTTAGTGCTGGGGCTTTGGGTAATTGTGGTATTGGCAGCGGCGACGCGGCGATGCAACGAATATATGTATTCCCTTGGAAAATTTATCGAATTTTACGTTTTCAACGAAAAATTTTCATTAGTTTTATTTTTTGAACTTCAATTTTATGTGGGAAGTACATAAATTCATACATATGTACATACCAACAACACACGAATGTTTTTATACTTATTTGCAATTATTTTGCGAAAATATTTTTTGTCAATGTCACAAAGAAATGGTTGGTAATTTTGAAATTAATGAAGAAACTTTGACTCCGCAGATCCTAGGTATGTGTGGTTTCTCTCCAAACAAATAGCGCCATACTTTTCTTTTACCAGAAGAATTATTTGTTTTGTTCTGTTCTGCCTCTTGCTCATGTGCTATTTTTTGGCTAAAGAATAAGTAGAGCGGTTAGATGGTTTTTGGATAATTTGCATGTGATGCCCTCTTTCATATTTAGTACTGTATAATAGCTGGGTTAACACACGTCATTTTTATATTTAGCTTTGTTCGCTGAGCAACAGAACAATTCACCACAACGGTTTACCATTTTTAAATGCTCCATCTATTATTTGGACGAGGTAGTTTTTGCTTGCATTGACTTGGCATTCACACGGCTTTCCTGCCCGACGTATAATTTTATGTAAATACTATAGTTGTTAAATTTATATTAAAAAATAGATTAGTGAAGTGAAAATGTCTGTACGCCATATTATTTTCACTAAGTATTTAAGCAGTTTTAATATATATAAAATAAGAATGAAATATTAAAATTTAAATTATCAGCATCAGCAGACAACAACAACAAAAAACAAAACATAAACTGTGCCGGTGAACTTATTCGTTCCTTTTTATACGCCATGCCGACATAGCACTTCGGTCTCCGGAAATGAAACTGCTGTGGAGACAGTTTCTTTTCACACGACCAAAAAACCGTGTTGATACTATAGATCGACGAAGTAGTTCGCGGCGTGTAAAGCGATAATGGATTTACTATAAATATGGACTGCTAGTCGATTGGCATTTCCATATAAAAGCTCCAATCAATACGCAATTTTAGTAAAAAATAAACATTTCAGAAATCCATCTCTTGCCATAGGGCTGAATTAGCAGTTTACGGCACAGACACTAGTGCCATCTTTTTTATAATAGTAAAAAAACAGTAATCTGTTCTTAATTTAAACCTTTTCTTTAATTTCTGACTTAAATTTTCCTGTGTGCCCTGAAAGCGCTGGGTGCGCTTTTGTCTAGGTGGATGTGCCATCGTGAATTTTCTACTAGCAGTCCATGTAATATAGTCATGATACTTCTGGTTTTCGTGGAGAAGCACGAAGAAAAACCATTTTTCTTTATCTAATTCAACAACCCAAGCCACGTTGTCAAATAAAAATTCATACTCTCTCTTTTTATCTCCTTATCGTTCGAGTGAAAGATCGTAATTTGCACATTGAAAGTTTTTCACCTATGTATGGTGAAGTTTAAAATGGACTCGTTCACTAGGAATGGCCTGCATGGGTAATGTGATTTCGTTGTGTTTTCAACGAAATCTCGGATTTCGAAATCCCAAAACCATTGACACACTAGATATGAACTGCTGGGAGCCAACTTCACGATGGTTCCTTTTGAAAAAAGAATTACCAGCGTCCATTTCAGTCCTTGCGGTAGTTAAGAATATTATCAAGTCAAACCAGTGCTTAAGGGATTTTTTTTTGAAGGAAATCCCTACATGAATCCAAAATTTTCTTTTTCTCTATTTTCTACAGAAAATGATAAACAAATATATTATTGTTCTTTGCTGAAGAACGAAATACGATTAAAGCAAGATCAAATATCAATTTAGTTTTTTTTACTTTTCGACTAAACGAATAAAATTTAACACACACTGCGTAATAAAACTTTTCGACGAAAGAATAAGATAGATAGATAATTTGATTTATTTTCTATTTCAAATCATACTATAAATTTTAAAGCCGTCTGCCAGATTTTGGTAATTTTTTGTACAATATAAAAAAATAATATGATAAAAACGATACGAATAAATTTTATAGAATTTAACACAAAATACTGCGTAATATAAGTTTAAATTAAAAAAACTTGAATTTGAATATTTGCTATGTGACCAACAACAACGTATTTTGCAGAGTTAAAATGTATTCCATTTATATATATAATATCTTATATCTTTTAAATTTGCCAAACGAGCTGACGGCAAAGCTAAAGCTTTAAAATTTGTTATAAATGTTTGTAAATGAAATATTAAGATATCAAGCAATTAATTACTTACTTACTTACTTACTTACTATTCCATTTATTTCGAATGTATCTCTAAAAGCAATCTTTTACATATAAGCTGAAAGAAAAAGGAATTTTTCTTATTGTCCCCCAGCACTACAAACATCAATTGTTACCTTTCTAACAAACACTAGATGGCACGGCTGCTTGTACTATGTGCCAATAGATAGCTCTAGTTTCGTTTCCTAAAATTTATAGAAAGGTAATATCGACAACAGATGGTACTCAATTTGTTTTTTTTTCTTTTCGCCGCAAATATTGTATGGAAATGAAACACAAGCTAGCAGTCCATATCTACTATGTCAATGCCCAAAACTATATAGTGAAATGCGTAGATTTGGACTGAAATTTACGAAATGCGAGATTTAGATTTAGAGTGGGAACACATTATCACAAATGATTTAATTACATGAAACTGTCAGTTTTGTGCGAAAGAAAAAATATATTTTTTTTCGAAGCTTAAACATTTGTAAGCTGTTCACAGAAGTTGGTTCGTTGGAAAGTTAACTTTAATTCTTATCCCGGATTTACACGAATTGCAAAGACTAGAAATTAAAATGGAATCAAGAACTAAAACTATTGCTGTTAGGAGCATTCTTGATATTAGAAGATCTTAAAACTTAACTACATTCAACACACTTTTGTACACAAGTGAAAAAAATATTGTCTTTTTGAAAACACAAAACATTTGTTTCAATTTTGTAAAAAAAGTGTGTTGAATATAGTTAAGGCTTTATTAAGCTAAGATTTGACATTTTAAAATGGGAATTTGCCAATAAATAATGAGCAAGTTACTTTTTTTTCTAGAATGGCATAATTTGGAAAATGATACTGTGCTTATACCAGCCATATTATATATATATTAGCCATATTAATGGAAGCATTTCATGCCAAATTCTCTGTGCCAATTTTTTTTTGCAAAAATAATGCCAGTATTTAGGCCCAATTCACATAGAACAGGCTTAAGGTTTTGGTGTGGTTCTGCAGTTCTACACTTTGTGTAGTTTGCATGTTTTCTTATGGGACAATACACACACATAGGCAAAGTCGAGGGTATGGCGTGCCCTGTCATTGTCACGCCTTATTGAAATTTCTAGTGGGATGCGTAAACGTCACGCCACAATGAAATCACTCATACAAATCGACAAAAAAAAATGGAAGCAAACAGAAAAAATTCAATGCAAATGGTATTTTTGTAATTTATTTATTTGTATTCTTTATGAAAGCCATTTTATCAGTGCAGACCTTAACCACACCAGCACCATAAGGAAGTTCTGTGTGAATCGGGCCTGAGCGTTTAAACCATAAAAAGAAAAATGGCTATAATTTGACAGATAAAAGGCATTTCCGGTATAAGTTCTTTTGGAGCCAATTATATCTGTGAATATTCTATTCGAAAATTCCTTATTTTTCATTGCTTCTTATAAATTAAACAAATATTACATTAATTATGAATTTATATAATGTTGCATTGCTTGTTTAAAAGGATTGCAAACCTCTACAATAAAAATTATCACGTGAGAATAAATAATTGTCTTTTCGCCATTTTGTTCACCTCGTTAGTGTCAAATATGTGTCCTCTTCTAATTATTTATTCAAATTTTGACACCACGCCTTAATTTATCAAAAAAGAGGAGCGCACAAACCTTTGGCTTTCCAACTTTATAAAGGATTTCTGTAAACAAGGTATACCTACATACATATGTACATATAACTTGAAGTAGTAGGTACAAATAAATATAAAATAATTCAAATTCGGTGAATTTTCAAAAAAAAAAATGAAGCCAATCAATTATGTAGCCTTTATTTTGACTTAATAAATAAAAAAATAATTAACAACGATAAGTAAAATAATTATCATCTTAAGTTAAGCCTACCTATTTTCTTACGGAATACCAAATACGATTGAAAAAGAAAGTAGACGGCAGTGTTCGTAATTATTTGGCATTAAAAATAATTTTTAAAGATTAAATTAACTCACCTCTTTGATTAAACGACAGCAATTCAATCCTGATTATGCTTATGTACATACATAAATATGTACATTCCTGTTTAGATTTTAATTGGTATAAGCTACCCAAGTTGTTTGCTTCAATGAGCTAGTCATCAACATTATTTTGATTAAATTATTAATGCGCCAAGAGAGTGATTAGGCGATAATATGAAAATATTTAAGGTAGCTTGAGCTAACAGCATTTATGAGGATTGATTATGGAATAACCAGTTTTCGATAAATCAGGCATGACAATCACCATCATCACTGTTAATTTGAATTAAGATGGTTGGGTGAACATAACTAATCTACATATTAACCAACCCATAGGAAAATCTGCATCCAAATTCAGAGGATAATGTTGTACAAATAAGACATACTAAGATCGGAAACCTTCGTACGTTTCACCCCCCAAAACCCATTTGTTTACATTATTGTATTTGTACCTTTGAAACTCTATCCATGAATAGATGGGAAATCGAAAAACAAAACAAATTACTAAGACCCCTTTCACACAGGGCAACTGAGTTGCCGGCAACTGGGAGTTTGTGGGTGAGAAGGGCAAGAAGTAAGGGGAATGGAAAAAATCTCCCCGGTCAACGATTTGAAGCGATTTTTTTGACGTTTTGCTTTGAAATTTTCTTAGATTTCCATTTGACGTCTGCCTCGGGAGACAGATCTATCTATTAAAGAGAAATTGTTTCTTACAATAATATTATTACAACATTAATAATATTACAACGGTGCATTTCAGTAAGCCCAATATAATCTTCCCATCATCACTATCATGTGTTGCGTCGAAGATTTGGATGGCAAGAGAAACGCACTCCAACAAATCTGCACACAAATCAATTTTCTCCTGGTTCATTGTTTTTCCGTGACCTTTTAATATACTAATTTAGCAAACCATTATTAACAACCACAATAAAAAAAACAACATTTACCTATACAGGTTTCTTTTGTATTTATTTTTCTAAAAATAAGCTGCGGTTAATTTATAGATAAAATTATGTAGAATTTTCCAACCGCGAAGCAAATTGTTTGTTTACAAAAAGCGAATGTCAAATCAAAAGCAATTCAAAAAACGAGCAACTCAGTTTCCTAATCAATATCTTCGTGTGAAAGCTACAAGGCAATTAAAGGAAAACGTCAAAAAAATCTCCAGCAACTGGTTTCCCTGTGTGAAAAGGGACTAAGGCTGTTTTGTCTATGTGTCCATAGATAGATGAACAGAAAACATTCTTGTTGTGTGCGTTTTTATCAATGGGTGCTTTCGGTCGCGCATATCTTTGCTGTTCAATACGTTCGGTGTTGTTGTAATACATGTTAAATAACACGCCATTAACAACTGACAATCATGGCAACGAACAAAACTTTAATTACGTACCTAATACATCATCTTCTTCTTCTGAATCAGTTGAAACATTTGTGGTTCTTACTTCCTGATTCATTTTTAACTTATATTTTAGCAAACAAATGTATGTTTAATCCATTTTGAGCCGAAGCGCAATCATAAGCAAATAGTTTTTTTTTTCTGTTTTGACTTTTGACAGAAATGGTTACCTATTGGGTTTTATACGTTCACAAACGCACAGAATATTTTTCAGCAATAGGCGTGTTTTTTTCTAAGCCCCGGGGAAATTGGATGAAAAAAACGATGAGTAGGATTAACAATTTGCATGTTAAATCCAACAACAACTAATCCCCTGCGGTGCTTAGCTTATACCCAGAGAATTCTCGGGGCTTATCTATTGGAGAGGATAAAAACTGTGCTTCCAAAAACTTGTTCACCAAGTTATCGATAAAATGTATAGAAACTTCAAAACTGACATTTTGACATGTCAGATAATTATCAATTTTGTTTGGTTTGGTTGAGCATTTGGTCTAAGTGTGTCAGTTCTTTTTCTGACCGCCATGTCAACCTAACCTAACCTACCTTTTAATATACATTCCGCAACACAACAACAAATCAATTTTAACATTTTTCGCTTTTGTATTGCCTCTATGGTTTTTCCCACCTCGTCATGAGCACAACCTTCTACAGCGATTTTCATTTTTGCTATAAAGGTATATTAAAAGTTGACTGTAAAATTATTATTAAATAAAAAAGCATTTCCTGAAGTTGATATTCGTTCAATTAACAAGAATTGAACGAACAACAAAACAAAGGTTTCTCTGAGAAGATTGTTTTCGGCTGCGTTTGGTTGTACACGGGAGCAACCCAATACAGATTCTCTGCTACATCCTTGGCATACTTCAATCTTCTTGATCGTCGTCCGCTCTTGCTCAGACCTATATTCCTAATGACATAGGAACTGAGCGTCCCGCCCGAATAAGCAACTCGTCCATTAATATCATGTCACCAGTGACCGACGAATGGGGTAGTTTTCAAGTAGTTGAATTCTATGTACCACTGTATTTGTGAAAATTAAATTAAAAGAAAATCACATCGGCTAAAAACAATTTCCAAAATAATTTATTTTAATTTTCAAATTACTTGATTCACATTTTTTTGTATAAATAATTAACTTGGTTCTTTTATTTTATGTTAATAGAATAGAAAAGTAGTTTTAATTCAATAAATATATCGAAATTACACAAAACAAATCAACCCGATGATTTTTAGAAGAATGCGGATGAGGCAAACAGTGATGTTTATTTTTTTCTTGCATTACAGCTGTTCTTCAAATGTCATCTTGCAAATTAATAGTGCTAGCAAGTTTTTCACTAAGCGCATTGGTCGTTTTTTTCAACCAATTCCCCCGGGGATTGCAAAAAAACGCACCTAATGTATCAGAAAGCTGTGCGACACCGAACGCCCCCAATGTGTCTATTCGAAGATGAGCGGAAAGTTACTTGTGTGCGTGTTTCAGCTTGAAGGCAAATGTCAAATGAAAGCAGAGGTTTCGGGTCTTTATGTTATTAGTTTATGACCTAAACCTAACACGAAAAAAGAAAACGAAGTTCTCCAGCATCTGTTTACACAAGTTGGTCGGTTAGACGAGCATTGGACGTTTTAATGGTCCAACATTGGATGTTGTCGAGCATGTTGTTCCATGTGAACCCCTATTGTATCCACGAATTAGAAAACAAGATTACGACACTTTTTTATCTTATTTTATTGATGTCATATGTGAAAAACAAGCTGGAAATTGTTGTTGTTTGTCCGATGTGGATTAATGAATTTTTCTCAGGTTTCGTCAATAAAATAAGACAAAAAAGAAGTGTCGTAATTTTGTTTTATTTTTCATGCATTGTATCCATATTTGACTAGAAAACTAGTTAATTTTTCATATGTCAAACTTCCAACCTTCCTTCAAAAAATGTACCCGTAGTCCCGAACACACGATAAACTTAATTATTTTCAAGGTTTGTAATGACACTACCTGGCAACTGACAGCTTATGTATTGTTTTATTTTTTCCTTCATTTCACAGTCCTAGAAATTTTTTAGGAAGTATGGAAGCACACATATTATGTCTTTCACTTTAGTGCCTTATCGAAATCGTTGATCGTTCGAAGAAACAAGATAAGTGTATACAAGCAAAACACTTGACACGCAATCGCCTGTGATTCGAGATCTGGATAATAACGTGTTTTATGGACTTTTCGATTGGAAACTGAGTTGCCGTCAACTGGGAGTTTGACGGCGAGAAGGGCAAGTAAGGGGAATGAAAAAAATCTCCCCGGTCAACTATTTGAAGAGATTTCTTTGACGTTTTGCTTTGCATTCCAATTAGCAACAAAATATTCCCAGTTTCCTCCTCAGTTTCTTGGTTTATTCGTGTGAAAGCTACAAGGCAATTAAAGGAAAACGTCAAAAAATGTCCAGTAACTGGTTTCCCTGTGTGAAAGGGGACTTCCGAATGCTTCTGGAACTGTTCGATTGGTATCAAATGGCAGTTCTTCGCCTGAATAGGAGATACATTTCTTCTGGATTTGAAGTCAAAATCATAATCGGAAGCACACAGAAACTCACACCCACTAAATGTCAAACTCGAGTTAAATGTCAACAACAATGTAGTAAAGTAACATGAGCGATAGGGAAATACATCGATGTTAAAATAAAAAAAAAAACATTGATGTCAGAAATATCGATGTTTTTTAACACCGATGTTTTTAATGTATTTTTTTGAAAAATAATAGCACGCTCAAAAATCGATTAAAAATTCAATGTATACATATTACAAATACCTTCATTGCTTTGAAAATTTTAGCAATGTCTTATCAAAATTTTCTTTTCCTTTTTTGGTGTGTAAGAATAACTTATTAAGCGGCAATTGATCCTTATAAAATTTAACATAAATAGTTGTTGTGAAGTGTAGTTCCGCTGAAGTGCAGTTCCGTCGTGTGCGGTCTACCTTTATAAGCAGTAGTTCATTGCAAAAAGATTTAAGCTTATTTTGAAACTTATACTACGTTTTCACCTACCACTTAATCTAGATTTAAGTGGATTAACCATAAATCCTCTTTAAAATCTTCTGAAAACTGAAGATTTCCCATACAAATTTTAATCTCTTCAAAGGAAGGTTAGAAATTAATCTCATTGAAATCTTCTTCGAAGTAGAAGATTGTCAAAAGAAACAAACCTTATTTCATAGAACGCGCTTATTCTAATGTCATTTCCTCCATTGTCATTCAACAAAAAAAATCCTTTCCAACATAATTTAATTTGATTTTATCTGGTGAAATTATTCGATGCCTTCGAATTCTGTTTAATTTATATTTTTTTTATAAAAATATATAAAAATAAAAGATGCAATAAAGCTACAAAGACCAAAGTGGTGCCTCGAATTTGTAATGTAAATTTTTTTAGCGCCGAGTTGCGATCTCACAAACGAGGTGGATGTGTGGCTTTGTCTTCGAGAGTTTGTTTTTTTTTTCAGGTTGACATGGAATCCATTAGATGGAAGTGTTGGTCACATAAAGCTGCATATATTGTTCATTCACCAAGTTTGTTTTTCATTTCCTTCTAGATTATCGACTTCGTGTCCTGTCCAGATTTCATGCACCAGGAAGATTATTACTGCTTGAATTTTGAGGGATAAAATGTTGGGATAACAATATTTTTTAGTTATTACTCATTTTTATTTATTGAAATTATATTTGTTCACTGCACCGAAATTATTATTCTTCTTTCTAATTATTATATTGTTTTACTCTTGATATATTGACTTTTGAATGCCAATTCAGAGTGAAAACGTCAAACTAATCATTTTTTCTCTGGTGAAAACACTTCAAGATTAATTTTTAATCTACTCAATTTAAACCGGATTATCTTTAGGTGAAAACGTAGTATTAACATCGTTGCTGCGATGTTTTACATGCTTCAACGTCGATATTTTTTCTTCTAATATAGATATTTTGCCAGCATCGATGAACATCGCCCATCCCTAAATTTCCATGTCATTGGGGACGTTCACTCAGTTATTCTCACCAATCTGGAATAACTTTCTGTTGTTGTAATGCGTGCAAAAGCACATCTGATGGAAAGACAGCTGTTTTCGTGAAAGCTTTCTTGAGTTATCCCAAAAAAATTGGAATAACTAGCTATCTGCTATACAATTGTATGGAATAGCTGACTACAAAATTCATTTGTGCTGATTTTTTGACAGCTTTCAGCTAACCTATCTGATTCGTCCACAGATATACTCCGATAGCTTGATATCCGAAATAACATATCTAATCTGCCCTATCGAGGTAACTGTCGGAGCGGAATTCTCTCCGATTTACTACGAATCGGAAACATTTTGCTTCTAGGTAATTCTCCGATCGGCTGATCGGAAATTCTAACCGACGAAATTCAACGCATGCCATTTGTATGCTTTACTTTTAATTGGATTTATTTATGACAGATATCTCCGAAGTCCTCCGACAAGTTCTTGTTGCGAAAAGTGTTTTCTTTTTAAAGAAATTGTTAATTAAAATATAAGTACTGAAAAAAAAACCTTATGTACGTTAACTTGTGGACGTTTGGTTTTTGGCAGAAGGAAAAAACAAGTTCACAGCAATATGATCTGATGATAAATCTGCCCAGCGAATATCCCGATATCGCATATCTAAAATTACACAAGGACACCAGAAGTTGTGGCTGTGTTTTAGTTTTGAATACATCATACATATATTTTTTAAAGGTTTGGAGTGACACCATCAGACAGATAATTTGTTTTGTATTAATGTTGAATCAGCTCCAAGACAAAAGCAAACGCATTTTTATCTAGGCGAAATTTTTTCTTCAATATTGAAGGGAATTATAGAATTAGAGCTGCGTCAGGTAGTTCGCATATAATTGCTTTCGTTCTTGCAATGTTCTTTTATTTTCTAAATAAATAATATTGTATTTCAAGTTTCAAACGGAAACAAAACACATATGTTTGGTAATAGGAAGGGGACTTTATTCGATAGTTTTGATTTTAAAATCGGTGCATTTAATTACATTTCTTAAAAACGCTAGTGCATTACAATTGAAAAAAATAATTTCTATAAACAATAAATTACACTCTCTCGCCAATTTTGCATGGTTTAAAACGTTTATAGTGGTTATTTAATAAAAAAAAAACTATCGAAAATATATGGCATTTTCGATAAATCAGTTAATTTGCACATCTCTGCCTGAAGTTTATATCCATCGCAATGCGTCGTCGGAGAAAACTCCGCTCCGGCGGTTACCTCGATAGGGCAGATTAAGGGTGTGTTTCTTTATTTATTCCGGATAAGGAATAGAATGGATGGAAAAGACGAAATGTTTATCTAGAATATCCAGAATGGGATGAATAAAGAAACAAAAATTCTCTCCGGAATAGAAAAGAAAAAAGATAACATCAGCTGTTTTAATGTATTGTGATGATGACTAGAAAATAGATATCTCTATGGAAAATAGTAAAAATAAATTATTATTAATTTATTAATTATGAAAAGTCACATTTAATTGTTATTTATATATATATTTCAATAATAAAAATATAAACAATGTTTGGTCATCCATTTTGTTTACTTACTTGGTTTTCGTCTTTGGCTGCTGTCATTTGTTTTGCTTTCATATGAAAGGGTTATTCCGAGAATATTCTTTTCATTCCGTGTTTAACATGGAATAAAAAGAATGCATTCCAAACGTTCCGGAATGAATAAAGAAACAACAAAATAGTTTATCCGGAATATTCCATGGAATAAAGAAACGCAAAACTGGTATTCCGAATATTCTGGACATACCAGAATGAATAAAGAAACACACTCTAAGTGAGTGAACGCCCGCATTGACCTCATTCAATAACCTAACTGTAGCTATCCGGTTAGGTTGGTGTTGTTGTATTCTCACATAAGAACAGAGCTGATGACAAAGCAACTGCTGCCAAAAAAAATCTTACATGGGAATACAAAAACACCAACCTATCCGGACAGCTAATAGTTATGTTATTGAATGAGGTCATTGTTTTGTTTTTTCCCGCCTCACATTAAAATTCAGAAACAAGAATCGAGTGTAACTTGTTCGATTGGAATCCCTGATCGGAGAGTTCTTGCGGATTATCAATTGAAAAGGATATTCATTTCATTTACTTACGTTTTAGTAATAAGTGGTCATCATAAAAAACCGACAGCGAAATGAATGATTTTTTACAATTTTTTTTGTTTATTATTTTTGTATTTGTTCTTCAAATATTATAATAATAAATTATTTTTTTTAAATACACTTCTATGTTCAAACTAGCATACCAGACCAGTTTTAAAATATTTTAAAGTACATATTCATTAGATGTATCTATATTTCTAGCTTATGTATATCTTTTGATTGTATGATAAAATTCTTTTTTAAAATACACTTAAATTATATACTAGGGTTTATTTACAAAATGTCAGGTTTTTAGTATCAAGCTTGCTCTACAAAACATTTAAGAAAATTGTCCGGTTTAAAATCGACTTTTGCCGTTTCGATTCGAATGCAGTTTTGGCTTCTTCCGGTGTGTCAAAGGCTACCCGAGCATCCCCGGTTGGGGATCCATCGTCATTGTAACGGCGTATTATATCTTCGGCTTTAACATTATAACCATCAAAGAATTCAATAATGTCTTTCAAATCACATCGGTAAGGTACATTTTCCATTTCCACAACACATCCGGGCCGTGTGAACTTTTCGGGTATACCTTCATCGCCATCGCCATCGGCATCGACGTCGCCACCGCCATCTTCGTTGACATCTTCCGGTTCAAGAGGATCGGAATCAAGATCCACAATTTCACAAATTGAAGGATTTGAGTCATCATACATATTGGATTTGTTGTTGGTAAAAGGATTCATGTGTCTGTTGTTTGGCATGTTTGTATCGTGAATGGGGCCTTTGAATCCACGAGGTCCCATCATGTTATTGTTACCACTACGGAACTTATTTTGGTTAGAACCTTCGCTGTCGGGTGAGAACGTATTTCTATCGTTTGAAAATCCACGCCCATTACGGTTGTTATTATAATTTCTACCACCAATATTAAAATGTTGTCTCGGACCTTGGTTTTGCATCATCATCATCATGTTATTGGGATGCTGTTGACTGCCACCTGGGAAGAAATTCATAAAAGGCTTGTTCAGTCTATCAGCGATTTGTTGAGGGCTTATGAAGGATACTCGAATGGAACGACTGTTCAGACGGTTATTATTGAGACACAATGCCTGTTGCGCATCTTGACAAGACCGAAATTCAATAATAAATTCACCACATGGTTGATTGCGATGATTTCGGAGCATTTCTACGTGATTTGGCATGAGATTATGAGACATAAAATATTCGCCAACAGTTTGAATTGAAGTCTTGTATTCACAGTTCTTTATTAAGATAAACTTATTGTTAGTTGGACCCATTTGCTCGTTTAAGTTTAGTTGTTCGTTGGTGTTTGGATTATCAAAACGAGAAGGGCGACTTTGTCGGAGTCGAGGATCTGAAACTTTTTCTAGATCACTGTTATTATCTTTTATAGGACTTGATATATCCAGCAAACTCGGAATGCCACTAAAAGGATTCGAAGGGTTCGAACAATTGCTTTGTCCCTGCTGGTTTGAATTATTAGAATAATTATTTTCCTCGTTAATAAAGTCATCCATATTTTCATTGCATTGATCGTAATTGATGTTTTCCTCGTCGATAATATATTGTGGCGAGTCTTGATTTCTATCGTCTTCGTCCTTATCCGGTTCTTGTTGTTCATCTTCTTCGCAATCTTCGCGATCATCGTGATCCTGTTCCTGATCTCCTGACTTTGCAGTTTCAGCCAGTTCTTGTGCTTCTTCATCAGCTCTTTTCTGATTTTCTATTTCCTCCAATTCTTTTTGTTCTTTAAGTTGTTGTTCGGTATCTAAGCGCATCTTTTCCTTTGCATCTTCGTATGCTTCATCAGTAGCAGTGCTTACTCGAACCGGTCTCTGGCTTATTCTATGATTTGTTTGCTCTTCCAAAGCCGCTTCTGCATCTTCAGCTCTATGGAATTTGACATATGCAATGATTTCTCTATAATTCTCCGGTCTATGGGTTAAAAGAATATCCACAATTGTATATGAGGAAAACATCTTCATCACATCCTGCTGAGTTGCATAAGGTGGAATGTCTTTTACAAATAATATGGAAAATGGTTTATCATTTGCTCTGTTACGACCCTTTTCATCTCTAAATGAATAATTATCTCTGTCTTCTCTTCTGTTATCCATGAACCTTGATTGATTGTAGTTAGGTCTATTATTGTTGTCATTATGCTCGAATCGCTGGTTGCGTATAGGTTTAAATGAATCGACTGCATCGCAAAACTCTGCATCGGTCACGGCTTCCAAAGCTATTTTTTTATTTTTAAATTGAGTCCCGTCGCGAACCAGAGCTTTGGGAACATTTTGGGTACGTATAAATCGAATGTATGCCGTTCCCACGCGTAGACCATGCTGATCATTAATCATCTTAATTCCATTGTTTGGAATATAAAGTCCAGAGAAAAATTTCCGAATATCGCTGTAACTTGTACTTGGACACATATTTGATATTTTAACGCAACTATTTTCTTCTTCTGTGTCTTTCTTTTCATTTTTTCTTTGGAACTCGAATCTTTTACTGCCGGTGTCACCTTTTGGAATATTTCTTCCGAAAGCATCTGGCCAGCTTTCTTGATTATTGGAATTCCCATCTTTAGCGGCTTGGTTTGACTGTTGGTACCTATTTTTATCCTTCATTGATGAAGATTGATCTTTTTGCGCATTAGAAGTCTGTGAAGTTGAAGCCTGTGTATATGGATTTTGAAAAGCAAAAGTAGGTCTGTTCTCAAGTTGATTGACCTTTAAAAATGACAAAGCTGATACATCTTGAACTGGATTAACCCTGGCTGACTTATTGCCAATAAAATCTGAATTATCATTTGGAGAGTTAAAGCCGAGATTGGCAATAGTTTGATTTGGGTTGATTAAATGAGAACTTATCTCCGAATCAACAACACCAGCAGCGGCAGCACTTTGCAAAGCTTGGGCTGCATAATTTGCTGCGAAGTTAGCAGTTGTATAAGCATTTGTGGGTAAGACATTCCAAACATTAAAAGGTGGCATGACTTTTGGGGGTTCCTTATTATCGAATTGTTTTTCTGGAGATTTTTTTCTTTCAATGTTGCGATCTTGGCTGTAAAATCCACTATCAGCATCTCTGCTATTTTTGCGTGATCCTCTATTACCATTTCGATCTCTATTTGATCTATCTCGACTTCTATCACGACTTCTTTCCAGACTTCGATCACGACTCCTTGATCGCCGCGATCCCCTACGAAGTTTTCGGTCGCGGCTTCGAGTTCGGCTTCGATCTCGCCGACGACGGGTATTTCCGCGATCGGTAGAACGAGATCGTCTTCTTTCTTTTGAATTTGAACGACGTCGATCACGTGATGTTTCGCGACTTGACCTGGAACCATCTGCGACATTCATAGTATAGCTACTTTTTTGCTGTTGTTGGGAAACAGAAGTGTATGCTTGCATGGTAACAAAATTGTTGGTGCTTTGCATGGACTGATTTGAAAGGATATTATGAAGCGAATTCGAAGTTATTACCGGAGGTTGGGGTGTTGGCATGGGTTGTTGTTTGTTTTGTGGAATAGTAGTTTTAGATCCCCCCCCAGATAGCTGTAACTGCATTGCTATAGATTGTTGTCGTGCCATTTCAATGACCTTCTGCATTTCCGCTCGTGATGATAATAGCAATCTAATTTGAACTTCATTGATTTTTCCACGATCCTGCATCATGGCCTGCCGGGCGTCTTCATCAGTGCTATTACAAATGTAAAAGAAAAATATTCATAAACAAATTATTTTTATAAAATTTGAGACCATGTTTCCAACCACCTATAATTGTCCCTGGTACACGTAATAAAAGTTAATTAATTCGTTTGCATATTCATAAGAAAGTGACTCTAGGCACGCCAATATGGAATTCCGGAACTAAGTTTTTCGGTTTTATACACCAAACATGCAAGCGCGCTGAATATTTCGCACTTTTAATGGCGATCAACTATAAAAACTGTTATAAATTGACATTTTTTAGTATCGCCGTTATTTATTTCAAGGCACGATTAATTAAGATATGACAAAACCCACAAATTCCATGAGTCTTAAACTTCGTTAACGCCAAACATGCCATCAACTTTTTTTATATTTTTGTTCAAACTAATTTTGTTTTTCTTATTAATTTAACAACAATTTGTTAATTTGTTAAGAGATACGTTAGAAAGAAATGAATATGTATTTTGTTGAACTATTCTTCTCGAAATGGAAAGAACTTTTGTGCTAAAGAAAGAACAATTAATTTTATAGAAAATTAAGTATTTATTACGACTCTCTTGTAACAGAATATTATATCAAGTGTAGAAAAAAGTAAAATCATTTTGAAAATTACAAATCAATAGGGGCATTCACGATCCGGTGTATCTGGTCTTGTATCATTGTAAAAGTGTAAAAGTGTAGCATTTTTTTGCACTACAACAACAAAATATACTGAATGTCAAAATCTTACACTTTTACACTTTTACAATACCCGAACCCTATTGTAACAGAAAAATACAAGGGTGTAAGATTTTTTTAACCCAAACTTAAGCCTTCTTCAGAACAAATGTGAAACAGATTTTGACATTTGCTTCAGTGTTGCTACAGATTAGTAAAGGTGTGTTCACAGTCTGTTGTAAAAAAAAAATAAAATTTTACAATTTTACAAGACTTGGTACATCAGATCGTGAATACCCCTTATGAATATATGATAAAGAACTAAATTAGTTTTAGTTCAAAGTAGTTTCTTGATTTAAATGCTACTTTCAACTTTCCCCCTCATTTACACATGAGACCGCATTTTTCACGAAAAATCTTTAATCTATTTGCAGCCAATGATTTAGTAAGTAGATCTGCAAGCATCATTTTCGTGGAGCAATATTTGCATATCACCAGTTTCTTATTTACAAAATCTTTTACAAAATGAAGTCATGTATCAATATGTTTGGTGCGATTTGATAATTTCTCCTCCTTAATAAGTTTGAGACAGCTTTGATTGTCTTCGTAGATGACAATTGCTTGATCATATGATTGTTTTAGGTCGTATAATACTCGCTTGATCAATATAGCTTCTTGACAAGCGGCAGACAAGGCAATAAATTCAGCTTCAGTTGTTAATAGTGCAACACATGTTTGTTTTCGGCACGTCCAACTTACAACTCCGCCGTTAACTAAAAATACGTACCCACTATTTAATTTCCAATCATCTCTACTCTCAGCTAAATTTGCGTCTGCATAACCGATAATTAGCTCTTTTGCTTCAGGTTTTCCCAGTTTTAACTCAGATGTACCTTTTAAATACCTCAATACCCGTTTTAATTCAATCTAGTCACGCTGCGTTCGCTTCTGACTTTTTGTGCCTTTTTTTTGTTTTGATTTATAATTTTGCACGCGCTCAAGCGATTATGAATACCCTTTGTTTTTTTTAGCGCGGGCATCCGATGAAAGAAGAGAAAGAAGGATATGAAAGATGTGTGGCGCGATGTATTGAGGCGGATGTTGTTGTCTCAGATTTTATCTCCAGGGATGGCGGCTGAAGTAATGCGGAGAAAATTACCGTGCCTTATTTATTTATGTCTCTTATAATTCGCATTATTTTATTTATTTCGTTGACATATTAATGAGTAGTTTACTCAATCACATGTTGTTAGTGTTATGCCTGAACATCATGTAATGAGTAAACCGGCAACTCATTTTATGACAATTTTTAGAATAGGTTTTTAATGGAATATAAGAAGACATCGACAACGGCAGGAATCGAACCTGCGACCACGAGGTTTACAGGCGAGCACACAACTATCGCGCCACGGCCAACCCCAATACACTTGCTGATATATCTGGGCGCGTACTTACAGAAATATAAAGAAGGCATCAAATTAAACTTTGGTAATTAGCATTGTTGAGAAGAAGTTCCGTATCTGCCAAGTGACACATTTGATGGCTTTGCATCATTTAAGCCAAATTTTAATTCAACTTGATTGATGTACGCTGTTTCACTTAATTGATAAAATCCATCTATGTTTTTATCAATCTTCAAGTCGATATGTTCAACCTATATTGCTATTAACCGATTGCATTTCGATCGCTTGGTAGCTTGCCTTTAACCAATTTTCCTTTTAGCTGCTTGATAGAACGTCTTTTAAGCTTTTAGGTTCTTTAATTTCAGAAGCTATACTGTTGCATTCTTCAATTATATGAAGCTTTCGTTTTCCTTTATTTGAACGTTGTGAACGCTGAATTTCTTGCTGTTGTTCTTCCTTAATTTCATTTTCACTCTATTGTGTGCGGTATTTTTTAGTGACTCAAAGTCCGAAGAATAATGACTTAAACTTTTTCGATCTTCGCATTCAATTTTATCCTTATGTTCTTTTAAATAAATTTCAATAAATGCGGGTTCTTTTGTATTTTCTACGAATATTTTAGCTTCCGAGGCTTGCAAACCATTAGTTAATCTAACATCTCTTGAGATTACACACTTTTTCTTTAATGGGTTGTAGCATCTATAAGCCTTCGAGAGTTTTATCCTAACCGATCAACACCATTTGTTTTGCAACATTGTCAAGCTTTTGTCGTTTTTCTTTTGGTATGTGGCAAAACATTTCGGTCCAAAAACTGCTAAATGATTTATATTAGGTTTGTCTTCAATCCATAACTCATTTAAACATTTTTGCTGTGCTTACTGTTTCAGCTCAAAAAATGTGTGGTAAGTTAGCTTCAAGAAGCATGCATCTAGCCATTTCAAGCAGCGTCCTATTTTTTCTTTCAGCCATACCGTTCTGTTGAGGTGTATAAGGAGCGCTATACTGGATTTGAATGACATTTGCTCGCAAAAATGATTTGACTTTATCACTCTCCTATACTCTCCTCCTCGATCAGACCTTAACACTTTAGGCTTTGTTCCGAACTTATTTTTCACCAGCTCTACATACTCGCTAATCTTCTCAAAAACTTCTGATTTATTCTTTATTGTGTAAGTTACCGTATACCTTGAAAAATCGTCAATGAAAGTTAGTACATAGCGCCGCCCGGCCGCTGTGAGAAGGAGTCTGCATTGGACCGCATACGTCTGTATGAACAATATCGAGTACTTTCTTCGACCTCGTCGTTGATAGTTTAGGAAATGGTACACGTGTTAACTTTCTTTTAGCACATATGTACATCACAATATTATCGTATTCCACATTTTTCAATCGCCATGTCTTTTGTCAATCCTCTGGAACACATTACTTTAATATCCTCAAGATCACGATGGCCAAAACCCCAATATTGAATACATTTCGACTTGTGGTTGTGCTCACTAATAGTACACAGTTTGTTAGGTTGACGTAGTCTAAATAAGCCTGGGGCTCATCAGCATCTGCAATTTGATTGTTTTTGTAAAATATCTCACACGCACCTGGAATGAAATTAATCTTAAATCCTTTATCCAAAAGTTTCTTTACTTATAGAAGATTCCCTTCAGTTGTTGGAGCATGTAGAACATCTATCACTGTAGCTAAGTACTCTTCGACACTTTCGTTTAAAAAATTTATTTTGCATGTTCCTCGACCTTTGACTGCAGCTTTTTCCCCATTTGCTACGTTTAATTGATGAGATTCCGAACGATCCAGCGATATAAAATATTCTGCATTGCTTGCTATGTGGCATGTTCCTCCGGAATCAGTTACCCATCCTGAATTATTTCCTAATGATAAACAAAAATTCTTGAGTCTGTTCGACTTTATTCAGTTGCTCAGAGCTCAACATTCCACTTCTTGCCGGTTGAAAAGTTTTTCCATTTTGTTTTTCTTTCCAATTTTTGTATTTAATGTATTACTTTTGACGTGCCCATATTTCTTGCAAAAGAAACATTTAATGTCTTTTTTTTTTCTTTTTATAACTTTGCACGCGGTCAAGGGATTATGAATACCCTTTATATGTTTTTTCTTAACACAGCGCGGCATCCGGTGGGAGAAGAGAAAGAAGGATAGGAAAGATGTGTGGCGCGATGTTCTGAGACAAGTGCTGGTTGATGTCTCAGATTTATCTCCAGGGATGGCGGCTGTACTAATGCAGAGAGAATTACCGTGTCTTATTTATTTATTTCCTTATAATTCGCATTATTTTATTTATTTCGTTGTCATATTTTAGGGGTATGCTAGTTTACTCAATCACATGTTGTTAGTGTTATGCCTAAACAGCATGTAAGAGCAAAGCAGCAACTTAATTTATGACAATTTTTAGAATTGGGTTTTAATGGAATATAAGAAGACATAGAAAACGGCAGGAATCGAACCTGCAACTACGAGGTTGACAGGCGAGCACACAACTACCGCGCCACGACCACCCCCACTGTTTTGAGCACTGCTTCTACGCATTCGCCATTGCTGTTATCTACTTCTTTCCGACGATGATACTCATTTAACAGTTTTGCTTTGACCAAACTTAATGTCAAATCTTTTTCAGGCCTCGTCTCTAGTGCTGTTACAAGCGTATCATAACTGCGTGGAAGACTACTAAGAAGCATACCAACTATCCAAATTTCTTTCGGTTCTTCACCAAGGTCGAACAGTTTTTGAAATAAGTTCGTTAATTTTGCAATATTATCTCCATCACTTAACTTAGTGCAGCAAATACGCCGAATAATACAAGCTTTATTGCTAAGAGTATCCTTTTCATAATGGGATCGTAGTGATTCCCATGCTTCTTTTGCTGTTTTTGTATTCCTTATATGGCATAGTTGGTTATCATCAACCAAAAAACCTATCCATCCACGAGCTTGATTATCACGTTCTTGTCATTCCGCAATTGCTTTTTCATTGGAATTATCTATAGCTTGAACTGGCTTTTCTTGACTTAATATACATATTCCATAGTTGAACTATTCTTCTCGAAATGGAAAGAACTTTTGTGCCAAAGAAAGAACAATTAATTTTATAGAAAATTAAGTATTTATTACGACTATCTTGTAACAGAATATTATATCAAGTGTAGAAAAAAGTAGAATCATTTTGAAAATTACAAATCAATGAATATATGTTAAAGAACTAAATTAATTTTAGTTCAAAGTAGTTTTTTTGATGTAAATGCTACTTTCAACATATTTGTGTATCGAAATTTATTTTGTAAAAATGGCCGACACAACATTGAATTCTAATTTCACGTTTAATGGTTGTAATACATGAATAAAAAAAAAACAAGATTACGACACTTCTTTGTTTTTCTTATTTTATTGAGGGCACCAGAGATCAAAAATCTGCAAATAGTTGTTGTTTGTGGATAAATGGATTTCGATCCCAGGTTTTCTTGATAACCACGTAAAACGAAAACTATAGAGATATCGTTTTGACGATAGCTGTCTCTATCACATTTATGAGGAAAGATTAAAAAAAACTATTATGTATGTACCTAAACATGGTATCTTTCGATCGTTTTCTTTTTACAAAATGAGTGCCCTGGGTTTTTCGGTTATCAAAAAACACCCGAGGGCCAGCAATGATTATGTTGTTTACATAGCCAAAAACAATGGGCCCTATCGGGAATCTCCAAGGAAATTTCTGAATATTTTATTCCCTCGAAATTTTTCCTGCGATCGTGAATCCCTCACAAAATAAAATTCTTTCGAACAACAAATCGTATGAAATGACAACAAAATTCCCTGGGAAAGCTTATTTCCGATATCAATAAATTTCGAGGGAAATATTTGAGCATCATTCACGTTCCCAAGATTCGAATTGGAGAAATATATCCTGGGAATTTTTATTCGCGATAACCCCCAATAAGTTATGTCATCTGATACTCGTACATAAAATTTAAAATTAGTTTCAATTTGATTCTGTAGTGCATGTAATTTCGACGGATTCGACCGACAAATTAAAAGGTTTCCATTTTATATTTCTATAAAATTAAAATTGAGTACCTATTCTTTTAATTTCTATTTTAAAAACTACAAATTGCATACAAAACGCGAATCCACACAAAACAAATGCTCCAGATAAGGGATAAGCGATGATCATCGATGTTAACGAAACATCGATGTTAAAACAAATGTTTTCTAAATATCACTCATCCCTACTTCAGATGTCATGTGACTTTGACAGTTTATTCGCTTACCTCAACTCGCCTCAGCAAAAAACATAGGTCTACTTCAGAGCGAGTTCACTCTAGGATCCAAATTCCAAAATCGAGAATGATTTTCAGTGAAAAAAAAATTATTCACGCTCAAAATATGGGTGAATAAATTTGCCAATCTGTATCACAATCTGTAATCACGTTATCTGTCAGAAAAAAAAATTAATCGCAATATGTATTGCGAACTTTATACAATTTTCTTTTGTTCGTGCACAATTATTTTTCCTTTTTGTATGACCTGTATTACAAAATGGATTTCACCAAGGTACGGCAATTGGGTAAGCCAACTCTTAAAAATGATAAATTCTAATATTGTATGAAAGTTCTGTCGATTATTTATTTAGAAGGTTCAAGACTGCACCAATGTCATTTAGAACCAGTTGTACAAATATTTGATGCGCGGACCAGAAATTTTAACTTCATATTTGATTTCGGCGGATTAACTGAGGTCCAAGTATGTATTTGGCTGTAATTACATATTTAAACCTTAAAACATCCTAAAAACTCTGTTAATCCATCGAAAACATGAGTTCAAATATCTGAACCACTGATCAAATATTTGAACTACGTTTACATAACTGCCCCCTAAACATTTATCGTAGGTAAAATGTAGCTACAACTTACAACTTAACGAAAGATAAATATCCAGTTCAAGTGAGATAGACACGTCAAAACAGTGAAAGCTCTACTTACGGACAGCTCCAATAAACCGACAATTGCTTTAAACAAACACATTTTCGGAAAGAAACATCTTTTTTTAATTTCCTATACAATTTACGCTCTCAAAAATGGACTCGGACAGTTGGTCATGCTCATTTTAGAAAGAAAACCTCCCACACGCGGACACATAATTTTATTTAAGGATTATTTTGTATCAACATATCAAACAACCAAAAAAACGAAAGGGTTGTTCTCAGTATAGTTTCTGTTTTATTAGGGGCTACCCGGTAAGTAAGTTGGTGTAATTTTAAAAGTGTATGGTTCCCTTTTCTGTTGGCGTTCCATTATTGCACATTTAATTTCTTTCCTTCTGGTATTCATTTTTGCAGTCATTTCATTTGTTATTCTTTCCCTTAACCGGACAGCTCATAACCGGACACAAATTGGGAGACCCTGAGTGTCACCCCAGAGGGCCGTATGGCAGAAAATATCGAACAAACCATAAATCTCTATCCTTGACATTACGTCCGAAGTAAAGTGCCCTACACACTATAAATGTTTATTGTCAATTTTCATTGAAAGAAATTTCTGTCAATAAACATTGAAGAAAAATCACCACCAAACGTATCAATGAATATTGATTTTTTTTGACATTCCACAAGCGTCAACATTGATAGTTACATTCTTTCAAAATATGGAGGAACTTTTATTAATTGAATTAGCTGCAAACAACTATGATTTGAAACTGCCATTTATTGTTATATGCAAGACAACCATTTTTAATTATTTTATTTTATTTTTGTATACAAACGACACTTCAATGTGCACATAAAAATTGAAGCAGCACCACAGATCAAAAAATTGTCAATAAACATTGAAGTCATTGAAGAAAACCAAATCGATTTTCATTCCCTTCAATGTTCATTGAAAATGACATTGAAGAGCATACAAACGATCAATATTCTTTGAACATTGACTTGTTCAATGAAAATTGACAATAAAAATTGATCGTGTGTAGGAGGAGTATATTAAATTTAATTTATTTTTATTATTATAATTTAAGGGGAGAAACGGACGACTATTTCGCTCGGACATTGTTAATAACAAAATAGCGATAAAATAATGAAAGAAATGAATATTTCTCTTATGGTTCTATCACCTATTTCGAATTCTATCGAAAATATTCGAATAAGTTGCAGTCCAGAAGTGAGATTTATACTCAAGCTTTGGGCGAATGTAAGTTTTATAGATTACATATCAGAAGGAAAGAGGAATTTCTTGCATCTTCGAAGCCTACCTGGATTAGTGATGCATGTTGTTAATTTCTTCCATTCAAATGCAACTTATTAATATCAGCATTGAGCGTGGGAGTTCTGCTTTAACGGCATAAAAAACAGCATTAGGCGTTTTTCTTTTTTAGTTCAGAGCAGAGTTCCAAATGTGTTTCTTTTTTCGTCGTTCTGAACATGTGTAGATCGCACTCGACTTGCTAGAACATAATTGACTGAGCATGTGAGTAAATTGCTGAATGCACCAAATGCCATGTGTGCCTCCCCTATGGAGTTGACCTTACCGTGGTGGGGGGGGGCCTAATGTAGGGATCTCCAGCAATCCAACTGCGGATTCGTGCAAACCAAAATAACTCCAAAATATTTGAACAACAATAAAGAGAAAAATCGAACGGGGATATACGTTCAAAAGTCGGTAGAAGTCACGGCTGCCGGCGCAGGTTTGGCCTCGAAAGAGGATAAGTCGCCAGTGACAGGAGCACACAATGTACAAAACAAAAATAATAATAAAAAGAAAGACGTAGCGGAAGGAACCTTGAGACGACCACTACTCTCGGAATGGTGCACACGTCGTCCGGGGGGAGTGAATCGTCTCTTGGTCTAGACGCGGCTGTTTGTGCAAAGGGGGTCAAGCCTCACGCACACAGTACACCTACTGGTGGACCTTCCACCTCCAACGCCTTCTCAAAACCTCTTACGTGTGGAGAAGGGACTACGATGGTAATGGCCACGACAGTTGGTATCGCCCTTAGTCAGGGTAGATCTCTCCCTTGCACGACGGGGAGTCCGCTTTCTGGTGGTAGTGGGAATGCGACTTGCAGCCCCGCTCCCACCGTGAAGGGGTGCAAGGATATTCCGAAGGCCGAGAGGATAGTGAAGACTTTAGTCGACTTGCCGAAGTCGGAGCTAAATCAAAGAAATCCGCGAAACTTGTCTGGGCCAAAGGCATTCTCAACACCAGTACCAGCTGAGACTTAATGTCGAAGCGAATAAGGTCCTTCGAGGGAACCATACCGGAACCCAAAAGGCAAAAGGTGCACAACACCGGAACCTTCACAAGGAAAGATTTGTCCTTCAGCGACGTGTTAAAGAACAACTATCCTCGCTGTCATAGACAGAAGTAATGCAGACGGAAGGATCACTTACGACCATTGGCAAACGGTCTTAAATAAGCTCCAAGCCTCATACTGGACCCTTATGAAAGAAAACCCAGGGGAACCTGCAGTTTTCGAGAATGCGGGCTGGTACCAAGGCAGAGTTAAGCTCGTTGCCTTTGATAGTGAGAGGTCGTCCGGTCTGTACAAAATTGCTATTAGTAGGCTTGAAGACTTGTAGTCTGGTGCAAGGCTTGAGGTCGTATCCAGCGAGGACATCCCTGTAGACCAAGAGCCCGCACCAGATTACCGTCTGAGCTTACTGACAAGGAAGTAATCCTCAAAATGATTCAGTTTGGTAACCCAACCTTGCCAACCCATGACTGGAAAGTTGCCAAGCTTGAGGATCCGGCGGGCCCTTATAAATCGGCTATAACAGTGATAAATAGGGACTCGTTGGCACCCCCAGCGGTAAATCAAGGTGTGGTACGGTTTGGCTGGGCGATCATTACTTTAAAAATCTACAAAAAAGATGAGGACAGTGTACACATTGTACCTCCACCTGCACGAAACGAGGACTTAATGGAGGAGGCTGCCTCGGTTATTGAACCTCCAAGGACGGAAGAAGATATACCGTGCACCTCCTCCGCGGGTTCGTCAGTTTCTTAATCACATAGTTTGGTTCATATCGTCGACGAACGCTCCGACTTGGATGTAGTTGACTCCACACACGAAACTCTCGGCGATGAAAAAGAGCTACTACGCTCGGACTCTGAGTCTGATGAAGACCTCGACGGAACAGTGGTGGGTGCTGGTCCGGCTGACTGTAACCAAGACGGTGCAGTTAGTTCAGATTAACACCCAAAACTCCAAACTGGCCTCGACTGTCCTTCTTCTCCGGCTGCACAACAAAGGGGAAGACATCGTCCTGATCCAAGAACTTGCTGCATGCAGAGGATAAAGGTGAACCCAGATCATGCATATTGGTAAAAAGTAGTATTAATTCATATTTACTTCCTAATTTCAGCGATCGAGATCTGACAGTGGCAAGGGTGCAAACCAGAAATTGTGTGTACTTGATAGCTTCTGCATACCTTGGCCATGACCACCTTGGCCCACTTCCTGGCGAAACGCTGAGGGCGCTTATTACGTTGGCTGAACGGCAGAAAATGTGCCTGATAATCGGGTGTGACGCAAACGCCCACTACACCACTACTTTTTGATTTTATACTCAGTACTAACCTAATTGTAAGTAACATTCCGAATGAACCGACGTTCATCACCAAAAACCGACAGGAGGTCTTAGGCATTACTCTCGTCTCTGATGTAATTCATCAATAGATTCTGGATTGGAAAGTATCAAAGGCACATTCGTTCTCTGATCATAGATACATCCAGTTCTGTTTAGATGAAAAAGTTAATAAAAATCAAGACAAAACTCAGATTGGGACTCGTAGAAAGAGTCCCTTAAAATCTACATAAAAAAAAACAGCTGAGGAAGAGCAAAAGAACTTCATGGAGAAACTTCTGTGAAACCATTGAACACTTCTGAAGCTTCTAGACTAAGAAAAATCCACACATGTCCAGCTCTCCAAAAACAGCTAGGGTATGGACCAACTCAAGCGAAGCTCGCTATCACTGCTACTAGATACTCATTTCCCGGGTAGCTCACAATATATTTGTAGCACTAAACAATCAAGGACAGGCTATACAAATAATAACAATTTTGGTCTGATAACAAGGGAAATGCTACTTTGGGCAATTAAAAGCTTCGATCTTTATAAGTCGGCGGGACCCGAAGGAATAATACCTGCCGAACTCCAGATAACCTCAGATATAATCATACCTATCCTGGAGGTTATTCTAAATGGGTGTCTTGACCTAACGTACATCCCCTTACTCTGGAGAGAAGTTAAGGTCATCTTCATTCCCAAAGTAGGCAAAAGTACCCATAAATTCGAAGAACCTCAGACCGATCAGTTTATATTCATTACTTTTAAAAACTCTAGAAAGACTGATAGAAATTCATTCACGCAGTACAATAAACCCCAATCTCATTTCTACCGCTCAACACGCATACTGTAAGGGAAAATCGTTTGAAACCGCCTTACACACGCTGGTACAAAACAGAATATTCATTGCACCATAAAGAGTACACTCTGGTAGCATTCATAGATTTTGAGGGTGCTTTCAACAAACGTTAGTAAGGTAGCAATAATCACAGCGCTGAGAAACCTTAAGATATCCGACTCATTGACAGAGCTGATTAATCTCATGTTAGGCAGCAAAGTAATAAACTCAACCCTGGGGGACTGCTCAGAAAGGTGTGTCAGCAGAGGGAGTCCACAAGGTGGTGTTTTATCCCCACTTCTATGGAACACAGTGGTAAACGAAATGCTGATAGACATGGAAGCAGAGGGATATAAGGTAATAGCATATGCGGATGATGTTGCAATTTCTTTAACAGGTAAGCACGCTCCAACTCTAGTAGACTTAATGCAAAATGCTCTCAATTAACTAAAAATTTGGGCAACCTAATGTAGTCTAAATATTAACCCAACCAAGACAGAACTTGTCCTCTTGACTAGGAAATATAAAATTCACCAACTTATACCGCCATCAATAAATGGTACGCCACTGACTTTCTCAGACGAAGCCAAATATCTAGGTCTCATACTAGATAAAAAGCTAAGTTGGAAATCCAATATACAGGAAAGAGTAAGAAAAGCAACAGTTGCACTCTTCTCTTGCAAAAAAGCCATTGGAAATATCCCCACAGATTACCCACAAACAGCGGTCGTTAGACTGATACTTACTTATGAGGTAGCAGTATGGTGGACTGCATTGGACAAAGTCACATATTGTGAAAAATTAAATCAGGGCCAGAGGTCAGCCAGCTTATGTATCAGTGGAGCACTCCGCTCCACGCCCTCGGCTGCCCTTGACATACTACTTAACCTTACACCCGTCGACATTTTTAGCAAACAAGTGGCTGCGAGTACAGCTATTCGTTTCAAAGCCATCTCTCAATACACTAGCAATTCGATAGACCATTATAATATTCTGAACAAGGTCGGAGCAAAACTAGGACGATCCGACTACACCACACACCAGCTTACCTTCGACAAGAACTTCCAAGTTACCATCCCACCAAGATAAGATTGCGAGGACGAGACGTTCTTAAAAGATGAATCAGCCCACTTTGATACGGACGGATCGAAAGCCGAAGAGGGAGTGGGCGGTGGTGTGTACTCAGACAGACTAAATCTTAGTCTCTATTTCCGTCTCCCTGACCATTGTAGCATGTTCCAAGCGGAAATTCTGGCGATTAAGGAGTTGTTATCCTGGCTAAGGGAAAACGTGATATCTACATCGGATATCCGCATATTCTCTGACAGTCAAGCAGCCCTCAAATCACTTGGCGCTGTTTCCACAAACTCTATAACTTCCCGCAACTGTCGATCATCTCTCAGGGAGATGGCAGAACAGTTTAACATTCAACTGATTTGTGTGCCGGGACATTGTGATTTTCTGGGAAACTACAAAGCCGACGAACTCGCCAGAAAAGGAACCCAAATACCTATTCTACCGAAAATGGAAGAAATCGGTATGCCTATCGCTACAAGCAAACTATTGTTACATCAAAACTCCCTAAAACAAAAAAATTTTAAATGGTCAAACATCACTACGTGCCACCAGACAAATCTGGCCAGTAATAGACCCAAGACGCTCAAAAAGTTTACTCTCTTTGAGCAGGAAACAGCTTGGTTCCGTAATAGTTGTAACTGGACACTGTTTAATTGGTAGACACGCCAAAAGACTTGGCGTTTTCTCCAATGACTTTTGCAAGAGCTGCATGGACGAGAAGGAAGAAGAGACTATCTCAAATCTTCTTTGTTCATGTCCTGCTCTCTCCCAAGGACAAAGATTACACCTGGGGGAATACTTTTTCGACGACACCAGTGATTTTAGACACATTGAGGTTTGATTAAAGAGTAAATTTCTCTTCACGTAGTATCATAATGGATCTGTCTAAGGTCTAAGTGTGTCAGCTGTTTTCCTGGCGACCACTTCAACCTAACCTAACCTAACCTAAGAAGGAAAATGTGAGGAAAAAAATAATTAGATACATAATTTGGCGAAAGAAGTTGATCGCTTCTTGATTTTGATGAAAATGTATTGATTTGTGTTGTCAAGTTTGTCTAAAAAATACATCAGTGTTCAGAGCTCGCTCTGTTTAGAACAAGTTCAGTGCATAATATATGTGTTCGAACTCTGTTCAGTGCTCTGCTCTGAACGAAAAAAGAAAAACGCCTATTGAGTTTTTTTTTTTCAAATTATTAAGTTCTTAGGGGTTCTTTATTTCCCATTAAACATTAGTGTCTAAAACCTAATGACCTTATTACAGTCTGTCACTTTTTATACTGTAGGTCCACATTCGAAAAACAAGATAAATTTGAAAACGCATATGATGAGCTCCGATTACTGTTGTCAGCCAAATAATTTATTAGGACAACAGTTCCAAGTAAGAAATCATTATTGAAAATGAGAAAGTGTCCGAGAGAAAACGGAGCGTTAAGGCACACCAGCATTTATTTTACGAATATCAGCCTAGAAGCTGATGTGATAAGCTGGATCCGGCAAAAAATTAAATCCTTTCCAATTATCTAGTTCGCTACTTTTGTCGACAAAAAGTCGACATAAACATATAAGAACTTTTTATACCTCATCAATTAAATCGGAATTATTAAAAGTAATATTATGTATATATGTTTATAGTTTATATATGAATATCTTTTTTCTGCATTTCAGTCACCTAGTCTTTTACTGCACATCTGATGTTTTCTAACATGCGACGGTATTTCCGTTTTCGAACAAGATGTTTGCAGTTTACGTGTGCCTTCGACACGTTGGGGGCGTTCACTCCTTTTTAGATATGTTATCTCGGATACAAAACTTCCTGAATATGTTTGTGAACGAATCATAGGTTAGCTGAAAGCTTTCAAAAAACCAGAACCACTCATAAAAATCACAGATAGTTATTTCAGATTGCTCAATGAATTACTAAATTAGTGAACGCCCTATTGAAGAAGTACACAATTATTCTCAGCAATCTGGAATAACTTTCTGTTGTTGTAATGCGTGCGAAAGCACATCTGATGAAAAATCAGCTGTTCTCATGAAAGCTATCTTGAGTTATCCCAAAAATTATGGAATAACTAGCTATTCGAGAACAAATTTATACATTTTGACAGCTTTCAGCTAACCTATATGATTCGTCCACAGATATACTCCGATAGCTTGGTATCCGAGATAACATATCTAATAAGTGAGTGAACGCCCGCCTTGACGCAATTGCGAATGTATTTGTGCATACAAAAGAGAAAAGAGGGAAACAGGTGGACTATAAAATTAAAAATCTGCACGAATCTCATATTTATTATGAAACTCTAAGCAGTGATGCACATTTCTATATGTGATTGTTTTACATTTGACAGATTTTTATTGTTTCGCGGAACTGGTAGGTTGAAGAAAATTGCTGCTCCTGCCAGTAAATTGTTTGTGCTGTAACTAATTTTAACCGAAGTAATTTTCTAATAAATAATTTGAAATTTTACTCCTTTTATTACAACTTTTTAACACAAAGTGTTCGGCTCTGACACAATCTTGCTTCAACGCGATAAACTGTGTTTTACTTCCTAGTCATTTCTTGGTCGGCAATTTGCTTACATTGTCATCAGAAGGAACACATATTATGTAAAATCAAGTCGACTGAACTGGAGTGTAAGACATGGAGTGCCATGCGTTATTGAACGTATGCCATCACAGGACACTTATTGAGTGTAATATCTTTTTAACCGAACCGAAGTGTAAATAATCAAAAACTTACACGGTTCGGTGTATTAAGTATTTTTTTTTTAGAATATTTGCATTCTTACTCTCCGGTTCTGTTGATTAGAATGATGTGATTAGGACCTAATCGATGGAACTGGAGTGTAAGTGTAGCAGTTCTTCCGTTATTAAACGTAAATGAATGTCATTTCAGGACACGCAATGAGGGTTAAATCTTTTTAACAGAACCGAAATTTAAGTAATCAAATATTTACACTCCGGTTGGGTTGATTAGAATTCAGATATTCGCATAAAATCGACGGAACTGGAATATGAAAATCATCCCAGTGGGAACACTTTTTGATTCTGCGACTAAAAGCGGGGTTTGAATTTGTTCACGTTACGAAAATTACCTGATACATTTATATACAATGATATTGAGATTATTGCATAATCCATACTCCAGTTCTGCCGATTAGGTCCTTATCACTGAATTATAATCAACCGAACCGGAGAGTAAGTTTTTGATTACTTACACTACTCCGGCTCGGTTAAAAATATATAACCGCCAATATGTTTCCTGTTATGGCATACGTTGCAATAACGGAAACACTGCCAGTCTTACTCTCCAGTTCCATCGATTATGTCCTATGTGTAAAAATTGATGATTTTGATGAGCTATAAGGCTTAGTACTTAGAAATGCGTTCGTATTGATCTGAGTACTACTTTTCGTTTATTAACCAGACTAACAAGTCTGTAAAAATTTCATTTAGGTACGTATTTTGGATCGAGTTAAAAAAAAGACGAAGTCATTATTGCAAATGTCATTTGTGTAGAAAATGGTAAAACATCGGATCAGACATTTACGACCATGTTCTGCATTCCACTTTTCCAAGCGGAATTGAATTTGGGTGTTCCAGAATTCATTCGAAACTTTTACTGTAAAATGAATCTTCAGAAATACATTTCGGTTTATTTCAATTACAGTTAGCTGTGTATTTCTTGGAGCAAAATGGTTTATATGTAATGTCATTTTTGCGTATTTAGTAATTATTTTTTTTAGAGGAACACGTATAAACGTACGCCACGAGACGGTATTCTTAAAGCATATGGAGGAATATTCCGTGATTGATAGTCTGTGACAACATAATTTCGATGGCCACGATTGCCGTTGTGGATTGTTAATCGAATGACAATTCTCAATTGCTTCGATTGATTATCATGTTTGGTATTGTTTTATCGCAATCAAATGAACCACAAGAACATTTGTAAAGTTTGAAATCGATGAACACAGGAAGATTCATCTCAGTCTCAAATCTTACTTTTCTAAGCTTTTTCCATACAAAAATGACACTAAGATGAGATTTGAGACATATGTACTGTAAATAAGTATCCAATGTTAATAGTTTTTATAATTTTTACTTAATTTTTTACAACACAAAAAAGGTAAGCACCAGTAGTATTCGACCCCAGAACTGCCGGGTTCCATATGGCTAATCGACATCTAATTAGAATCATCAAATTTCGATCAATCATAATATGAAATGCAGAAATCAACGATCGATAATCAAAAAAATTCGTTCATCGATCAGCAAATCAACAACCGCAATTGGGGCCTTAAAATTTCGTCCATGATTTTTTTAAACTGTGGACATTGCCAAATGAGTCGGAGTTTTGCTGCAAGTTTTCAAATTAAAGGTATCGATTAAGGTTTTATAAAAATGTGTTATAAAATGGATGAATATGCAGTTTTGTCAGTTCGAAGCCATTTCACAGTGGAATCGATCGATGTGTAGAACAAGGATTTTCATTTCACGTGAAATTAAAAACTAATTTCAATTCGTTTTTTTATCGAAATGCAGTACATGGATTTTATATTTAGGAATTTAGTATAAAACCATTTTAAAATAGGTAGGTACCTTACGATAGCCGTATCCACATTAATAAAAAAAAATATCGTAAGTTTCACGTATTACCTACCCTGCTCTTGAACATGACAAGAAATCGGAGTGTCTTACTAATCAACCAAGTCTTCCATCTAAATAAGGTATTATTCTTGTACAGAATCAATGAGACAAGCTTTAAAAGGCTCTGTAAAACTTGAGTATCCGCTCAGGTATTTATTCCTACACACTGGGGCCAAATTCCGCAAGCGCGAGTTTTCACTGTGTACACAGAAAGTTGTGTACACATATATATTTCCGAATCCGCAAGACTGCGATTCATTTTTTTAGAAGGATAACGTGTACACAATAGTCATATTTCGAAGGTGAATACATTTTTTGCACGAAAAAGCATTCACGGTTGCGGAATTAGGCCCCAGGGTTAAAGGATGTGTACATAAATGAGTTACTATGGCATTTACCAACGATGATAACAGTCTTGTCTTGATCGTCGAGGTGTATATGAATTTCTATTTTTTGTTGCGAAACTCTATTCTGTATCACAAAGACAAAATAAACCCATTCTTTTTCTTTATTTAAAATAAAATGCGTTTTCTTTTCGTTGTAGATTTTTAATATAAATTAGAAGTGTTATTAATTTTGAAATGATTGAAATTGAAATATGATTTAGTCAAAATGATGATGAAATGCTTGCAATGGCTCAAAATGGCAGATCCATAACAAGGTTTGTTCGTTGAGCCCTGAATTCAACCTAGGGTCGCCGTAGTTTTTTTAAAAACCTGAACTGAACTGAAGTAGATCTAGGTTTTTAGCTGGGGCGAGTTGAGTTAAATGGGTAAACGGTCAAAGTCACATGACATCTGAAGTAGGGATAAGTGATATTGAGAAAACATCGATGTTAAAAACGATGTTGATAATTATCGAATCGGAAACTCAATGGCTCAAAATTTTAGTCCATGTAGTAATATGTTAAATACTAGGTTAAAAAGAGGAGGACTGAAGCTAAAATCACCAAATGGCTTCCCTAGCTTTTTAGTATCGGACTAAATCCATATGGCTTCTGATAGTAGCCGTGTTTTATTATCGCCAATAACCCATATGGTTCACCCCGTAAAAATAAAACGATCTGGGTCATGTACTTATATGTACCCTCTGTTCGCCGAATTTAATACTAATATTTGCAAACCCAGATAGAAACTCCGATTGAAACCTGGATCTCGTGTTGTTTTTGTAATACGTGTAAAAAATAACATAGACCCAGACCCGTAGGTATTAGTATATCAGTACAGTATGTACCCAGCTGGTGCACAACTTCTTTTTTTTTTTTGCAAATAATAAAGTTAAAATGATGAAAATATAATCATAATATTTATTTATAGCACATGTTGGGTTTCCATCAACATATTAATTAATTTACAACGCATACAAACAATAATAGTGTTAAGTAAAATGTATATCCTATAAATGTTCTGCTATCTGATTAATTAGCAATTTAATTGTTAAAAAAAGTTATTAAATTACTATGTATGTATATATTAAATTGTTAACTATATACTCTGTTTAATTTATATTTTCAGGTCTTATGGGAGAGCTTTTTCAAACACACTAGTGCCTGTCGCTGAAATTCAAACTGAAAATAACCCCTGAGTTACACACAAATTATTTCTGTAATCTTGTTAAAACCAGTGTATATCCTCAATGGCCTACCTACTGCACATCCACACACTGCTGCTTGTGTGCCTTCACCATGTGTGTGCTTTTAAAATAATCTTATTGAATCAGAGTTAGCTTGCTACGTTTGTGGTTATTTAGTATGCTTACTACTGCAACCCTGTAAAAGCTTTAAAACAGTACGAACTTATTGGCATTTATTACAGTCAGAGTGAAAGCAAATATCCTATCTTCCCTGTACTGAAAATATAAATTGAACAGAGTATACTGTTTTGAACGAATTTCTGTAATTCCTTCCTTCAACATCGATTTTTTTACTTAGCATCGACGTTTCGTTAACATCTCTCATCCCTAAGTCCCCTTTCACACAAGGAAACTGAGTTGCCGGCAACTGGGAGTGTGTTGGCGAGAAGGGCAAGAAGTAAGGGGAATGAAAAAAATCTCCCGGTCAACGATTTGAAGAGATTTTTTTGACGTTTTGCTTTGCATTCCAATTAGCCCAACAAAATCTTCCCAGTTTCCTCCTCAGTTTCTCAGTGCCAGTTTCTTCATGTGAAAGCTACAAGGCAATTAAAGGAAAACGTCAAAAAAATCTCCAGCAACTGGTTTCCCTGTGTGAAAGGGGACTAATCTGAAGCATTTCTTTTGTTGTGGACTCGCGTTTTATATGTTTATATTTATTTTTTTAAATGGAAATTAACACACATTTATTTTCATACACAGAAAGTGCAGAGAACGAACCTGTAGATACTCCTGACCCTCTTTTTACTTGAAATAATTTGTACCTGTATATCCATTTTAATAGTTATTGCTGATAATATAATTGCATAGAATACTTACATTTTGTGAAAGTCCTCTGACCAAACTATGTACATTATATTCGGCAACAAATGATCGTGAAATCGACAAACTCGTACGTACTTCTCCTAGGTATATATGTATATGAATATCGATCTTAGTTGACGGTGGCAATATTAAATACATTAATAAAGGATCGGCAAATAAAGAAACGTTGATCATCAATCAATAAGTCGACGAACCCAATCATTACCGTTGACACAAGGTATTTTGTTTTCTCTGCATTGCTGCACTGCTGCTGGCCTAGTTTCGATCTTGTTTGAATGATTCATCATACAGCGTCTTTGATTCACAGATATCTTTCTGCGATAAACAGCCTAGTTGAAGAAACATCTCACTTATGATCAACCTACCTATTTTTACAAGTTTATTTAGTATGTCGACGTATGGCTTAATATATGCGCATACATTAGGCATCCACTCAAATTATTAATAAGTACTATGAAGGCCCACATTTTTCCATTGCATATACTTGTTATCAAATATCAGAGTAGGGTAAATCTGTATGTATGAACTCGTATTTTATCAATTGTGGATATTCCTGTTATTAAGTTACACTGATATTCCTCTATAAAGGATAGTATCGTAAAGCAAGTTTTTAAGGACTGTAAATTATCTAAAGAAAATAATTCGACCTTTTTACGGTATTATAATAAAAATATGTATGTATGTTACTAACTTATCATTTAAAGTGAATTTAAAATTGTGTAATACATAGGTATGTATGTACTAGTATCCACTCGAAGAAATAACTAGAACAAAGTCACGTAATGCTCGACAAAATCATGAGCTCCCTAAAAATAAAATATTAAATTGTATTTTTTGACATTCAACATTTTGCCGGTCATTGCGCGGTTTTGGCCTTATTTGGAACTTATAATTTCTAAATTTATACAGCAGAGTATTCAGGAATTAAGTAAGGCCATGCGAAGTCTTACACCTTGTTTTTGTTTTTTTTTTTCATTTAAAATATATACGTTTAAAGATTCCCCCAAACTATGGCGATCAACATTCTTTATTTACATTGTCGATCAACATACGAGTACGTCAATATTTTAACCTGTCCTCATAGACTTAGTAAACACTAACATAATATGAAACATTTGAGTATCATTTGTGTTGAAAATTATTTCGGAATAATTAGTGATCATTTATTTTGTCCGTCATGTGTGTGGAAAATGGTAATTTGGTTCTGCTGCGATAGACACTTGTGCATGTCAAATGCTATTAGTGTAATCTTACACTTAACATACTCTTTTCGATTTACATATAAAATAACTACTAACAATAAGTATAACTACTAAATAAGGCATCCTGCAGTTAGACTTGAGGCGGTTTTTTTTTAGTTCAGAGCAGAGTCTGAGTTGTCAAAAAGTTTGTTTGTGATTCTTTTTAACTCAGACCATTCAGAGTTCCAAATGTGCTTCTTTTTTTTGCGTCTCCGATCTACTAAAAAAATATAAGATTTCTCAATTTTACTAGACATATGTTGCAGAGGATCCTGAATACCCCTAATATTTGTATATGTGGTAACCTCTTCATTTCCGGGGAGTAAATTGGCCATTAAATCAAGTCGCCATTATGCTGGGAAATCAAATCAATTATTTTTACGTTATAAATGGGCAGATTATCTTGCTGGAACGTCAATTGTATTGTTCCAAACACATTGCTCAACTAAGGAAAAGCATCTTTTATAATTTGTTTTTTCTTTTTTTTGGAATGTGCGGTCATTTTCAATGTTGGGAATTTCAAATCGTTAGTTCCATGCGAGAAAATAGCACTCAGATCATATATTTTTGTTCACTTATTTATATACCTATTTAACGTCTCATAAATCGTGGTTCTTTTCCTAGGTCGTGAAAATAAATATACCTGTCCGGACAATCCAATTAAAGCTTTTTTCGTCTGAAAAAAAAACCACTTTGGTCCACTATACTTTCTACAACATGTAGTGCACTACAAAAATCTAATCTTTGTTGTTTTCGAATAAGATTCAACGGTGCTTTTTTTTATACAATTATAAGCGTTTCAAATGTTCGACACTTTTAATTAGTCGTCTGACGGTGTTGCAAATTTCTTTAACTTCAAAATCAGGGCCTGATTTTAGCAAGTTACTGGAATTAAAGCTATTCTGATGACGTTTCTTCGTTCTGAGAGGAATGTGGCTCACATCAGTCTTTTTTTCCATATATTTTTGCCGTTTCTTTGCTTTTTTTTTTTTAAGAAGTAACCACTAAACATTAGCACTTCTACCAGTATTATTAGTAATTAGTACATTATTTTTTCGTAAGGCTCAATTTTAGGCTTTTCTTCATTTTCTGGTCCATTTTTATGTTCCAAAAAATATTTTTTAATAATTTCTATTACTACAATATAATAAAATTTGTTTGTTCACTAAACATTATCCCATATTCGCTATTAGCCTACCGTTTACATTCAAGTGGAGTAAAAAGACTAGCGTTTTCTGTGTAGCAATGCAAAAGTGATAAGAGAATTACCGAATGGTTCTTACATCATTATTCCTTTTGTGCAATTTAATTAAATATGGATTTGTGTTGCTGTTACTAAAATGCTAGGCACTTCAAAGTTAAGTTAGTATTAAGCTAGTATTAGACGGTCCTTGTAATGTGTCATTGCCATGACACTCTGACGTCACTATGACGTAGTTGTCTGTCCTAAAAGAGTCACGTCGTGTGATCGTCTAATACTAGCTTTAGACGATCCTTGTAATGTGTCATTTCCGTGACACTCTGACGTCACAACAAAATAGGTCCTACCACCGTCATTGCCGTAACAAAGGTAATGGTGTCATGGCTAGCTACAATGAATATCACAAGAATGACACATGTCTGTCACTGTTGTCCCAAAATACAATGAAAGTCAGTGTCACGGTAATATTTGTGTCTCGGTGTCACGGCAATGACATGCAACACAATGACGATCACACGACGTGACACTTTTAGGACAGACAACTTCGTCATAGTGACGTCAGAGTGTGACGGCAATGACGCGTTAAAAGGACCGTCTAATACTAGCTTTAGTAAACCGTCTAATACTAGCTTTAGTAAACTGTATAGCCTTTTGGCTTTGCATGCGCCCAATGCGTTTACTGCTGGGCGCACGGTATATCAAGGGTTGATTTTACCTTAAGTAGGGTACACATTTTCCAACCTACGTGAAGTAGGGAAGACAGTTTCTAAAATTGCCGGAAATAAAGAGAATTTAAGGATAAAGTACAAGTGCTTGACAAGTACGAGTTAAAATGATGATAAGATATGCCGGGTTCACACGAGTGACAAATTACCATTAAAGGAGGCTTTACATGGATCTGCATCTGCAGACTTGAAGAAAAGTAGAGCGGGACCATAATATAAAACAAACATAAAAGTAAAAAAGGATACACACTAATAACTTACTCGAACTCTGCTATAACTTTCTTGGCACATCTCACAATCACATTAGCGTTCAGGTATGAAGTTATGAGAAGAAATTGTTCGCTATTTTCGTTGTTTTTAAGCAAACTGAGGTTAAATAGCAAAAAAAAAACTTGAAAATTCGTTACCTGAATGGAACAAATTATGGTGCAGATGAAAATGCTATATGGTCCGCCAAATAACTTTTTTTTTTTTTTGAAAATGCTACAAAAAAAAAAACTACTGAATATTTTCCCAAATTTCTTTTTTTATTTTAAAGAACAATCCTTACGGTTAATAATGGAAAATAATGTCATTCAAATGGCTGCCTGGGCTGGCCATGCAGAAGCCTACACGATCGGTCCAATTTTAAAGCACATTATCGATTGTGTGCAGCTGTATTTCACCAATGGCTTCACGAATATTGTCCTTTAAAGCGTCAATTTTCTCTGGCTTATCGGCGTAACACTTATCTTTTACGGCACCCCACAAATAATAGTCCAACGGTGACAAATCGCAGCTCCGAGGTGGCCAAAGGACATCAGCTCTGCGGCTGATAATGCGATCTTCAAAAACAAGGGGCAAAACATCGAGTATAGCTTCGGCTGTGTGGCACGTAGCGCCGTCCTGTTGAAACCAAATATTGCCAATATCCTCCTCTTCAATTTTTGTGAATAAAAATTCGTTCAACATGGCCCGATAACGATCGCCATTGAATGTAACGGCCACTCCTTGCTCATTTTCGAAGAAAAATGGCCCAATTATGCCTCTGGACCAAAATCCGCACCAAACAGTGACTCGTTTTGGGTGTATCGGCTTTTCAATGTATGCGTGCGGGTTTTCTGTGCCCCAAATGCGACAATTTTGCTTGTTTACATACCCGCCAAGATCAAAATAAGCTTCATCTGAAAAGATGATTTTTTTTGGCAAAATCGGCATCTTCTCTAAGTCGATCGCAGGCCCACTTAGCGAAGCGAAAACGCATTGGATGGTCAGTTGGCTTCAAATCCTGAACCAATTGGACTTTGTATGGCGTCATACCAAGGTCTTTAGGCAAAATTAGTCTCAATGATGTCTCCGAAATGTTCAATTGTTGAGAACGACGTTGAATTGATGTTGATGGCGCTTCACGCACACTTTCTGCCACAGCAGCAATATTCTCGGGTGAACAAACTGTTTTTGGCTTTTCACGCTTTGGTTTATCGATGAGGATACCAGTTTTTTTTCACTTTTTTCACAAGATAACGAACATACGGAGCTGACGGTGCTTCTCTTCTTCCAAAATCCGTACGCAATTTTCGCACACATAATTACCTTGATTTTCAAAGTAATATCGCAATATTTCCCAACGTTGTTTAAGCGTATACACAACCATATTCGTTCAGCGGAAGGATAAAACGAATTATCTGTCAAATCAGACATGAGCTAAGTGTTTCCATTCACGAAATAAGCACTAGTTGAAAAAAAAACGTTAGATGGCGGACCCGATATAATGAAGATGAACATGTTCATCTTCACTATAATCTGCAATCTTCAGGTTTATACTTCCTATAATCTTCATACATCAAGATGATCTGCATTTTGGTCTCCCCTCTCTATCGCACAAGTATGATTTTTTTATTTTGTTTCCTCTTTTTTTGCAGATGTCGATGCAGATGAAGATGAAGATACATGTAAAGCCTCCTTAATTCATGCCATTAAACTGGCAAAATAATGGTAAAATCAAATCAATAATGATAAATATTTACACGGGGTAAAATGATGACTATTTGATTGATAATGGCAATCTGCCATTAAAGAATGAGCAAATTCATTCTTCCTCGCGGTGTGCCATAATTTTCAAAATGGCATCATTGTGGATTTACATGACTCCATTATAATGGCAATATTTAATGCCAGTCTTCCCTGCCATTTTTTTAATGACGAAAACAATGACAAATTTTCAAACCATTTTTTTTTTTATTAATTTGAATACCCTTTATACATATGTTTTTTCTAAACACAGCGCGGACATCCGGTGGAAGAAGAGAAAGAAGGATAGGAAAGATGTGTCACGCGATGTTCTGAGACTAGAGCTGGTTGTTGTCTCAGATTTATCTCCAGGGATGGCGGCTGAACTAATGCGGAGAGAATTACCGTGTCTTATCTATTTATTTCCCTTATAATTCGCATTATTTTATTTATTTCGTTGTCATATTTTATGGGTAGGTTAGTTTACTCAATCAAATGTTGTTAGTGTTATGCCTAAACACCATGTAATGAGCAAAGCAGCAACTTATTTTATGACTATTTTTAGAATGGTTTTAAATGGAATATAAGAAGACATAGACAACGGCAGAAATCGAACCTGCAACCACGAGGCTGACAGGCGAGCTAACAACTATCGCACCACGGCCACACGATTTTGTCAGTAATGTCAATAAAATGGAAGAAATAATGGCAATCTGTCACTCGTGTAAATCCAGCAATAATTTCCTTTTTTCGACACAGATATGATAGAAAATAAATGGCCAAAATAATGTTGCTTTGTTTACAGGCGATCAGATAACGTCAGAAAAACTATTTGCGCATGCATTTTAATTACATTTATGAATACTTTCTCTGATTTGCTTCATTTTCCTGTGGACCACAATTCTGACGAGTATTTTTAATTTTGAGTTCAACTTTGAATTTTCTGGCGGTAATTCGGCCAGATGTGAACAGTAAGGGAAGGTGTACCACCGTTTACATCATATTGTCCGTTTCTTTAAGAAAAAAATCGGAATGCGTTTTACATTTATGAAACTCTGACTTTCATCATTTGCATTTATGAATGCTATGCATTCGTCGGACTTTCGCAACCATGCATTTATGAAACCACCCATGAACTGAACTTAACAAAAAGGGCGTGGTAAGAACTAACTAGTCAAATGATGAGTCCAAGAGAGATTGCCGGGACAAAACGGAAATTTGGTGGATTAAAGACCGTTAAAAGCTATTTTGGATTAAATGCTTTTTATCAAACATTTTTGTTTTAATTTCTGTATATGTAAATATAGAGATATGTATTTATGTGCACTTAAGCGGTTATTTTATAACAGCCTAAGCCGTATAAGTGCCTATTAAAGTGGGGCATTTAATGTGAGGCACTTATCCGGGTTTTACTTTACACAATGACATAAATGCGATTGGATATGCAAATATTCACAAAAAAATGTATTATTTAATGATTTTTTAATGATTTTAAAACAATTTATTTTATTATATTATTATTATATTATTTGATATAAAACATTTTGTGGACAATATCTATTGTTTGATTGTGACAGCAAGCAACTCGGCAGCTATAACCTGCGTACTCTCCTATAACCATCCACTTCTTATATGTGATAAGTTGCACTATTTTTTTCCCAATAGACATAAAACTGTTATTCCAATCTGCACAGCTTAATTTCACTGCGTTCATGAATGTCAAAAATGTATCCTTGGCTAATTAATTATCCCAAATGGACTAACATCTTGTTTACACAGATGTAAACCGATTTAAAAAGACATGAAAATTTATCGTATGTATCATTTAATGGAGGGGTAAATGTAGTATTCACTTAAAGCGATTTGTCTGGCCGTGTCGTCACGTGATTTTATAGAAAAAAGATAGTAAACAAATTATATATTATTATAAAGGTGAAGGAGCTGTAATTTTTCCTTTTTAAATGAACGATATTTAGAGATTAGCACTGCGGCTTTTTTAATTTATTGCGTCCCCCTATAGAGCTGGGTGAGGTTGCTTCATCCAGGTTGGTTTTTTCAAGTAACTTCATTACTTTGGAGTAAGCTTATGAAGGAGCATGCGTGTATCACATTTGCTTATTATGTAGGCCGGTGTTTGCTATTGAGGATTGCAGTTGTAGTATCTGCACATCGATAGGCCGATAATGTTAAAATGCCATTCAAGAGGACTTATGATTCTCAGGTTTTCCTATTCAGGGGCCCTACTATGTAACTTCATTCTACTTTCGCATCTATTCGAAAGTTGTTTTCAAATGCTATTTTTAGTGGTACTGTATTGGAAAGTAGCATCCACTGTTCGCGTATTTAACCCTTTCGAACATAATCTCCTATTAACTCTGTTCTTTTCAGTTAATAGTACTTTACTAAAGAATTAGAAAGTTGAAATTTTGCGAATTCGACCAATTTTATTGTAGAATCGAATTACATAGTTTGGCCCCAGCTTGATACAGGTTTTGGTTATACATAGCTCCAAAGTATGAGTTTGGCCGGGCTCAACTTTGGGATTTCTTTCCAAACGTTTGATCTCTTCTTTTTCTTTTCTGTATTTAATTACCATATTCCGTAATAGGGTTAAGGAGGTCAGTTCTCTACCTGTGAAACTACGAAGTGATAAAAAAGTTATGATTTCAACCATTTTTCATTTTTCCACTTTATAAACTCACCTTAATCGATTTTTGAACTCATTCTGATAAATCTTTGTCAAAACATGTACTAAATGATAAATGCTCTCATTTTGATGTAATGTTTGAGCTTACTTTTGTTTGCAAGATAATTTTAATAATTATAATAATAGTCACCATTTTGAGCATATTTTATCAAAGCTTATCACAAAAGCAATCGCATGTGTCAAATTGGGAAAAAAAAACTGTCGAATTCCAATCAACAATTTCAAATCGATTTTGTTGTTTGCTGTAAGGAACTTGCAAAAAATAGTTTGCGAGTAAAGTACCTATATGGAATCTTGCTAAGAACGCAAGATTTATTTTGACAGATTTTGTTTAGAAATAATTCGATTTTGTCAGAAAAAATCAAATGTTTGGTTGTTCCGAATTGGACATTCTCACTTCACAGTTTCACAGGTAGAGAATTGACCCCCGGGTCCCTTTAGGGGAGTCGTTATCACTGCCATGAATACCTTCATGTCCTGGATCCAATTGGATTGTGAATTGTGATATTGTTATTCTTGCAGTTTATTTATAAAAGGTGATTTTTTAAGAGCTTGGTTTTTGAAAATTCAAAAAAACACAGAAACTTGTAAAAAGTGAATGAAATTTTTATTTGGATCGATAAATCAATTTCTGCCATTTACTTTTTAAAAATAATTTCACTTAAATGTTGCCCGCGGTTACGCTTCAGGTGGTCCATTCTGAAGGTCCAATTTTGGCATAATTTTTCACACATTTCGGCCGGAATCTCACCAATGACGCGTTCAATGTTGGCTTCCAAGGCAGCAATCGTGTTTGGCTAGTCTAACGGGGTCAAATCACATGATCTTGGTGGCCAATTGACTGCGCCAAAACGTGAGATCAACTGCTCACCAAATTCGCCTCTCAATTGATGCATGGTTTCGCGTGCAATGTGGCATGTGGCACCGTCCTGTTGGAACCACATGTCGACCGAGTTCAATTCTTGCATTTTCGGCAAAAAAAAATCTGTTATCATCGAACGATACCTTTCTCCATTGACCGTAACCCTGCGGCCTTCATCGTCCTTGAAGAAGTACAGCCCAATGATGCCGCCTGCCCATAACCCGCACCAAACAGTGCATTTTTCGGGATGCATTGGTAGCTGCCTCTGGCTGCTCTTCACTCCAAATACGACAATTCTGCTTATTCACGTATCCATTTAGCCAAAAATGAGCCTCGTCGCTGAAACGGACGTAGCTTGCGAAACACATTTTTCACAGAGCACGAATTTTGATAATAAATTTCAATAATTTGCAAACGTTGTTTAGGCGTAAGTCTATTCATGATGAAATGGCAAACAATACTGAATCGAAATGTCAAATGTTCGTGGAATTTGTCATGTGTGATCTGTCAAAAATATAAACGTCAAAAACCAAGTAGCAAAAAAATCACCCGTTATGTACCAGCTGCGCCAATGATTAATTTAAGAAAAGAAAATCACCATCCCGGTCAAGTTAGACTTCGAAGTTTCAGAGATCTACCTGAAACTAACTTGCGGTTACTTCCAAAAAGCATTACTCGCTTCGTCACATTATGTGTACCGGAAAACTACTGTCGAGTTTCGACGATATGTATTTCGTAAGTTAAGGTATTTCAACAGCAGTTGACTCAGTAGCCCATGACTTTGGTGTGTACTAATGGGCACAACAGTCTGCTCATGCACTCACATACAAGTTTTGAACTAATGCCGTTTAAGTTCAGTGCTTTTAGACCATACTTCGGTGTCTAACATGACAGCAATATTTTGGTAGCGGTAGTTCCTATACTAAGGGATACCTCTGCGTATTTTACTTCAGCCTGGAAGATGCTGGTTGAATGTCCCGTCGCGTCGGTAAGAACCGATATTCCTGCTCCAGCTCCGGTTCTCGAGCTATCAGTGTACCACTTTATAGCATTTGCTTCAAGTGTAGTTAGTCGCTTCATCTATCCACTCTTTCTTGCAGCTTAACTCCCATTTCAAAGTTTTTGTTGAAGTTATATTTCTTGATCATGCTCCATCCCTTACACTGTGGCTCCACTTGCAATATTTCAGGCAATGGCAATACAAATATTTGGTGGGCATTTCATTGCTGCAATTTGAATTTCCATAAGCCTTATTGTTTCCATTTTTTGTTAATTTAAGCTCACTAATTTTTAATTTTTGTATTATTTTATAATTTATTTTTTTCCGTTGTTGTTCAGTCAGTAAATTGTTTCATGCACTGCACTCTTTAAAATAATGGGAAGGCATTCAAATTTAAGGGAAGCCATTTTGAAATGCATCAATATGTTGCCTTGGATATGGAAAGCAATTTTTGCCTTTCATCGATCGGGCAATATTGCCATTGCCAAAGCCCCTCCATTGGCAATATTCAAGGCAATGTCAATATGTGAGGCATCTTATTGCCTTAATTATTGCATGTGGAGCCCCTGGGTTAGAATGAAGATCTGCCATATGTGTCCTGGAGAAGGAGCCTTTCACTGTGGTACTAATAGCGAGTTTCATTGAAATTTCAAAGAAATCTCAAAATCGAGATTTGATCTTTTCAATGAAACTCTTTCTTTAGATTTAATTGTGATATTGCTATTGGTGAATTACTGACACACACATTTCTGACAAAAAAACATATCTTAATAATCAAGGGAGACGAAGACGAAGCAATCAAAAACTCCACTAAATTTATAAGATCTAAATTATTAACTTCTTCGTCCATTATTTTTGTTTTTCTTTTTTATTTTTTTAGCACGGACTGGCACAAGTTCACAACAAATTAATAGCAAAATATTTTCCATTTGAAGGACAAGACTTTTTACATGTATATGTGCATTTAAATCAAATCTACCAACCCATCAGAGATCTAATCTTTCGTGTTTAGATTTCATCTAGATTTGCTTTTTATTGCACTGAAACTATCGAAAGTGAAAAAGATCAAACCTTTGGACAGAAATAGCAAATTTTTTCTTGAATGAAACTCCCTACAAACTATTTTTCCTGGCCTAGTCTCTTCGTTGGCAAATCCTAAAATGGCTTCGTTGAATGCAGGGAGTCAGGTGAAGGATGACCTCCTGCTGCTGAAGGGCAAGTTCCCATTGCTCCAGTGATGTCTATGCGTGAGGGTTTTTGGAACTGTATCTATTAATTTCCTTGCAGTTGATAGTTCGGTCCTTTTGTGAAACGCTACCGCACCATATGTACTGATTGGTCTTCCATCATGGCGTAAATCCATCTTAAGATGTTGGGTTGCAACTCCATAATTTATCTGCAAGTCTTTTTTGCAGATAAATACATATATTAATATTTATATATAATTTATTCTGCTTAGTTTTATAATAAAAGATACCATCACAATGAATATGAAGCTGTTATTTATTTTTAAATTGCCAAGTTTAGTCTAAAAATAGTCTACTAAGCTTTTTATTTTAGACATGCACCTACAGATTGGCCGTTATAGATCATTCATTAAATTACTTTTATTTAAGAAACAATTCGTTTAATTTATTGATAGCTGGTTTCCTCGAGGAAGTCTGCCTTAATTGCATTTTTTATGAAGGTTCTGAGAGAAAAGACAAACAAATGCCTTCTTTTTCAAAAGATTATGTTATAATAATAATAGAATTTTATTTTAATTGGGTTTTGAAATCTTTTTTTAAATTTGCGTTCTTTCGAGTTTTTTCTACTTAAGCAGGTTATTACCATATTCTACATTTGTTTTTATTCTATATATAAGAATTCCGACTTAGAAATAATATTTAACTTAAATTTAAAAAATGTACCTATATTGAAAATTGGCGAAGGGGAGTTCATATTTTATGACTTACCCATTTAGCAACAACTGGAAGATAGCAACTCTGATAGAAGGAAGATACATTCAGTATGATTATGATCAAATAATTTATAACTCTGTTTCATGATTTTAAGATTCAAACTTCACAATGCAACACCTATAATTTTCTGTCATTTACTTCACCTTCTTTCTTCATTCAAATTTGATCTTCAATGAACACTGAAACAATTTGGAAATTGGAACTATGAAATTCACTTAATAAAAACAGCTGTATAGCCCAATTTTTTTCGCATTGGTTTCCTAAAAAGCTTTCTCATACTTCTCAAGAAAACACGATTACAAGCTATGTCATTTTCTGGATTTGTTGTAGACAATTTCAACGTTACGTTTTTTTATATAAGTTTTCAAAACCTAATGTGTAGACGGGCCTATAAATACAAAATTAAAAAATTGTTCAACAATGTCTGTGTCAGGATATAAACATTTATACACAAACAATTTTATTCAAGGTAGAATAGATTTCCTGAGTTCTGTTCTTTTTCTTATATATAAATTCCATTTAATAAAACTTACCTGTACGTAACAAATTATATCAATTCATAGCAACTATTAAAAGACACTATAGGCTAAATTTTACATGAGTATTTTTTCTCCTATTTTGTTTGTTTTGTTTCGAGGTCGTCTTAAAATATATAAGAATTATTCTTAATTTATTATGTGCACATTTTGCCTACAGATAATGTATATTCACAAAATTAATCTTTAAGTTTGAAACACTTCTTTTGATGGTATCTTTATGGTTAATAATTCATTACATTTTAAGCTTTTTTAGTTTTTTGAAGACAAACAAAGATAGAAACCTCGCGGTAAAATTTTGGATGAGATGGTTTGTATTTACAGATTTAGGGCAGTTTGCTGATACGCATCATAAATATTTACGTTGAGCTTAAAGCACTTATAGGGTACTTTTTCCTCTGCGTAAACTATCACATAAGTGCTTAAGTAAAACTTAAATGCATAACTTGTGTATCAGCCAACGGGCCTTAATAATATAGATGCATTTGAAGTTCCTAATCTCACTTGTATTCTAGTTCCAGCAAATTAATATGTACTCGTACCTACTACTTGTTAGGCAATTTTCATTTATAAGTTTTCCACTAAGTTCTTCAGCTCCACAAAGATCACTAAAAGCATTAAGATCTTTTGGTATAGATTTAGTTATCGATCTAATTGAAAAGTAGATGGAACCAATGGAACGGTATCCAAGTAGACCAATTTAAATCTGAATGGACAAAAAATTGTTCCTTTGATTTTTTGTTAATTAGATTTGCCGATATTATTTGTGTTACGAACGAACAACGTGCCAGATTTTATTTTACCCACACGCGCTAAAAATTAACTGATTATCCAATTTTATTTGCGATGCAAGAGGCGTACAAGAAGATCGCATTTGTAGCACCAAAAATCGATTTACTGTTCGCAGGGGACCTAAGGATTATAAACAGCAGTAGGTGTGTTTGTAACGTGAAAATTCGTACGAATTTGTAAAAATGTTCACATTTTGCTGTCAAAACCCATAGGAAGAAAAAACAAGTTTGAGAAACTTGGTGAAAATTTCTGGTTACCAAACAGGTATAGTATTATGCAAACCCTACTTGAATCGCATTGCTTTTCGCTTTGGGCTGAGAATACAAATATGCCTGTTTGGTATGTGTTTTGACAGCAAAATGTGAAAATTTGTAAAATTTTCTGCGAATGTTCACGTTTCCAATAACACCTAATAACGCATAAGGTGATGTACACAGAAGTTTATGAGAATCTAATGGTGTTTCATTTGATGATGCGGAATCTCTCTCGGATCCCGGATCCCAACTGAACACGTTTTTTTTTATTCTGACGACTCTGAAGTTTGGTGTGATATATGTGAAAATAATCAAAATCAAAAAATAATAGGGGTATTCACGATGTGATTCAAACCAATTTTGCACCAATCATGAATACCCTTTATAATTGTTGCACAATTAGGATACACAAAATGACAACTGTCAAGCTTGACGTTAAGTACATATATGAATGTGTAAGTGCTACTGCTATCGATTCTAATTTTAAATCCAGAAGCAAATTTCTCTTCTTTTCAAAATCATATCTATCACTTTCAGAAGAGTCCAGAAAGCATCCCGATCACTAAATATAAAAGACATAAAATACTTGAATGGATATCAATCTGTCATTAAAAAAAAAAAAACAGATCGAATTTTCTAAGAATCCGAAAGAAACATAATATTTTTTTAGTTTGTTTCGATTTTCTTTAAAAAAAAAAAATAAATAAAAACAACCGTTAATAATTTTCTCACACATGCTCAGTCAAGACAAGACAAGTATCCCATTTTTTGTTATAACCTTGAATTTATAGCACCAAATATTAGTACGATGGTGAGCCAATAAGTTCCTGAAAAATGAAATATGGATCACTCTTTTTGCTATAAAAACATTTCATTTTTAAACATAATCTCGTTTTAGCTCGATATACTTCATCCAACGTTGTTCATGCCATCCCAAATCCCTTAGCTCCGAGCCATTTCTCCATGTTTGGAAAAAAGAAATAGTTGCAGGGGCCTAAATCTGGGAATTATTCTGGATGAAGAAGGGGTTCGTAGCCTAACTCATATAGAATTTTGCCATTGCGACTGCAGAATTGTGTGCCAGTGCGTTGTCCTCTTGAAAAATAACCTTTGCTTTTTTGGAATCGATCTAGCAGCTCTGGGTAATATGTCACTTTTAAAGGTAATCGATGTGAATAACACTGCGCGCATCCCAAAAAACTATCGCCATGAACTTGTTTGCACCTTGGCCTTCTCCGTCTTTGATTCACCAGTAAAAGTCCATTATTTTGCTTCTTCCCTGGTTTCTGGTGAGGTTTAGTGGTGAATCCAGGTTTCATCCATGGTTACGAAATGGCGCAAACACACCTTTGAAGGCGTCAAACGAATGCGTTTTTGGTCGATTGTGAGCAAACGCGACACCCATCTTTCGGAAAGCTTTTTCATGTCCAAATATTAATAGAAAATCAAAATCTCTGAGCCAAGTGATAAGACTGTGGCCACTTCAAGCTCGCGCAATTTTCACTCGTCGATCGTCCATTATCAATTGGACGACCAGAACGTTCGACGTCGCTTTTTCTTGAACGACCGCATCTAAATTGAAACTAGTTGTGCATGGTTCCAATCGATGGTGAAGAGTCCCATAATATTTGTCAAGCTTTTGTTTGGTTGTTGAGTTTTTTCATAAAAAGTAGTAGGTTTGTTCCGTGAGTGAACAAATTCTATTTTTGAAACTAAGGGTCGCCCTGAATTAGATCTAGGTTTTAAGTTATGCTACGTTTTCACCTAAAGATAATCCGGTTTAAATTGAGAAGATTAAAAATTAATCACCAGTGAAAAAAAGATTAGTTTGACGTTTTCTATGAATTGTCACCTCAACTCACCCTAATACTACGTTTTCACCTACCACTTAATCCAGATTTAAGTGGATTAACCATAAATCCTCTTTGAAATCTTCTGTGAAGATTTCCCATACAAATTTTAATCTCCTCAAAAGATGATTAGAAATCAATCTCATTGAAATCTTCTTCGAAGTAGAAGATTGTCAAAAGAAACGAACCTTATTTCATAGAACGCGCCTATTCTAATGTCATTTCCTCCATTGACATTCAACAAAAAAAAAACATGTCCAACATTATTTAATTTGTTTTTGTCTGGTGAAATTTGACGTTGCATTCGAATTCTGTTTTTGTTTATAAAAATGTATAAAAATAAAAGATGCAATAAAGCTACAAAGACCAAAGCGGTGCCTCGAATTTGAAATAGAAAATGTTTTAGCGACGAGTTGCAATCTAATAAGCGAGGTGGATAGTGTTGCTTTGTCTTCGAGAGTGTTTGGGCATTCAGGTTGACAGAAAATCCATTAGCTGGATTTGTTGGTAAGCTAAAGCTGCAAATATTATTCACTCAGCAAGTTGGTTTTTCATTTTCCTTCTAGATTATCGACCTAGTGTCTTGCCCAGATTTCATGAATTTATTATATATACCTACTCCTTGAATTTTGAAGGATAAAATGTTGGGATAACAATAGTTTTACTTTATTACTCATTTTTTTTATTGAAATTTAATTTGTTCACTGCACTGCACTCTTGACACCTACATTGACTTTTGAATGACAATTCATAGTGAAAAAGTCAAACTAATCTTTTTTTCTCTGGTGAAAACACTTCAAGATTAATTTTAAATCTACTCAATTTAAACCGGATTACCTTTAGGTGAAAACGTAGTATAAACGAATAACCTGTCAGTCACATGAGATCTGAAATAGAGATGAGCCATATTGAGAAAACATCGATGTAACACCGAATACTCATCATCGATGTTAATAATTATCGAATCGAAAACATCGATATTAATAATTATCGAATCGAAAACATCGATGTTTTAAACGAAATTCAATAATTCCTTACTTCAACATCGATATTGAGCATCATTTTATTTTGTTTTTACATCGATATTTCGTTGACATCGATGATCATCGGTCATCTCTAATCAAAAGCAATTGTTTTGTTGTGGATTCGCGTTTTGTATGCAATTTGATATTTTTAAATTTTGGAAATTAAAAGAATACTCAAATTTATCTTCATACACAGAAATAGAAACCTAAAAAATAGATTGTGCACAAGTCACAAGACAAAAATAAGAAATCAAATTCAAACATATTTTACATTTTAATTATTTAATCACATAACTTGCTTTTCAACAACAAAAACGGTGGCCCTGGTGTGTTTTTTGAGATCCGTAAAACCCACGTTTTTTGACAGCTCTTGGGGTTGTCAAGAAAACCTGGATCGACCCTGGCTTCAACGAACAAACCTACAGCCCTATTATAGCCTATTCACACCAAACTCGTTAACCCGTTTCGTTTACTAAAACGAGTAGAGCGTTCACACCGAACATTTACTTGTTTTTGTTTCACATTTCAGTTGTTTTTGAAAAAGCTGTCAAAACGTTAATACAATACAACATGAATGCTCAGCAATCAAATTTTATAATGCCGCAAAAAAGAGAGCAGAACTAAATATTAGGATTTAACCAACTTTATTTTTGAGCCAGAAGTATCTGCAAGCAGGAAGAATCGTCTTCTTCATTGGAAAATAATAATTGAACTTATAAAGAAAAAAATTGTGTAAATGATTTGAAATTAATTTTTTTGACAGCAAGCAATCAGTTCTTCTTGTTTTTCTGAGGGCCTATTCACAATCATATCAATTTCCCTTGACGGAAGATCTGTTCGTTTAATTCATATTTGAATTGCAACTCGTTTTCAAGTTGTTTTCTCAAAAACGAGTCGTATTGCAAAATAAGTCGATTATGAAAAATGTATTAGAAAACGAGTAGTTTTTAGTATTCGTTTTGAGGAAAACGAGTAAGATCTCGTTAATGGTTTGGTGTCAATAGGCTATTAATAAAAAGCGCTTAGTCCACCTTTAATCCATGGACTTACAAAACCATGGAATAACAATGGAATAAGAGATAGACCTTGGAAATTTCCTATTAATAAAAACTCGAGCAAAATCTACTCCAATAAGTTTCAACTCTATCTTTTATTATTATTTGTGTCCCTGTAAATTTTGTTCTTAAATGTCAATTCTTAGTCCTTCACTAGATCACCATCATAGATTGTCTAGTGATGGAATAAGTTGGTAAACGTCAAATAGCAGAAATTCTTTTTTATTAATAGCATTTCGCACTTAGTCCACGGAATTATTCCTAAACCTTCCTTAGTCCATGTTACTTAATTTGGGTGCTAGTGTATAATGAGCACTAGAAATTCACTTTCTTCCATTGTAACGAAAATGTTAGGTGCCTATTTAAAATGGCTGCCAAAACTAAACATATATGACAGATCTGTCTGAAAATTTGGATGCGTTCTTTTGAAAGATGATTCTTGAAAAAAAAAATAATTTAATGTGACGAAACAACGTGTTAATTTTCAGGGACTTATTGACTCACTATATGCGGAATATATTCATTGTAAACATTTTGTTGGTATTGAAACGTCTTTTAGTCTGTTTACTGAGCTACAACATTCCTTTTTCATATAGAGAACGTTGTTCGTTCTTTGCAGAAAAACTAACACCGAAAAAGCATATACAATAGTTAGGTATATTATTCCATCTTTCAACAAAATGGATTTCACCGCGTTGTTGGCGGCACTATTAATGGTTACAGTAATAAACCTTAAATCCGGTTCTACCAAAGGTTGGCTACTATGCTAATCACAGGAGAATTAAGGATATAACCAGATAATTCGAAATTATTTAAGGGTTATATTAGGCTAAGTTAAATGATTACTCCTTCGTTAATTTTGTTTTTAATTGAAATTGTAAACGATAAAAAAAACGTCGAGTGTTCCTAACTGCATGACTGCCCGACTACACAATTTTTCCAGTTACACACAAATTATACGTTGTATGTATAACGTACACCGTAAATTAAAAGCCCTTTAGAATTGTTCTTTCGTTCTGAGTTCGATGATTTGTAATTGGAAGTGATAATTCACACTTTCGGTTTTCTGTGTACGAACAGCAACGATTAACTTATACAGAAGATAAAACCGAAGGTCTAAATGCAGCTTGTATCTTAAGGTATCTAGAAAACTTTTAAGTCTACATTATAATCTATAATCAAATCAAGGAAAGCAATTTTATCAGTTATAATGATCTGATTTATTGCCACTTTGTGAATGAGCAAAACACATTCAACTCCAAAAACAAACATAAAAAATTGTATGTAAGTAAAAATTTCACATCATTAGGCTACTTTAAACGTACTATTATATTTTCGTAATTGAACTTTCCTCCAGATATCAAAGTCGGAAAATGCTTTAATCAAGTTTTCTTTCTTGCATGTACCGTACCTACACACATATAAAATTACACGAAACGCAACGACTTACCTGTATCAAATGTTACCTGGTTTAAACTTTCTCATATTTTTTTTATTTTTGTATTTAAATATCTTAACATTGATTAAAATCAACCCATGTGGGAATAGTTTGGCTTTTTACCATATGCCTATCATCGGACATTAACGGTAATAGGAAACATGATTTCGTATCGACTTATAAATTAAATAATACTTATGTATGTTTGTATACTAAAACTTAGTGACATATAGATACCTGAAAGCAATAAACGCGTCTCCATTTTCACCACCAACAATATGTACTCCACCGTCTGGTATGCCTAGTCCTCTGAAGAAACCACGAATGTCCAAAGCATTTGCCGACCATGGCAAGTTTTGCAATCGAATAATAACGCTCATTTTGTGTTATTATATTTATTTATTTGCAAACAACATTAACACGAATGAAGTCGAAGATATTAGATCCCGTCGATGTGCAGGCTGGGTTAGTTGCTGGTTAATTATTAAGATCACTTGGGAGAAATATATGCTTTTCTCCTACAAAACAAAATGAAAAGAAAAAGATTGACAAACAACAAAATTTTAATTTTTTTTTTTGACTTTAAATGCCTACAAGGAATTTTTATTTTTTTTTTTAAACAGTGAATTAAATTAAAACTAAAACAATTTCAGACATTTTGAAGGCGACATGAACTCAGATGAACTAATTTTGTTCTCATACATGAATATCGCCCCTTTAAGATCAGCAACTAGGGACAACAAGTTTGAGAAACTCTAGTTCTTTTAGATGCTCCAAAGTTTAAAAAAATTATAAGTAGGTACATTTGTAAAATAAAAATTTGAGTAAATTCATAAACGTTAATTTCGCCTTAAGGATATTAACATCTCATTTGTAGAATTAAAAGAAAAATAAGTTTGTATACCATTTCAAAGGTCATTAAATAGGCCTGAAAAGATCAACTAGTTTTAGTATTCTTCGTATTCAGTGAGTAGTAGACATTTCTTCTGTAATTTCAAAAATGCAACTTCGAAACAAAATTGTTTGATTCAATTTGTAACCAATTAATGGCGCTGTGATGGAATCGACTAAGGTGATTGTTGATTGTCATTTTTTGATAGCTGGTTCTATCATTTGGATGGAACAATTAATTAATCCAGCGATTACTTTTGCCTTACGTGATACGGGCCCTGGTTGATCTTTTATGATAATTTAATGATATATCTATTAGATTTATTTTTTCTTGAAAATTCTACAAATGACATGATGCTTACACCCTCCAATGGTGAATTGAAAAAAAAACTTGATTTTAAGATTATAGTTTTTCTTTTTAAATAATTCATAAAAATTGAATAATAAATTCTTAAATCTTCACATTGACCAAAATGGTACAATCACAACTTATTTCTACCAAAAGGAAATATGAAGTTATCCCTTTTTTTTCAAATCTACTAGTTGTTCGTAAAATATGTATGGCCAATAGGAGACATCTTATAACTATTTCTCGAACCGCAAATAAGGTTCAAAAGTAATTTAATAGTTTTTTTTTATAATTTATTGATGAAGAAGTAGGAAAACCCCCGGTTGGCATTCTTTGAAAGCAATATGCCGAAAAGGCTTATATGAAAAAAAGGGTTATTTCAGGAAACATTTATTTTCTCGGATGAATCAAAAATTGAATCACAAGCTTATCACGTTGAGAGTCAATGTCAAATTCATTGTTGTCATTTGATTTAAGCAGTTCAGAGAATTAAGATCTCAAAAATTTCTCATACACCAAGCAATTTTGATGACGAATCCTGTCCAAACGAAAGAGATTGCTGAGAACTAATTTTTCTCTGCGCTAGTCTAATCACTTCAATAACAATTCGTCACGTAAGAGTTAAGACTAAAACTATATATTTCGACGATTGTCCTCTCTATATTTGTTTATTAATATGAAACAGAGGTCCATCGTCGAAACGATGATCGTTTAATCGAACAATCCTTTTGGACTTAAGTGAGAAAATGTACATATACATATGTGGAAGCATTTTTTTTCGGCTTGATTGCGAAAACTTTCTTCTCTGAAACAATAGTATTTTCAAATTTCACAACTTTATATTAATCTTTGCATATGTATCCATGTATATTAATTTTAATTGTGGGACTTACACGATATTCGATTTAATATAGAGCAAGTTTTGCATTTGGAGGAAAAATCGAACTCGAGATTGTAATCAAACTTGACATTATGACGGTAGAGAACACCAAAAAAGTGGGTTCCGTTTGTCTGTATGTAGATCGATCTACAGCTTAAACGACTGAAGCTATTTTCTTTAAACTTGGTATTTAAGCGTTTTATACTAAATACCAAGTATTTAACTTTTTTCATTACAATTACACATAGTTGTAATTGAAAATAAAATGCACGACTGGATCGCACGTACTTGTTCTTATGTTCGAGCACAAGATTCTTAGTAGAAACGGCTAAATATATGTTTAAAGTCGTTTTTTACTCAATCTTTTATAAACAAAATTTCTTTGTTTTTTTTTACTAAAAAATATTTAATGTGGCAATTTTATGTATTAAGTAATATAAGTTTACAAATATAATTTGGAAAAAAAATCGCCATCCGTTTTCGAAATATGTACTGAATTTTCAAAAAAAAAATTATTTGAAGGACCTCCTATATACAAAATTTGATCGAAATCCGTTTAGCCGTTTGTATGAAAAAGTTGATTTAAAAAAATGGTTGTATGGCGGGTACCGTTAATAATAAAATATGTAAAAAAAAAAAAAAAAAAATATAGAATATAGAATATAGCTATAGTAGTGCACATATTTTGTTTACCAAAATCGTTGGAGGCGGACCCACTTCTTTGGTAGTCTCCATCATCGTAATGCAAAGTTTGATTAAAGTCTCGAGTTCGATTTTTGTTCCCAAATGCAAAACTTGCCCTATATTAGGAAACTACATATATCGCAAGTAAAAAAAAAAACATAAATTTCATTATTTGTAATTATGTTAATTGAAAATAGTAATGGTTAATGGGTGTCATTTACATTTAGGGAAATTGATTGACTTTTGAAATTGGCTTCGTCTACATTGAAGCATTCGATCGTTCCAATTACCGATCACAGTTTTCATAATTTCCGGCCCAATATTATTTTCCAGATGCTCTGAAATTTCTAGATTATAGGAACGAACTGACTTGCTTTGACGTATCCCCAATTAAAGTGACCTGTGCGTCAAACCTTCAGTTCACTTTATCTGGACATGAAACGATCTTATCGCAAAATTTTGGCTTAAGGATTTTAGATTTAGATTAAATTTTATTGCTCTATAAATGGTAACTTTTACAATCATTAAAGCATGGCTTTGCCGTCTGCCTCATTGACAACTTAAAAAATACACAAAATTATAAATGTAACAAATCAGTTTCATTTAAAAATACAAATTTAAAATCAAAAATTTTCGCTTGAGATTCTGCTTCGATACGTAAGAGCAGTTTTACAAAATTTAAATATTTTGGGTCCATCCAATTCGTTGAGATATTTTATAGAGCACTCTTCAGATAAAAAATCACTTCCAAATACGTGTCTTCTTGTTTCTCTGAGTACAGGACGTCTCCCAAGAAAATGAAAAATATCTCCACTTTCTGGCACATTACACATTCCGATTTTGGGATTAACAAATCAAGTGTAACATCACATCACGGTAATAAAAATTCGATTAAGATTGTAATTTGCCATTTTATAGGAAAATTAAAAAAAAAAAACAATACGAGGAAGATAAAATGTATACATACTTGCATGTGTGTATGTACATACATGTATGTTAGTATTTACCATTAAAAATATATTCACTTCAAGGCAAAGTATATTTTGTTATTCATATTTATTGGAATAAAACTTCCGGCCAGTATGTTTGTACTATTTTCTGTTTATAAAAAAATATTATCAGACTAAAATGTATGCAATCCATTCAAGAAAATTCAGGTTATTGTGTTACAAAATACACCAAAAAATGTCGTCACAATTTCGATTTAAATTATGTGTATCGCATACTAATTATCCACATTGCAATCAATTTATTTTTATTTTATTTCACATCTCACATAAAACCAACAAAAATTATTTAATCCTGATAATTGTGTCAGGTAACCCAAGCACATTGATCGTTTGTTTATGGACTAACCTGATATAAACGACAACACCATTCCCCAATATAAATGTGCCCGACGGTCGATCATACCTAAAGTATACATAATGAGCTCGGCTAGCCATCCAAATTAAAAATACAAGTTTTCCCCATAGAAAATTCATATCCACCATTTTTTTAAATCTATGTATGTACTTACATCGTGGTGATGGTGATTAATTTCACTGCCTAATAAGGGTTCCTTCGAACATGATCTTGCGCTTTGTGCTGCGTAAACATTTTCAGCACACGCAAGTATCTGTCTATGGCAACACTTAAAAATCGTTGACATTCTGTGGCGCTATATCTATAAGGTATACCCCCAACTTCATCCTAGACTTCCAAGGCTCCTACACTCTGGTCAATTTGACTTTCTTTGAATTTTTTTCAATTCGTTTTTCCTTATTTCCTTGTTAAGCAACACAATAGTACCGTTTTGACAAGTTTTCTGTTTTAAACATACAGGTTTTGATTTGCTCTTGCTTACATAAGTCATAGGCTTAATTAGATTGAATATAAATACGCATTGGCAGAAAACTCTTTTTAAGATGTCCAATAGGAGGGAAAGACTAACAGACATATAAAAGACCTTGCAATGTATTGCGAAATGCTACTCAGTAATAATTGTTTCGATCTTTAGGAGCTGTTCGTGCAGCATATTTGTTTAACTATGAACGTGTTAGTAGTAAGTGTAATGTGTTTATATTTACAATCAAGTGTTATATGTAAAATAAAATAGACATCTATCTAAACAAAAAAAGTCTTATTGTGTCTTGATTTTCATACTTACGAACCGTTCCCTAGTTTCAGTCGAATGTAATTGAAAATCAATTTTGGTTAAAATAACTGTGTAAAGTGGTCCAATAAATATATCTTTTTTTTTTATAAATTCTGATTAAGTTAATAAATAAATCGATATCATAAAGCGTTTTGAGCGCATCTTATGAAACTATAGTGCCATGAAATACATTCAAAGCGAGTTACTTTTGTGGAACAAGGCCTTCTTACCCTTATTTTGTCGTAAGTGGCAATATAAAAATGTATAGGGATCACATTGTTTTGTTTCCTGACAAATGTTCACTTTACTGTTCATTCATTCATCATAAACGATATTGTGTTAAGCGAATATATGAAATATATATTCTGTACGGTTATTAAACATTAAGTAGATAAAGGCAAATTTTTAGTTCCTGATTGGTCAGCAGCCCAGTTAAAGAATTGAAAATTGACTTACCTTGAAGTCTGTACATGTTCATTAAACACAACTAATTTCTTCGTTGTTGTCATTGATGTTGATTTTTTTCTCAACTAAACCTAATAGTGTTTCGATACTATAGTAGTAAGTTGTGAACTCACTCATGTTGAGTTGTGACTGGGCAAATATTCAGATACAAAATTTGCTGATTCGATATATTCCTCTGGAAACAAATTAACGATCATGTAAACATGTTTCTTTGTAAATATATTGAAGATCTGCTCTTTATAAATGTGCCGTTTTACAGACACTTCAATTATTACTTTTGGTCTGTGCTTCTTTAGTGCTTCTCATAATATTTCAATATATGTACATATTTCAAAAAGTTGTATTTCATGAGTTTCGAAAATAAAATTAACTATAACTGCAACTGTTTCTTCGCAATCCAAGAAATGAAATAAAGGAGCAGCAAAGTTAATGTCGATTTTTTTTATTTAGAATTGTTTGATCTCTGAAAGAAAACGGTACTTGTGTGATTGCAAACATAAAAATAATCTAATGTGCTGAATCCATTACAATCTTCTTGAAGGTAATGCTTTTTCAATTCAGACACTGACAAGTCGACGTTTTTTTACATGTGTTTTGGTACCAAAATAAAGGTACTAAGATTTTTTGTCAAAAAAAATATTATATTTGCTCTACCACTTTCTTCTAAATTCACTTTTGATTTTTCAATGATGTCAGCTGTTCATTGAAAACGCTCTTCATCATTGAAAAATTAAAAGTGAATTTAGAAGTGGTAGAGCAAATAAAATATTTTTTTGACAAAAAACATTATATATCTTAGTGCTTTCATTTTGGTACCAAAACGACATCAGTTTTATTTGTTTAAGTGCCTCAGAATTGATAGTCAAAGTTTTCAGTGATGAGTTTCAATGAAAGCTATAACTGGCGCCTAAAACAAAAAAAATTCTTTCAAAGGAGTATAAAGTTTCTTGTTGAGATATACGATATACCACAGGTAGGAAATATTAACAAAATTAAAGACAACACCTAATAAGACCGTCATTATGTGACAATAGTTTTAAACCTTGTAACTCCGCAATCTTAATTTTGTATTTGTGAGAGCTTTCAAGGTCGTAATTACATTATTATCTTAACAAATTGTCTTACTTTTGGGAAACTAATAATCAAGGACTGTAGAAAAAACAAGATACATGTTGGAGCAGATGAGACTGTTAACCGTATCACATTAATTAAGCTTACCTTTTGTTTGTGAATATCTTCATCTTATAATTTCTTTCTTTTCACTACAGATTTCCTTGTTTTTTGGGTATTTATCAGTATCATCTTCGCTGCCAACAAATGATGTTTCAAAATCAACTAACATTCCGGATACTAGTATTCAGTCAAAAAGAGACTTAAGTCTCAGCTATGCGGCAACAGACATTGGATCCAAGGATGGTTCGCGTGCAAAGACAATCACAGTTATAAAAAATGTTGCTGGTAAAAAAGATGAGCCTATTAAAGTTGATCCTAAGTTACATCACAGCGAAAACTGGGGGTCTGAATTTCGTGATAACTTCGACTCTTATGGGGTTATACCTGATGTACCCGATATTGATGAGCTATTTGATTTTGTTAATAAAAAAAAAGAAGATAAAAAGCCAAAGGAAAAAGATAATCCTTTAGGTAACGAATCCCAAGGAAAGGATGCAAAACCAAAAGAAGATAAGGAAGAACCTAAAGAAAAGAGAACGGAAGAAACTACCAAATCGCCTGCACCCGTAGAAGAGGTCACTGAAGAAAACAAAGACGAAAAAGTCGAAAAAATAGCTGGAGACGCAGAACTAATTCAACCTGCAGGCAAACAGGGCAAAGTTAAATCCCAATCTCTAGATTTGGGGAAATATAGCGTTCGAGAGACCTTGAATGATGACAATCCAAATTTGCAAAACTCAGGTAAACATTTCTCTCCTTCTGGAAAAAAGAACGAAAAATACATTCAGCCAACTGCAGTTGCTTACAACTATCCAGAACCAAGTCTCAAAGTATATCCACAAGTCGGCCGGGGAAGTATTACTGTGACAACACCATCTGGTAAATCATATGACGTTCCGTTCGAAAATGCAACCTCTAATCCTCCTTATCTTGCGCCGAACTTCAGACGAAATCAAAACTCACTGTACAATCCTCAATTTTCAACAAGTTCTCAGCGTCCTTATGTTGCACCCAGTTTGCGGAAGCCCAATGATGTGCAGCTAAATAACAGCAGTCCAGCTACTAGAGATTGTGCTCCCAATGTAATAAGTAATACACAACAACCAGTGTTCAATTTCTATAGAAACGTTGCAGCGAACATTAGACCAGATGCTTTTGGTGGCTACAAACCACGGTCCAGAGGTCTGCGATACTAATCTTATACATACACATATGTACATATGTACAAATTTGATAATCTTTTAGCATGTATTGTATTATAGGTATGTATACATATGTATGTATGTACGTATATTGTTAGTTCTTAAAATCGTTTATATAAAAAAATATATCAACTGTTGTTTCTTATAGAAATTATTTGGTTTTATCTTATTTAAATATACATTATGTTGTTGAAATTGATTTTAAAATGTTGGTGATTTTGTTAGAATATTTTTTTCAGTTTATTCTTAAGCTTAAATTAATTGCGATCAACGTTAGTCTTTGTATTTTATTATTTAAAAAAAAAACGCTTACAAATTAAGACGTACATACGTCTTATAGTAGTAGTCAATGAGTTTACTGTTTGACGTAGGAATTGCATCGTCAAAATCTTATCTAAATATGCCCCGTCGTGTGCTTGTCAAAGGAAAATGTTATCAACGCGTTGACAAGAATGGCCTAATTCAAAAATCGGGATTTAGAAGTATGCAATTTTGATATACATATGATGGATATCTGGTGTTTTGTTCAATAATTAAAAAAAATCTAACTAAACGTTAAATGAGAAAGGTAAATTTTACAGTGCATAAAGTTATGAAATAAGATATTTTGGGCACGCGAATGGGAGTTTTAGCGTAAAACGATATAAATAAAAGAATATTATTTTAGTACATCAAACGCTACAGTTGGTGATATAAAAGCGTTAAAATAATCACGCTTATAGACCGAGTCCACAGCAATGTTGGGGTGTGATTGATAACAAACAATAATTAGTGGGGTCTTGCATTCTCAAGTATGAACAATAGTGAGTAATACTGCATCAAATATGCATTTTTTTTTTCAAAGTCTAGACAATTGTGATAACAAATTTATCATAACTTCAAAATGTAGAGCTGAGCTCCCTTATTGTAAATATGGTGGTTATGAATGCAAGTTGCCCACGTTTGTAAATAACTACTTAAGTACTACCTAATTCTACTAATTATTTTTTGTTATCAATCATACATACCAAATAATAGCTATGGGCTCTTAAGGGCTATTCACAATAAACGAATAAATTCTTCACAAATTCTAAAATTCAAAATTGTAGAAATCTTCTTTTATATATAAAAAAATGTTGTCAAAAACGTATGACGCTAATGATCTGAGTTGGCATTCGACCATTTTCAATATACTTTTTTTTATAAAAGATATGGTCGAGAAGAAGGTTTTAAGCTATGTGCTTATGTGTATTGGTTTTCGATTTATGGCTGTTTTTGTGAGGTCTTAAAATTTAAAAATGCTTACTAAAATTGTTAAATCTCATGAACTAATACACATAAACATAAAGAAATATATACACATATATAAAAAAAATTGTCAAGAACGTATAATTCCTGATTTCGCTTTTGTTGGTTTAGCCGTTGTATTTCTTTGACATAAACTACTTTGCGTTTGTTCAATACACATATTTTGACCGCTGAGTGAGAACTCGTTTTTGTGTTGCGTAAAAAATTAAAACAATTTCTTAATCGTTTCGATCTAACCTTGGACGACGTACACGTCTTGCAATAATTAATCAGAATGTCCGTTATAATCAAACGCAAGAGACACGTGTACAGAAAATAAATGGAGACGTGCCAATATTGCACAGCTTCAAACTGCACCACAAATTTGACAAAAAGTTATTAGTAAAAGAAAAATGGTAAATGTAGACTTAAATCGCGCTGCTTTGGAATACGATTCCGCAATCGCATTTACTTGCTCAATGCTCCCGGTGGAAGATGCAAGACATTCGTCATTTAGTTGATTCTAGCAACAATTCGGCCAAGATTTATTTCATTGCTGTTGCATGATATTGAGACCACACCGTTTGAAGGCGGTCGAACTACACATTCCGCTTTGAAACTGGCGATGAATTTTTTCACGGTTGAAAAACCAATAACGTGGACAATGAGCAAGAATTCGGTGACAGCGAAGATGCTAGAATGCAAAATCATAATTTGGGATGAATGGACGATAGCGCATAAACGAGCTTCGGAGGCAGTTGACCTAACAATGAAGGATTTACAAAGTGATTCGAAATGATTTTGTGGGGATATGATATTGCTCAGCGGAGATTTTCGTCAAACGCTTCCCGTCATCCTGAAATCTACTGCTGCCGATGAACTTCATGGATACTAAAAACCGTCGTCTTTGTGCCGGCATGTTAATAAGTTGAAATTGACCACAAATATGAGTGGCATTGCAGAACGACCCATCGGCTACTGAATTATCAAGACAACTGCTGGCGCTTGGAAATGGCCAAATTTCTGTTGATGTCTCGATTGGATTGATATCAATCCCGACAAATTTTTGCGAGTTAACAACGTCGAAGGAGAAAACCAAAGTAAAGTGTTCCCCGGCATTCCAAAAAATTATAAAAATCTCGATTGGATTTGTGAACGGTCAATACTAGCAGCGAAGAAAAAGAACGTTGTCGATAGCTTGGTAAACGGTCTTTGTAGTTTGTTTTTGCGCCGGAAAATAAATCGAAAAACATTGTTTATCATATCACTCTCTCCTTATTTTTATTCCATCCAAATAAATTATATTGAAATTTGAACTATCGTATTTTATTATAGCTCCGCAGTTGATTTGAAGGCGTTAAATTGGGGCGAGACGAAGTTCTCCTGGTCCGCCCGCTAGTATAATTTATATTAATGTTTACGACAGAAAAATTTACTTTTTAATCGCCAAAATTATTATTATTATTATTAAAATGTATTAACTATAAATTAAAATTTATATGTTAATACATATTGTTAAGAGACTTAGCTGCTGAGGCCTTCTGACTCTTAAGGAAATCTAAGCTTGTGTATTTTTTTTAAACAAAAGAATGTAAATAGTAAATAGTATAAATAGTGAAAATTAAATATTTATGTTTTAAAGTTGTTTAGGTTTATAAAATTTTAATAATTATATGATTAGATTTTAAAGTTATTTATAAAGTTGTGTATTTTTCTGATGTTATTCGGATCGAAGTTTCCTAGGATCTCGGTGGTTGATAGATTTGTATTGTATAAGCTGGTGTTAGAAGTCAAGTAATTGCATGCACCCATTCCTAGAATGTGATTAACGTCCAAAATTGCTTGACAGCCTGTACAAGTTGGGGGGCTTTCTTTTTTTAGAAGGTGTTGATGTGTGAGAGTAGTGTGCCCTAGTCTTACCAAAGGAGTGTTCATCTGTCTTGAAGTTGAGGTTGGGTAGATTGGTTTAGATTTATCAGTTGATCGGTTGATTTATCAGTTGATGGAACTGTAGAAATGTTGGTAATTCTGCCAGTCATTTAGTCTATGTGCTTTGATTTTACGATTGCCTTCACGTAATAAGTCACGTTTTGTCAGTGCAAGAACACATTTCACAGGGGAAACATGAGCAGCATTTGCTGCTTTATCAGCTTGTAGGTTACCAAAAACCCCGGCGTGACCGGGAACATTAGTTTTAGTTTGTTGGCAGACTTAATGAGATGGTCTCTTATTTTGCTAATAATGACGGTGCTGTTGTTTGGATTTTGTATGGCATGTAGAACTGCTAAACTGTCCGAACAAATCGCAAAGTTGCCTTTTAGTTTAGTTATTATCTCTGCAGTCTTTAAGATCGCAGTAGTTTCAGCGGTGAATAAATATCGTAGAAGCTTCAGCGGTGAATACAGAGGCAGTATTGCCTAGAATTCCAATGGACAGAAGGAAACCATCTTCGTAAGTTGAAGCAAACGATGTGCTATTTTGGGTTTTGAAACCGTCTGTGAAAATCATTTCCAATTTTTGAACCTTAGGTCATCAGTAGTATCTTAGAATAAAGATCGGTAAATGTATGAGGAAGTGCTATTTGTGTCGTGTTCAGTCATGTCCATGATAAAAGAGGAATATTCGATGCACCATGGTGGGCATCCTGGACAGTATTTTTCGTGTTTAATAACTGGAAGTTCCATAGATTTGGCTATTGTTATAGCGGTAGAGATGGCTCAAGGGATGCGTTTAAGATACATTGATTTATAAAGCGTTTTGACGTCTTCATCAATAATTGAGCCTTGGCTGAAATCAAATTTAACATAGAGTTTAGCTCTGGTTTCAAGAATACGTTCTTCTACTAGGGGAAGTACAGCTGCTGCCATTATGTTGCGTATTGGCGTGGTTGGGAAAGCATTTAAACTTCTGCGTGCAGCTTGGCGGTAAGGAGCCTTGATGTAGTTTATTGTAGTTTTAGGAGAGTTTCCGTAGATTGGTATACCATAGTCTATCTTACTTAAAATTAAAGATCTTGTTATATTACATAAAGTATTTAAATGATTTTTTACTGGATAGATAATTTACAATGTTGACCCTAGCAGCTAAGCTCTTTTTAAGTTCAGTACAGTGGTTTTTGAAATTAAATTTACTATTGAAAATAATACCTAAAATATTTAGGTTAGTTACATTTTCTATACTGATATTATTAAAGTTAAAGGAAACTCCAGTACAAAATGTTTTACGACATATATGCAAAGTTTTGCATTTATCTACTGATAATTTCGCACCCGAAGTAACAGACCATGTTAAAATATCAGGTAGAACATTTGAGAAAAGAGCTTGATGTTCTGCGAGGTTATTGTGCTTACACATGATATATACGTCATCGGCGTAGATACAATGGTCTAGTTGCGAGTATTTAGCTATAATAGAATCAGGAGTAACGCGACTGATAAAGGAGAACCTTGGGGGATGCCGTTGTGAAGAGAATAAGATTCAGAAAAAACAATTGTTTGACTTGACACAGATTTTTCTATTTGTCAAGAACGATTTGACGTAGTTGAAGATTTTGATTTTTTCTAAAATTTGATGAATACCGATCAAAAGCCTTTTCGAAGTCAAGGGACAATGGTAACGTGATAACGGACCGATAAAGCTCTTGTGATATAGAAATCGATATGAAGTAAAGCATCATTGCAGCCTTTGTTTGCTTTGAAAGCGACTTATTTCGTGCTTATCAGATTTCTTGATTCTATAAACCACATAAGTCTTTTCGCAATTACTTTTTCCATTACTTTGGAAGCGCAAAAGATGAGTGATATTGGGCGATATCCGTTAATAATGTTATTTGGTTTGTTTGGCTTATGGAGAGGCAGTATTGTTGCAAGCTTCCAATTCTGTGGAATAGTGCCTGTGTCAAGTATGTTATTAAATAGTTTTATTAGCATGTGTTTGGTTGGAAGAGGAAGGTTTTTTAGCATCGGATATAATATGCGGTCTCTATTGAGAGTTTTACCTTTTAGTTTGGACAAACAACTTTCGAGTTCTAAATAACGAAATTGGAGCTTCAATAGGTAGGATTGCCGAAATAGAGGTGTGTGATTGATCGCAAAGTTTAAAGACGATAATTTTTGTATTTTGAACTCGTGAGAGAAGTTGTTGTCTTTGGAAAGGTTTGACCAATTACTAGCGAAATAATTGCTTATTTTGTAAGGATTTGTTATTTGCTGATGGTTAGCTGAAATGCACTTGAATGGATTGGGGAGTAAACGTACCTGTAAGACATCGAATATCTTACCATATCTTGGATGGGGAGGAAGTGGGGTTGATTGAAGCAGTAATTTCACCGAATTTATTAGCTTTACTGTTTTTTACTTCCCTTCGGAATTTTGCGCTTGATTTTTTGTATATAAAATAAAGTTTTGCTGAGTAGGGTATTTTTTAAACGATTCCCAAGCCTTGTTTTTATCTTTCCGCAAGGAGCTGAGCTCTGAATTCCATCACGATACTGTGAGTTTTCCAGGTTTTGGTGAGCTTTGTGGTATTGCGATGTTTGCAGCTAGTCGAATAGCTTTAGTAAGGCGATCGGATTCTTGATTAATGTTGAGAGAGGTGCTTTTACATGATAAGTCGTTTAAAATGTGCGTTTCGAAACTAGGCCAGTTAGCTAGATCAGTTTTAAATTTGGGGGTAAAACAAGATTCAGGAGCAACTTGGTTAGATATTGGGGAAATGATCACTGTTTTAGAGGTCGTCTAAAACTTTCCAAGAGATCTTTGGGTATATTTTCAGGGAGCAGGTGGTAATATCAATATGCGAAAAGGATTGGTGCGTGGAAAAATGAAAAGGGGATCCATCATTAAGAATTATGAGGTTAGAATTATTTAAAAACGTTTCCCAGATTGTCCCTCTGGCATTAGTTTTGGGAAAGCCCCACAACACACTCCAGGAGTTAACGTTACCCGCTATTATGACTGGAGTATTTGTTTTATAGACTATATTTTCGATGTCGTTTGTAGAAAATGATTGATCAGGATGTATATATATGGACACCAAAGTAAATTTGGTTGAAAGTTGAAGTTCGATTGCTAGAGTTAAGATGTGTGAGTTTATATGTCTTTGCTTGCGCGGAATGTCTTTCTTAATTAGTATAGCAATTCCTTGTTTGGCTGAGGTGTTGCTATCGAGGTTGTGAAAATAACAAGTATACGATTTTGGCGTGTATGGCTTAAAAAGATAGGCACAGTGTGTTTCCTGGAGAGAAATTACACTTGGGGAAAATTTTTTTATAAGTATACTTAGCTCGTTGTAGTTATTTATAAAACCTTTCATATTCCATTGAAGGATTTGGAAGGATTCTTTTGGTAGGTGTGTTATTATCTTTGAAGATTTTTGTTTGGGTAGATTTGGGTTGTCACTGTTATGGTGTTTAGGGCTTCAGAGCCCGGATGATTCAATGCTCGAGGAACGGAGTCAAAAGTTTGGATCTTGTTATTTTCATTGCATTTCGACATCGTTTGGAACTGATGGAGTGTTTGCTACAAAGTAGTCATTTTTCTCTAGCAACATTTGTGTTACCTTTGATATAGGTGAGTGCGTTGTTTTAGTGATTGGATCGGTGGTTATTGAAGGTTGTGTTTGATTGAATTCTGGTTGTTTTGAAGAAGGTTGATTGTTTCAAAGAGATTGCAATTTTTGTGAGAGTAAGTTTGTTGGTTTGTCGGAGGTATTATTGATATTAGATATCGTTTCGTTGGGGGAAAGGTTTGATTGAATGGGTTTGGTTGTGATGATTGAGTCAGTTTTTGTTGATGTATTTGTTGGTTTGGTTATGGCAGGGATAGGTCCTGTTGTTTTGAAGTTGTTTGGTCTATTATTATTTATTGATTCAGTATTTGGTTGGATTGCATTGGGGATAGGGCTGGGAGCTTTGGTTTTATCGTTGGTGGTTTTCGAGCGTTGAGCAGTTGGAGGTTGTGTGTGTGGTGTGTGTTTGACTTTATCAGCGAAAGATTCGGAAGTAATAGGGCTTTGCTCTTTGTGAATTCTCTTGGCCTCGGCCATGGAACATTTTTTATGGGTTTTAATGGTTAAAATTTCCTTGGCTTGTTTATAAGCGGGGTAAATTTTGGAGGAAAATGAATGAGCAAGTGAACAGTTTGCACATATTATATTATGGCATGGGTCTGGTTTATGAGGCAAGAGGCTGCATGATTCGCACCTGGACTCAGTGTTGCATCGTTTGCTTGTATGACCTAGACGTTGGCAATTGCGACAACGCATGGGGTTGGATATGTATTCCGTGATTTTAGCATTGTAGAATCCAATTTTGACGGTCTTTGGAAGTTGGTATAGATTGAAGGTAAAAAGCATTAAACCGAAAGGTTTTTGCTTTCCCTCTTCATTTTTAGTAAATTTGTATATTTCCGTTACTCCTTGGGATTTCATCTCTGTGACGATTTCTGTCTCAGTGACGTTAATCAAACAAGGAGGCTACGCAATTCCTTTAGTTTCATTCAATTTGTCGTGGAGTCTTACAATGACGGGGCACGTGTTGGGAAGACTATTAACTCTAAGAAAGATGTCTGCAACTTTTTGCGACTTTACTCAAATGAGAAGATTACCGTCTCTTAATTGAGAAATTTGTTCATAATCTTTGCTAATGTTGTCGATGGATTTTTTTTTAGAAGGAAGGGACTGAGGGATGAAATGGGCTTTTAGTTGGTTTTTGGTAAAATAACAATAAATTTGGGATTTCTAGCACTGGTTATTGTAGGGAGTTCAGGGTAATTGCACATAGTGGTCGGGTTTGATTTATGTTCTTTATTTGGTTGAATAATAGATACGGAATCCACGTCAAGCGGTAGTTGCCTGAAACCGGACCGCCCCCCTGCCCGTGGGGCATTTTAATTCCTAAGAAACGCACGCACTTATCTGTAGTTGAAGGAGTAAACAAATTCGCAAACGGAATATGTGTAGAAAAGAAAGGTATAACTGGAGGTACCGGTTGTTGCGCTAGGCAGCAAAAGAGAAAGCACAAAATAGACTACGAACGATGCAAACTGTACGGAGGTTAGTCGGTGACTTTATTGCCAAAATAAGATACATTTGAGAAAACAATATTGGTCGTCGCGATTTGCATCTGTACGAACAGTCAAACTCAATTCGCGTTCCACATACCATCCACACTTCGACGAATAAATTGTTCACGCGCGTCTAACCTCAAAATCAGACTCAACTTGTATTCGTGATGAATAAAATTAAAGCCATGTGAAAGAAATGTCAAAATCGATGAATACTCGTTTATTCGTTGGTCGCTTTCATGTGCATAGTACTTTATTAAGGACTATCCACATTGAAGAGACCAACGACCGATGAATAAACCAAAAAATTCCATTTAAAACAACTTACCAACCTAAATTCTTCACAAATTCTAAACCAAATTGTAGATAATATAATTTATATCAATGTTCATTTTAAATCGGCAAAATAAGATAAATTTAGAAAACAATATTGGTCGTCGACCAATGTATCTGATTGTACAGTCAAACTCTATTCCCGTTCCACATAGCATCCACTCTATGATAAATAATTTGTTCGCTCGCGTCTAACGTCAAAATAAAACTATCAACTAAGTATTCGTGACGAATCAAATTAAAGCCATGTGAAAGAAATGTCAAAATGGATGAATATTCGTTAATTCGTTGGTCGCTCTCATGTGCATTATGCAGTTTTTTTATATATATAATTTTGCACGCGCTCAAGGGATTATGAATACCCTTTATATGTTTTTAACACAGCGATTAAATGATAATTGAGTATCGGAGCTTAGTGTAGGTATTATTACGATACTTAAACGCAACTCGTTATCGATCCGTTAGGGGCCAGTTACAGCGATCAGGAAAGGGAATAATATCTACTTAATATAAAAAATAGGAAAATTTCTTTGGAAATAATTTTGTTGTTTGGGGAGAGTACTATAATTCAGGCGACAAAGTACATTTGTACAGAAGGTATTTACAATCATTTTTTACTATGAGAGGGGTCTATCTCCTCCGGTTTGGGCAGGAGGGTCAATTTTCTAAACAAAAAAAGAACACTTTAAATGTAAACAAATAATACTTAAAAATAACGGTAATACAACTTACAATTAAGTTTCGCATGTTTTTTTTTTAAGCCAAAAGTCTCTTCTATCATCATGTTTTTAAACCAAATAATTTCTATGGCCAGTTAAAAAATAAAAAATTAATTTCAAAATCAACGATTCGGAGAGGAAAAAGTGTATTTTGTTTACAAGAAGCTCTTTTGAATTCTTAATCGAATACTGAAAACAAGATGGTTTTAGGTGTGTATAAATATTCGAAAAAAATTGAAAATTACCAAACCTACTTTTCCAATGTTTTTGAATGAACAACAACAACTTGAGTGTGTTATCACCAAGATTCTATTATTATTTTGGTTGAAATTATAGCTATTTCACGACTTGACAAGATCGATCATAAGATTCGTTTGTTTTTCTAGTGGTGTTACTAGTGGTCTATTTTTCCATTTTAATTGAAAAACTTATTATTTTTCCTCTATCGAGTATTGATGCCACTAAAATCATTATAAGGAAAATAATATACATAATATAAATTTTTAACAAAAAATTATTAGTCTGTTTCATACATTTTTTGGAAACAAATCGATTATTTTGTCAGAATTTGTATTTTAAAAAAAATAAAAACCTCATAAATTATTCGTAAGAACATTTTTCCTGATAGGATTATCTGATTGCAATAAATGGCCCGGATAACCGGATAAAAATTGGAAGACCATGATTGTCCGCTTATTAGAGATTTCATTGTAATTACGATTCGATTTTTAAGATTTATTATGTGCGTTCAATGAGGCTGTTTGAAACAGATTAGAGCACTTTAGAACAGAAAAGTACGAGATTTTTCTGTTTAATTCTGTTCTTAACTGTTCTGGATTGCTGTTCAATGAGTCAGTTTGGAACACTAGGGGCCAGTAATAGCGATCAAGAAAACGAATAAGGAAAAAAGTACTAATGGATAATTTATGATAATTTAACGCGTTTTAAAATACAAATAATACACTTTTCGATGACGCATAACTCAGTTTGCAAATTGGTTTTGCAAAAAATATTTGTAATAGAAAAATTATTTTCCTGATGAAAATTCATTTAAAACAAAATGGAACAAATCATTCCAATGATTTGGGTCCCAATTTCTCTGGTTCCACTGACAGAATTGTGGACGAAAAAAAATTTGTTCGTGTATGTTTCACTCAAGAAAGCTTGATGGCAGACTAGAAGTGAGGCTGGCCAACTGACATAATTTTCCTGTTTGCTATAAACGACAATCAGGAAAAAATATTCACTTTCATACTGTTTCAACTTTTCCTTATTCGTTTTCCTGATCGCTTTAACTGGACCCTTATAAAAGCGGCCCCAGCACGTAACTTGATACAATCGAGTTTCAGGTTTATATCGGAAGAGTGACTATACTCCGGGTAACACAATAGGTCTGATCTAGACTTTTTTGGGCAGAAATTGGCAGCTTATAAAATTTTAAAGAGTGGGGATGAAATTATCTCATTGAGTAATAAAGTCTGGAAAAGCTTGAGCAAAATTTTCTGCCAATTTTTAAACGTCAACACATTTGTTTTTTTTTTCTTTATTTGCTGTAAATTCACATTTTTTTCTCTTCAAACTTCATTTTGTATTTTACTGTTTCTAAATTAATTTATTTGTTCAACAAATATTTTCCCACAATAACTACGAAACGTTTTTTTTATTTGGCAGGAATTGGCAAGAAATTGTCAGGAAGGGGAAATATTTTACTCTCTCAAGAGCGCTCTCTTCTGCCAAAAACTACCAAATTTTTAAGTCTGGAACAGGATTTGGCAGAAATTGGTGCCAATTTGTGCCAATTGGCAGAGTGTGGATCAGACCTAATGGATCTACATTAAGTGTGACGATAGATGACGTCATCGTTATCGTTATTGTCAGCCCAATTATCTAACCTAACCTACAATCGAGTTTTGTCGATACAATCTTGAGCGTCCTCGATTGTATCACTAGAGAATACTCGATTGAACCAAAATTGGTGCTTCCAATTTTCGATTTTATCGACAAAACTCAATTGTATTAAGTTATGTAGTGGGGCCCTAGAATTTTCTGCACTTGCCTTTTAGGTACAACAGGTTTGTGAGAACTGTCAAACTAAATAGTTGTTTAAAAAAAAAACAGTTCGGTGTTAGATTTGGGGCGACTTTCCATTAGGGGAGCACGCGTAGAACTTTGATTTTTTTACAGTGATCTAGGGGTCTCTATAGAACAGCTTTAAAATATTACGGTGAGGAAACACCGTAAAAAAATGCTTTAATTTTCAATGTTGGCCTTTTAAATACAACACTTTTGTTCAATTTGTCTTTAAATTAGAACGTATTTCAACACACGGACACTTATATTCGGTAGATTTATTATTAAAGATAATAATTCTAACGGTTTTAATGTGAAAATATAAGTTCTTCTATTTTTAATATTAATACACAATATAAAAAAATCGCGGAAACGAAAAACTGTTTTGACAGTTCTTGTTAATACTTCCCTCTGGTAGTGTTCTGATAAGTTTTTTTTTGTACCCAGGTACTTTTTTTGAAAAACATTTTTTGGATTAAAAGTACAAGTGTAGTTTTTTTCAATAATAAAACTTACGTGAAAACATTTAACTAAATGAAATATCATATTTTTCGAAAAGAAGTAATGAATCACTTTTAAAATACATATACCTATTTACTCTCAGTAAAAGGCAATTGCTAATTATAAAAAAAAACATTAAACAAAACGTATGTATAGATAAAAACCTACTTGTGTGAAATTTTTCTGTAATTAAGTTCACAGCGTACAAAAAGCATGCCCCCTCTGCAACGCCCCTGCCTAGGTCAATTATAGGATTTGGGTTGTTTTCAAGGTTGGGCAGGGTCAAGGGTGGGTGGGGTCAAGGTTGGGTTGGTTGATTTGACATGAAACGAAACAACAATAGTACATAGTTTGAAATCAATTTATATTATCCCAAGAAAAATGCACATACCACAACACTTACCATAACGAAGTTGCATACAGTCATCTGTGGATTGGTAAACAACTGTCAACACAAAAACAAAAGTTGTTGGTAGTCAGTCATCAATTGCATACATTTTGTTTGAAAAATGAAAATTTTAAAAATAAATTTAAAATAGAAATAAAAGTTTTTAAAGTTGTTATATCTATTGTTTTTAAGCATAAATCTACCGAATAAAAGTAAACGCTTGTTAAAGGAAAGCTCAGCCTTAGAATTATTTAATAAATCACTTTTCGTGTCGGGGTCACTCTCAATTTAATGAAAAATAGTTGTTTAATTAAATTCAACTCCATTTCAATTATTTTTATTGTAAGAAAAAACCATATCTCTCATATTACAGACTGTTCTTAGTAATTCTATGTTGAGTGGACACAAAAGTATTAATTTATAGTGAACAAAAACTTGGTATTTAAAATTGTTTCCTTTTGTATCTCTTAAATACACAAAAAGTGCACTTGAATATTGTATAGCCTGGCCAATTCAAAGTCGGCAATTTTTGTTCCCCATATAAATAAAGAAATATGTATGTATCATAAATCTAGCTTAAGAATGTAACAGAAAAAGAAAGAAAATATCAATAAAATTTACTACTACTACTACTTAGTAATTCCATCTTGTTCTGAAGTTTCTCACGAATCGGTTCTTATTGTTTTGTAAGAATGAATTACATATATGAACATAATATCAACTTAGCACATAAACACTCTGTTTTATGCAATCAATTCTTCTCGGTAAGATTTAATTTTATTCTGAAAATTAATAATCATATTTTATTCTTGTCTGTTCTCAGTATCGAAGTTGTGTGTTTCATTTGAAGTTTCTCATTTTTTTTCACCAGGTTATAGGCCCAGATTCCGCAAAGAATTTTGTTTAGAAATTTAAATTTAAAAACTATTTAGAAACAAAACTGAACATGGCTTCAAATGTTGTGTCTGTAGAAAAACTGAAGGGACGACAAAATTTCGATGTGTGGAAAATTGCAGCCAAATCATATTTGGTAATTAAAGGACTGTGTCAATGTTTCGAGAAAGAATTAGAAGCCACAGCTACACCGGCAGAAATAGCAACTGATCTGAAGGCGAAATCTGAATTAATTTTGTTGCTTGAAACACAAAATTATTCTTACATAGCGGACTCTTCTTCAGCCAAAATGCTTGGGATAGCCTTACCAGTGCGTTTGAAATACTGGTCTTTGTAGGAAGGTGGATTTGCTGAAACAACTCGTACAATTAAAACTGAATGAGTGTGATTCCATGGAGGACTACGTGAACAAGATGGTTATGACATCAATAAAGGTAAGAAAAGCAGGTCTGAAGATCGACGACGAAATTGTTGCTTCAATGATGTTGGCAGGTTTGCCTGAAGATTTCAAGGCATTAATTATGGCTGTTGAAAATTCATCAAAGGTTTTAACTAGTAATGCTGTGAAGGCGCTTTTACTACAAGAAATTTTAGTGATGGATCCAATAAAGTATGTAAGATGAACAAATCGTTATATGGCTTAAAACAGTCAAGTCGAGTATGGAATGAAAAATTGAACGATGTTTTACTGAGGGCTGGTCTCAAGCGTTCGGATGCTGATCAATGCATTTATTATAAAGTTACCAAAAGCAACATGACGTTCGTCGCTGTTTACGTAGATGACGTTTTAATATTCTCCAACGATGAAAGTCAAGAAATGTTTTTAAAAGAATGTTTAAGAATTTTGAAACGAAGGACTTAGGTGATGCATCGTCTATTTTAGGAATTCGTATCACTCGGAATAGATCAGCTGGAACAATTGCGATTGACCAATCTCAATACATTTCTGAAATTTGGAATGTTCGATTGCAATTCTGTATCAACACCTTTGGATTTAAATCAGAAGATTTCCTTTAAAATGTCTCCAACTACAAAACACGATAAGCAATTGATTTCTAATGTACCCTACATGGAAGCTGTTGGATCCTTGTTATTTGCTGCCCAAACTACGAGGCCAGACATAAGTTATGTTATCAATTTATTAAGCAGGTACAGCAAAGCCCACTGGACAGTCATAAAAAGAATTTTTATGTATTTTAAAGGGACAATCAATAAGAAACTTATTTACTATAAAGAACTTACTCAGGTTCAAGTTTTTTGTGATGCTGACTGGGCAAGTGATGTCGACCAACGTAAATCAACAACCGGTTACGTTTTCAGGTGCAATTTCTTGGTCATCAAAACAACAACCAACTGTTGCGCTTTCAACAACTGAATCCGAGTTTATGGCAATGGTTGCTGCTATAAAAGAATCAGTTTGGATCAAACGTTTAGAGACTGAAATGTTTCCAGATTGCCCTAAGGAAATGATTATTTTTTGTGACAACAAAAGTGCAATTCAACTTCCGAAGAACAACTCATATTCTGCCAGAACTAAACACGTCGAAACTAAAACCAAATTTGTTCGTGAAAAGATTGAAGATAGAATTATCAATCTTAAATATATTCCCAGTAAAGAAATGTTAACCGACATTTTAACAAAAGCTTTGCCATCTTCCAAACATACGATAGATGTCAAAAGATTAGGTTTAGTCATTTAAAATATTATTAATGTTATTATGAATTCAGGGAAAGTATTGTTTTGTAAGAATGAATTACATATATGAACATAATATCAACTCAGCACATAAACACTCTGTTTTATGCAATCAATTCTTCTCTGTAAGATTTGATTTTATTCTGAAAATTAATAAATCATATTTTATGCTTGTCTGTTCTCAGTATCCAAGTTGTGTGTTTCATTTGAAGTTTTTCATCAGTTCTGTTGTGTTTTAAATTTTTCGTCACTGAACAATCTTATTTACTCAACATTAAAAACATGAAATTATCTTCAATTCATCTTTAACACATCAAAAGAAAAAATCACTTCTGTCTATCTAGGCTTAACGATAACGAACCAAATATATATGTACATAGTAAAATATGCATCTTTGTTAAGCACAGCTTGTTAAACATGAGCTCTTGATTCCAAAAAATAGATTCATATACACTTTAATACGCATGCATTTTCAATGACCAAAAAAATTCATTTTTTCCTAATTAGCTAGCTATTGCAAGCAAATCACTCGCAATATTTTTTTTTTGGGAAAATTATATTAATGGTCAATAAAAAAGCGGGAAGTAATTTAAGTTTAACCAGGGTAATATGAAAATCAAACAATAAAACTGTGAGTAGGTATTTTTTTTCCATTTCGTATACCTAATGTAGATCCAAAATCTTTGTAATTTTTTTTGGTTCCGGCAGACGTCCAAGGATAAAATATTAATTTGCTTTCGACGTTGTACTTGCCTTATTCTATTGTTTAATTTTTTTTGTTCAAGAAAAAAATTTTTTTTCCATCTAATCAATCAATCTGGCAAACAAATTGTATAGAGGCAGGTTTTCGGGAATGTATGTATTCATACTAGATATACATATATGTAGTTTTTCCAATTTCGGAATTCAGATCAACCGAAAGAACACTTTCAATTCTCACTCATAAAAAAATTAAGAATCCGTAAGCGATGTACATTTTTATTTTTTTATTATTTAAATAAAAAAGAAAATGAAACGTTACACAAAAACCACTGAAAATATTACAAATTTCTTGTACGATGTCTTGAAGTTACTACCCTCCGTTCTCATAACTTACCAAAGGAGGATCAATTAACAATTTTTTAAGTTTTCCTGAAGCTATTCACAAATTAAAAAATAGTTTTTATGTTGTAATTGTATTTATAGGGCAGGGAAAAATATGAATTTAATTAAATTTCTTTCACGGATTCATAAAAACACTTCCATCGGACAAAATTCTCTGCAAAAGTACAAATTTAAGTATATAATTTGGCTGCTGAAAAGAAAATGGCGACGTGATGCTCTCGGTTTGACGATGCAGATAATTCGAAAAAGTGATACCAGTATTTCTTTTAAACGAGTGCAAGCTGAACACAGCCTTGGAAAATTTATACCCAGCCTGCAAGGGTAATTGAATTAAGTAGGATACACATTATCGAATATGCGTGAAAGTTTTGCTGATGATCCATATTGTGTACACTTGCATGATGACATGACACGCATGAAGGTCCCATTTCACACAGGGAAACCAGTTGCTGGAGATTTTTTGACGTTTTCCTTTAATTGCCTTATAGTTTTCACACGAAGGAATTGATGAGGAAACTGAGTTGCTCGTTTTTCGAATTGCTTTTGATTTTACATTCGCTTTTTGTAAACAAACAATTTGCTTCGCGGCTGGAAAATTCTACACAATTTTGAGTTATAAATTAACTGCAGCATATTTTTAGAAAAATAAATTCAAAATAAAGAAACCTGGTGCTATTATATAGGTAAATGTTGTTTTTTTTATTGTGGTTGTTAATAATGGTTTGCTAAATTAATATATTAAAAGGTCACGGAAAAACAATGAACCAGGAGAAAATTGATTTGTGTGCAGATTTGTTGTGCGTTTCTCCTGCCATCCAAATCTTGGACCCAACACATGATAGTGATGATGGGAAGATTATTTTGGGCTTATTGGAATGCACCGAAGCTTTATTGGTACAGTTGGACACATAAACCACTGACAGGATGATATGACTGAAACCTGTGATGCTGCCTGCTGCTGCTGCTGCTCGCTAATACAGAGACGTCATTATAAACCAAATGTGATGATGAAGCCACAAGCTGAGACCTTAGTTGGTCCGTGCGTTTTTGTTGTCGATTTACCATGTCTAGGCGCATAATTGTATATATGAAATGTGCACCAACTAGTGATGGATTGAATTAAATGCCTTGTCTACAAGAATTAAAACTTGAAATTTTCTTTCACAATGAATTTATTTAGCTCACTTGGTTTGGTTAATGTAATAATATAATTCTAAGAAATAATTTCTCTTTAAAAAAATATGTTTGACATCTATCAGAGACAGAAGTTCAAAATGGAAACCTAAGAAAATTTCAAAGCATAACGTCAAAAAAATCTCTTCAAATCGTTGACCGGGGAGATTTTTTTCATTCCCCTTACTTCTTGCCCTTCTTACCTACAAACTCCCAGTTGCCGGCAACTCAGTTTTCTTGTGTGAAAGGGGTCTAGGACTGCTCACAAAATTTGTTGATATTGCCTGTCAGCCAGCGTTCTTGATCGATGATGTGTATCCAAATTATTAATTGAACAATATTCAACAAGTATTTTTGTTGTTGTTTATTTCATTTTTCAATTTTGTCAATAGAGAATTAGCAAAATAATATTTTGATGTGCTTATTGAACTAGATCTTGGATTGAAAATGAAAATTTTGTTTGGCGGACGGGTAACAAAACTGATAAATGTGTTTCCGAAATTTTTCACGCAAGTTCGATATCCTACAAGAATGTGACGCAGGATCCATAATGTGTACCCTACTTTAAGGGGGCTCACATTTTCAGTTATGTCCCCTTTCACAGAGGGAAACCAGTTGCTGGAGATATTTTTGACGTTTTCCTTTAATTGCATTGTAGCTTTCACACAAAAAACTTTTACCAAGAAACTGAGGAGGAAACTGGGAAGATTTTGTTGGGCTAATTGGAATGTAAAGCAAAACGTCAACAAAATCTCCTTAAATCGTTGACCGGGGAGATTTTTCTCATTCCGCTTACTTCTTGCACTTCTCGCCAACAAACTCCCAGTTGCCGGCAACACAGTTTACTTGTGTGAAAGGGGACTATGTTTGTCAATTCAGCATGATTGGTTCGATTTTAAAAAATTGAGCCCACCATGATGCTCCTTTATGAAGCATTTTTATTAAAAACTGCCCTTCAAGCAAAACCCGAGCAAGCACGGACCCGAATTTTTCGGTTCACTTGGGAATGAAATGAAATAAATAAAAAACTGAGTGCAAAAAGAAGACCGAATCGAGTTTTTTTTATGGACCAATAAATAGAGAGAATAAGAGGGAAGTATTTTGTATGGACTATAAAGAGAAATAGTTAATTGTTTTTTCAATTTTGCAGAGTAAACAAAGCAACAAGGGAATTTTTATCCTCAAGTTAAACCATATATAATAACAAACGAACGGAATTTATAAAATGATATTTTAAAATAGAAAATGAGATTATTATCAAATAAACAAAGAAGTATTTGTGTAAAAGAGCATATTTCTTATTATGTTTGTTAATTTTTTTTATACATTTTGGATTCCATTTAGGTTCCGTTTTCGCTGAGTATGGTGAAGTAGTAAACTCTCTCTCTCACAATACATTAAAGCCCTCATTATGAATAGCGAATCGAACTTAAAATCATGCGAATTCGCTAATTTCGTATTTAGAATAGCGATTCGCTCAAGCTTAGCTCGTTTCAGATGTCAAAACTTTAGCGAATTTGATCATCGGAGGATTGGTTTGGTTTGGTTTCTTTATTGAGTCTTTTATAAAATATTTTTACAAAGGTGTTTGTTTCTCGTTTGCTTTAGAATATTATACTGCGGCTATTAAGTATTGCCTGCTTTGTCTGTAATGTAGCTGTTCACCTCTTGGTCGCTGTAATTTTGTATAGTTGAACTGCTTTGCTCATGAGCAGTATATCAGTTACATGTGACGTGTTGTCATCTAAATTAAGTAGTGGTACTGCTCTTACACAGGGGCAGTGCATCGGTAACTTGTGGCGTGTTGCCACCTAAAACTAACTTAAAGTAAATATATATATACATATAATATAACTTGTGGCGCAGAGCTATGTAAAAGACAAAAAAAAATTGATCATAACAAGATTGCCAAAAGACTCAAAGATAAATCAATCAATCAGTAAATATATATGTACGTATATACAAATACTTATGTTTAACATTTGATTAAGATAGAGCAAGAACTCTACTTCGTTAATACATGAACATGTATACATTAACGTATAAATGAGTGAGATTGCAAACGCATTATATATATTACATAAGACATGTGATTTTGTACTTATATGAAGAAACTAGTAAAAGATTAACTATTAAAAGGTTATGGTTTTGTATGAAATACATTATTAAGTTATCACGAATTTTCATCGGAGGATTACAAATAGCGAATCTTCTTACCCATGTATAAGTGATATACTATCGAATCAAAATATTTAGTGATAATGCAGCGAATTGTTGTGCCGCGAAGCATTTTCTATTTATTGTTAATAAGATTGTGAAATTTACTTGTATTAACCTGTAGCTAGTTATTTTTCGGTCGACAAAAGAAAAAGGTATTAAGTACAAATTGTGAATATTGTTAAATAAATACAAATAATAACTTATAAGGACCAATCCATATCAATTTGCAAAACTAGTTATTTTGATGGATTCGAATATGGACGTTTGCATGTAAAGGTATAAGTATGTTTGGTTCTACGAAGAAAAAACAAAAATATTATTGGGAACAATTTCCTGTCGAATTAAACTCTCTTGGGCCTCTGATTCGTGAGGGAAAAGAGTAGCATAACATTACTAAGAAAATATTTTATTGTTTGCACCTATGATTGTTCTGTACATAGATTTGATTTTTTTGCACCATTTATTTTTAAGCGAATGTTGAACTTCGCTATCAATAATATCGTCATAATCGAAGTTCGTTAAATTATTCCCAACTTATCGATTCTAATTTCCATACTAATTTGATCCTATTGAATCATTTCGGATCCGTTTTTCGATTAATTTATGAAGTGGAATGGGAAATTGCGATCCATAACGAAGTCGCTTGCTCGAAGGGTGTAAGCGGTTGCTTTTCATGTACAAACAAATTGGGTTTTCCATTTTTAAATTCATGAGGAATTTGATTTTTTCATGGCAAATAGAACGCATTTTGAATAGATAAATTTGTTTTGTGGTATTTGCGAATATTCGTGTCTGTAAAAGTATTAGTTGTCTAACTAAATGCCACGGAGTGCAATTTTCCAAATCCATTGCCGAGATTCAGCTATTTCAGCGAGTGAAAGTGAAATGACTCCCCGACTCATCACACTTTCCACCAACAATTGATTTAGCTATATAAGTGAATGAAGTAAGTTCGAATTTAATTTCGAACATTTAAATGTCATGAAGCAACAACTACATATATAAGCAAAGAAAATCCAACCAAAAAAATCAAAAAAAGAAAATGTTCAATAAATTAAATGCAAAAGAAATATTTATACGGCGATTTTCTTTTTTCGTTCAGAGTAGAGCACATTCAAAACCGTTTTCTAAAAAATTGAAAACCCAAAAAATATCATATCATTTTGAATGCTTGTGTTTTTTTCTAAAAAAAATGTTCTAAAAGATTATATATACATACAAAAATATTTGTTTAACCGCTCCATGAATTTTTATAATATTTGCATTTGCATTTTATGTTTGTTTTTTACTTGCAATAATATAGCTACTCAATGGCAAGATATTGATTGAAATTGGCATTACGATGATAGCGAAGAAGAAGAATGTGGGAATTTTTGTATGAAGAAGCTCCTAGAAAGGTTAAATCCATAAATTTTTGAATTATTTTTAAATAAAAAACAAAACATTTTTTTTTTTTGAAAACATTTCAACATTTCGAAAACGACTTAATTGATTTTTTCGAAACTTCATATTTTGTAGTTCTTTGACATTATCTTGAACACTTAAAAAACAATTTTCCTAAAACAAAAAACAACTGTATATCTCTAATACAAATGTTAATTCGCATAAAGAAGGAATTATCAATACGACCCATAATGAAAACTAATGGTAAAAAACCCGTTTAGACTAAAAATTTATTTTTCAAAAACGACTCCAAGAATTTTGATACAAATATGTGTGTATTCTTAAATGCTTCCTAAAAATGTTAATTAAACTGCATATTCAAATTTGGAAAAAAATTGTTTTTCGATTTTTAAAAAATCGATTTTTCAAAACCCAGTCATTGATTTTTTTCAAATTAAAATTATATTTTCTAAAATGTTTTTAAATTTTATAAAATAAAAATTACTATTTTAAAAACTGCTGCAACGATTTTTGAATTTTTTTATTTATCAGATTTGTTGAACAATTCAAATGTTATCTTTTGTTCCCTCAAACTTTAACAACTAAGCAATCTAAAAAGATTGTATTATTTTCATTTCACTTTTACGAATTTGTGCTTACGGTACATGACTTAATATACTATGTAGGCCCTCATACATTTATATATATGTAACTTAAAAATCACATGAATCTTATGTATGTTGCACCTAAATTATAAAGTAAGGCTACCTCAACCTACATCCTACACTTTCATTATGTGTACATACATACCTACGTTCCATATACAGGTAATACTTTATATAAATAAAATGCGTAATCTAGATTTAAATATACATATGTAGATAGGTTCCTATGTATGTAACTATTCCTTGAATCATCCATTCGACAAATCGTTATACTAATAATATTAATGTTATGAAATTGCGATTGCCATGCAACTACATATCCCGCGATATACGCTGTTTGGACAGCTAATCACTTTAAACTAGACATCGTGGGGAATACTATTATAATTAAATAATAATTTAAATAAAGTAATATTTAGAATTTACAATACTTTGCCGAGTATTTATTAGTTACCTACATCAGCTTTTAACATACCTAATGATAACTAGACTACCCACTTACTAACAGTGTCAAAGCTTAGCTGCATTAACGTTTTTAGCCACAAGAGCAAGTTCGTACGATCCAGTCGTGCGATATACATAGGTATATACTATATGGCAAGTTTTGTATTTTGAAAAAATCCAACTCGAGATTTTAATCAAACTTGACATTACGATAATAGAGAACATGAAAAAAGTGGGTCCCGCAATTCCGTCTTTCTGCAGTTCGACCTACAGCCTAAACGGCTGAAGCAATTTTCTTCAAACTTGGTACTTAGATAAGCGTTTTTTTTATAATACAATTCTATATACTACTGAAATTACTCAGCCAAGTAGAAGACTTAGCATTATATTTAATTGAACTTGTCGAATTCTTGATTCAAAATAGCTTTTAACGGCCTTTAGTCCACAAAAAATGCATGTAAGTTGAACTGAACTTAACAAGAATTGCGTATTGGTAATGCGCTCAGTAACCAAATTATGAGTCGAAGTGAGATTGCCGGGACGAAACGCAAATTTTTTGAACTAAAGGCCGTTAAAAGCTATTTTGAATCAAGGCAAGTGTTTTAGGTGATTGATTTAAGTTCCAAAAATAACGGTACCTGCCATACGATTGTTTGGGACAAAAATGGAAAATATCAATTACCTTGAAAACGGCTCTAACGATGTTGATAAAAAAATCGATGTATTATTATAGGGACAGTCTACATTTTGGTCAATAAATTTAATTAAAATATTATTAACTGTACCAGTCATATAACCGTTTTTCGACTCTCTCAGTAACGGATCAACGGATTTCGATGAACATTTTTAAGCCGGAGATCCTTCGAATTCTAAATAATACAAACTACATACAAAAATATTCAAACATTTTTATATATATAAATACTTAAAATTAACATAACATTTTTTAGAGAAAAAAAATCATGATACTTTGAATATAAGAATTTTCTCATTTTTTATATTTTATTATTTACAAAATTATCATTTTTAATATTTAAATAATTTCTCCCGAGTATTATATTCAAACGCTTTTACTCTCTATTGTCTGAGAGGTCAACAGACTTTATTAAATCATGACATAGCTCTCCATATTCATTGTCAGTCTCACTCCCACTCTCAGATCCGCACTCTGTGTTACTTTCTAAAATGTCCTCCAACTCTCTTGACATTGTTAATTCAGCATCACCCATTAGTTCTTTCAGCATTTCCATATTAACTTCAATCAATCCTAGTCTCAAATCTTCTTCACTAGTCACAAAAAGTAAATTTTTAAGATCCATGGATAACATCTGCAGATCATCATCATTCACTATTGAATCCACATACCAAATGTAATGTTTAATGTAATATTTATTTAAAGCCTTTCGATTAAAGTCAGCTTCATAAAAGCAATTGTATGTGATTAAAAGCTGTTTCAGTATCCAGGACTTCCCCTTCTGCATTGCTTTCAATGTATCCTCAACGCAAAGACGAGCCAATTCATAGCTTCGGTGATAGGGGTATATCAATGAACGGCGAAGGAAGCTTTCAACAACAAGTTTAAGATCATCAAATTGCTCAAAATAACTAAGAACTGGAGAAAGAATAGTTCGCGTCCAATGACTTTCACAAGTTGGCTCATTTGAAGTAAAGCTATAGGTAAAAATATAATAGTCCAGATTAAGAGTTTATAAAGTATAATACCAAATGACAATTTTTACCGTATGTCATAACAAATTCCAAGTAATATGCTTACAAGTCCACAATGGATGTTAGTCATATCTGTTTCAATATCAAAATGAGTGCGTTTACTTAATATACTACTTAAAATACATTCTTCCTCTTTAGTAAGTGCAGCATCTGAAAGGCATGAACCGGCATATAATACAGGTACAACTTCAAGTAATTAAATTAAGTTTATACCTTCATAGTCAATGTTGTACTTTATGGGATTTTCATACCCTTCAAGATCGAGTTCCGCGTAACCCATTTTATATTGATTCGGAGAGAAGTCGTTTGTTTCATCATTTTCCCGCTGAATTGTGCGTTTTATTAGACTAACACGACTAGGGTCTGCAATACGACAAATATGTAACAGTTCATCCTAAAAGTAAATCCATTGTTACTTTAATTAATAAATTTAGTAGTAAAGAAATACAAACTTCGCTGTATTTTGGTTTTCCCCGGTAACGTCCAGCAAATCCGTATGAGAAATTAGCGTGTATCTCGGAGATTATTCCATCCACAGAAAGAACACACGAGTCAGTTATGCATGTAATATTTTCCAGATTTCCTAGAGCAAATTTTGCATTATTTGTTTTTCTGAATTCTCCATCCACTTTTTTATTTATGTTTGTTTCTTCTGATTCGACTGGTACATCTGCACAGCAGGGAAGTATAAAAGTATATTCCCAATGTTCAGTATTAAAACAAATTTGAATTTTTTTCATTTCCTCAAGTTGAAATCGCCGTGGGCATTCAAAGCTGTAAAACGCATTCTGATAATTCGCAAAATTATTAATTTATGTTATAAATAATTTATACTAACTGAATTATATCAACATCAGCAACAAAAATGAATCTAGATTTATCAATGAAAACGTCACAACTGTTAACATTTTGTACTCTTTTTGTTATTTGTACTTTTAGTTCACATGTATTTTTATTAAATTTATAAAAAATATTAGGAGTATTCATAGTTTAACAATAAATTTATTTGTGTAACTTTGTAAACAAATGAATATTTTGATTTTTTAACTAAATCTTCTGATTGTTTATAACGTTCGTTCACGTGGTTTTTCTCAAGCAGCTGGCCATGGTGAATAATCTTTGAAATTTTCTTAAGCACAGTATGCACTTCGCGCTAAAATGAGGGCGTTCAGTGTCGCACAGCTTTCTGATACATTGCTGAAAAAGATATTGTGCGTTTATGAACGTATAAAATCCAATTGGTAACCATTTCTGTCAAAAGTGAAAACAAAAAAAAAAAACTATTTACTTATGATTACGCTTCGGCTTAAAGTGAATTAAACATACATTTGCTGGCTAAAATATAAATTAAAAATGAATCAGGAAGTAAGAACCACATATGTTTCAACCGTTTCAGAAGAAGAAGATGATGTATTAGGTACGTAATTAAAGCTCACAAACAACAATTGAAAAGACAGCTGATTTCATAGTCAGCTTTGCACTACGATACCTAAGTATAATTTGGATTATTTCAATTTGGAAATCATATGTTTTGTTCGTTGTTATGGTCGTCAGATGTTAATTGATAGATATTTAACACGTATTACAACAACAACAAACGTATTACACAGCAAAGCTGTGCGCTACCGAACGCCCCCAATGTCGCTTCAGCTTTTTTTTTATAATTTTGCACGCGTTCAAGGGATTATGAATACAGGAAAGCTTACCCTTTATATGTTTTTAACAAAGCGCGGGCATCCGGTGAAAGAAGAGAAAGAAGGATAGAAAGCTTAAAAAGCTAATGGCGATTTATATAAATAGGATTCGTTACTAAAACCAATACTTTTTGGTTTTGAAAAGAACGATTTGGGATCTCATCTCTTTTTGTGACTTGAGGGAGAATTCCTTGCACTTTTTTGATAATTGAGAACTTCAAAACAAATATTGTAGTGTGTGTAAGAATTTATGTACACATCCATTTTGAATCCGTCTCCAAAAAGAGATTCAATACGGATCTGTTTTTCCAGAAAAATATTGGTTTTAGTTTGAAACAAATCTGATTTCCAGAAAAAAATTGACGTCGGATCGACGGCAAATCGATGTTTTTATTGAAACGATCGACACAAACTTTAATTTTTCTAACAAAATTTAGCGCTGGCAAAAAATGGTGAAAAATCTGTCAAATTTTATGAAAGATTTTTGGAGAGAATGACTCTGAAATGTATTTTTTTTTGTTTTGGATGCTTGGGCATATGCACGATTCCAAATCGCATATAGTGCAATAAATCGCATATAGTGCAATAAATAACCCCTCCCCATAGACCGCGTTTTCAACGTTGCGTTAAATTCACCGCGACGTTGAATCGCGTTATTGTTGTCAGTAATTTTAAAATACATTTTTCTTCTTTCTTGTTCTTGATTCATTTTTGATAGTATCCAAATGCCAAATGTGAGTGTGTACAGTGTCAAAGGGTAGGCTCCAGTGACGATTCCAAGAACACTGTTTCTGCTTTCACACAAGGAAACTGAGTTGCCGGCAACTGGGAGTTTAAAGGCGAGAAGGGCAAGAAGTAAGATGAATGAACAAAATCTCCCTAGTCAACGATTTGAAGAGATTTTCTTGACGTTTTGCTTTGCATTCCAATAAGCCCAACATAATCTTTCCAGGTTACTCCTCAGTTTCTTGGTGCCAGTTTATTCGTGTGAAAGCTACAATTCAATTGAAGGAAAACGTCAAAAAAATCTCCAATAATTGGTTTCAATAGGTGAAAGGGGGCATGGTTTATTTAATATAGAAAAAATGTTACACATTCGTCTCTTTTCCTCGTCTTATTGCGAGTAAGCCTTAAACCCTGCCAACATGTAAGCGCAGTGCAAATCAGACAGCTATGGTGAGTTTGATGAATAGTAGGTAAGTTAAGTTGGTTTTCACCAACCAACTTAAAAAAAAAACTTTTTGTTTGTAAACAGGAAATACAAAGTAAAATTTAAATGGATAAAAATACAATTGAACATAATTCTCTTGAAGTATTAGACTTTGAGGAACAACTAGAAAGATTTACGGTACGCTCGAGTAAACTTCAAGTTATAGATCGCCCGTCCACATCATCCAGGAACTTCAAAGAAGAAACTGATGTAATTCCACTCTTGATAAAAGATATTCACCAGCTTAAGCTACCTGATCGTAGTTTTGCTGAGACGATTTCCGCATATGGGGTACTATTTGCCTCGGTTTTAATATACGGACGAATATCGTCCACTGGTGCAGGTGCAAGTGGTAAAATTCGGTACTGTCTGGACGATGGAACTGGAATTATTCAGGTGAGACTAATCAAAAGCAATTCCCTTAAGGAACTACACCAGATCGATCTTCAATGTTATCGCACCTTCGGTAACAACAAAGAACTCTACACTAGTGTGCAGAACATTTTAAAAGCAACTCGCAAGCAATTATTGGACGTGGGTTCATTGAAATATGGAACGAAGGCACTGCTTATTGGTCGTCCACATCGATACTACAATGAGGTTTTCTTCAGTGTTTTTGAAATGATTTTAGATACACAAAGTTGCAACGATTTGGAGATTTCTGTAAAGAACTTTATCGTGGACTGGTATACTAAACGCTACAGATCGCACCGACTTCAAGATCCTCCTACGCCCCATCAATAAAACTATAATTATTATACACGAGTAATACACTCTTAATTTATATTTTGCTTTACTGTAAATAATAATACAAAAAAAAACATTTTATAGACCGTTAGTTGTTTTGTTCATTTATATATATGTATGTTGCATTCATTTCTTCTCTAAAATTTGTAAATCTTGAATCAAAGTTTACATAAATTTTATTAAAGTATATATATATGTATAGTTAACTGTCAAAACAATCGAAGGATTTTAAGTGGTTTTCGCTCTGATGGCAGCACGTTTTCCAGTTACAGCCTGGAAACCAGATTTGATGCTGGCCACTGAACACCTTGATCCACAAGATTCGCATTGTAAAAAGAATAGACGTGTATCCTTTTGCAGGATGGTTTCGGCTGATCGACAGGTGTGGCATGTTACGTATTCTTTAATGTATCGACGGAGTACGTTTTCAATTTGTTTAGGTTGGAAACGACCCTTGATGATCAGTTGATTATTACCATCCAAAGAACCGCTAGTACCCAATTCCGCTAGTAAAAAGTCAAGTAAATGCTTCGGCTGTCTGTGCAGGGTCTTGCTTATATCCAAAAAGTTTGCAAACGAAGTTTTCTTTGTGCCTACACGAAGTACTTGTGGTGGTCTCATAACGAATTTGGGCTTGCGTCCAGCAGCCATATCGGGATTTTTGTCCAAAATTATTTCGAAGACTCTCTTTAGCAATTCATCGTATGTATAATCACGATCGGATCCAGCCCACGATGAGCTATTTTCATCGACTATAATGAGGAAGACAATATTTATAGTGGTTAATATTATATTAATAATTATATTTAATTTGTTTAAGGCATAGTTAATTCACTTTCCATTCAAATTTTTTAGTATCTCTGACTTTTTTAATTTAATGGACAGGCCGAAATAATCTAGACAGTCGAGGCTTTAAAAAAAATTGAAAAATATCAGCTGTAATTTTTATAAAATGTTGGTTTTTAAACAAAATGTTTATGTATCATTTAATGACTTTGAATGTCCAACAAATGTTTATGTACAAACATGTATGTAAAAATCAATCAAATGTAGACAGGCTCCCTAACAATTGGACCAGTTTTAATTAATACTTGCCAAAATGCAATAACAACCATATTTCTTTGGCAAGGACGCATGTAGTTGCATCAACATTATTGTATAGTATGGTACGTAGAACAGCACATTTAGCGAAATTAGCTTTAAATATGCATACTCTGGAGTGGGTAGAGTTAGACAAGAGTACTTTTGTTCAAGGAATTAATAGTCGCGATAGAAGGAGCACTTATTGTTTGGTGAATTTCTTAAACACTGGACAGGACAGCACAGGAGAGGTACACAGTAACCAGAAAACAAATTACCTACTCTTCCCCGAGAAATTTGCAATTTCACTACGTCAAAGGAGTGGATTTCGGTTTGTTTATACACATTTTACAAAATTACAGAAACCAAAATTGGCTCAGTGCTCGACTTCTCTGTACATAAATGACATTTACCTGGACATTAAATTTATTCTATCAGGTGAAACATCTACAAATCGATTGATATGGATTTACCATTCAAATTGAAATTGAACATAGGAATGTATGTGCGTCTTTACAATGGTATTAGATTGAATAATAAATAATATAAGTAAAGCGTTAAATAGTTTTGAATGGCAAAATCAACGGAGAATATTTCTCTGGTGCCTGGTAGAAAGGGAAGTCAGTAATAGTAGTTTTCGGCAAAATGAGATTTAAGATTGAATATTTATTTGAAAATCCAGATATTGCTTTTATAAAAAAATTAATGATGCAGAATAATCATCAAAGCGGTCTTCTTGAATAACATCAAGATATTGACAACAAAATATTAGTACCTTACCGATTTTCTGATGACTTATCTCCTTATAGCCACCTGTTTTTTTGTGTACCTGTTTAAATTACGTTTTTGCTAGGGACTTAAGTCGAGAAAAAAAATTGTTTTGTACATAAATAACTCAATTTAATTGAAAAATAAACTTTAAAACAATAAATGAATTCAAATTAATAATAAGTATTGAAATTTTATATCTGGTCATCTTCTAACAAGGTGCCTCTTTTGAAGTTGCAAAATTTTTGTAAAAGTCATGGGAAACAGGTGGAAGGAACTAAAGTTAAAAGTGGGCACAAATCCTTTTTGGATTTGAATTCTTGTATTTTTTCAGGATACCTATTTACGAAATTTGTAAATATTCACCCTTATTACGATAGGCGTTTCGCTTAAATGACGAATGTCATTTTCAAATATTTGAATTACGATGGGCGTTTTATATTCATTTTTCTCAGCGTAACGCCTTTATTCGAGTGGAACTTACATTTTTTTTGGGAAAAACTTCACTCATCGTTATTACAATATGCGATACGCCTTGCTTATACGCCAACTAAAACGCTCTTTTTTGTCGAACAAAAATATTTAAACGACTCGTCGCGAAATTGCCTAAAAATATAAGTTTTGTTGTTTTGTATATTCTTTTTTAACATTTTTTATTAAGTTTGGGTTTATTAAAGGGTAAACATTACAAATGCTGAACAAATGAAGCATTTCGTGTACTCATTGCAACGAATCCATCTCTTGAAACTAATTTTAAGGGACGAGGAGGTATCACAAAATGCACAAAACAAAACGAAATTGGAATCAAAAGCACAACATTGAACTAAGACCGAATTTAAAACACACAATATCCTTCTTCTTTGTGACATTTTGACCTGCAATTTTTTGAAGTAAAGCAAAGCTAACTTCTTCAGCCTAAAGTACGCATTAGAAATCTGGAAAGAAGAGAAGAGAATAATCTTAATTGAAAATATAAGGAACTTGATTTGTCCATGTATTTACTTCGTTTCTGGTAAATCTCTCGGTTTTAATTTGGATCTAATTAATCTTCTTTCTCTAATTATATGAATTCTGTTGGTTTCTTCTCCTCTCTATTCTTTATTATTTTCGATGTTCGCATTTCTTGAAAATAAATGCAGCCGCACTATTTATTTTGCTATTTTTATTAACCAAATCGACAAAAAATGAATAAGAATTTAAAAATTATGACAGCTGCCTTGAAAATTATTTTTTTCAAAATCAGCTGCTTATGTGGAACGTATTTCGATCGACAATGAGTGGCGTTCTTGTATCGTAATACCAACAATAAAACGCCTAAAAAGTGACTCGACACAAAAAGTGAGAGTTGTCGTTCAAGATAAACGCCAATCGTAATAAGGGTGATTATCTCTTGTTAAACTTAGAAATGTTTATCTTTCTATCGCAACCGAGTACTAGATGATTTGAGTCGTTAGGAGCATCAAGATTTGTGAATTATAAGATGACTAAGTCTTTAAATTAATTAAATACAAAGGACTTAAGTTCACTTTCACCCTTTATACCGAAATATTTCTATAGGAAGCAGTAACGCTAGACTTACGCCGATAGGACGTAACGATATAAAAAAAATATGACCCAATTTTTTGGACTTAACCCCTTTCTACCAGGCACCCGAGATTTTTTGGTACCAATTATACCGCTGATACCTACTGATATGCCATTTGAAAGTAAGTGCTTAAGTTTTCCATTTAAATTGCTGGGTTTTTACTAATATTTTGATTAAGTTTGTTGATAAGTGGCATTCAGTTTACTTCTGCTCCTGACTTTAAACGAAAAGTTAGCCACTGAACAAAGTAATTTGAAAATGCTTACTGACAGCCTTGTACAGTTGTTCAAAGCAGAAAGAGATGTGTAAGTTCAGAGTATTCATGAATCTGCAAAATATGGTCAAAGTATGTCTGATGAATGTAAATAAATTTTTGAGAGACATTCTGATTTCGCCATCTACAAAAACACATCAATCTCTAAAAAGATTAACACCAAAATTTGAAACAGATCTATATTTAAACGCGGCAACCATAACAAGAATTGCAAAGCTGAAAAGAACATACAGAATTCTAAAGTATTTTCAATGAGAGGCTGTAGTGTTCACAGAAACAGAAAAGTCAACTTTTTGCCTTTTAATAATCTAAATTGTTCTCTTCCAAACTGTTTAGAACATGAATAAAGTAAATTTGGCTTGTCCACAATTTGCTAATAATTTATTTAAGGAATCCAATCCACTTACTTTCTATCAACCCTATTTTGCTATTCATCGGATGGAATTTTCTTTGAATCTGGTATTAAAATGGTAAAGTCGGTAATATTGTGCGGCATTCTCCTATTTACGTGAACTCACTCCATACAATTCAAAACTCCATCTTGTGCATATCACGGATTTATTTATTGATTAACTTCATTCGAAGTGAATGTTGTATACATTGGTAAAGTCGATAATATTGTGCGGTATTCTGCTTTTTACGTGAACCCAATCACTCCATACAATTCAAACCCGCTTGATATGCGGATTGGTATTTGTTTATCAGCCCTATTCTGTTAAAAGTACCGTGAATAATTATTCTGGTATCCGATGGAAAAAAAAAACGAATTGTTCCAAAAAGTATATAAATTTCGATCAAAAATAAATTTTAACAATTAGATTCTTTAAGAATTAAACAAAATAAAATGTACGACTGGATCGTACGAACTTGCTCTTGTAGCTAACAACTTTTATGTAGCTATTTATGCTTTTATGTAACCATTGGGGTTTAGTTAGTTAGGTGTAGTTATCCTATGCAGGTGTAAAGCCTATGTAGGAAGATTACCTCGATTATTAGTATAATGAATTGTCGAATTAATGATTAAATGAATTGTTACATAGGTACATTCCGACAAAGCTGAATTTTGGTGGAGAGCTTTATTTTTAAGTCCTAAGCATTTTCTAAAAAGTACCCTAAGGAAGTGGGTAAAATTCAGTTCTTTCCAATTTACTCGAAATCAATAGATTTTTTTGAAAAAAGTTGTTGGTACACAATGTAGATCATGTCATTCTACACAAAAAAAATCCGACACTTTTTATCGTACAATTGATAGATTTGGAGAAAAATGGTCTAAAACATTGGAGTGTAGTACATTAAAAAAAATGTAATAAATTTATGTTTTTGAGTGGGGATTTTTTTGTTTTTAGTTATGTTTGGAAAAACATGTTCTATTAAAAAATCCAAGTTTTAAGTGTGGAACCGGAAGGCAAATGCTGCCATTTTAAAAATAATAATTTATTTTATTTTGTTGAATAACTCCCAAAACATTTATTTTTTTTTCAAAATTTATTACATTTTTTAAGTAAGATTATATTTTAACTACCTTTAAAGCGTCTAGCTATAAAAACCGCCGACGGAAGGTGTCTGGCAGTAGTGTTTCAACATTTCTAACAATGTTCCGTGAAACATACGTAAAAATGAGCTATCAGAATATAAGAAAAGTTAGCAACATTTTTACGTGCATTTAATACCTGGTACATGAGAATTGGCCGTCGGCCCAAGCTAGCAGGTATGCATACGTTAACTGTACGTACTAACACTACTCTATCATATACATTTTATCCATCAGAAAATAAGAAAGGCCTGTGGTCCTGGGATATTGGGCTATAAGTATATAAACATGTACATAATGATGAAAATGAAGGATGTAGGTGGGTAGGTAGCTATATGTATATAATTTAGGTGCACTATGCACACATAAGATTCATGTGATTCTTAGACCTACATTGTATTTAGTATTCAGTGATGTAGGCAAAAATTAGTAAAAAGGGAATAATAAATAAGGTAGAAAAAATGGATAATACACATACTTGAATGTTTTTATATTGCTTAGTCGTTATAGTTTCAGGGAAAGCAAAGATGCAGTTTGAATTCGTTGATTAATAAGAATATATAAAAAAAAATTAAAATCGTTGGAGCGGTTTTTTAAAAAAATTATTTTATATGTATAAATTTTTTAAAACAATTTTAGAAACAAAAATTTAAATAAGAAGGTGTTTTTTTTGTTTTTAACGGGTCCGCCATCTAATGTTTTTTTTTTCAACTAGTGCTTATTTCGTGAATGGTAACACTTAGCTCATGTCTAATTTGACAGATAATTAGTTTTATCATTCCGCTGAATGAATATGGTTGTGTATACGCTTAAACAACACTCGCTAAGTGGGCCTGCGATCGACTTAGTAGAGATGCCGATTTTGCCAAAAAAATCATCTTTTCAGATGAAGCTCAATTTGATCTTGGCGGGTATGTAAACAAGCAAAATTGTCGCATTTGGGGCAGAGAAAACTCGCACGCATACATTGAAAAACCGATACACCCAAAAAGAGTCACTGTTTGGTGCGGACGCATAATTCGAAAATGAGCAAGGAGTGGCCGTTACAGTCAATGGCGATCGTTATCGGGCCATGTTGAACGAATTTTTGTTCACAAAAATTGAAGAGGAGGATATTGGCAATATTTGGTTTCAACAGAACGGCGCTACGTGCCACACAGCCGAAGCTACACTCGATGTTTTGCGGTCATTTTAAAAAAAGAGTTATTTGGCGGACCCTATATAATACAATTCTATATACTACTGAAATTACTCAGCCAAGTAGAAGACTTAGAATTATATTTAATTAGACTTGTTGAATTATTGATTCAAAATAGCTTTTAACGGCCTTTAGTCCACAAAATTTGAACGCCATTTTGGAGATATTATTAATATACATATGTATAAAATTAAAATTTAAACAAAATTCAAGAACTAGTTTTTGAAAAATCGATTTTTCAAAAAAAAAAATGATTTATTTTTTAAAAATCGAAAAACTTTTTTTTTTTTTTTAATTTTCGCATGCAGTTTTATTAACAATATAAGGCGTCATTTATACAAAAAAAAATTATTTAATCGGTTCATCCAATGTTGAGAAAGTCGAAAATTTGAAAAGTTGTTCTATGGGAAGTAGACTCTACTAATTTAAAAACACACACATTTTTTTTATAAAAGTTCTTGGAGCCGTTTTCGAGAAATACATTTTTTTCTTAACGTTTTTTTTTTAACATTTGTATGGGAGGTACCGTTGTTTTTTATCTTAGGAATATAGTTTTTTCAAATGTTCAAGATAATATCAAAAAACTACCAAATACGACGTTTCGCAAAAATCCATTAAGTCGTTTTCGAAATTTTAAGTTTTCAACAAAAAAAAAGTTTTTTTTTTTAATTTCCAAACAATTGTGTTTAAACTTTTCATGAGCTTCACACAAAATATTTCAAAAAAAAATCAAATTAACCGTTTTCCAGAAAATCGAAAACCAAAAAAATTGTACTACTAGAGGTACCAAAAGTAACAATTTTTTTCCAAGACAAAAATTACTGAAATGCTTCCTTTTGCTCATTAATGAACTGATTTTTTTTTTTATAAAAATCGTTGGAGACGTTTTCGAGAAAAATAAGCTTATTTATTTTAGTTATTTGTCGTCTTAAAAAAAATGAAAAAACGTGTGGGCATATTACCGAACAAACAATATATACCAAGTTTGAAGCAAATCCATCCAACCGTTTAGTCTGCAGCCTGGCGGACAGACAGACAGACAGACGGAATTGGACTCTTGAAATGTAATAAATTTGCTAGAAAACTCTGATGGAATTGTTTATAAATACATCTTATGTTGATTTCGTTTCAATAAAAACATCGATCTGCCGTCGATCCGCCGTCAATTTTTTTCTAAAAATCAGATTCGTTTCAAATTAAAACCATTTTTTTTTTGGAAAAACAGATCCGTACTGAAGACGGATTCAAAACGGATTTGTACACAGATTCTTACACACACTGCAATATTTGTTTTGAAGTTTCTCAATTGTTATGTTGTGAATTAATTTTTATTTTGTGGTAGTGTACAGAAAAAGTAAATTAAAATTATTAAAAAATAAAAAAAAATGTTAAAGACTTCTTCGAAACAAATTTAAAAAAGTGCAAGTGGATTTAGGAACTTAGAAAATAAAAACGAAATAATGATGTATTAACGAACTGAAGATTTGTTTTTTTTTATAGCTGCCAAGCAACACACAAAAAGAGATTAGATCCGTAATCGTTCGTTTCAAAGCCGAAAAATATTGGTTTTATTAGCGAATCCTATTTATTGGATACGAAATCGCCATTAAGCTTCAAATAAGGAATGTTCTATTTAAATATTAAGAACAAACATCATACCACGTTTCTTTATGTCGTTCCTCCGCAGTTATCAATTTGGGAATTTCCTTATTTATGTTTGTAAGAGGGAAAAAAAGTCGGATACATACAAATTTTTATCCAAACTTCAGACGATTTTAGCATGAGCATCTGTTATAAATGGTAATATGAACTTGGGATAGTGCAGTTTACAGACGGATAGGAGAATACAAAGGCAGTGTGAAAGGGAATCGAATTGTTGGATCGAATATATGATTCAAGTGAATAGCAGAATAGGGCAGTATGTGAATTATTCATGAAATTGGAGTTGATTATTTGCTGATTAAAAAATCCAATGAATTTATATTTTTGTTGTTTTTAGTTGATATGTATTTATTTATTATTTTACATATCTACCTACGAGCTGTAATGATTAAGAATTGTAGGAACCTTTGATATTTTAATGAAATATTCCTTTTCCTTAGAACATACAAAAACACCATCTTTGTGCAAATTTTATAAGACTAAGTACTTGTATGTTACGAGTGAAAATAAAAATCAATTTTTGTTCGAGAATTGAGTCTGTCGAAAATAGAAGAGCAAAAGGATTTCTTGCACTGGCTTTTGAGTCATAGCAGATGAAAACATTACAAACATTGAATCACACTTGGAAAATTAGTTTTGTACTGGTAGCCGAGATCGCCATTTTGTTTTAATTTGTTCTCAAGAATCAGTGATGTACTGATCTGACTTTTTCGCCACAGAATTGTAACTCAGCCAAAGAGTAAAAAAAAGCAAAATACCATCTTGTGGAATATAAGTCGCTAGTCTAATATCACCTGGATGCCAGAAAGATTTAACATTACGCTTTTGACGAAAAATTCTTAGGCTGCAAGACTAGCCAGTGCATACTTTAATGGGCGGCGAAAATAATTTAAATAGGTACCTATTTTGCTTTTAATACCTAGGCAGCTACTAAAGATATACATATATTCCAGTCAATTAATCGGTAATCATATGGTATAACTCAGTAGATGAGCAAGAAATTGTTAGAAAAACTGCGGCGGGTAGACCAAGGTGAAACAAACGGAATATAACAGGGATGAAAGTCTTGCAATAAAGACTGAAAAATCTAATTTTTTTTCAGAAGATACGCCCTTGACTTCCGATAAACTACTTGTTCAGTGTTCAACAGTTGTAATAAAAGTGCGTGCTTAAAATAATTAAACTATTTATACGTGAATATTAAATACCAGATTCACTGAAGCTCAAATCCGCATCGGTAAGGCATGTAGTGGTTAAAAATAAAAACAAGAAATTGGTTGATTTATAATAAAAAAAATAAGGAAAAGCATTTATATTTGAAACCTTACCATTTTCTTTATCATCGCCCTTTTCTTCGTTCTTATTTTCCGCAACCAATTCATCAAGTTCAACCTTCTTCTTTTTCTTCTTCTTTGTGGTCTTTGAGAAGTCCATATCCAAGTCGACGGTTTCTTGCGATTCTGTTTCGAGAAGTGCAACATCAAGTTCTTCTAAATTGAAAGGCTTCTTCTTCTTCTTTTTCTTTTTGCCAAAAGTGTCTAAATCTAAAATGTCTTCGGCATCATTCGGCAAAGCTTCTTCTGCGTCTTCTTCCGCAGCGCCTTCCGTTGGTTTTTTGGTACTATCGTCAATACCTAGAGCCGCGTCCAGGTCAAAACCCTTCTTCTTTTTCTTTTTTTTCAACAAAGTTATGTCGAAATTCTGTAAATTTCCACAATTATATTAGTTGCCGAATCATAACCTAATTCTTTTCTTTTGGCATTAAATGTGGCTTTCACATTTTTATAATTGTAGCAACTTATTTTTTAACTTACCGCATCGTCTATATCCATGATGAAAATTATTTATTTTTCTTTTTTATTAATTAATAAGCCTGTTATTGAGGTGTAAAATAATTTAATTTACTGGAATAAACTATTGCATCAGAAAATCTTTTTGAAAGAAGAAATTTGTGGTGACAGGGCAGGTCGATGCTTTTTATGAAAAAATAATGACGTTTTATTAGTTGTAGTAGAGCAACAAATTAATTTTGTAACAGATTTTCTAACTAATGAAAGCTGTAGATGGGACATTCATATTGCCCTCATTCATAAATTAAAATATATTCCATTTACAACACCATCACTCAGATTCAGCTAATTCGAAACGGCAGTGAGTGAGTGAGATTAGTCAGTTTTGATTAAAAATCGATTCAGGTAGTAAAAGTGGGGATGTGACTGAAATGAAATATCAGATTATTCGCCTGAAATTTCAGTAGTGACTTGGGGCATTTGTTGGTGTGTTTACGTTTTTGGTTAAGTATTTTTTCTTTTCTCAAAGAAATTGTTTCACACCTATTCACGAATACGAAATAAAAATTACAAACTCAACGAACTAGCCCAAAAAAATCCAACAAACTGTAAATCACATTAATAACAATGTCGGGCTTATGCATTTGTACTTAATGTACAAATGTAATGGCGCAGTGGATAAAGTGCTTGATTGCTAACTAGGACGTGTGGGTTCGATCCCCACGCTATACGCATTCTTTTCTATACCTCCAATTTTAATTGGATGCCGCCCATGGGTTAAAATGAGACAGTCAAAACCTGGTTCTCAAATCCACTGTGCCAAACTAGTGCCGTGCAAATTCAGGTTACATTTAAAAGACCTTAAGTCTTACAGGCATATAATTAAATTTAAAAAAATATGTTGATGTAATTGTATAAATATGTGTATTTCATAAAAATACTTCTTGAGTTGGTAGTCATCGACCAAAAAATAGTGCGTCTTAGAGCGACACGATAGCATCTAACTGATGAGCCCAACTATCGTGTCCGGGCGAAACGCATTTTGGACTAAAAGTCATAAAGTATTTCAATTTGACTTAAACCCACACAGTCCACTAAACCAAAAACAAAAATAATATGTAGGTATTATTTGCGTTTTCTTCTATTCATTTACCACTAGCCAGACCACGGGCGTAACATACATATATTTCTGGGTGCATGAATTTGACCAAATTCCCCTAGAAAAATATAATTTTCAGTATGTATGTGCTGAAAATTTTATTAAGAGTTGGTAGTCATCGACCAAAAAATAGTGCGTCTTAGAGCGACACGATAGCATCTAACTGATGAGCCCAACTATCGTGTCCGGGCGAAACGCATTTTGGACTAAAAGTCATAAAGTATTTCAATTTGACTTAAAAATACTTCTTTTGGATTTAATTTATTGAACATTTTCTTGTTTTCATTTGCTTTTTTTTTACAGTTTCTTTGCATGTAGCATTGTAGCTACCTACAATTTGTTGTTGCTTCAAGCCATTTAGGTGTTCGAAACTAAATTCGCACATACTCATTTCAAATAAATAACTGAATCACTTTTTGGTAGAAAGTGACATGAGTCGGCGAGTAAGGCGAGTCATCTCAATTCACTCGCCGAATAGTTGAATCTCGGTGCATGTTTTCATTTTGGACTCCTTTCTGTTGCAGAGATTCTGATATTTAATAAATGTTAACGTGCCTCAAATATATATCCCTATTCTTTACTCCAATAAATTTAGAAAAGTTCAATCGTACTTTAACGAAAATTTATAAAGAAGAAAGGGCGATAACTCCGCAATTTTTCAACATGAGCAATTTTGTCTACCTCGGCCATCACATACGTCCATCCATGAATCAATGAAAACAAGATTACGACCCTTCTTTGTTTTACTTATTTTATTCACGGTACCAGAGATCAAAAATATGCAAATTGTTGTTGTTTGTTGTTTGTGGATTAATGGATTCCTATCTCTGGTGACGTCAATAAAATAAGACAAAAAAGAAGTATCGTAATCTTGTTTTCCTTGATTCGTGCGTCCATCAACCTGTTGCCTCATATCGCAAGCTCAAATTGCATGATGTAAAAGGAGTAATAGTCCCCTTACAAGAAACTATATAACGGTGTACAAGCGACGTATCAATTTAAATGCTCTGAGATGGGAATTATACTCTAGCTTTGACGGTATATAAGTCTTATAGATAACAGCCTGACCATAGTGGGAGAAAAACTTTCATTGCCTCAGGAAACCCAAACATCTAGCGTCATTTTTCCAACATCGCGTATGTGATCATTTCACAAAAGGTGGTTGGAGATACACATACCGAGAATTTCGAGATATTCAGTTTCACAGCCCAATTCTGCAATCCAATCCGATCGAATCTTTCGATTCACGTGAATATTTCTTCTGTTTTAAGTCTAAAGCTTTACTAATATTTCTTTTGTTAAGTCTTAAGAGAATCTAATTGCTACAACTTTTTTTTTTATCGAAATGTATAGTTTTTATATTACTTTTTAGAACAATTCGTTCTTTTTATAGAGATAGCAGAATACAAATGTTCACAAGAACGTTTAACAGAATAGGGCTGTCCGTCAAACATACGTCCATAAGGTATGTTTACTCAAAAATCACAATTTTTGTCTTTTCGAGCAAGATGAATAATATAATGTACCCACACAATTCATAAGATTTCAGCTAAGCAAAGAAATGCTCATGTTTTTTAACGATGGCTTAACGCATAACAAGGAAAAGTTGATAATCAAAATAGACCATCAGCTATCACCTTAGCCGATTCCACCCCTAGCTTAAATATGGATGTAGGATTTCCTCCGATTACTTGAATATGTAGTAGTTTATTCAATCTAAAACACACTATCAGCATTGCATTCTATGGAAATTGAAAGACACACAATATATATTTTACCATATAATACATTATGCAGGATGTCAGCTTGTAACCTCAGTTTATACTGCGTTAAGAAAAATTACGATATGGAATGGAAGAAAACAAAGCATTTGGAGTAACTGTTTGTAAAGCGTTTGAGGAAAATATGTATATGCAAGTCAAAGGGCAATAAGGTCATGGCAACACAGTTCCGTCGAGTCGACCAACTAAATTTTGAATAATGGACGTGAAAATGCGCCGCCCTTTATTACTACTCTAGTAAAAGGCATTGTAATTAAAAACATTTATTCGATCGTCTATTCTAAAACAAAAAAACTTAAACTAGATCATTCATGAATGAAAATAAAATATACTAACTCGTTTTAAGAAAAATCATTTTATTAATATTAATTAAGGAAACAATGCGATCCAAGCCAACAGTTTTTTTTAACTACACATTTAATGGTGTAAACGAAAATTCTTACATACAAAAACAAAGTACTTGGAACTATAACAACAAAGTTATTTTAGCAAACTAAACGAAAAAAAAATAAAAAAACGTATTCTTGAAGTTAAATAAATAGAAAATTAAGTCGGAGTTAAGTCCAGAAAATTTATAAATTTAGCCAGGTGGTCTACTTTTTCTTCTTCCCCTTTTTTGCGGCTGGTACTGTTGTCTCTTGAGCTGCAATCGTCTCCTTTACTTCTAAAGAATCAGCTGTTGCTTCTCCATTTGTTAAAGTTTTAGTTTCTTTGTTTTCCTTTACAGCTGCTGGAATTGAGTTTTGTTCTTTTGTCTCGGCTGCTTTGGCTACCTGGTTCTTCTTGGGGCCCTCTTTGACCTCAGCAGATAGACATTCATCAGCTACCAAAAAAATACTATGTTGTCCTCCGCCATATGCCTGAAGGATCTTTTTGTCTTTTGTTTGTTTGCTTTCAATAAGCGTTGGTACGAGGGCATCATCTTCTTCACCTGTTCCCAGCTGTAGACTTGATCCCATTCCCCAAGCGTAAAGCTGGCCGTCTTTTGTGATTGCAAATGACTGGGCTTCTCCTCGCGATATGTTAACAATCTCTTTGTCGCTTAACGCTTTAATAAGTTGCAGCTCTGTAACGTCTTCGGGGGCATTGCCAAGCCCCAATCGGCCATAGTCCTTGCGTCCAATCGCATAACAGGAACCATCATTTTTGAGCACCAAGGTGTGATGCTGACCTCCAGCAATTATTTTCACATTCTCAAAAAGTGTGTTGATAGGATTAATGATGACCGAAACATCTTTCTTATACCCCAATTGTTTGTAATTGTTCAATCCGAATGCCCAAATGATGGAAGTTCCCGATTCTCTGAGGAATGTGCAATATGTAGCAGCCCATATGGCCTCTATGGGTTTGCCTCTCTTAATTATAACTAATCCGGGACGAAGAAGTTCTGTCTTTCCTCGACGGCTTTCGCCGGATGCCGACCGGAGAGAAACCCGCCCTAATTGCCCCTGTTCCGCACATCCCATGGTGTAGACTTTACCACTACATGTGAGAATGACTAGATGGTCTGCACCCGATGCGATATCGCAGGAAACGATTCCTGGCAAAACTTCAATGGGAAGTCGTTTATTGCCTTCAAGAGTAAGGCCCATGTTTCCATGTGAGTCTCGGAAGGATCCCCAAGCGTATACTTTTCCGTCGTCCAGTAAACAAGCTGAATGCGAGTCTCCGGCCGAGATTTTGAGGCACTTTCCAGGCAAGTCTACCTTCTTGGGAAAGAACTCAGATCCTTCTTCTGAGCTGTCGCGTCCGAGTGCCCCCTCGTCGTTGCAACCGAACGAGTAAACTTGTCCATTTTTGTCCAAGCATAGATTATGCATTCCACCCGCTCGTACATCGACAATATCTGTGAGGTTTGGAACAAGAGCCGGTCTTTTGCGCTCCATGTCTTTGTCACCGTCCCCTAACCCAAGTTGCCCCATATCGCCCTGGCCACATGCAAGTACTTTGCCTGTGATGGAATTAATTTGCGGAAGCGGCAGAGAATACAATATTCGTTGAATTTTCTTTATGGGACCTTCTTCATTGTTATTTGTGGAGGCTGATGCCTTCCGTCTTATTGCTATTTTGGCTGCTTGTGGCATTTTGAGACTGCGCGGTTGAATTTGGATGAGTTTGAGGTTATATTTTGTATGTTTTAAATACTTACTAGTTTGTTCAATAGGGAAGTAATTTTTAAAATATTAATCAAAACGCTATATTTCTATAGCGAAGATGATCCAAACTATTCGAATTTTATAATGCAATTGCAAATACTTTAAGATTTTAAAACGCGGGAAGTTTCGTAAAAGTAAAATGCAGCAGATGTTTTTGTGCAAAATGCAAAATGTCACGTAAAAATGGTGTTGGTTTGTCACTACCCTGCTCAAAGCAATCGAAGAGCAATACAAATGAGGAAAATCCCAATATTTTAAAATAGTCCCCTATCACACGAAAATGGTGATTTGATAACTTCTATTAAGCTGGGCTTACATGGGTGCCAAACGAATGCAATTTTCTCTTAGTAAAATTAGATTTAGAATTTAGATCGCGATTGGTATACGATTTCAGATTGATTTTTTTTTATCACGGTATTGGTGTATATTCGTGTCTGTGGAACCAGTAAATGACTCGAAAATTATTTCTTCGTTCAAGTTTTTTTTTCTTTTGTAACACGAAGCGATTTCAATGTTTAAAAAATGAATGCCAAATTTAATTTGAGGAATTCGCAATTGTAAATACACAATTATTTTTTTTAAATGTATGTATGTTTGCACAACTTTATTTCACTCTTCACATATGTCATTACTGAAAACAAAATCTTGTCAAAATGGCGACTGTCAATTATGTTCTGGTATTAGTAAAAGAGGGGTAAATTTGCCGAAAAAAACAGTTCTGCAAAATTGATTTCCGATCAAAAAATAAATTGATTTTTTTGCCATTGAAAGGATTTAATTGTAAAAATTTGACTTTTGACAGATCTGAATATGGATTGTTATGGGGTTTTCGTTTGGTAAATTTATATTTTGATCTATAAATTGATTTTTTTCGTAACGATTCGAATACGTTTTCAGATTGATTTTTATTTGCTATAGTATTGATGTATATTTGTGTCTGAGAATCTGCTATCGGTATCAGGTGTCTTGTCAAACTGATGGCTGTCGATTATAATGCATAGTCGTGTTAGTAAAAGAGGGGTAGATCTGCCGAAAAATCCATATCTGCAAAATTGATTTAAAATCAAAAAATAAATCAATTTATTTGGCCAATCGAAGGCAAATATTGTCAAAATCAGTTTTTTGACAGATCTAAATCAAAAATAAATTGATTTGTGTTACCAAACGATAACCACAACATAACAAATATTCTGCAAATCAGATAAAATTATCTCACGAAATTGATGTTGATTGATTAAAATTTTAAACGCAAAAGCATACCATTTTCTACATATTTAGCAAAAAGGGAATATTATAACTTTAGCTACAATTTTCACATCACTCATTAATATAGTGAATCATTGCAGCGTTGCTTTAAGAATTGTTTTTGCAGAAGAATTCAGAAAATTAAATATTTTTTGGAAATATTATTATCTATATATAGATGTTACATTAAGGGTATTTATGCAACGACGGAAAACACAGATAAGCCTCAGAAACCACATAATTTTATCTCCGCAGAAATGAACTATCAAAGTTTGTATGTGAAAATATTCTGTAAATCAGATAAAATTATTTCACGAATTTGACGTAGAAAGAGAATAAATAAATTTATTTCAATAAGCATCTGATTATTTCCCACACTTAAGCAAGTATTTTTAAGTGGGTATTCATGCAAACGCCTGTCGGAAAATTATATCTTTCTGCAAAGCGGAAAATTATCTCGTTCCATGAATACCTTTTATTATATGTAGTTACATGTTTGATGAACGTATGGAATATGTTTTTATTTGTGGCATATATTTTTTGTTTTAATTTGTATTATAGCCGTGTTTTTTTTCTGAAAAAACCCTCCTAAATCTTATGAGTTAAATTTTTTGTGTTTCCGCAATCTATAAAAGGGAAATTTCCTTGAAAAATAAATTGTTTTTTATTTTTTGTTTCCAATAACCGAAATGTATAAGAAACAATGAGAAAGCATCATATCTCAGGTCTTGAATGAAATCCCAAGAAATCCCAAAAAGTCGAAAGATTCCGGTGAACCACTGATCTATATAATAGTCTTTTCACACCAAACCCAAAACACGGTTTTCGCGAAGTTATCGGTTTTGGCTGAAAGCCTTAAGCGAAAACACAAGTTTTCACATACATTTTTAATAAACCACTCGTTTTGATAAACTACAAGTTTTAAATAAAACCTGTCGTAAACATGTTGGAGTTGCAAGATGATCTAAGCAAACATACCTTGTGAAACATTCAGTGTTCAATTAATCGTCATATAAATAGGTGATGGGTTGCTGCCATTAAAAACGAAAAAAACAGCTGTCTGGGGTAAAATGAATTTCAATTCACAACGTTGTCTGTGGTATAATTAAAATGTCAAACGAAAACTTGTAAATGTTCAGTGTGAACGGTTTTCGAATTTTCGTAAACTTTTAGCTGGTTTTGGGTTCGGTGTGAAAAGCCTATAAGATACTGGATAGCGCATTCGTCCAAACAAAATGATCTCTATAAAATACTGGGTAGCGCATGTATACAAAAAATATGAGGCAACTTGAAGACTGTTATAAGTGGACTGGTACTATGCTAGTATATAACATTATACCACTTTGAATCAATTTGAGATGTTAGATTTAACGATATTCCAAATGCAGGTATTATTTATTTGTATAAAAAGAAAAACATTTGTTACCGTTTGTACACATCAACCAAATGTCAACTTACTTTTTTTTTACTCGGATAGACATCAAGGATGGTACCAGCGCACTTTGTCACCTTCAAATTGCCTCGACAGAAACTGTTACACGTAGAGAATTCACTATCTAATGTCACTATAAAGAACAAAATATCGTGATCCAGTATATTACAGAGATCAGTGCTGTGAACCCGGAATAAGTATTCGGGCGACGGAACGGCGAATAATTGTTTAAGGATGAAGACGCGACCAATTTATTTTTCTTATGAAAAAAAACAGACCAGTAAAATATTATCTTAATATGCAAAGAAGAAATTTATGTTTACCTATTCATTTTGCCTTCAAAATTGAAAATGTAAAAGTTATAAAACAAAATTCTCAGCTGTATCCACTTGTTAACTGCATCTGATGATATTTGATTGGCACTTTTAAATTTAATGAGTCTTTTGAGCCTTTAGTTTCAAGAGCATTTAAAAGCTTGTGTAATTCATTTTATAAGAATCAGCAAGAAAAAACGGCCTATATGTATGTGTATCAATATGAAGGTAATGATATTATCGAAAATGTTTGAGAATTTACTTTAACCCTGAACTGAAAATACCTAATCGTGAAAATACAAAAACCTACAAATTGTGTATATAAAGGCCAACACAGTTGATAGGTAAGTCAAATAAAAACACGCGTAAGTGTGCAGTGTAAACGTTTTTCTCGTTTTTCAAAACTTCCCAAAAACCTGACTTTTGCTGCGGTTGTGAAAATGCTCTATTACTACACGGTAAACCCAGCATAGAAAATTAACAAAATAATTTGTTCAATAGTTTTTGTCGTTTTGGTTAAGGTCTGCACGGGGTGTAGGTACTTGTACAAATTTTTAATTTGGTGCGACAGTTGTACAATTAAAATCCCAGTATTTCCCCTGTTGTGTGTGCGCCATCTTTTATTACAACCACGCAGCTGCCCGTGCCTAGACTGCTCTGTCGGCAATATTACGTATCATGTCTAAATTCTTTTAAAAACGTGATTTAATTTCTTTTATAATATTACAACACATAACAAAATATTGAAATTATTTTTTTAATACTGAGAAAGTCAAAATTTTGCAAATATTATTACACAACTTAATCAAGTAAGTATGTCAATAGTTTAAACACAAAAATCAATGGTCCGAAAACTAATGGCCGCCAAACAATGTCAGCATCTGCAGCGCCCATCGGTGATAAATTTTCAAAGTGCTTCTTTTAGTTAATTGAAGAGCCCCCTATCTTTGAGTAAAATAATTTATTATTTGTTTACTTTATTATTTATAATTGCTTTTTATTCTTTTTCTTATTAAATAGCAGAAAATATTTTCTGACTGAAGTTTTGATTTTGTAAGAATGCTCTCAACAAAAGAAAAACTAAAACGCTTGATTACGAAACATGGCGAGATATCCACAAAATTATTCATCCCCTGCCCTTGGCATTTCTAAATTGATGAAAGAAAATTCTGTGAAGTTCAGCCTTCAACTTTGACACTAAAGTATGTAAAATTTATCTGATATCAACATTCATAAACATGGTGCCATTGGTAAACATTTGGTTATTTCTCCTGGGTGCTGCAACTTCACTAGTCGTAGCTGCTTCTATAAATGGACATCACTGGATTGCTATCTTTGCTTCATGTTTCGTTTGTCATAGTTATAAACTATTCTCTGACCTCTTCTTGACCAAGCCAAAGAAGATCTTGAATGCTACTTTAAGTATGTAATAGTCAGAGCTATAATTTGTCCATTTGCTATAATATGATCTGATCTAAGTGCTTGATATCCTTAAGCAGATTGCACATCAGGTCCGTGATTGGTATCATTACCCGACACTGCCTTATATGCAAGCACCCATCGATGGTTGGCATTTAATCAAATGATTTCTGCAGAAGCTGCATGGACAATGAAAAGGTAGAATTTTGTTTGTGTATTATTTTATTTCATATTCCTTATCTTCTGCGTACATGTCCTGCTCTATCTCAGGAGACGTAAGCTCTATCTTTCTTCGATGAACTCTGCAATCTAAGCTCTTTTGTTGTCTTAATTTTGGATTCGTTCATTGAACAAAGACCCCAAGAGTTGTCAAAAAACCTGGGTTTTTCGGTTCTCAAAAAACACCCGAGGGCCATTCATTAATTATGTTGCAGAAAAGCAAGTTATGTCATTTAATAATTAAAACTTGAAATATGTTAAATTTAGCATCTTAGTACATTTTTTTGGTCCTATGCACAATCCACAACTTCAAAGGTTTCCATTTTGAATGTCTGTCTGAAAATTAATTTGAGTACCTATTCTTTTATTTCCATTTTTAAAATAACAAATCAAATCAGATCTCATGTGACTTTGACCTTTATTCATTTACCTCAACTTGCCCAGCTAAAAACCTAGTTCTACTTTAGGGCGAGTTGAGGGCGACCCTAGGTTTAAAAAAACAGAATTTGTTTATCAGGGCGACTTCAGGTTTTTCAAATAACGCTTTAGAGAAACTCTATGGCGACTTCAGGGCTCAACGAACAAACCTTTTGATACATTGTTCACAATTAGAGCATGGCGTTAGCAGAAAAAAGGAGAACAATTATATCGAATTTAAAACATGGACAAGAAAAATTTGTTAAAATGTTGTCATATAACATAGTAGCTCGCAGATAAATCTAAAAGTTAATCAGAAACTTTTGTTTATTATATAAATACGATATTTCCTTCTGATATAGCTAAAATGAAGATTTAATGTGTACAAATAGAGAGGAGGAAGTCAAGTCTACAAATAAATCATGTACGTTTAGGTATTTTCTGGCAAACGAAAGATTTTTTAAGGAAGTATCAGTTGTTCTACGTCATCTTGCTGTCCCCAGACCTGTGCAGCATAACATTATTGTTCTTACTACAGCTTCAAAGAATTTGTATTTCACACTTGTTGCGACGCTGTTTTTGCCAAGAAGTCCTTTCCATTTGCAGTTGATGGCCATCTTAGCATCATGAAGTTTGGCTTTGAAGGTAATAGGTACTTGTAGTCCTTAACATTTTACAGTTCCTCGCCGCCTTCCCACGTCCATTTCTCTTCCCTTATGTATCGACCAGTGCCATTTCTGAAGCCCATTATTTTTGATTTATTGGTGTTTACTTTTAAATTCCATTTGCAGCAATATTGATGTAATCTGTTGGCCATGAGTTGCATCATATTGTGGGCTTCAGCCAGTAGGACGATATCGTCAGCATACATTAAACATTTGATATTCATTCTGTCGAAATAAATGCCTTCGGGAGAAAGGCAGTGATGTCATCTAGGAAAATTAAGAAGAGTAATGGACTTAGTAAGCATCTTTGATGGACCCCCATATTGGTATCAAACTAGTAAAACAATTGCACAATTGTTTTCCATTCCACAATGTCGCTCGGTTTTGTTTAAACATACTTTGTAATATTTTCAGGAATTTCGTTTGAAACTCCTTAATTGCTAAGTTTAAAGAAAGGAGAATTTTTATTTATCGAATCGAAAGCAGCCTTGAAATCCACGATAAAAGGATACAGTTTCTTTCCCTTATCGAGGTCTGTCTTAGCTATGCTTGTTAGTGAAAAAACGTTATCCATCGTTGAGTACTCTTTGCGGAAGCCTGCTTCAAATTCACTTAAAAGGTTATTGTATGTATGTTATCTAATTTTGTATACGATTGAGAAGTATTGCAGATAAGATTCTCATTCGTAAAATTCATAAAATTCATTTGGAATGCGATCTACTCCTGGTGCCCTTCAATCTATTGCAGCTTAAAGCAAAAATTTATTTCACGGTTTTTGCCTCTAGCGAGGGAGGGAGAAATCCTCCAAAAAGTGTATCACATCTCAGCCTTTAGGATTCGGTACAATGCTCAGTCATTGTTGTAAACCAATTTACTCTGTTTCTCCACGAGCGGTCTCGGTTCTACTTTGATTTACATTTACTGCTGATGCACTGTCATACTAAGTCCTGTATTTTCAACTTTTTAGTCTAATTCCTGTTTATTTATATTTGCTGATTTTCAAATACATAACAGTTTTATTGGTTTACTAGACTATGTACATAATGTACCTCCTAGTGCATTCTTGTTGCATATAAAGTCAGACGAAAATGAGCGGACCTTTAAGTAAAAAGTCTTCAATTGGGTATAAAGCTCACTTTCGGGAAACTTTAATTTTTGAACAAAGAGTTTTGTCATGTCATTTTAAAAGGTTTGGCCAACTTGCCGTATGAAATCGTTAAATGCAAGTTTGCATGCAATGCATTTTGTTTTCTATTTATCTAATAAGATTAAATTTTTGTATTCATAATAATATATATATTAAATTTGAAATAGCTTTAAATAATCTGTTTTTCATTTAACCAAACAATTAAATTAAAATATTTCCTTCGCAGAATTCAATTATGTCTCGAATTCCAAATAGCGTTCAAATAAAAATCGAGACCAATGAGCTGCAGACATACTTAGACACATTTAATAAAGAAATAGAAGAAGGCAGTCGTAGTCTTAGTAATAGTTTTGTAGATGCTACAGACTTACTAAACGCTCATTCTAAGGATGTTGAAGAAGAGGACGGAGGAACATACTTTGTTGATGAAGCTGGAAACTATTACTACCAGGCGAGCAAAGATGCAGAACCAATACCTACAGATCCACCTGAAAATGCACATATTATTGGAGAAGACAGTGATATCGAGGATATGACGTTGTCAAATATACCAAAAATATCACAAATTAGCAATCAAAAAAATTCAACATCTATTAAAAACGCTTCAAAAGAACCAAAGAACGAAGAAGATGATGCTGAATATATACATTTAACTTATTCACTTGATGATGATAACGACGTAGAAGTCGATGATTTAAATGAGATCGAAAATGATATCATTAACGGTGAAGATGAAGTGGAGAATGAAGAAGTCGACCAAGTTTATGTAGATTCTGACGAAAAAGAAGAAGTTTTCGATTTTAATGGAGATGAAGAAACCAATGAAAAAACCGAAAATACAAATTTGTCTCCTAAAGTCGTGTGTCTAACCTTAAAAAATAAGAAGAACTCATCGCATCAGTGTCCTCATTGCGAATATGTATCTGGAAAGAGATATTTATTAGCCCGTCATATGAAATGCCATTCGGACGAACGTCCATTCAAGTGTTCAGTTTGCGAACGTGGTTTCAAGACAAATGCTTCGCTTCAAAATCATGCCAACACTCACACCGGTAACAAGCCGTACCGATGTAAATTTTGTTCGAGCAATTTCACAACATCTGGGGAACTGGTACGACATGTTCGCTACAAGCATACTCATGAGAAACCGCACAAATGTTTCGAATGCGATTATGCTAGCGTGGAACTAAGCAAACTGAAGCGTCATATTCGATGTCATACTGGGGAACGTCCTTTTCAATGTCCACACTGTACGTATGCATCACCAGACACTTTTAAATTAAAGCGGCATATGCGCACCCATACTGGAGAAAAACCATATGAGTGTGATATTTGCCATTCCAAATTCACTCAATCAAATTCACTTAAACAACACAAACTTATTCACACTGTTGGTGATAAACCTGTTTTTCAGTGTCATCTTTGTCCAACTACTTGCGGTCGAAAGACTGACTTAAGAATACACATTCACAAGTTGCACACATCTGATCGGCCGCTAAATTGTAAAAGATGTGGTAATTCGTTTCCAGATCGGTATACATATAAGGTGCACACTAAGACGCACGATGGTGAAAAATGTTTCAAATGCGATTTATGCCCTTATGCATCCATATCTCAGCGGCATTTAGACTCACATTTGCTGATTCACACCGATCAAAAGCCGTTCCAGTGTAAATTTTGTCGGCAGTCTTTTAGACAAAAACAGCTTCTGAAGCGCCACCAAAATCTCCATCACAATAGTGACTATGTTGCCCCAAAACCACTAGCCAAAACACATTCGTGCCCCGATTGCCAGCGTGGATTTAGTAGAAAAGGAAACCTTATGAGACACATGGCTACACATGATCCCGAATTATGTTCAAGTCTTAAGAATACAAGGAAGAAGTTTATGATACGTCAAGTGGAAACCGAAGAAGGGACATTGGAAACTTTAAGCGATGTTGAGGAAAATGGAGAAGAAGAAGAAAATTATGAAATCGAGGAGGAAGAAGAACAAACGATAGATGGTGATGAAGAGGCAATGGAAGCATATATAGAAACAGCAGCATCAGATATAACTAATTTTGAGGAGGTAATGATTAAAAAAGAAGACGACAGGGAACTAGTTGCGATCGAAGATATCGATGATCAACAATACATGGTCGTAGAAATAATACAAAGCGATGATGAAAATGATATAACATATGATCAAGAAAAAGCAATAAAAGATGAGTTAGATGATGAGTTTGTTATTTCAGGTAATTCTGTTATTATTATTATAAATTTATGTAAAATTTATTTATTTATTATTTCCACAGAACTTAGTGATGAAGGAGTCAATATTATTAAAGAAACTCAAAACCAAATAGTAGAAATGGATGATTGTTTTGGATTTAGTGTAAGTTAGTTGCTATAAACCCGCTTTCAAATATTAAAACATAATGTTCGTTTTATAGGAATCCGAAGAAATGTTGGATGACTCAGATGTGCAAGACGATTGCAAAAATGATATTAAGTTGTTAGAAATCTTACAATGATAATACAAATATTGTGTAAATATGTATTTAATTTTCTCAGGTTCATACAATTTTGAATTTAATTTTAGCTTTATTTTAACAAAATGTAAAATAATATCAATTTAGCGGAGATTTATTGAAATAAAACGAACATGTTATATACTATCTAATTTTATCTGTGAAAGTTAATCCGACGAATATTGGTAATAAAACTATGTTTATTATTTACGTTGCTTGGAGCCCAAAAAACCAAAGCATGATGAAAACTTTGCTTGTGAAAGCTTTAAAAGGTGGAACTGACCAATTATAACAGTTGTGTTTATAAACAATACTTTTATAAACACAACTTATGCATCCCCTTGGTTTAGAAGTTTATTTGCAAGGCGCGATGAATATTACACATTTATGGCGTTTTTAATTGGCAATCCGGAATTCTTCTCCGATCCGGGATCCCAACTGAACACTTTTGTGTGATTCTGATGATTCTGAATTTTAATGAGATTGTATGTGTGAAAATAATTGTGTACGTGAGAATATTCAAATTCAAAAAATTGTTTGTTGCACAATTATGATACAAAAAATGACAGCAGTCGAGTTTGACGTTCAAGTATAAGAATGTGTGAGTGCTTCTGGTTCTGATTCTGATTTCAAATCCAGAAGCAAAATTCTCTTCTTTTCAGAATTAGAACTGTCATTTTTTCCCAAGTGAACGTTTTCAGAAGCGTACGGAAGGCTTCCGGTTTCCCAAATAAAAACGACATTAGTAAACAACTACTTTCATAACTGTCTGGTATCTAAAAGTTATGTCAAATTCGTATTAAATCCTATAAATATGTAGTTAAAATAACATATTTCAATCATTCAACACAAAGACCAACATAAAATACTGACATAACTAAATGAATACCACAAAAAATCCAATTTACTACAGAAAAAGAAGAAAACAACCAATTACCATTTTTAGACACCCTAGGTACTCATTCGAGAAAACAATAAAATAATTTTTAACTGGTACTGGAAACCAACGGCTTCGGGAAGACTTATAAATTTCCTCTCCACCCAGCCACTCACTTAAAAAATTAACACTGCCAGAAACATAATCAATAAAACCTTTGAACTCAGTGGCAAATGCTTCCATGAAGAAAAAGCAAACAAAATAATATCCAAAAAATGAATAGCTTTCCACGGTACATCATTGACATAACCTTATAAAAAAAAAAAAAAAAATTAATTCCACCACAAAAATAAGATTAAATAGATGGCAACCCTAAAATATTTATAAAAGTTCAATTCCTTCCCAACTTAACTGAAAGTAATAATCTCTTCAAAATAATAAAAGAAATTAACATAACGCTCGCACACAAATCCAACTAAACCAACTTATGCACTAATGGCGTTTTTATTTGGCAATCCGGAATTCTTCTCCGATCCGGGATCCCAACTGAACACTTGTTTAATTCTGAAGATTCTGAATTTTAATGAGTTTGAATGTGTGAAAATAATTGTGTACGTGAGAATATTCAAACTCGTTGGAGAACTCCGCACACCTAGTTGATCAAGGTATTCAATAGTTGAATAGCTTCGTAAATATAGTTGACAAACTTACTCAAAAGTTGATTAAGCTCGTATTAGTTGATGATAAAAAAAAAGTTTTCAGGTTGATCAACTGCGTTTTCGATATGGTTGTTCAACAAGTTGGTGGACTTGTTGATACCTTCGTACACCTAACCTTTGTATATATAATCTAGATTATATATACAAAGACATTGGAGAGCCTACTAATTCAACAAAAGAGGACAACTTCTATGAACCTAAAAGAAGACATTCACGGAACAAACTCAATATATGTACAACATTGCTATACTGTGATATTTATGTTTTTTGTTAGTCTAATTTCTCGTTAATGTAAATTTAAAATAGTATTTATTTATTTATTTAATACTTAAAACTGTGAAGTCTAATAGTGAGTTTCATTCAAGAAAAGATCTGCTCTTTCTGACAAAAGATTTCATCTTTTTGAATTTTGAGAGTTTCATTCCAACAAAAAAAGCAAATCTAGATCAAATCTTAACACGAAAGATCTGATCTGTGATGGGTTGGCAGATTTGATCTGAATGATCACATACGTGTAAAACGTCTTTTCTGTCAAACATTAAATGGAAAATATTTTGTTAATCTGTTGTGAAATTGTGGAAGTCCGTGCTAAAAAATTTAAAAAATAATGGACGAAGAAGTTAATAATTTAAATTTTATAAATTCAGTGGAGTTTTTGATTGCTTCATCTTCGTCTTCCCCATCATCTGATGATGAAGATATGTTTTTTCAGAAATGTGTGTGTCAGTCATTGACCATACTACAATTAAATCTGGACACAAAGTTTTATTGAAAAGATCAAATCTCTGAGAAATTCCAGCGAAACGTTGGGTTAGAATTTATGTACTTGTTTTCATTTGCATAGTCAGAGAATTGACCAAAAAAGCCCAATCAAAGAAATTTGTTACAAAAACAGTTAAAATAATTATTATTACTTAAGATATTTGTAAAGCATGACGAATAAGTAAGTACCAAGCATAACACGGTGTCTCCACCTTCTATATTTTATAGTATACAATCTGTCATTTTGATAGAAAGAAAAATAGAATGCTAGGAAATTTGGTATTGTGCATTTCATAGAATACTATTTCAATTGCACAAATGTCGCGAAGGAATACCTATCGCTGTGTTCTTGCTCTAGTAGCATTACAAGACTTAAAAAAACCTTCAACAAAAGGAATTAAACAAAAAAAAATCAAGAAATTATAACAATACACACACCACAAATGCTAACCTCAAAGTGAAAATGGCAGCCAAATAGTATACTATCGATAGAATGCTATGAGCTGTGCAATGTCTAGTCTGAAATTTTATTTATAGAATGCTATTTGTGGTCTCCATGAGCAATTTTCATAGAATGCGACCTAGCTTACTAGAAAATCTAGATCGTAGAGACCCAATGTAACAAAGAGTAGACTTCTCAACTGAATTGGAAATTTGGCGAGGTGTTTACCAAAATTCAGAGATGGGCTAAGAATCCAAGGTATTTATATTCATTCGTTACTTCCAAGCGCCTCCATTCAAAATTTAATTGCTTGTAGCCTCAGCACGGTTGGTTAGAGAGAAAATCATTACTTTTGAATTTACACGTTAATTTCAAGTCCTCATCTTTTACAGTATGTTGCCAGGCGGTTTATCATTAGTTGCCGATTTTCTTGGGATTCAGAAAATATGAACAGCAGCTCTATTCTGTTAAAGGTGCACGTGAATAGCCCTGCTATCCGACGGAAAAAAAACGAATATAAATTTCGATTAAAAAATAAATTTTAACAATTAGATTCTCTTAAGATTAAAAAAAAAATATTAGTAAAGCTTTGGACTCAGAAAATAGAGCATATTTGCAAATAAATAGTAAACAATTGAGCGAAATATTCACGTGAATCGAAAGATTCGATCGGATAACAGAATAGGGCTGCAGGTCACATTGATTATAATACCTGCCATTCGAATTCCTCCAAGAAGATGGTTTACGATTGCGATGTCATTTAAGAAAAGTGCAAACAAAAGAGCTCTTTGCTCTTGTTTGACTCCTGTCTTAGTTTTAAACCATTCGGAAAAATGCGATCCATCTCAAATTTTAACCTCTGTTCATATTTTTAATGGCATTGATAAATCTGGTTGAGGAAGTTGGTATATCAAAGCATTACGATGACGAATAAAATAACGCACAGAACGCAAACTTAAGGTGGTTTTGTAAAAGTTTTTAATGTATACCTTACATAATCAGCCCTATCACGATTTCCATAGTAATCGGAAAGTTTTACGAATCCCGAAAGAAAGTTTTCGAAGTTTCCGCTAGTAATAGCAATTTGTATGAGCATTTCCACTACTATAGATTCTGTGATAGATTTTGTCAGGATTCGTAACAAGTTTCCGATTACGATGGAAATGGAAACGCTGCCCCAAATGGAAGAAGTTGATCTGCCTATAAATTAGCAATTGACAATGCCACTAAAGTTCGTCGTAATGCCAAGAAAAATTAATTTAGCCACAAACTAAGTTCTGGCCATCCTTCTAAGGAACTCCGGCGCAATATTCGCGAAATTGGAATTGGAAACAAAATAAAGGAGGATTCCGCACTTGATCCCAACGATTTAAATGATTATTTCTTGTCTGATACCACTCAAAGAACTAACGTGTATTCTTCTTGAAGAACATCTAGTGTGAACTATATCCAACAAGACTAGAATTCCTAATCATTAAATTGGAAATTTTTGTTTTTTGCCCGGAATTCTAGTCTTGTTGGATATAGTTCACACTAGATGTTCTTCACGAAATCTATGTAAGATGAACTGAACTTGGCAAAAATTGCGTATTGACAAAGGTCCTCACTAGTCAACTGATGAGTCCATGTGAGATCGCCGGGACGAAACGCCAATTTTTGTTGGACTGAAGGCCGTTAAAAGCTATTTTGAAAAACTATCTTGTTGCAACCATATTAATTCTGTTACTGGCAAAATATATGGTTGTGAAAGCTTTCTGTAGCTAAAAGCCTCTCGAAACACGTAAAAGATTAGTAATAACGTTAATTTTACCAATATACATATTCTGAATTTTAATATAGTGAACTTGACTCATTATCAAGGCATAAACTTGATGTGGCATTTAATGATGCAGTTCGCTACATTTTTGGATCTCGACGCCAAGACCATATCTCAGCATACACCCGTAGCATTACTGGTTGTCATTGGTAAATTCCAGTAGGGCCAGAAATTGTATTTTTCACCATTTTGTTATGCAAACCAGGTCACCGTTACAATAATTTAAATTTTCTTCAATCGCAAAAATCTGAGTCTTCTTGTGCCAAAATTTAAATACTTGATTTGATTCCGGTTATTTTTCGTTCATGGTATAAGATTATGGAATACTGTGCCGATTTATATAAGAAGAATTAGGTATGTTTGTTATCTTGTGAATTTGTACGAATGCGTAACAATTTGTAAACATTTTCAGAAAATGCTGTTTGTGAACTCTAAGATATTACTACAAAGCCTTTCAAAGTAGAGGAGAAAAACTTCCCCTACGTTGGAAAAGTGGCAAATTCTTACTGCAAGAATTTTTGTGGGTAACTGATGCAAAAACTGTCAAAGCAATAAGACGGCAAGATTGTTTTATCATTTCATGGTGTTAGTGATGGGCACATTCGAAAGATATGAGAACTTGAGCAAAAGTTCAGTATTGTGACCCAGAATGAAATATTTGTATTGAAAACTACAGACAAACAGGAATAAAGAAAAAACGCAGTAAGGAAAACACAAATAATCATGAAGAGGAGAATTTTAATATTTGCTTAGACAGACATTTTTTGCCGATCACTTTTTAAAACGTCTCTGTGATCGTAAAGTCATGTCTGATTGTTAGATTTTTTTTTTACAAATGCAGAACTTGCCTTATAGTACCTACCTATAATCGCAAGTAAAAATCAGATTCGGTAAAATAACGTAGTTGGGTATACACTTTTAACACTGCATATCTCCGAAAAGCCCCAGCTTTGAAAATTCGGAATGTCCATTCGTTCTTATCTACTTTGGTATCTATTCACAGAAAAAAAATCAGCTATGATAAAATGACGTATGTCTGCCGGCCTTGGGATCTTACTCTATAAAAAAATTAAGTTCTTAATGTACAATTCATTAAACCAATAATAATAAACTGAAACTTAAACGTGAATGATGCTGAAAAGTTTCCCTCGGAATTTATTTTTATCAGGAATAAATTTTCCCAAGGAATTTTGCTGTCATTTCATACAATTTTTTGTTCTAGGTAAATTTATTCAGTGGGAGATTTACGATCGCAGAAACAAATTTCGAGGGAATAAAATATTCCGTGGAAAACGCAATTCCCTGGTAGATTCGCGATAGGACCCTGTCAAATACTGGAAATCAAATTTTTTTTGACGTTAACAAATTATTGAAAAAAATATTTCGGTATGCTTTGTTATCCCAGTACTGTAGCGATCATGTGCAAGAAGAAACAATTGTTAGATATCAATAACGACTGTAAATGAAGAATATTGCTATCTAGTATAACACTCAATATGATGTTAATTACTTACAATATTATTTAATAAATAAGAAAATAGGCGTAACTTATTAATTTAAATCTAACTTCGACAGATAAAATATAATGTATGCATCGAAATATTGGAATATAATTGGTAGGTTTTTGTAATTGCTTAAGTTCTTTTCCTGTTCAGTTTCAATTATTTTACATACATATATTAAATAGAGAAGAGAATATTTAAGTACCTATGTATGTATGTATGTACATATATTCTTTTTTATTATTATTATTCATTTATAAAAAAAAAGGATTAAAAAACATGAAAATTAAACGCTCGCCTTATTGTAATGGCACCTTCATAGATAGTATAGTATCTGTAGAATACAATTTTGAGAAACAAATATTTAAGCATGAAAATGATGATTTTAAAAGGAGTTTCCCTTTTCAATTAGTCATATTCGGTGACTCATAATGTAATGACTCATATGTATTTGTGGATACATATAATGAAGGAAAATGTGAAGAAATAAAATGCACAGACTGGATCGCACGTACTTGCTCCTATCTCGATCACATTATATGCAAAAGATTCATCATGGAAACGGCTTAAAGTATTTTTAAAGTTGTTTTTCACTTAATTTTTTATATATAAAAATTATTAAATTTTTTCTAAAAAAAAATGGTATGAACATTTTAAATGTTTAATGATATAAATTCAAAAACAAAATTTCAGGAAAAATTGTCTACCATTTTCGAAATATTGAATTTTCTAAAAAAAAATATTTTTTTTTTCAAAAACTCAAAAAAAGTATTTTTGGAAAATTTTGAAATGTAGTATTATTAAGAATTTGATGGAGATCTTGCAAATTTTTATCGAAATCCGTTGAGCCCTTTATGAGAAAGTCGAAAATCAACAACATGGATTTATGGCAGGTACCGTTAATAACAAAATATTTTAATTTTTTGTTTGGCCAGAATGTAATCAAAATCGTTAGAGCCGTTTTCGACATATAAAAGATGGTAGAAAAATTTGTAGGGCAAGTACTGTTATTTTTGGGGCTAAAACAACGATTCAAAAATCTATTTTGGGCAATCACCTAAAACACCTAATCACCAAGTTTGAACAAAATCAGTTCAGCCGTTTAGGCTGTAGATCATTCTACAGACGGACAGACAGACAGAAAGACAGACGGAATTGCCGGACCCACTTTTTTTGGTGTTCTCTATCATCGTAATGTCAACTTTGATTAAGATCTCGAGTTCGATTTTTTTTTCAAATGCAAAACTTGCCCTATATTGCCTATATCGCAAGTAAATAAAATGCATGACTGGATCCCACGTACTTGCTCCTATGTTCGATCACATTATATGCAAAAGATTATAGAAACGGCTAAATGTATGTTTAAAGTCGTTTTTCACATAATAATATAATAATAAAAATTCTTAAATTTTTTCAAAAAAAAAAAATGGTATGAACATTTTAAATGTTTAATGATATAAATTCAAAAACAAAATTTCAGGAAAAATTGACATTTTCGAAATATTGAATCTTCAGAAAAAAAATATTTTTTTTCAAAAATCCAAAACAAACTATTTTTCGAAAATTTTGAAATGCAATACTATTTAGAATTTGAAGGAGCTCCTGTATAAAATGTTTTATCGACATTCGTTAAGCCGTTTATGAGAAAGTCGAAAATCAATAAAATGGTTGTATGGCAGGTACCGTTAATAACAAAATGTTTTTAAAACATTTTTGGCCTAAATGTAGACCATACCCAAAGTAGTACACACCAATTTTTATCAAAATCGATAGAGCCGTTTTTGAGATAATTAAGATAGTAGTAAAATTTGTATGGCAAGTACCGTTAATTTTGGGCCTAAAACAACGGTTAAGAAACGTATTTTGGACAATCATCTAAAACGCCTAAGTACCAAGTTTGAACCAAATCGGTTCAGCCGCTTAAGCTGTAGATCGTTCTACAGACAGACAGACAGACGGAATTGCGGGACCCACTTTTTTGGTGTTCTCTATGATAGTAATGTCATGTTTGATTGTTCGACATTTTTTTTTTACGAATACATAACTTGTCTTATAGTACCTATAATCGCAAGAAATATTAGATACATAAGTTGGCGAAAGAAGTTGAACGCTTGTTGATTTTCTGTATCTGGGTGTGTATCAGTGTATAAAAAAGGGTAGGTTTTGTGTTATATTGCTTTTTATGATTAAAATGAAAATGTGCTCTGATTTGTGTGGTTCAAGTGTGTTTAAAAAACATATCAGTGTTCAGAGCTCGCTCTGTTTGGAACAAGTTCAGTGTCTAATCTATGTGTTCGAACTCAGTTCAGTGCTCTGCTCTGAACGAAAAAAGAAAAACGCCTAGTGCTTATCATATTATATTGAAATAAAATGATCACAATCTTCCCATGCATCGATTTAATTATAATCTATATAAGATAATTGTGCCATAATGCTGTCCGCAAAAAGTATTTGCTTTTGTAAATGTATAATGGAATATCCGATATTTCCTAAATTCATTGAAATAAAATTTTTGTCGCATACATATTAATATATTTTAAGCAATGTTAATGTTTAACAATTTTCTAATGATTTTCATTTTTCATTGAACTGAAAGATTTGCATTGAAAATCGAGCTATCAGATTTCTGAACTCTACTTCATGAGCTGTTCGCCAACCAACCATAACAGAAAAGAATAAAATAAATATAAAAAAATATCAGCATAATTGAAATAAAATATATATAACTTACTAATTTTTAATAAAGAAATGCCAAAGAAACAATCACAACAAACGTTTTATGTCGTTTTTATTTGGCAATCCGGAAGTCTTCTGGACTCTTTTGAAAGTGTTCACTTGCGAAAAAATGACAGTTCTGGGGCCCCAGCACGTAACTTGATACAATCGAGTTTTGTCGACACAATCGAAAATTGTTTTGATTCAATTGAGTGCCCTCGATTGTATCGTTAGAGAAAACTCGATTCAACCAAAATAGGTGCTTCTTTAATCTCGATTGTATCGACAAAACTCGATTGTATCAAGATTCTGAAGAAGAGGATTTTTCTTCTAGATTTGCAATGAGAATCGCAACCAGAAGCACTCAAGCATTCATAATATTTCAAAGACAAACTCGACAGTTGTCATTTTTTGTATCGTGCGACAAACATTATTTTTGATTTTGATTATTTTCACGTAGATACACAATTATTTTCACACTAAAATTCAGAAACAAAAATGTTCAGTTTAGATCCCGAAAGGGAGATGGGTTCCGCATACAGCCATTAAAATAACTCTACAGCTGATTGTTTAGATGTGTCAGAGAATGCATGTCAAAGCTCCCCACCTAGAGAAAGCTGGTCTTTCGTCTTCTGGGGGTCAATTCCCGATCTGTGAAGATGTGAAGTGATAAATTTTATCACGCTTTCACGTCTAATTCGATTCTCGATTCGTGAAAAAGTGAAGTTAAATGCCAAACATTTTTCATATGATAATTTTTTTATCACAGTCAATTGTTTTGTGAAGAAAATGTTTCTAATCGAATATTAAGAAGAAAAACAGGATTTGGCACATGACAAGTAAGCAACAATTATATTTGTGCACAAATTTATTTTGGTAGTAAGTTATATTTGTTTTAATTCGAGTAAATAACCAAATTGATAACACAACAGCCGACGCGATGGTGCTCATTCCCGCGACAGATCGTTGGAAACTACCCATTGCAAAAAAATGCAGAGCAATTTACCATATTTAAATGGCTTTGAATCGCACTTATAAGTTGAGTGTTTTTCAAGAATGTTCTCAATTCACGTATTAAATCCATGCATAAATGTTTTGGGAATCTATAAAGTTCAATAAAGTGCTCCTAGTTGTAACTTCGAATAGATTCTGCCCATCTCGAAGGGAAAGCCTCAATATCCTCACATGAAGAAATAATAAATCTTACTCAAAACAGAGATACTATTGAATATAATATAAAACCCACAATTGTTCAGTACGACGTCTTTTATTAATTTATTAAACGAATTATAATTCCGCACATTATTCTTAAGCAAATTTAGAAACTGCAAAGAAATATTTACCTTTCCCAACAAAAAATCTAATCAGAAATGGCAGAATTTATCATTTAGTACTTTTTAGTACAAACTTTATCACAATAAGTTCTAGAATCGCATTACGCTTGTGCGTGAAGTTGGAAAATGATAAACCTCTATGAAAACTGAGATGATATTTTTTTTATCACTTCATAATTTCACAGATCGGGAATTGACCCCCTGATCTTATATAAAATGGCTCTTTTTTTACAATAAAAAATAGAAAAACGCAAAAGAACTAATCTTTTAGCAAAAAGCTGAAATCTTTTCTTAAATGAAAAACGACATTAGTGTTCATATTTTGGACGAGTATGGAGAAATTCCAATTTATAATAGTTATATAAGTGTGTTATAAAATTGTTAAATATTTTCCGCACTTCGCGGTTGGGGCTGTTGAAGCAAACGACTAATTTGCGGAAGTCGAATGCCTTTTAATCATACACTGGGCCCTATTAGCTCTACTTTTGTGTCACACTAGGTTTGTTCGTTGAGCCCTGAAGTCGCCCTAGGGTCACCCCGATGCGTTTTTTGAAAAATCTAAAGTCACCCTGATAAACAAACGTTGTGTTTTTTTAAACCTAGGGTCGCCCTCAACTCGCCCTAAAGCAGAATTAGGTTTTTAGCTGGGGCAAGTTGAGGTAAATAAATAAACGTCAAAGTCACGAGATCTGATTTGATTTGTTTTTTTTTAAACGGAAATAAGAGAATACTCAAATTAAATTTCAGACACACCAATGAAAATGGAAACCTTTGAAGTTGTTGATTGTACATAGGGCAAAAAAAAATTACTAACAACTTAAATTTAACATATTTAAAGTCTTAATTATTAAATGACATAACTTGCTTTTCTGCAACATAAAATTAATGGCCCTCGGGTGTTTTTTGATAACTGACAAATCCCTCAGAGTTGTCAAAAAAAACTAGGTCGAGCATGGGTAAAGTTCAACGAACGAGCCTACTGTCATACTGTTGGCATATCTCCAGACACGTCATTTCGAAATATTGAATTTTCAAAAAAAAAAAAAGAAAAAAAGAAATTGATTAAAAAAACCCAGCGACCATTATATTTTAAATTACGTATTTATTTTATTCCTCTTTTTTAGATTTTTAGTAAAACTTTAGTAGATATGATATTTAAATTTCGAATAAAATAATAAAATTTTACGGCTATGAATTTGAAAAATAACGAACACCCTGTTGTACATACATACATATACATTAACGTAGGCTTGTGATGCTAGATCCTTGATGGTATGGAAATATCAGCATATGTAACAGAGTTAATATATTATATGTACCTACCTACATACATATATACCGATAGTGCTATCATTCAAAATTCATAAATATTATACCTACCTAGTATGTAATGCACTTACCTATTGAATATAATGGTAACTAATCGTTAGACATCTTATCTTATCAATGTAGCAGGTAATCACTTTAGAGCGTCTCTAGATGTACCGTTTACGTATTGAGTTGGATAAAGAGGGGAAGTTAAATGTTTGTACTTCTCGAAAAACATATTCAAGAATAATTTTTAGGTTCTTTCTTTATTTTAGTCGATTAACTGAAACGGAGCCTTATGCACGTCTTTTTCACAAGTAGTGTTAATAAAGTTGTTTTTTTTTTATAAAGTATTCCTTGACGTTTTTAAGTTTCGTTTTGAAATTAAAATATGAGTATCTCTTTCATTGGTTTTGCCGATCACAATTATGTTTTAAGTGTGTGAAGTGTGAAGATTGATGGTTTAGACCGGAGCCGGGTTCATATCAGAGATTCCAAAACTAGCGGCGAATTTATGATCATCTTGGTTGCTACAGACAACCTAACATAAGACCAGCCTTTAATAGATGGAGCAAAGTAATAATATTTGCTAAGACCGAAAGTGTGCCAATATTCATAAAACGGTTTCTAAACTGCTCGTGAAATACTGCAAATATGAGAGGTAAATGTACCGTTTGTTAAATCGAATTTATACATAAAACAAAGTGTTGTCTGCTCTTAATTTATTATTGACAAATTGTATGTAGTCATCAGGACATCATTTCTTTAAATTTTCTAATTCATCACTTTTTCAATAAGAAGACACCTAGGTGTTCCTGTGAATAATAAGCGAATTCCAAACAACCAAACATTCGAATATTTCTGAACACGATCGAATTATTTCTAAACAAAATCTATCAAAACAGATTTTGCGTGTTTAGCAAGATTTCATAGACTTTACAAACAAAACTATTTTTTCTAAGTTTCTTTACAACAAACAAAAAAATCAATCTGAAATCGTTTTGAAATTGTTGTTTGGAATTCGAAAACAGTTACTCACAGTCACAGGACACGATCTATTTGATACAGTACCCGTTTTTTTTTTTAGATCTATATGGTCTATTACATTTAATTTGAATTTTGTAATCTCAACATGAAATTTGAAGATACAAGTTAAAAAAAACAGGATTGTATGTATACCCCCTATAAAAATATAAAAAATTGTTTGTACCATGTTGATTAAAAATTTAATAAGGAATATTTTATTTCCTCAACAAATTCCTCATATTACTCAGCAGTGGGTTGGACTGTTACGCCAGACATTGAGGTTCTAATTCCACTAATTATGGCCTACACATTTGACATCCAAAAAAAGCAACCATGTTTTTCAACACTATACCTACTGCTTCTTGCGAGGAATTAACAAATCTTAAAAGAGCATATCTTTCAACTAAAAAGTTCTTCTCCCTTACAGGCCGACTCCATTGGCAATACATTTTCTCGTAATACTCATCCTGACATGAAATCTCCAATGGAGTCGCGATGTTTCTTGTTGTGTTAGGATGTCAGCGGACTCTCTCTTCGATTTTGTGTTGATATCGATGATTGACATCAAATTTGATTCCTCCGTTTTTTTCCTTTTTCTGTGCTTATATCATTAAAAAAATTTGTTTTACTTAAATTCTTCAAATACACAATTTTTATTAGTTAATGTTCATTAACAGGAGTATATCAGGTCAGAAAACATTTTTTTCATGAAATTAATTTTTGATAATTCCTCTTAAACAGCCTTACCTACACCTCACCCTCTATTGCATGAATGAATTGTCAAGACATGAACTGCCTAGCCAAGACAACTAAAATGCCATGATACTTAACGACAGATATTTCGTTGGCTAAACAGATTTCAAGTGGAGTCGGCCTGTTAACGCAACACTCACAGACGAATTGTTGAGAGTTGTTAACTTACTAGCCTCAGATGGCTCTCAAATGTAAAATATTTAATTATAATTTACTTTGTCAAAAATAAAATTCAAATGAAGATTTTGCCCTAATGTTTTCTTAGTGGTAAAATAAATATAACTAATCAAATATCGCTGTACTGTACAATGACCCCAATATTTTTTTGTTAAAATGTTAATTCTTTTTGCTAATGACCAGTATAAATATCTAGATAGGTACTTAAGTACTTATATCAAAACAAGCTGGTTTAACATGATTCAAAAATAATTAAATATTACATCAAATGTGACGGTTTGACTGTTAAAGACTAAATGTATCACCAATCGGATTTATATTTTAAATATAAAAGAACTGTTAACGATTGTTTCGTATTGAATTCAAGTTATTATTTAATCAGTTTATTTGTTGCCTCAACTTTCCACAGAAAAACACGTAGATTTTTCAAGGCGAGATCAGGGCGACCTCAGCTCTCTAAAAAAATACAGAATTTGTTCACCAGAGGGAGATCTGGGGTGAACGGAAGGCTCAACGAACAAGCCTTATTATATGAAAAAAAAACAAAACCAGCAATTAGAGATATCATTGGGTTTGTTCGTTGTGCCCTGAAGGTCACAATAGGGTCGCTCTAAAGCGTTTTTTGGAAAACCTTGGGTAAACAAATACTGTGTTTATTGAAACTTATGGTCGCTTTGAACTCGCCCTGAAGTTGATATATATATATTGTTCACTTTAATGTAGGTTAGGTTTGTTTTTGCAAATTTGAATTGTTTACCAAGTGGTACGCGTAGTAACGATGAAGTAATGGCGACTTTCTTGTTATAAAGAAGTGACAATCCTATTTTAGTACTACACAAATCGTTGCTACTGCCTCTAACTAAAAAACCACAACATTCGTCGGGCTTGCAAAAAATCAGCAATTGAAATATTGTTTTCCAAATTTTGTTTGGCTTAAGAGTGTAGAACTGTAGACTATAGCCACCACCTCACATATCCCCACATAAAATTGAATATCGGTGTAAAGTCGCGCAGACTTTGAGGCCAACTCAAAGTTCCAAAACGTGAAATTACGTGCTGTCCAATCCTTTCCTTCAACGAATCTATTATGGCACGCGCTGTTTGACGCATAACTCCATTTTGTGTTAATAACCTAGCCAATCAACCAAAAATGACATTGATCGCTGAACTAAATTTTTTTGTGATCAAAGCAATCTCGTTTCACGAACAGATACGTACATGTTTTTCGAAAGAAATCTGCATAACTTGCAATTACAATGTCAAACCAAGCTAAAGATAAATGACAGATGCCAAAATGACTGTCAATGAAAACTGTGGTGCCAATCCTAACTTCTGTACCTCTAAAAAAACACCCTTTTCTTTTTTTTTTAATTTTATTTGCATTAACATACATTTGAATAAGATCACTAATCTTCCATAATTTTTTTTTTCAAAAAAACAAATAAAATTTAAATAAAATCTATGAAGACCCTTAACAACAACCAACCCTTTTCAAAAATTTAAATTCTGTAAATAATTTGGGAAAATAATTTTGTTTCCACTAACCGATCGATAGGTACACTCCTATTATTTTGACCGGAAGAATTCGGTACTTTGATTAATAACGGTCGTCCAAGTTTTCAAAAAAACAAAAATGTCAAAATGTAATACTTTAAAATAATAATTTTACCATTAAGGCAAAAAGTAAAAAAAAAGTTTTGAGATAACAATCAAACATGACATTACGATGATAGCGAAGACCAAAAAAGATGGTCTTCAAATTCTGTCCGTCTGTGTGTCTGTCTGTAAGTCTGTTAGTCTATCAGTCTGTCAGTCTCTCAGTCTGTCTGTATAGACACATACAGCCCAAATGGGTGGACTAAAATGCTTCAAATTTGTTATATAGAGGTTCTTAGGTATTGTACAGAGGGGAAATTGAAATTTGTATTTAGCTCAAAAAATAACGGTACCTGCCATATAAGCGTTACGTTAAATTCTTTTTTTTCAGAAACTGCTCTAAAGATTTTTAGGTACGACCGATCATATGGTTAAAAAAAATTTAAAAAATGTCTAAGAACGGTACTTTCCATAGGACGGTTTTTTTTTATTTCGACTATCTCATAAATGGCTTCACCGATTCTTTAGAAATTTAACACATATATATGTTTAGGTTGCCCAATTTATACTGCGTACCAATATTTTTAATTAATATTTTTTTTGTATTTTTAAAAGTATTAAAAAAAAAATTTAAGATTTATATTTTGAAAACTGCCTTATAATTTTTTTTTCAAAAATTATAGTTATATGTATTTGTTGAATACCTATGAATTGGCGTTTTTGAATTTTTTTCAAAAAGTTTAAAAATAAAACTTTTTTTTCTTAAAAACTGCTCCACAGATTTTTAAATTTTTTTTCTCATACATTCAAATTTATTCAAGAAATAAAATGGCGTACTCTTTTTTTAGCTCAAATTAGTTTAAGTATTTATTTCAGAATTTTGAATTATTTTTTCTTTGATTAAGCCGATTTAATCATTTGTTTTTAAGTTTATATTATTAAATATTTAAGATTCTCATACCAATTTTTTTATTAAAAATTAAAGAAATTGTGTAAATATAAAAAATGAAGATTTTTAATAGAAATCTTTTGCATACGATGTGATCGAACATAAGAGAAAGTTCGTGCGACCCAGTCGTGCATTCTAATTTTATCGAAACTGTAAAATATTTATATATACAACTGAACGATAAAAAGCCTGAGAAGTGTACACATTTAACCTACATATTAATGCAAAATGAAGAAGATTCATTTATAAAAGATAAGCTATTTATTTAACTTTTATGCATTTAACGATAAGAGAAAATATTTTTTAGTTGCAAAATCTATATTCAGTATAATTTTCTAAGCAGTTGTATTCTCAAATGCGATGCCGTTTCTAACAAATAAAAATGTTACTTACATGGTATCATATTTCACAAAGCATAACATTCATATCTTCTCACCGATAACACTAATTTTAGAATTCGGTCTTGGTTTCAACATTTTAAAAAATTTCAAATTTTCTTATTTTAAAGCTGCCCAAATTCAAGGTTCAGCCCCGAATAGCAGTGATCCAGGTGTTATTATCACAATTGAGGCAAATGAAAAAACTCCACTTTTGGTTTCCACCTGGAAGCAAAACCCATCTTCAGAAAATAACTCGAGCAACCGTAATGGCACTGTCCTACCGGATGTAAAGTTTTGTGATGTTCGAGTACTTGGCATAGCTGTTTTATTGGCTGGGGGCTTCACTATTGCCACCTATCTTCTTGTTACGGAATGTAAATACAAAAATATATTTAGATGAAATTTTCTCGTAATTAACTTTTCTTTTTAGCTCGTCTACCAACACCAAGTTTCGCATTGGATCTAGTAAACCGCGATGTTTGGAGTCAGGCAGTCATTCCCTTGGGTAGGATACTTAATGATTCCAGAATTTTGCATATTCTTATGGTACAAACTGGAGGTGAAATATGCTCGGAACTCTACAGTTGCATGGATATTCTGAGAGATATGCAGGTAATTTGATTTTGTGCGAATCTAAAAATGATTCAAGACATGCTATATAATTTATAAGTATGTAGGTACCTACATCTTATGCGGTCCAGGGGCACTCTTGTTCGACCTGTGGCCATACTTCGGCCAGTAAAGATTTTGGGCAAGAGTTCGATAACTCCAGGCGACAAGAAATAATATCAGATTTTTGTAGAACAGCTTGATACAATAATTTTCTACCTCACCGCATTTGAGCGGAAGGGGCAATTAAAAAAAAAACAATTATTTTTTTCAATTTTTTCAATTCACAATTCAATTTTTTTTGCTCTTAAGTTCTCATTTAAAAGCTTTAAATATATATATATATATATATTACTTTTCGAGAAAGTAACTCATTGTAACTTCGATTCTTTCGGAAGATTCCGAATATTTCTGAAAAGGTTCGATTGAAAAGAAGAGAAATTTGATTCTGGTTCTGAAGTCAGAATCAAAACCAGATGCACGCACACACTCAAATCATTAAATGTCAAACTCGAATTAAATGCTGTGTCGGCTATTTTTACAAAATAAAATGATCACAAATATGTGTTTGAAAATTCCTGCCTTACACATACACTCACGATCGGAGTTATTCCGGAATACAAATCGAAAACCACATAAGGTACAAAAATCGGTTGTCACAAAATGACAAACAAAATTTATTTTCAGATACCCTGTCAAATAATATGTTTGTTCAAATTGTAATTGAAAATAAAATGCACGATCGCACGTACTTGCTCTTATGTTCGATCACATTGTATGCAAAAGACTCTTAATAGAAACGGCTAATTTTTAAAGTCGTTTTTCACTTAATTTTTATATAGGTAAAAAAAATTCTTAAATTTTTTCTAAAAAAAATTGGTAAATTTAAAAACAAAATTTCAGAAAAAATCATGCACCCGTTTTCGAAATATTGACTTTTCATTTTTTTTTTCTATTTTTTAGACGATACCTAATGTAGTACACATACACATGCCTTTTTTTATTAAAATCGTTAGAGCCGTTTTAGAGATAATTAAGATGGTAAAAAATTATTTGACAAGCACCGATATTTTTGTTGCACAATTGTGATAAAAAAATTGATAACAGTCGAGTTTGACATTCAAGTATATGAATGTGTGAGTGCTTCTGGTTCTGATTCTGATTTCAAATCCAGAAGCAAAATTCTCTTCTTTTCATAATTAGAACTGTAATTTTTTCCCAACTGAACGCTTTCAGAAGAGTGCGGAAGTCTTCCGTATTGCCAAATAAGAACGACATTAATGTCTTCCGTGAGAACGAAATAACATTGCACTTTTTGATATTAAGCTTAAGACTATTGATATTGCACCAATTCGACAAGCCATTAAATCCGATTGAATTAACTGACAATTTTCAATAGTTTTAACTTTTAAGAATTTAGATCATCTGATTATATCAAGGCAATAACAATGATTTATCACTAAATTTTGCAACTCGAGATTTTATTCAAACTTGTTATTCCGATGATAGAGAACACTAAAAAAGTGGATCCCGCAATTCCGTCAGCCTTCCTGTCTGTTTGTATCTCAGTACAGCGGTTTTATTCAAACTAGGTATTTAAGCGTTTTAGGTGATTATCCCAACAAATAGATTTTTTAGTCGCAAAACTAACGGTACCTCCTATAAATTTTGTAATAATCTCGATAAAAAAAAGTGTGTGAGTATTTTAGGTATAGTCCACATTTTGGTCCATATTTTTTTTTTACACACCTAATTTGTAATTAACGGTACCCATAAACAGCTCAATGATTTCCAATGAAAAAATGTATATGAGAACATATTCGAATTATAAATAACACTGAATACCAACTTTTTCGAAAAATATTTTTTTTAGATTTTTGAAAAAAAAAAATTCTGAAAATTCAATATTTAGAAAACGGAACGATTTATTTAAATTTATATTTTTAAGCTTAGGTATATTATTAAATACATAAAATTGCCTTACCAATTATTTTTTAATTAAAGAAATTTTTTTTTAAATTAAAAAACGACTTTAAAAAACTATTTATTTAATTCCGTGTACTTTACATATGATTTAAGTTTAAGTTCCTTAAAATTACGGAGCAGCTTTACTTAAAGGAGGTTCAAAAGACAATTTGATGCATACGAGAAATAAACTTATCGAAACCCATTACAAAAATTTTAATGAAGCGATTATACATATTTTGCAAATCAAAAAACATAAATTCATAAGACTAATCAAAATTTGAGATATAGTTATTTAATTCAACGAAATTAGCTTTTGCAAAATTGAAAAAAATTACAATAGCAAATAATATTATGAATAATTAAATAAGCATAATACTTTATTTCAAACATTATAGTTCTTTTTCTTTATGGTGTATTGATTCATTCAAAAGGGAGACAGGAGCATTAGTTACATTACTTTGCAAGTAAGTCATCACAACATATAAATATTAGGTCTAATATCTTCATTAAAGTATCTATTAGGAACATTATTAACTTAACTCATATTCGACATCTTTTTTCATATTAAAGGGAATTAACATTTTGTCAGATTCAGACGAATTCTTTAGCGTCAAGAATACTTTATATCGTTCAAAATTGCAAAAGAGTCGACTTCTGCTTGAAAAAAAAAGTGATTAAGAGTCTGTTTTAAATGATTAAAATTTTGCGCCAATTAATTTACCCATTAGGATTTTGGTGAACACATGTTAGCATAAGCATATGTTTAACCTCCAAGTTATATTGAACAATTTCAGAATCACTGTTTACGTATGTACATACTTATTTGTGTCGACAAATGTATTTAACATTCTAATAAAATAATAAACGTTTACCTATTTTCCAGAAGACCCAAGGAAATGTGCACGGTGAGATACCTTACAATTTCCTCATTGGTGGTGATGGTCAAACTTACGAAGTGAGGGGATGGAACCATGAAAGTGGCCTGAGTATCTTGCCACAACAATCGTCTTTAGTAATTGGCTTTATTGGTTAGTTTTATGCAGCAATAGTACAAGTACAGCTAAAAAGCAGACAGTAGACGCAAATGATACTGTAACCAAATTGTTACATAACCCAACAACAAAACAAATGGGTTTTTCGTCTGACTAATGCGCTTACGCAGCTTCCTCGTTCGCTTTCGCAGTTCAAATAAATTTATATTTAACTTTTATTTGTAGGCAATTACACCTTTATTCCACCGACTGACGTACAGTGCACCAGTGCCCTATCAATAGTTAATGAATCTATGCAAAGGAAGAAATTGCACAACTCTTACCAAGTTTTCGGCCTGAGGAATCTATCAATCTCACACTTTGACGGCGAAGCGCTGTTCAATCGTATTTCGAAGTGGCAGCGATTTGTTACTTTATTACATGTTTTGTAAAAGAAAAAAAATGTATGAGTTCTAAAATAAATGTTGTGTTGTGATTTTAATAGAATATCTTTTATTAGTTTAATTTTTTTGAAACACTGTACGTATATATTTATGAAGAATCGGGATAATGTGTACATGAAAATGGATTTTAATCTTAATTTAGCTAGTGAACTGGCTGAAATACTACTTTTAAATTAAATTCTTATTGTAGGATTCATATTTTAATCAATTTCTAATTTACGAAAACTTCCAGCAAGGGATTCAAAGTGTGCAACAAAATTAGTGCCATTTTGAATTGATTTATCTGGATTTCGACTCGTGGTTATTCCTTGATCACTAAAAAGCTTCATATGGTCCAGTCGCAGCAAAGAATCCCTTCTCTTCGCAAGCTCAATTTTCCATAATTCTATCATTTCGCTCATGGGTATCTTTCCACCCAATTCGAGGGGCAGGCAGTCAACATCCATGTGTTTTGGCAAGTCTTTTTCACTGACGTAGCAATTGAGACGATTTTTTATTTTGGTACTCACTCTGGTCTTGACAAAGTCAATTAACCATTTAAGAGATGCAGGAACATTGACTAAGTGTATTTCCTTGTGACGTATAGGCAGCGATTGTTCGCCCCATTTGAAAACTCTGGCAAATTCTGTTGGATTCCAATTGGTCACATGCCCAGCAGTGACACCCGAAAAGTCGCCAACATGCGTCAAGCCAAGGATCTGATTTTCATGTTCTTCCATAAGAGTCTCATAGGTTATGAAATGCGCCTTCGCTTGTTCTAAGCTGGAATAAATTTTTGGATTGAAATGTCTAGCATTAATTATCACAACACGGCGCCCTAATTTATCACGAATAGGAGAACAAAAAATATAACCAGCCGAAATTATTTCATTAAGTCTAATTCCTAAAAAATCTAGATCATGTGTCATGTGTGGAAATGTTTTGCGTAAGTTCATATACTTTAGCAGCACTTGCTGAGCCATTGGAATGCTGAATTTTTTCACGCGCAGGAATCGTAGCAGAAAAAGATCATCAATCCGTGTATCTTGAATATCTTCATTTTTGGTTATCCAGCTCCGCATCTGCTGCAGACACTGTTCTCGAGAGCATTTATCTTCTCGAAGTTCCTTTTTGGCTATTTGCAGAATTGTTTCCGAAAGTTGAGACTCATTGAACTCACCCTCAGGCGGATTGAGTATTTCCGATCCGATAAGTAGATCACCGGAAGTAACCCGGGTTGAACCCATGATAAAATTCTGAAAATAACAAAACAGAAATATAAGTGAGAATGAACTTATGTAGGGGTTATATAAATTATTTTAGAAAGAAAAACTTTCCCGTACTCCTAAAAACTGCGAAAATCTACGAATTTTCGTAGACCAAATTTTCGTAGTTTGTCACAGAAGAAAGCGCTCGCGAGAGAGTAAAATATTTTCCTAGGCTACGAGGTTATTCAAAAAATTTCTTTGGAGAAAATTATGCATACTGAAGGAAAAAAATTAAAAAAAAAACCAATACATAAGCTGTCAGTTGCCAAAAGATGAAAATAATCGAATTTATTATGTATTCTAACATATTCGTGCAATACATTAAAATGTGTAGAGCAAATTGGCTAGTAAAAAAAATAATTTCATTATACAACTTTAAAAAATACACTTTTATGTTGACGTTAGCTAAACATTTTGTTCAAATGTTCCCGTTCTTTTGTGAAAATTTGTCCCTCACTCTTGCAAAAATGCCAATCTTCAGATTTTTGTGCACAAAGTACGGGAACAAACTTTTTATTTTCATAATATGTTTAAGGGTAATGGCGCAAAATTTTAATCGATTTAGTAATGTTAAATCATTTTTAGTATGATACAGGGTTAAAAAGAGGATTTGGCTAATTTTAAACCAGTTTATTATCGTACTATTTTCTTAACATTTTACTAAAATCACAAAATGGCAACTTTATTACTTGCGATTATAGGTACTATAAGGCAAGTTATGCATTCGTCGAAAAAAAAAACTTTTGAGATAACAATAAAACATAACATTACGATGATGGCGAAGACGAAAAAATATGGTCTAAAAATTCTGTCTGTCAGTCTGGCAGTCTGTCTGTATAGACACCTACAGCCCAAACGGGCGGGCCGAATTGCTTCAAACTTGATATGTAGAGTTTTTTAGGTATTGTACAGAGGGGAAATTGAAATTTTTTGTTAGCTCAAAAAATAACGGTACCTGCCATATAACCGTTACGTTATATCTATTTTCCTCGGAAACGTCTCTAACGATTTTGATAAAAAAAAATCAGTGCGGCTTTTTAGCTACGACCGATCAAATTAGAAAAATGTCTAAAAACGGTACTTTCCATAGGACTTGCTTTCGACTATTTCATAAACGGCTCAACCGATTCTTTCGAAATTTCACACATACGTATATAGGTTTAGGTTGCACAAATTATACCGCGTACCAATATTTTTAATTAATATTTTCTTGTATTTGTAAAATCATTCTTAAGAAAAAAAACTAAAAAAAATTATATTTCGAAAACCGCTCATTAATTTTTTTCAAAAATTATATTTATATGTATTTTCTGAATACCTATAAATTGGCGTTTTTGAATTTTTTTAAATATTTTCAAAAAGTTAAAAAAAAAACTTTTTTTCTCCACAGATTAAAAATGTTTTTTTTTCGTAAATTCAAATTTATCCAAGAAATAAAATGACGTACTTTTTTTTTAGCTCAATTTAGTATAAGTATTTATTTCAGAATTTTGAATTATTTTTCCTTTCGTTAAACCGATTTAATCTTTTGTTTTAAAGTTTATATTATTAAATATTTAATATTGTCATACCAATTTATTTTAGAACAAAATTAAAAAAAAATTGTATATGTATTTACAAATTTGAGTTAAAAATGACTTTAAAAATATATTTAGATTCTTAATAGAAATCTTTTGCATACGATGTGATCGAACATGAGAGCAAGTTCGTGCGATCCAGTCGAGCATTTTTTTTAGTATCGTACTAAATCCATATGCTAATTTGACATTTACAAACGTTAAAAAGTTATGTTCGCTTACTTTTTTACACTATTTTAGGCGTGTTTAGTTGTAGCTTATTAAGAAAATAGATTTAGTATGGTGCTAGTTAAAAAGTGTTTAAAATTAGGAAAATATTAGTAAAGTGCCTTAGTATTAGCAATACTGTTAAGTAGTATCATGCTAAGCCCTTAACATCAGGCTGTTTAAAATTTTGGGCCAATGGTTATACTACTATAGGCGCTGTACTACGAAAGATGCCATAATTTTTGTAAATGGTGGCAAATGTCAATTCTACTTTAACATTTGTGAGTGAAGTAAACAGATACAAAATATAAAGGCGCTTCCATATTATGCAGATAGATGCCGATCGGCCTATAAGCTGAATAAGTATGAACGTCCCGATCGGCCTTTGGTCCATGCTGAAACCGAACTAAAATCAAACCGAAAGAAATATGGATCCCATGACAGAAACCCGAACGTGCCTTAACGCCAACAAGAAAAGGATCACTTATCACTAGGTGGCCCTAAAGCGGTTTTTTGATAAATATGAAGTCAAGTATCGATGTTGATTTGCGTTATGTCAACTTTTTCTTCAACAACATAAACAATAAGGACCCTAGGGTGTTTTTTGAAACCGAAACAACTCTTTAAGCTGTCAAGAAAACCTGGGTCGGCCCTGGGTAAGGTTCGAGGACTAAACCTGCTTTGGGATTTTTTGTCTAAAACTGAAACATTTTCGGCCTTCACGCTGCGTTAAAACAAAAAAAATACAAGTACATATCAATAATTCCCATTTTTACAAGGTATGTGCGCTCCATATGCACCATATTAATTTGCACACATGATTGCAAAGTCAAATTATAATAATGTCGTCGCCTTGTCTTGAAAAAAGAGTGAGTTCGAACCGAGAACTATATACATTTTATTTAAGAGTAGAATATAAATAACACATTATTCTCATTTAATACGCAGTACGTTAGGTAGCGATGGGTTGGCTAAGATTGACCGCAAAACGGTTTCTCGCATCCCGTTTCTTCACATGTTTTCTCAAAACGTTTCCCCTTACCATAGTTTCCTGCGTAACGACATATTTAATCAATTTTGCCAATGCAACGTTTGCCCGTAAGATCCTACCCTTTTTCATACAATCTGACGGCGCTGTATGAATTGTTTTGTTTCCATGCGTTTGGTCACTCGATTGCATGTGAATATTAGATCTCTGCCGAGGTAAGACTTCTATTGGGGAAATGCAATGATAAATTGGAAATGTTTTGGTCCAGAGTTGCCAGACGCTTCAAGTGAAATTCCCCTTTAGAGGAATTCCAATTTCCCCTTTTCTGCCAGGCCATTCCCCACAAATACCCTTGATAATTACAATAATAAAAATCTAAATAAAAATCAATTCTTTTAAGCTTTTTATTTTTCCACATTATGTTCTGCAAAGAATGCTCATATGTACTTAATGCTATATCAGCCGATCTTACACGTTTTTGCGCGAGTGTTAGCTGCTGGGCCAAATTTATTAAGCATTAAAAATAGCCAATATTTATAAAATTTGTTTGACATTTATAATATATTTTGTCATTTTAGAATGCTTCTTTAGCTCGCTCTTATCGGCTGTCATTGTCGAATTACATTATGCAATACGAATTTAATGGATTGCCTATCACCGGCTCAAGCTAGTTCTTGAAATCAAGATGATTGAACCAGGAGACTTGAAATATCCTTGAGGATAATTTTCTTTTTAGATTACCTTCTCAGTATCTGCAATTAATTATTAAAATGTTTCTAATAATATAATATAATATGTTAAAAGCATCAAAAATTGATGTTTTAGCTCACATTTGGATTCAAGAAGCAAACAAAGATGCAAGAAATAACTATCATCTAAAAGCTCACAGATTTAAAGATTGTTTTGAATTTCGAAATTGAAAAAGAAAAAAAAACCAAACAAACATCCAATGGTAAACAAACAGAAAAGGAGAAGAGACAAACACATTTCCAGTCAATGCAATATAAATGACATTTTCAGATTCCGCATGCTGTATACACTTCTCTTAGTCTGAGTTGTGAGTTTTGTTTACACACGCTCAAAAGTTAGATTCTGATTTTTTAACCGCTACTACTTAAATATATTTTGCTAAGTACGTACTGTACATACATATAAGAAAAGAAAAAATATTAAATGAAATCCGAATATCTGAAAATAATACTTTAAAAAAATCAACTATGTACCTATAAAGAACTTTTATAATAATATTTTCATAATAGTACTAAAATTATTGCAATCCCGCCGCCAAACTCGCAAAAAAATACAAATACGAGATAATCATGTTGCGAAAAAATATTTCGCGGAATAGAGGTACTAAAAGTACTTTAAAAATGTGCGGGCAACTGAGATGCGAGAAAAGGTATTCGATGCTGATAGGGATGACTAATACAAGTAGGATTTTACCTTCCCATAGAAATAAAGAAATCACAAATAATCACATCGAATTTAACCCTCACCGAATGTGGCGCAGAATTTTGTCGTTTTTGATTGGTCGTCCGAAAGACTTCCGAAATGCTTCCGAACTCTTTTGAAAGTGTTCGATTGGTACCAAATGACAGTCCTTCTCCTGGAAACAAGAGATATTTGATTAGCTTTGGGTTCAGGATCAAAGCCCATTAAATATCAAAATCAAACTGAATGTTGTGTCGGCCATGTTGAAGAAATAAAATAATTACATACATAATGTGCGTTTGAATTCTTCCACCATACACATAAGACTTCAGGTCAGGATCGAGAATCTATTGTTAACTTGATCGACTGGGATTCCGGATCGGAGAGTTCTTCCGGATTCCAATCAAAAACTACATTTGTCTTATATCGGTTTATAATCAGTCTATAACTAAAAATCAAAAAAAAAAAAACAATTAATTTAAGTACCTAAGGCATCATTGAAAACTTTTTCTCTCAATTCTGAGGCACTTAGTAAATAAAACTAATGTCGTTTTAGTACCAAAACCAAGGGTATAATATATGTATAAAATTTGATTGGCCAAAAAAAATATTTTATTCGCTCTACCAATTTCTTCTAAGATCACTTTTGATTTTTCAACGATAGAAAGCGTTTTCAATGAACAACTGACATTTTGTTCCCAGAAGCGGAACACAATCGTTCCAATGATTTCCCTGTTGTTTTACGTCAGGTTTTCTTTCAATGATCAAATCTAACCTCAAAATTACATTTGGCTATTAAAGATCTTTTCAATGACAATCAAGTTTCAATGATAGCTATAACCGACTTGCCAAAAAAAAAATCCCTGATTTGCGTTTCAATGCTGATCAATTTCAATGAAAGTTATAACTGGCGCCTAACTCAATTAAAATTAAATTATATTATTTTTTAATCAAGAACCAAACAAATCAATCAACGATATTTTTTAAATAAATGTTCCAGTCAGTCCCTAAGAAACAAGTAAGTTTTTCTTCAGCAAATCGAATTAAAAGAATATAAAATTCCGTACTAATCCAACCGAATCACTGCTTAAACAAACATATTACGAGCAGCATAATCTACATATCAATATATAAGCACGTACATATAAGACCGTTACTTTTATTCAAATCGTGTCTCTTTGACCTTGAAACATAGCTAGATGATAACACAAAGATTTAATAACAAACAGAAAGCATTAACCACAAACACAAGCCGTAATGATTTCAAAACATTTAATGATGCCCAAAAATACCATACCTACTTCTCAGACACCAACAGACCAACATTACTATATTTATGATCCATCAAGGTCAAGTAGGTTAAGTCAAGAAATACCACCACGAAACAAGACATATAGAGTAGGAGTTATTTGGATACACACAGAAATAGATTTAGTTTCTTTCTGCAAGTTAGTGTATGATGCTGCATTCAACCTCTAAGAGCCAGCAATTTAAACTTTACCTATAAAATCTATTCCAAAAAATGTTTGCGCGTTTTGCTTTTGAAAGACAAATTGCCTAATTCGGCTCGTAAAATTCATAGAGAGCGGATGGAGAGAAGACTCCTAAACCCGTTTGGACCAAATTGAGTTATGCCTTCGACGCGGAGCATAACATAACAAAATTATTGCATAACTTTCTTCTTGTTAGTTTTTTTTCCCTCATTTTTTAAGTAGTTCATTGTATTTCCCGTGTCGGCCGGCCTTGTGATCTCTTCTTCGACATTGCACTGGCATGGCACTGCGCTGACCGGACACCGGAGGAGAGGTACGAGTATAAGTCAGAAAAACCCTTGCGAAAAATCTGATTTCAGCTTTTCATGCTTAATTACTCATATGATACAAATTAATGGGCGTAGTAGGTATAATGGATTTCTTTCAAATCAACTAAACAATGAAAAATGAAACTGATGAATTGCATCTATATTCGTATTCGATGAGCAATATTTGTACCTTTTATGCAAACCAAGAGTTTGTAGAGATATGTACGTATGTAGGTATTATGCAAAATGCAAAAATGGTCTTGAACTTATTTGAAGCGCCCGTTTAAGCATTTCTGTTTGTATGCATGTATAGGTTAGGTAGTATGTAAGTATGTTCAAATTTCTTTTCTTTTATTTTTAAACTCAAGTTTTATATTTTTCTGTGTTTTAATTTTAATTTCATGTATTAGCAATTATGCTGGTTAATGAAAAAAATGTACATTGTCACGAACACCAATATCATTTTCACTGCAATTCCAGAGTAAGGTCATAAGCGGTCAGTTTTCTCTTGTCGGTTTCATTTTAATAATAATTATAAAATAGGTCAGCTGAGATTGGGAAAAAGAAATAATATAAACTCGTTCAATGTCAAAACCGTCAAAAGTTTACATATGTATGTATGTATGGAGGGGCTAATTTAATATTCAAAATTATAAAGAAAAACCTTTACGTATTTTATATTAAGTTTTTATAATGTTTAATCAGAATTAAAGTCGTATATTACCTACTAACTTACTCTTCTATACGGTACACTGAACTTTAAGAAATGGGTATTTTGTGAGCGGTTGCGTTTGAGTTTCTTGTAGGTATGCCATTTATCAATCAACATCAAATTATGAATATATGTACTTACATGCTTCGATATCACAAACTTATATATTCTATATTTAGCTATGTATCATAAAATGTCTCAATGTTTGTTTTAAATTAAGTGAAACAATAGGGGTATTCACGATCTGTTGTACCAAGTCTTGTAAAAGTGTAAAATTTTATTTTTTTAGAACAGACTGTGAACACACCTTTACTAATCTGTAGCAACACTGAAGCAAATGTCAAAATCTGTTTCACATTTGTTCTGAAGAAGGCTTAAGTTTGTGTTAAGAAAATCCTACACCCTTGTATTTTCTGTTACAATAGGGTTCGGGTATTGCAAAAGTGTAAGATTTTGACATTCAGTATATTTTGTTGTTGTAGTGCAAAAAAAATGCTACACTTTTACACTTTTACAATGATACAAGACCAGATACACCGGATCGTGAATACCCCTAATATTGTTCTTAAGTACATATGTATACTTTAAGCGAGTTTCGGAAACGATTATATATGAAAATATACATAATTCTGTGTACCGTTATATGCTAGATTTATCAAACTTTTGGTTGCAAATTAATGTTACCTTTTACGTACGGGGCCTATTAATCATGTTTTTTGTAATATCTTCGATTTGAACTGATTTTGATAAAATATTTATTATGCGCCATTAATTAAAAAAATATATCAAACTTCTTTTTCGAAATTCTGAAATTAAAGCAAATTTGGGAGCTATTGTAGTGTCAATATACAAAAATTTGTAATTCTGCTTGGTATCTTTTTTGTATTAATAAGTGTAATAACGTCAATATGGTGACCTTCTGGACACAATGATAAAAATCAGTGATGGGCATACAAATTTAACGAAAAAGAGTAAACAACACGCAACACAAAGAATAGTGCCAAAAGAAAAATATTCTACAGAATAAAATGAGAAAAAAGTGGAAAATTTCAGTGAACAAAAATTAATATTTTTCATTTCTCGATTATTTGTGTTATTCTTACTGTGCTTCTTTCGGTATTCCAAATTAAAATGAAGATTTCATTCTAATACACAAATAATGAACTCGTGTTCATTTCCTTTCATTTTTCGAAAATGCCCATTACTAACTAAGCAAATGGCAGAACAAACTTGACAGCTTCGTATTTTTACAGTTTTTACACCATTTACCCACTAAAATTCGTGTAGTTACAACTTTTTCAATGTCGGCGAAGTTTTTTTCCTCCACTTGACAATAAGAATATTTATTCTCTTTCTACATCAAATTAGTGAGATAATTTTATCTGATTTTCAGAATATTTTTCCCATACAAACTTTGACAGTTCATTTCCGCGAAGATATAATGATCTGGTTTCTGAGGTTATCTGGGTTTTCCACCTATACATGAATACCCTTAATATTTTTTTTCGATTTAACGAACAGTATTTTGTGAAAATTTGTACAAACTGTTACGGATTCACAAGATAACAGACAAACCTAAACAGAGCCTTACTAAAAACGTTGTCAAATAAATAATGGCGTCTTCAATCAATTATTACTTTCTATTTTTACCACATTTTTACTGTCTTATAAAGTAGAAAACAGAAAAATACTATGAAAACATTACAAAACATTACTCGGAACAGCTAATCGAACGTTTTTTGAGTACCAGCAGTGGAAAAACAGCAACTACGAATGAATAGAATGAAAAATGAATGATTGACTTGAAAGATATTGGCCAACAAGACAATTATTAGAATGAAAATTAATCACAGAAAATTCAACTATACTTACTGCTTACGAATACGCCCCATTGTCATTAAAATTATTTAAATACAATTAAATAAATGATCATCCTCAATTTATAAATAATTAATTAATACTTATAGGTTTTAAGAATAAATGAAGATTAATGAAAATATGTTTATTGGTGCTCTTGAGCTCTTATCCTGAGGTTACATAATTTTTCAATCTAAATTTTCATTAACTTAAGTTGTAATTATTTGTAGAAGAACAAATAAGTGAGCAGCGTCAATTCATTATCTTACGGATATTGAAATAACATTGTCAAGGTTATAACACATTTATTCTGTGAATCTTTGATTTATTTTTTTTTAAATTTCGTGCAATAAATGAATTTAAGAGTTTGTAGGTTTTTAAGAATATTTTTTTAAAATTATGGCGGTTATTTTGAATAAAAAATTTCTTAGAAATTTTTCTCCAATTCGAATCATGGGAACATGAATGATGCTCAAAAGTTTCCCTCGGAATTTATTGGGAATAAGCTTTCCTAGAGAATTTTGCTCTCATTTCATGCGATTTTTTGTTAGAGGGATATTTATTCCGTGGGAGATTCAAGGTCGTAGGAAAAATTTAGAGGAAATAAAATATTCCGTGGGAAAAGAAATTCCTGGGATATTTCCGATAGGGCCCAATATGAATCTATTTTATAACATCAAATAATTTTGAATATTAATCATTTAATACACTATTGTTGGTTCTATTCCAAAAATGTCTTACCCCAAGTTTCACAGTGCGAGTTTAAACTTAAGATCACCTGAACCATAAACTGAGTTTAAATTTTTGGTTTAATTCGTTCGGTTTCACAGTGAAATCTGATCTTCAGATCAGTTGAAGTTCGTTTAACTACATTTTATGAAAATTGTTGGCAGCATTTTTCTTCCCTCGTCCTCCCTTTCCCTCTCTGACACAAAAAAAAAACATGCGAAACAACGAGAATAATAAATAAAATAATATTCAAAATCACTATAACCATAAACTAGTAACATAAAGACCCGAAACCTCTGATTTCATTTGACATTTGTCAAGTAACTTTTCCATTCATCTTCCAATAGACACATTGTTAAAAACGCACACAAGAATCTTTTCTGTTCATCTTCCTATAGACACATAGACAACACAGCCCTAGTAATTTGTTTTTGTTTTGTTTTTCGATTTCCCATTCTATTCATGGAAAGGTTTTCAAAGGTACAAATACAACAATGTAAACAAATGGGTCTTGGAGGGTGAAACGTACGAAGGCTTCCGATCTTAGTATGGCTTATTTGTGACTATAACAACTCGATAACATATGAATACACAATTTTGTTTTGTTCATAGTAAGGGTATTCATGCAACAAGATAATTTTCTCATTTGCAAGAAAGATATATCTTTCCGCTGGACGTTTGCATGAACGCCCCCTGAAAAATACTTGCGTAAACTTAGGAAACAATCAGGTGTTCATTGAACTAACTTTATGAGGTTTATTTCTAATCTTTCTACATCAAATTCGTGAGATAATTTTATCTAATTTGTAGAATATTTTTCAAGAACAAACTTTGACAGTTCATTTCTGCGGATATAAAATTATCTGGTTTCTGAGGTTTATCTGGGGTTTCCGCCGTTGCATGAATACCCTTAATATTTTCTAAAAAAAAGACAATACAAACGCTGAACTGAAGCTTAAACGGCAGAATAATCTCGTTTAACTTAAACTACAAATTGAACTCAGTTCAATGTTTAAACGACACTGTGAAACCGAATAAATTGTTGATCTGAAGCTTAAATCAAACGTGGAGTTTAAACTCGCACTGCGAAACAGTGGTAACCCACATAAATCATTAAAAAAATTAATCTGACAGAATTTAAGAACTTTGAAGGAATTTATTATAGTAAATTATGGAATCTATTTAAGTTATGTTAAATATTTACACAATATCATTACGAATGTGATATAGGTTTACATACTCGTATATCTAATTTTCATTTCTTTTTAAAGTGATTTTCAGTTTCACTTTAGAAATTAGAAATATAACTTCGGGAAGTAGTACAGAATTTTGGAAATATTGTTTGCATATTGTTACAAGTGTGATAAAGTTATAATGTCCCAACTAACATTATTTTCTTCCATGGTTTCCATTTTTTTTAATTCCCTGAAGTATGTAAATATTTCTTTAAAGCTTATTTAAGTTTGTCCATCGAATTATTCGAAGCTTTACTTTAAAAAATAAAATTAAAAGTTAAATAGGTGCAAGTCCATATTTGAAGAACAATATTGCGTTAGTTATTCAATAAGTTTCATTAAGTCTTGAGGTTGTGACAATTAGGAAATACGTGTCTGCTCTGGAGACGTAAAATGAAGTTTTTGTAAAATAAAAGTAAAATAATTCATCAATCTAATGAACATTAATTTTTTTTACAGCGAAATCCCATGTTTAGATATGTATAAAAAAAATCGTTAATTTGAACTTGAAATCTTTAGAAAGAAATATCAATTTTTAACTAGTTTTGATACAAAACAAGTTAAAAAAAAAAAAACGATAATAAGGCTGTAAGTTTTGAATTCAAGTAGGTATGGTATATTAAATATAATTTTGGAAGACGGGTGGTAGATCATAATCACAATATAAAAATTTCATCTTCCCAACTCATGAATCAACATTCCAGTTTGTATTTACTACTAACTAAACCAAAACAAGCTCTGAATTTAGATAATGGAAAACAAAATTAACGACTCACAAATCAACAGACAAATTATTTGGTTTCCAACTTATTTTAACAAAAAAAAAAGATATCTTGAGCAATAAGCTGTGCGTAACTATAATAACAAATTAAAATAATGATATTTCCGCTTTGGAATGAAACATTAATTGTACGCAAATTTTTTGCAACCTAGAGTCATATTTTAGTTGAGATAGTCTGCATGGAATCAATCTTAATAATTCAACCGTGGTAAATTCTGAAGGGGGCCAAAAGAAAATTAAGAAAAAAAAACTTTCAATTTCTGTTAATTTGTTAAAATATCAAAAGATGCAAGCCAAAGATATTATATATACAGATACACGTAATGTAAGACATAATATTCAAAAATAAATATTTCGTTGGTACTTGTTTTGTTAATGTTTTTAAATAGTTATGACTTAAAGTGTTTTAAAGTAAATAAAACAATAAATTTTAACTGAATGAATTAGGAAATAAGAAAACAATGACACAAATATATACAAACGTTTTGCATTACTAAAGATATCTTATGATAAAAATAAAAAAAAAAAGAAAATAACTTAAGATTACAAAACGTGCGTCGGTGACGAGATTTCACCTTTTTTTTTAAATTGAGGACATACATAAGTCACTTGCAGGTTATTTTTCAATAATTATAATTCAAAGTGCTAAGATAATAAGTAGTAATGCAAGTTTTGTGTTTAATTTTTTATGACAGTTTTTTTCTCATTGATTTAAAAATAAATTTTTTTTTCTTGCCAAAAAATCCATATTTTTTTACAAATATAATTGTGTACAGCTACGAAGTTATAAATTTAAGAATTCTAAGACTTGCAAATTTGAATTTAAAAAAAACCAAACTGTTTATAACTACAAAATTGTAAACAATTCATATGGCAAGTCTTTGCTTGGATATTGTTATAGCTGAAACGCAGTGTACCTAATATTTAAATAATTAAAGTAAGTCAGAAAGATTGTGAGTCACAAATCAGACTTACAGACATACAAATTAATTAAATACATGAAAGAGCTACTTTTCATAACACGTTAATGTAAAATTTATTAATCAAACTACATACTAATTTATTTAGGTAAGAATTTGCCAGATTTTGGTACCTAATTGTAATTTATTTGCTTTTATTACTTTTATTAAAAGTATTTACTTCTCGTAATGGCGAGCAACTAATTGAAAAAAAAAACAGGATATTTGCATCACTTTTTTTAAATGACAATATTTTGTGTGACGTATGCAAATGATACTTTGTTCACAACTTGAAATATATTTGTACACTCCTCGTTATGTATGTAGGTACATGGATGTAAATATTTGTTATTCCAACAAACTTAAACTCATTATAGGTGTGTAAAAAAGTTGAACTTAAATTTAATTTCTCATCTCGAACCCTTCCTTTAGGTACATACATTATGTATAAATTAAAAAAAAAAAACAATAATAAAATTAAACATTATGAAATCTAGTGAATGATTTGGTTATGCCAAATGGTTATGGTTTTTTCTGCTTCAACTTTAAAGCCTACATCTCTTTTATCCAAATGAGTATGAAAACCCTGTTCATGTCATAAGTAGGTAGATATATACATATACCCTTTTTCACTTTCGATCACTCTTTTATATTTCACTTTATGTAACAATTTATTGCAAACTAAATTGGCCGTTATTTTTATTAAAATTTTTGAAACGGTAACACTTAAAAGTCGTTTTTAAAGTGGGGTTGTCTACATATTTTTCCCATTAATATCTTAATTAGTTTTTTTTTTTTTTTTGAATTTTAAATAAACATTAAAAGTAATCAATCACTTTTTTTAAATTTTTAATAACGGTACCTACCTTATATGAAGTTTTTGTTTTTACTTAAAGTCGTGGCACTAGCTGAAAAGTACTTTGATGGTTTTGGACTAGGTCGGTGGCTTTTCAGCGTGTCGCGTAATTAATGACTCAGCCCTAAGATGCGAGCTGCTGCAGAAGTGATTTTTTTTTTTTTGAAACGTGAACTTGTCCGTGGAAGCTGGTTAAATAGCCCTGCCGAATTTACGAACCGTGTGTGTGCGACTCGACGAGTAAATTCGAAATGAATCTGTTAGCATTCAAATTCCACCTAATGTACAGAGTCTGTTGTTCGTAGCTAAAAGACAGAGACTGTGCGGTAGTCGTTGTATCTCTTGTAAGAAATTTATTAAAGTTTGTATTGTGAGTGCATTCTACACTTTTCCCACCTTATTGTTAAGATATATAGGCTTAAACGAATGCGTCAAAAGTAAAACAAATAACGGTAGTAGTGTTATATGTTTTAGCACAAACAGCATATGAAACAAAACTTAATTGCAAGTTGAAAGGTTGGTTTTATTGCGTTATAACTATAGACGTTATCTTAAAGTTTTAATTTGGCATTGAATTGACGAAGAAATTGCAAAAATTTAAACATTACCGATATTTTGACTAAAAGTAAGGAGTGTCTTATTTAATTAACTTCAGAAACTATAAAATAATTGTAACACATTTAAAAGCTGGTAGTGTGTTTTTTGTTTTTTGTTATTAGGAAATATAAACAAGAAATAAAATCAACCGAACTTCATTTTGATAATTTCATTTGTTAATTTATGGCCAAATTATAAATTTTTCTGCCGGAAAATGGCAAATTTTTGCTAAGTTTCTTAAGCAAGTCAAGGTTGATTTTTTGGAAAAAGACAAAACGACGAAACGTCAAATGCGAAACGTTTGACATCTTTATTAGCTAAGCTGTGGGTGTGCTAGGGTAAAAGTAATATATTTTATTGATAATGCTAACATATTTCTTAATGGATTTTTTTGATAATTAATCTTAGCAGATAGCATTAGTAGTAGTAATATTTATGTTTTCAATTTGATTTCTAATTTATGAACATAATAAATAAAATATGGACATAGTTTGAAACCGTCTGCCAGAAAGATTACTATATTATATTATATACTCTGTAAATATTCGATTGGCTGTTCAGAACACATTCGCAAAGCGGGTGGTTATGGTGCAGTGGAGATAGTGCTTGAGGTTCGATACCCACGCTAGGTAGCATTTTTGTATCTTGTCTATATCTCAGTTTTAATTGGATGCTGCTCGGGGGTTAGAATGAGCTAGTGAATAACTTATTCTCAAATCAACTGTGCCAACAAAAAAATTCTGTCCTATCTTTCTATTCTTTCTAACTAATGCTGGGCAATTTAGGTTGCATTTAAAATACCTTATGTCTTACAGGCATATGGTTAAAATTATTATTAAAAAAAATATTTTTCTGTTCTTGATCTCGATTCCTTAATGTCGTTTTCGATTGGATTTTCGGAGTGTTCCATTCTTTTTTAAATATGAAAATGTCGTATTCACAAATTAACGCATACAGACTTAAGCGTCGCCATCTAAAAAGTGGCATTTTCAAAAAATATTACTTTGTTTTCGAACGATACAGGTAGCTTTCTCTGTTAAGTCAGTTGTATTGCATACAAATCTGAAGTTTTGAATCAGCTGTTCCTCAAATTAATAATAATTTTTGTGTAGCTTGAGATTTGTGTTTGACAACATATGTTTAGATCATCAGCTGGTTTTTCCTTAGGCGATACAACAACAAAACGCAATACGGATTACTTTAGGTATGCCACCGAACGCGGCCAATACTACAATTAAATGTGGACACAGAATTTCATTTAAAAGATCAAATCTCCATTTTGAGAGGAGTTCTTTGAAATTTAAATAAAACTCGCTATTTAAGACGTTTCATTGGTACAAATCTGAACGGTTCCCATAACTATTTCTTCCCTGTTTCTTATTCTCTCACTCTGTATTTGTATATAGTTAGAAGCTAGTCAATTTTATTGTGAATTCCGAAACCTAAACATGACTGTTACGCGACTGTGTATTTTGTGAAAAAAGTGTGTATTTTGTTATAGAATCCGAACATGTAGGTAGATAATTATATTGGCGCAAAATTTTAGTCGATTTAGTAATATGTTAAAACATTTTTAGTATGATACTAGGCTAAAAAGAGGATTTTGCTAATTTTAAACCAGTTTAGAATCGTACTATTTTCTTAACATTTTACAAAAGTTAAAATGGATACTTTATTTTTTTTAGTATCGTACTAAGTCCATATGCCACTTTGACATTAACATAGGTCAAAAGTTATGTTCGCTTACTTTTTTGCACTATTTTAGACGTGTTTACTTGTAGTTTATTAAGAAAATAGATTTAGTATGGTGCTAGTTAAAAAGTGTTTAAAATTAGGAAAATATTAGTAAAGTGCTTTAGTATTTGCAAACTATTAAGTAGTATCAAGCTAAGCCCTTACCATCAGGCTGTTTAAAATTTTGCGCCATTATATTTAATATAAGTTTGATCATATTAGTTTATTATAATGACATATAATGCCCTGGAGGAGGGTTTAACTTATTTCTTATTATTTTTCTGTTGATATATATAAAATAAAATGGGATATCAAATATTATTACTAAGATTTAAACGATTTTTATAATTGACACTTCTGTGTCAATAACTGTCTTCTATTGGAGTACAAACGTTGACACTGTGTCTATAATTGTTTTTACAAAGAGTGTCAATAATTATATTATGCTTTTAAATTAATGTTTAGCTGGAAAATGCCTAAATGTACTGGGAAATATACCGAAAAAGGACCTCGAGAAAGCACTTGAAGCTGTGAGAACACGAAGGATGTCCCAAAAAAAACTGCAGTCAAATTTTATAATATTCCTCGAAGTACACTTATATTTCGATTGAGTTCTAAGTTCGTCAAAGCAAGGCCTAGTACACAAACTGTCTTGTCCGCTATAGAAGAATAGTTCTTGGAATACCAATGGATAACCACATCCCAGCAAAAAGGTTTCCCAAAGAGAAAAGAGGATGTGCTTCATGCCATCAAGGATTATCTTGCAGAAGATAACGCAACAGTTGGATCACCAGATATCAAATAATCACGGTTTATTTTAATAGAAAAATATCTTGAGGAGCAGAATATGTTGGGCCATTTTAATCGATGCTACCAATTTTTTTCAAAAGGTATGAAATCAATTTTTTTAATTTATATATTTTTTGTTTTGTTTTTAATATTTTAATAATACAGCAACGTAAAGGTTTAAAAAATTAAATTATTTAAGCGAACCTCAATCTCAACGATCGCTATTTTAATTCTTTACTGTCTACTAGAAGATATCTGACGAAAATTGAATTAAGCTTTTGGAAGCACTAGTTTTTATGCCAGTTCAACTTAAACGTAGGGATGTTAAGGCTTAGCCATATAGGTCAATTTAGGGGTTAAAAGTAATAATTTAATTAAAATAAAGAACCCGCTTATCGAAGCTTAATTGTTCATCGTTGCTGGAATATCTTAACGTAGCTCAAACATAAGTACAAGCATATATAGATATTGCTATGCATGTGTAGGCCAGCGGGTTCGAAAGGACTCTTAAGAATCTTTCAGCACGATATTCCTAAGCAAATTTACTTTTGAATTGAAAAAAATGTTCAGAATTGTAATGAGAGCTCATGTCCTTATAATTACTCGTACTTGGGACATTGTATATACATATGTACGTTATGTATTTAATCTGGCAAGTTTTACAAATTTTCAACAAAATTGGATGATGTTAATGAAGAAAATTTAAAGTTTGGGTTATCCATTTTCGTAAATATTTTTGTTTTAATTTAAAATTTCCGTACAACATTATAAATCACAATTCCAAAATTAAACACCGAAAAATGGCAATTACTGAGTTTGACTTTTAAATTTTATGGCTGCATTTTTTTTTCAAATCCTTAATCGATTTTCTCTTTTTCGAATAAATTCTCATATTGTGCTAAGCGAACAATTTTACATCCATCCACTTATTCGGAATCCTTCCTGAAATTAGGTTGTTTAGATACTAAAAATCTTCCTCGATGCGACGCCTGCACATGACCAAATTCCTAAGCGCAAGATTCGCAAACCAAAGTTTAAGTACTACGTTTTAGAAGCATTGCATAGATTTGTATGTAGAGTGTGCTCAGCATATTTTGTGCATATTTCACATGTATGTGCGTGAGCCAAGTCAATAACAAGCATTTAATTATTCAAGAAATACCAACGAAACAAAAACATAAATAAACAGATTTTCAAGCAATTAGATAAGGACTTTAAATAATTACTTGAAAGGAAAAATCATTAGGAACTATAGTGAATTGTATATACTTATAGCTTTATGACTCAAGTGGAGATTATCAGCCCTATTCACGTGAATCGTATATTCGATCCAACTATTCGATTCCCTTTCACACTGCCTTTGTATTCTGCTATCCATCAGGTGAACTGTACTATCCCAAGTTCATATTACTAACAGATGCTCATGCGAAAATCGTCTGAAGTTTGGATAAAAATGTGTATGTATGCATGTAACGGACTTTTTTTCCCTTTCACAAACATAAATAAGGAAATTCCCAAATTGATAACTAAGGAGGAACGACATAAAGATAAACTTAATGAATCATGGTATGATGTTTGTTTTTAATGCTTAATTAGAAAATTTGTTATTAGATGTATTTATAAACAACTCCATCAGAGTTTTCTAGAAAATTTATTACATTTCAAGACCTACTAACCTTTTAACACTGAACCAGACATCTGATATCCAATCCGATCGAATCTTTTAATTCACGTGAATATTTCACTCAATTTCTAATTACTTATTTTCCAATGTCTTCTATCTTCTGAGACCAAAGCTTTACTAATGCTTTTCTGTTTAATTCTTAAAGAATCTAATTGTTAAAATTCAATTTTGATCGAAATTTCTATACTTTTTGGAACAGTTCGTTTTTTTTTTCACCGGATAGCAGAATACAATTATTCACGTGAACGGAATAGGGCTGATAAACAAATACCAAATCCGCAACAATTGTTATGCGGATTTGAATAGTATGCAGTGATTGGGTTTACGATTCCGCACAATATTATCGACTTTACCAATGTATACAAGATTCACTTTGAATGAATAGCAGAATAAGCATGAGTGAAAATTCAAGAAAAAATCCCCCCGATGAATAGCAGCATAGGGCTGTATGACATTTTCTAAAAGAAAAGTAGGAAAAATAAGACAACAAATGTAAGTTTTAAAAATACTTTATTATGGAGAATCTACAATTTTGATTAATAAACAATTAACATGGAACGAAGAGAGGACTAATAATCAATGTTCTTTTAACATTTTTGAAATTATACAAATTTGCAGATATCGACAAATCAAATTAAATCATATATCTAAAAATTGTATTGCTTTTAAAGAAGTACCAGACTCCTACAATTCACTTTTTAGGCAGTAGGGAGAGAATAATTGCAATGTATTATTTTGTAAATAAACTTTAAATCGGTTTAAGCAAACAAAATACTAAATTCTTCTTTAAACTACTCGACGTGTTCCTTCTCTTATCTTACAAATAACAAATACGGAGACAAAAATATTGTTTTTTTTTTTTTTAATAAAATATGTTTTTTCTTCAGCTACTACTACTTGTAGGCTTTATAAATCTGCCATGCACAAAATGCTGCCGATAGTAATGTGACTCCGCGATGGAAGTACTTGGTTTTAGAGTTATCTGAATATCCTAAAACTACTGGTGAGGACACATCTGCCATCGGTATGCTTTTTAGTTTCGTAATATCGCGTTCCACCTAAAATAAATTGACACAATATATTATCGCACTTCTCTTGTATAGTTTTTAATTTTTCTTAAATTCATAATCTATATTTAGATATTTTGTCATTGAGGTATCTGTGTTAAGTCATACCTGGTACTGGCAGCATGGATCATAGTTCCATGAAACTGTGTATAAGCCCGTGCAGAATACCGACACAGCGCACAGTGGTGCACTGAAGATAGGTCTTTCCTGCCATAGGACACCTGAGATGATTGATGCTAGACCTGACACAACTGCGGTCTTGTGCAAACAGTTGCCAACTGTGATCCAACGGCTCGTCTCATCACCGAGTCGAGTCGGCTCGATTATTATGTAATCGACTTTTTTCTCGAGTCCCTTGTCCAATTCGGCTTCGAACGACTCGTGTGCATTTCCACTGTCGTAGACTTCTCGGATGAAATGAAATGTTGGCTGTTTGGGTGCTGCACTGAAACCAGGATATGAAAAATAAATGATTAAAAACAATTCTCATAATGTTCATCAATTTAAATAAAGGATATGTTTTTATAACAAGAGTAGGTAGGTACAGAAGTTCAGCAAAGAAACGTGATGAATAAAATTCAGTGGCATTGCCGCAAGCAACATTTCATAGGGTTCAAGGTTAAGGACTCAAAATTATAGTTTTGCCAATTATAATCGCCTAACGATTTGCTTGTCAATGAGGTGTATATATTTTTCCGTACATTTATGGCATATAATTTATGAAAACAAAATTCATTTGCCCAAGAAAAAAAAAACAAATAAAAACACTAATTTATTTGTTGCTAGATATTGTTTTTCACAAACAAAGAAATTATGCATTTCTTTGCTCAATTTGAATTAAATTAACAGAATGAAAATTTGCCTTTTGGACATAAAATGTTATTTAATAAATAAATAAACATACCTGTCATCGGAATTATTAACCATTTTTAATTTATTTTACATTTGGAATACGACGGGCTTAACCAATTCGATAAGCACTCTTTTTATTTTTTCGATTGTGAACGGGCCTAAAATAAATGTCAACTGCAGTAATTAGAACTGCCAGGAATAAATTATGAAAAAAATTAAGCAGGAAACAGATTAGAATCGTTCCAACTGCATATAATGAGTTTGTTTCATTACTTATTCTGGATAATGAATAGAGTGGATGGAAAAAACGAAATTTTTATCCAAAATGGAATGAAAAATGGAATAGTTTTGTATGGATAACATAATTGATCAATGCCTTCTTTCGATGTGTGGCCTAAGTTATCATAGATCATGTATTTAATTCTACGTGCATTGACATCAAAATCATTATTTCCGATTCTCTGCAATATTTCGAAAAACATCGCCTGAGTTAATCGTTTTACAGTTGCATGACAATGGAAACAGATTGCATTACCAAAGTTATCAGCATAAATCTTTAAAAAAAATAATTTGATTTTTGAAAATACTATAAGGCTAGGCGCGCACATACAATTTTTCCGAAACGAAATAGTTTAATCACTAGTTGAACGATAGTCGCGCCCATAAGCAACTTCAAAATCAATCAACGAGATAAACCATCACACAGACAAAATTTTGGCTTAATGTGCGCGCAGTTACATATAGTTCGGTGTGATACAAACTGAAGAACTTATTTCAGGCGATCGTTCGATCGCGAACTGAATAGTTCTTGCATGTGCGCGCACTCTCATATAAGTGCATGGTATTCACTTTAGCAACCAAACTGTTGTACAACTGAAAGTTGCATGTGTGCGACTAGCCTAAGGCTCTTAATTCTGGATTAACTTAGGTATATTGAGAAAAAATTGTGTATTGCAATGCTTTATTTTAGTTTGTAATGGAAATTTGTGTATTTCGACATTACTGGCGGATTCATAGGAACAGAGCCGGCATCAACTTTTCGAGTTGATAGTCATTTTGTTTATTAAATGACGAGTAATGAAAACAAATATTAAATTCCTTTTAGGATAATTGTCCTTACTAGAAAAGCACACTGCAGTTCTTAATTTAAATTAGAATTATTTTGTTTGAATGATATATTTTTTTATTATAAACATAATAAATAATTAATTAAAAAAAAAACATTTTTGTTAAAACAAAAATTGTTTAATTTTAGTTTAAAAAAAATTGTTTTTTACAGTAAACCGCAATTGAAAAAAAAGATCATTTTTTCTCAATCAATCTCATTCAATCTTTTTTATTTTAAATAGCCTTTTAATGGATCTGCATCTGCAGACTTGAAGAAAAGTAGAGTGGGACCATAATATAAAACAAAGTCCCCTTTCACACAGGGAAACCAGTTGCTGGAGATTTTTTTGACGTTTTCCTTTAATTGCCTTGTAGCTTTCACACGAAGATATTATTGAGGAAACTGAGTTGCTCCTTTTTTGAATTGCTTTTGATTTGACATTCGCTTTTTGTAAACAAACAATTTGCTTCGCGGCTGGAAAATTCTACACAATTTTGAGTTATAAATTAACCGCAGCTTATTTTTAGAAAAATAAATTCAAAATAAAGAAACCTGGTGCGATTATGTAGGTAAATGTTTTTTTTTATTGTGGTTGTTAATAATGGTTTGATAAATTAATATATTTAAAAGTCACGGAAAAACAATGAACCAGGAGAAAATTGATTTGTTTTGCGTTTCTCTTGCCATCCAAATCTTGGACCCAACACATGTTAGTGATGATGAGAAGATTATATTGGACTTATTGGAATGCACTGAAGCTTTATGGGTACAGTTGGACACATAATAGCCACTGACAGAATGATATGACTGATACCTGTGGTGCTGCCTGCTGCTGCTGCTCGCTAATACAGGAACATCATTATAAGCCAAATGTGATGATGAAGCCACAAGCTGAGAGCTTAGTTGGTCCGTGCGTTTTTGTTGTCGATTTTCCATGACTTGGCGCATAATTGTATGTATGAAATGTGTTTCAATTCGTGATGGATCGAATTAAATGCCTTGCCTACAAGAATTAAAACTTGAAATTTTCTTTCACAATGAATTTATTTAAGTAGCTCACTTGGTTTGGTTAATGTAATAATATAATTGTAGGAAACAATTTCTCTTTAAAAAAAATATGTTTGACATCTATCAGATACAGAAGTCAAAATACCTAAGAAAATTTCAAAGCATAACGTCAAAAAAATCTCTTCAAATCGTTGACCGGGGAGATTTTTGTCATTTCCCTTACTTCTTGCCCTTCTCACCCTCAAACTCCCAGTTGCCGGCATATCAGTTTCCTTGTGTGAAAGGGGTCAAACATAAAAGTAAGACATGGTACACACTTATAACTTAAGGAGGCTTTACATGCATCTTCATCTTCATCTGCAGTGTCATCTGCAAAAAAAGAGGAAACAAAATAAAAAATTCATACTTGTGCGATAGAGAGCGAAAACCAAAATGGAGATCATCTTCATGTATGAAGATTATAGGAAGTACGAACCTAAAGATTGCAGATTATAGTGAAGATGAACATGTTCATCTTCATTATAGCATTTTCATCTGCACCATAATTTGTTCCGTTCAGATAACGAATTTTCAAGTTTTTTTTTACCATTTCACCTCAGTTTGCTTAAAAACAACGAAAATAGCGAAAATTTTCTTCTCAAAACTACATACCTGAACGCTAAGAACATGTGATTGTGAGATGTGTCAAGAAAGTTATAGCAGAGTTCGAGTAAGTTATTAGTGTGTACCCTGTCTTACTTTTATGTTTGTTTTATATTATTGGCCCGCTCTACTTTTCTTCAAGTCTGCAGATGCAGATCCATGTAAAGCCGCCTTTACTCAAACTCTGCTATAACTTTCTTGACACATCTCACAATCACATGTGCTTAGCGTTCAGGTATGTAGTTTTGAGAAGAAAATATTCGCTTTTCTCGTTGTTTATAAGCAAACTGAAATGGTAAACAAAAACTTGAAAATTCGTTACCTTAACGGAACAAATTATGGTGCAGATGGAAATGCTATAATGAAGATGAATACGTTCATCTTCACTATAATCTGCTATCTTCAGATTCATACTTCCTATAATCTTCATACATGAAGTTGATCTCCATTTTGGTCTTCGCTCTCTATCGCGCAAATATGATATTTTTGTTTTGTTTTTTTTTTGTTTATAACTTTGCACGCACTCAAGGTATTATGAATATCCTTTATATATTTTTAACACAGCGCAGACATACGGTGAAAGAAGAGAAAGAAGGATAGGAAAGATGTGTGGCGCGATGTTCTGAGACTAGAGCTGGTTGTTGTCTCAGATTTATCTCCAGGGATGGCGGCTGAACTAATGCATTAAGGCGGCTTTACATGGATCTGCATCTGCAGACTTGAAGAAAAGTAGAGCGGGCCAATAATATAAAACAAACATAAAAGTAAGACAGGGTACACACTAATAACTTTCTCGAACTCTGCTATAACTTTCTTGACACATCTCACAATCACATGTTCTTAGCGTTCAGGTATGTAATTTTGAGAAGAAAATTTTCGCTATTTTCGTTGTTTTTAAGCAAACTGAGGTGAAATGGTAAAAGAAAACTTTAAAATTCGTTATCTGAACGGAACAAATTATGGTGCAGATGAAAATGCTATAATGAAGATGAACATGTTCATCTTCACTATAATCTGCAATCTTTAGGTTCGTACTTCCTATAATCTTCATACATGAAGATGATCTCCATTTTGGTTTTCGCTCTCTATCGCACAAGTATGAATTTTTAATTTTGTTTCCTCTTTTTTTGCAGATGTCAATGCAGATGAAGATGAAGATGCATATAAAGCCTCCTATTCGCATTATTTTATTTATTTCGTTGTCATATTTTATGGGTATGCTAGTTTACTCAATCACATGTTATTAGTGTTATGCCTAAACAACATGTAATGAGCAAAGCAGCAACTTTTTTTATGACAATTTGGTGAATTGGTTTTTAATGGAATATAGGAAGACATAGACAACGGCAGGAATCGAACCTGCAACCACGAGGTTGACAGGCGAGCACACAACTATCGCGCCACGACCACCCCCTCTTTTTCGCAGATATCGATGCAGATGAAGATAGACATTGATGTCGAATTCGTTTCAACAAAAACATCGATCTGCCGACGATCCGCCGTCAATTTTTTTTCTGAAAATCAAATTCGTTTCAAATTAAAACCAATTTTTTTCTGGAAAAACAGATTTGTATTGAATATCTTTTTGGAGACGGATTCAAAAATGATTTGTACACAGATTCTTACACACACTACAATATTTGTTTTGAAGTTTCTCAATTGTTGTGTTGCCAATTAATTTTTATTTTGTGACAGTGTACAGAAAAAAAATTGTTAAAAACTGTTTGGAAACAAATATTAAAAAAGTTCAAGTGGATATAGGAATTTTCCCGCGGCGGTGTCAGCAAATAAAAATGAAATATTGATGTTTTAACTAATTGAAGAATTGTTTTTATTTTAGAGCTACCAAGCAACACACACAGTCACAAAAAGAGATTAGATCCGTAATCGTTCTTTTCAAAGCAAAAAAGTATTGGTTTTAGTAGCGAATCCTATTTATTGAAACGAAATCGACATAACATTAAATTCATTTTTCCATTCTTACATCTTTCATATCTGAAATAAAAGGAAATTTAGTTCAGATGAAAATGACCTTGTTCAGCTTTCTGAAATCCAGACTGCCTTACACAAGAATGATTTTTGCAAGTATGGTTTTAAATTAAGAAATTTGTTGTTAATGAATATTATGCTAATGTTCTGATTATTATTTTTTTCGAATTATAAAGTAAAATTGAAGCACCAAATCTCTGCAACCTTGTCAACCATATGAGAACTTTGTCTACCACGCTTAAGAATTGCGTCGATTAATAATGGTCAAATGGTTTTTTTTCGGTTGCAGACCACTGATCTCTATAATTATTTTTATAGAGATCAGTGTTGCAGACCCTAAACGGTTCGAATTTTAATAAAGTTAAAGTCATTTAATGCAAGTGATAGTGCACTTTTATACTCCGTTGAGCGAACGATTAATTGCAAACAATATTATTGGCAAGTACTAACAAAATTAATTTCTAATATACTAGGATAACGAAATAAATTTGTAAGGTAAATATTCGTCATTTGAAAAAGATGAAAATAAAATATAATTATATAAAGGTTTATTTGCCAGTTGAAAAGTAGTATTTAATTTAAAATTTTAATATATTAATATTCGAAAAATGTCCTATACCATATCTACTGCTAGATTTACAGAAGTAAATGACCTTATGCTGACCTATGCTGGCGGAACCGTTTTACGTGATTTCTTTTAGATTCTAGTGCGCTAATCATTTAAACTCGTATTATTCGACATCATAGCATTACAGACAAATCAAATAACGGTCGGTTACCTTTCCAGTCACACATACAGTTGTGCGCACCCGTTGAGTACTTACAAAGAAAAGCCTACCGTAACAGTAAGCCTATCCCAAGGTTATTTAAAATTGCTTTGCGGTATACTAAACAGACTGGCCATTAAACCATTAATATTATTAGTTCAAAATAGCTTTTTAAGGCCCTTAGTCCATAAAATTTTGTTTGTTTTTCGTCCCGGCGATCTCGCTTAGCCTCATGAGTTGACTAGTGAGGGCCTTGTCAATAAGCCGTTTTTGTTAAGTTCAGTTCATCTTAAATAGATTTTTTTCACAAAAATCGAATGTGAAAACCTTCCTAAAGAATTATACCTGACCATGGACAAAATCTTCCAATTTTAATGATTAAGAATTTTAATCTTTGGATTTTTGTCAAAAAATTTTATAAGATGAAATGAACTTAAAAATTTAGTGTTGACAAGGCCCTTACTAGTCAAAGTAACTCATCAGTCAACTGATGAGTCAAAGTGAGATCGTCGAGACGAAACGCAGATAAAATTTTGTGGAATAAATGCCATATTTTGAATCAATAATTCAACAAGTCCCATATATAATGCTAAGTCTTGACTGATTAATTCGGTAGTATTAATTGTATTATAAAAACCTTCCTAAATACTATTATACTATTATTTTTATTATTATTATTATTTTTATAGGTATGTAGCTTGAAAACCATAATATTTCATAAAATGACACTACACAATCTTAATAAGTATAGGAGTTTTCTTCTTTTGTTCTGAAACTTGAGTTAAATTATAGAACGGGTTAAGCTACCCTAAACAAATCCTTCGATAGATATACGTATTTACCCATTTTTCTTCAAATTGTAAATTGTCTCTTTTTTGTCTACAGTTATCCACTGGATGCAAGTCTGACCCAGTGCTTATCAGTATGACCCGCTTAATCCCATTTTAGCCATCTATGTTTGTTCTCCTCCTTATATTGTTTATAATGTGTTGTTTATTTTAGGAATTGATCTCTTCATTCCTCTTTGACATACTAACTACATATTCATTGCTGTGCCCAGTATATATTTTGTGCATTTAGGCGTTGAAGTGGCTTCAAGGATATCTTTTATATTGCAGAACTTTCTCCCAATTTCTCATTGACTATTCTTTGTTGAATATTTTTCTCTTGTTTCCTTTCAAAATGTAAAAATGTCCGAGTTAAGTGATTTCATCTAAATTTAGAATTGTCGGCGTTTGCATTCTATTCGACATAATTTTTATTTTTCCTCGATGTACATACATACATATATGTACAAGTTATAAATTGAATTTCATTCAATTTTTTAATTAAACCAATGTCGCCTGCAAATAGAAATCTACATAAACGCTCACCAATAACGAATATATTATAGATAACTTAAATCCACCCGAGCATAAAGGGTTGGTATTTTTATAGCGAGTTTCATTCAAATTTCAAAAAATCTCTGCTCAGAATCGATATTTGATCTTTTCAATGAAACCTGTTTTCAGATTTAATCGTAGTATTGTTTTTTATTTTATTTTTTAGCATGGTATGTAAATAAAAGGCTTGTTTGCATTCAGATCAAATCTGATAACCCATCAGAGATCAAATCTTCAGTGTTGATATTGGATCTAGATTTGCTGTTTTTGTTGCAATGAAACTCTCAAAATTCAAAAAGATCAATCTTTTCTTGAAACAAACTCCCTATTAGACACGGAATTTATCCAAATATTATTTTTTTTTTAATTTAAACTATATGCCTGTAAGACCTAAGCACTTTTGAATGCAACCTGAATTGCACGGCAGTAGTTTGGCACAGTGGATTTGAGAACCAGGTACTGACTGTCTCATTTTAACCCATGGGCGGCATCCAATTAAAATTGGAGGTATAGAAAGGAATGCGCCTAGTGTGGGGATCGAACCCACACGTCTAAGTTAGCAATCAACCACTTTATCCACTGCGCCATTGCCATGAAAAAAATACCTTCGCAACATTACCAAATTTGAAGCGATGAACTGCTATTTTTCAACGAATAGTCGATAAAATTAAAACTATTTGAGCGATATTGAATCTAATTTAATTTTTGATTAAAAAAGGAACCCGCTTAACTCAAGTATTCGCTATAGGATTGAAACTTTACTCAAAATCCCTGCAATATCAAAATTTGTATATGCCTCTATATATTTTTCAATAATATATTATATTTAATTAAAATTTCTTCTATTTAAATGATTTTTTTTTAAACTGGATTATTTTGAGATAGTAAGTTTAAATAATATATTTCTCCAAATCAATACGAGATAGACACTAACCTTAAATTTAATAAGATTCTTAGAATTTTATCAATTCACCAACTCAGTTTCAAAACTCCAGCATTCCAATGGACATAAGGGGACAATATCCATTTTATTTTATGTTATAAATATGAATTATGTACAAAATTCAAACTTATTCCACTATAAAATATATTAGTCTTTCAATAAAAAATTTCACGTTAATTCTATTACCCATTACCTTGCTAATCAATGATGTCAACGTTTCGAATGTGCTCATTTTGTTATTTTCCAAAATTTCAATTCTGAAATTTCCCCAAAAATGTGACTTTAAAAAAAAACAAACAAACATTTTCTTACAGCAGTTTATTTTGAATTCGTTTCAGGATAAATATTAATTCCGACAAAAAACAATTTATGTATTTATTTATGTAATTCTAAGTAAAAATAACACAGAAACAATCTTTCCCCATTTGTTTAACTATTTAAATTTAGCCCCCTCCACCTCTTGTCAACACAATATCTTCGCTATTGGAATTATTTATAGAACTAAAATCTCCTGTGTTGCACGATATCGATGGAATATTGAAATTTGAAAATCCCTTGTAATCGGTCACAGTAATTGGTTTTATTGGTGATGGCAAGTGAACTCCATTCGGTGGAGAATCACTTTCGAGTAAGCTCTTTGGCTTTGAGTCTATGTCCATATCAAGTATACTTTCGCCTGCAGCCGATTCAACGGTTTGAGCTGTATCGTTGTCTTTTTTCATAAGTGGATCGAATTCTTCCAAGTCGAATTTTGTTTCCTCGGCAACACTGTTTTCACCACTTAGATCTGATAAATCAAAGTCATAGTTGATATTTGTAAGACCTCCTTTAAATTCGGAAGTGGTTGTGGACAGCAAATCATCAGGGGTTTCAGCGCCATCCAAGGACAAAGCATCGAACGGGGTATAGTTGAAAATAGGTGAGGCAAAAAGTAAGTCAGTAGAACTGTTGGATAACATAGAAGAACCAGCAGTCGCAGCAGTTGGTGACAGTCGATCTTTGGTTGTATGCTTAAGAGATAACGTCGCAGTAATTGGAATTGAATTTTCATCTTTTGAAATGTCCACCAAATCATCGTGCTTCGATGACACAATCGACATTGGGATCAATTGATTTTTGAATATGGCTGTTGATTGGTTATTGTCAATCGACGCAAGGAGATTGGTTTGAAAATGACCAGACGGCCCAGATTCTACTTTTGATGATGAGCTCAAGTCGGCACTATTGTTGTGGGAACGAATTTGGCTAATTAGGTAAGTTGGTGTTTTTATTGGTAAAACAGTTAATGGGGCACGACTTAGTGTTGATTCAACCTTTTGAACTACGTCATTCTGAAAATAGAGACAAAAATAAATTTATTAAAATTAAAAGTTGTATTATATACATTTTTTACAGCACTTTTAATAAAACCTCCATTTTCACGTTTTATCTTAAAGTGAGTATTTTAATCATTTTGGAAAAAAGTGATAAATGGTTTCTTGATCAAAATATAACTAGAGAAAAAAAAATTAAATTCATAAATGTAATGTAATTATTAATAACAATAAGTTGTTTTTCAATATTTGTATCTAATTTTTGTTTAATTTAATTTTAATTTTAGTGGGGGTTTACCCCCATTTATTCAGCTTAATTCAAGCTATAGGTGTAACTTCAAAACTAACTTAAATCTAGACGTATAACTACGATGGGGGGGGGGGGGGGGGGGGTGCAAATGGACAAAGGTTCATTAGGCAATAGGAGGTGTGGTGTGTTGATAAATAGAAGATGCGATGGTTACTTAAGTATTTCTGTTACAATTGCCTTGTAGCCCAATGTGTGTGTCAGCAGGACCTACATACTCCAGTTTTTCTTGGAATTGGTTTAGCCAAAAGACACTTAAAATTGAATTATAAATCTCAAAGGTCACATGAAAGTAAAAACTCCCAAATATTTTCATTTGTTTGAGTATAACTCAGTGCCATTATTCTTTTCCCACCATGGCCTCGTCGTATATATATGACTTCAACCACAATATGGTTTGTGTTCAAACACAAATTTTAATTTCATGTGGTTCAAATTCTTAGTAAACAATCGCATCATACACACATGTTTCATTTATCGAAGCCCAAATTTGGACAGAAATTCAACTTTTAACCAATTTAATGCTCTGCCCGACTCCATTTAAAGAATTGTTTCCCATTATCATCATCGCACTGAAAATCGTCATTATGGGCGATTTCAATATACTGGCTGGCTCCGCGTTTCGAGCCAGACAACACCCAAGGAAGGTATGTCGATGTCTTTGTTGAGTTAAACCAACTGACTCAGCTTGTTGATGGACCAACTCGAATATCTGACGTTGCAGGTCAAACCGTCTAGAGTGCTAGACTTGTTTCTTAACTATGATCCTGATAAACACACTGTAAGTGTATAATCGGCTCTAGGCATATCAGACCATTGTGTCGCATCTGCAAATATCTCATGCCAACACGACTCAGTTAAAGAAAAATCACATAAGAGAACCGCCAACTGGGATATGAGAAAGCCAACTGGGACGGTATCAATAATTTCTTCAGGAACTTTAACTGGTCACTATGCTTCCACGGCAGTGACATAGACTGCAGCGCAGATATGATAACAAATTAAATTCCTCACGGAATGAGAAATTTCATCCCGAATAGGTTAAAATCTATTTGATTTGAGCTGTAAAGAGGTTATTAGGGTTAAATAAGTAAGTCTCCAGAATTATAAACCCAACAAAACAGAGGAAAATAGGAATAAGTTTCAACAAGCTAGAAAGGCTTGCAACGTTCACATTCAGAGAACCAAATTTTTGCATGACCACAATTTAAGGCAAAACATTCTTAAATGTCCCAAAGGTAGTAAACATTTTTGGTCCTCTTGACACTCAATGACAAAACTGTCAGCTTACGTGAAAACGCCAATTTGCTTGCAGCGCAGTTCGCTATTAATTCGACGCTGCCAGAAAGTGTTATGACCCCTGCAGTACTTAAGAGCATAAACAATTTCCTAAGACAAATCTTGTTTTGCACTCGTGTAGTTACTAGAGTCCTTAAAGACCTTGATATCCACAAATCCACTGGCCCGGATAGTATCCTCCAATCGTTCTAAAGAGGTGTTCTTCAACCCTTGCAAAATTACTGCGTAAGTTTTCCCATCTGTCCTACTCTACTGGTCTCTTCCCGAGTGGGTGGAAAACAGCATTTGTCCAGCCTGACCTTAAAAAAAAGACGAATCTTCTTCACCCTCTAACTACCGTCCAATTGCACTTACGTCCCTTCTTTCCAAGGTCAAGGAAAAGCAGATTAATAATTATCAGCTTAAGAAATATCTTAAAGAACGAAGCTCCTTAATTACCACCAGTATGGCTCTTGTAGCAATAGGTCCACTGTTGCTCACCAACCAGTGGCACAAATCTATACATCGTTTTGGAGAAAGTAAGATTATTGCGCTTGATATTTTAAAAGGATTTGATAGATTTTGGCATTAAGCTCTCTTATCGAAATTAATAAAATTTAAAAAAATTAGAAAATTAATTCAAGTGCCCTAGAACTATATTGGAAACATCTACATCTCTAGGAAACCCTCGAAATGATATACCTAAGGTTCTCATTATTTCATCGCTATTTTCTTAAACAATGTTCTACCTATGTTTTACCATGATCAACCAGTTGCATTCTTACTCTTAAAATATTCAACCGTAATACACGCGGTTTTAGGAATACTCATGAGTTTACCCTTGAGCCCAACTTTGGACGTACTGTCAACTACAGATGTCTTTAGCCGTACAACACGAATATGGAATGGCTTACACGGCACTATTTTTCCCATCCCATTTTGAGACTCAGAAATTCAAAACCTATGTGCATCTAGAACTATGCTTGCTCATTTTAAGCTTAGTCAAAGCATCAAACAAAATAAGGTCGATGTTCCTACCAACATAAAACTATCTCACTGAGTCCATTAAGTCCCAGATATAAAAAAAATTAAAAGAGCAGATAAACAGTTCTATCACGAATCCCATCGTTATTGGAAACTTGATCCAAATCCCGAAAAATTCTATCACAGAATCTATCGTATTGGAAATATTCATACAAATTGCCTTCCGAACGGATTCTCCGCTAACCTTTTTCGTGATTCGTAAAACTCCGACTACGATAGAACTCGTGATAGAAAGCTTTTTGTCAAACGAAGACTGAGAATTTTGTTTAAAATTAAAAAAAAAAATAATTTTAAAAAAGAAAAAAAAACTAATTTTAAAAAAGCAAACAAAAATCTTAAAACTTTGCAGCAAATTACATTTTACTAGCTTCAAATAAACAATATCAATAGATTTTTAATTAATAGACAATTTTTTTAAATCATATAATTTTGCTCCCTTTCTTGAGGCCTAGAATGTTTATTACATCAAAAGCAGTAATTAAATATTTAAGCCTATACTACAATACTTTAAGCCAACTTACCTTAAAATCGCTCATCTCTTTTGAAAGATTTGTGATTCCATTGAGAATGTTAGAATTCTTTTTCTTTAATAATTCCATTCGCTTCATGTTCTCCGATATTAGATGCAGACTTTCACATGCCAACAGAGCACTTTCCCAAGGTGTACTATATGATTTTTGTCCAGACATCAACGAATTAAAATCATCTATGGGCATTTCTAAACTTTCCGCATTTAATTTTTCAATAAATGAAATTGCACAACACTAAAAAATATTTATATAAGAATTATACAAAATTCGATAGGAAATCAATTTAACTTACAAGATTGGTAAAGTAATAACCGCCTTCACCACTCATCAGCCTTGAAGCATTACTAAAACGTGTTATAAAATTTATGTTACTGTGCAATCGTACTGGATTTGCTTTGAGAACGACAAAAATCAAAGCAGGTAAAAATTCATCAGCACTTGCAGGACCACCAGACGCATGTTTTAATAATGCGAATATGTGTCGACAACAGCGAACCGTACATTCGAGTTTTTCTTGTGGTGAATAGTAAGAATCTATTCCGACTAGTTCTGAAAGTGTTAATATAAAATTCATAAGTTGTTTTTTATTTAGCAAAAACAATTATTAATTGGCAAACATGTTATGTGCAGCAACCTATATTTTCTTATAGCAACAAAACTATCTATGTATGCACATTCCAGATGTTTTTGTTTTGGAATAATATTTCGAAAACGACTCAATAGAGTTTTTTAATTAAGTAGTTTGTTGACATGATTTTGAACATTTAGAAAACAACTATTTTCCTCAAACAAAAATGAACACTAGCTCCCATACAAATGTTAAAAAACCGTTAAGAAAAAAATGTATTTCTCAACAACGGCTCCAAGTATTTTGATAAAAAAAAATGTCTGTCATTCTTATATTAATGCAATCTACTTTTAAGTAAAAAAATATTTTATTTTGCGTACTTATTAACGGTACTTCGCACAGAAGCACTTTTCATGTACATATTCGACTTTCTCACTACTGGATGAATCAACTAAAATTATTTATTTTTTATGCAAATGCTCCCTAAAAGTGTTAATAAAACTGCATTCTTAAATTTTCAAAATATAAGTTTTTTCCTCAAGGGATACGAGAAAGAACTGGCGTAAGAAGCCACATGGACATCCACTGGCAAGTAAAAGTGTAGTAAAGTACCTTGGCATCTGGTTGGATCAGTACTTGTATTTCGACAGACATATAGGTGCTGCTCTGGCCAGGACTAGGGGAGCCTTTGCCCTGACAAAACGATTGTTTTATAGCAGCCGTCTTGACAGCAGGGTGATTGCTACATGGCCATCATTAGGCCGATGATTGCCTATGGATGCCCTGTGTGGTTCAACGTTGCCCCATTTCAAATGGAATAGATTCGGGTGTTTGAGAGGCAGTGTCTTAGACGTTGCCTTCAAAATGGCGTTTCAACGATAGCCGTGTTCTTTTGGCAAAAGCCATCGGCAGCAAAGCAGAATTTACACATATTACAAATACAAGAACCTGCTTTCGATAAAAGTAAAAGCAGAAATCTGCTTTGAATAGATTTGTGACATTTGTTCGAGTATCGAATGAAATTATGCTGTTTAGTGTAGTGTTTAGGTAGCATACGATGACTTTGATGAATCTCGAAATCCTTGTTCGTAGAGTTCTTCTCTCTGGTAATGGCCACGTTCACACATTTATTAGATACGTTATGTCCGATATCCGAATATATTTGTGAACGATTCAAATAGTTTAGCTAAAAACAGTCAAAAATAAAAAAAAATTAGGTTAATTATGTGCCCTTTTCTTAAAAAAATTGTTTCACACCTATTCACGCACAGGAAATAAAAACTACTGTGAGATACTGCACTTATAACACGTGCAAGGCATAAATTGTCGAATTCGATTGTGAAAATTATTAAAATTTCTTCTAAAAAATCTTAATTTTGTTATACAAACAATTGGAAATTATCAGATTTAATTTCATCTGTGGAAATGGGTGATTGCGGAAAAGGGCGATTCGGCGAAATTTGGCAAAAAATATATTCTAAATATTTCAAAATATAGTATATTGCCTAGTCAGAAAAAGTCAAATTTTATTAATGGATGTCGTAGATAATCAACTTGGCCCTAAAATTCGTGTCAAACCCGACTTTCACGATCTCATTTTGAATTCAGAGTTGACTTGCCCGTTGACAAACCAGTGAATATAAAAATATAAAAGTGGACATAATCGTCCTTTTTTCAGAGTTTTTTTTTTACCCCAATTATGAGATTCTAAAAGGTGTTTTCTGTCTATATTTTATATAACCCATTTTTAATAAACCTCTCCAACTCGATTTTTGAGCCGAATGTGAACGAAGTTTAAAAATACTTAATAATTATATAATGAATGCGATCATTTTTGCAAGGAAACACAAAACGAACATACCCTTTCATTGGCACAAGATCTGATTTATTGAAAAAAAAAATGTCAAAAAGATAAAATAATTTTAAAATGAAATTTTGGAACACACATATGTGGAAAATTCAACTCTTTGTTATTTCTTCATACACATTCCATTTTATTTGTATCTTTTAGTTCAAGTTTTACTATTCTTATATGCCTTTAATTTGAAGAAATAAAAACAAATCAATGGTTGATTTTTTTTCATTTAGTTATTAGACACAAGGTCGGTAATACCAACTTAAAAATACAAAATATCAGGCTACTGCGGAACGTTCTTTTGGAAAACCTGCTTTGCTCCCGATAGATTTACCAAAAGAACACGGCTATTGTATTCTTATTTATTCAAGAATTCAAATGACATCTTTATCTTTCTTCAAACTATAACAACTAAGCAATCTAAAACGATTGTATTATGTGTATCATCCAATTATTTCTACTTAATTAGGTAAATTCACAAACGCATCACTGCAGTAATGATCTCGATCATTTGCGTCAAACATTCACAAACGCAAACTTTCCGCATCACTTTGAACGTCAACGGTTCATTATTGCAATGTTGTATATGCTGATGCGCAAACATTAAACAAACAAGCATCAAGACATATCGTGATTACTTGTTGATGCCGGTGATCAATTGGTATAAATATAGTCAATGAAAATGAAATTAATTCATTTGAATGATATATCATTTCTCTTAAAGCCTATTTGCTTCGCTTTGCGCATTTTGTATAAGAAAATATCACCTTTTTAATTAATTAAAACTTTTAAACGTATTATGCCCGTCCTCCGAAACACACAACTGTTTTTCATCGTCAAGCTAAGATAAATGCGATCAGCATCGCATCCGCAACAGATATGTAATCATTAGCATCATAAACAAGCAGTGATGCCGCATCGCTGCGCAATTATTTGACGTTTGTGAATTTACCCATTATATCTATTTCATTTTTACGCATTTTTGCGTACGTCACTGAATATACTATTTACATATACATTTATATATATATATATATCTAAAAATTACATTAATATTATATGTATTGCACCTAAGGTAAGGGCATATATCTACCTACCCACCCATGTACATCTTTCACTTTCATTATAATATTTACATACATGTTTACATTCCTAGGTTCCATCTATGCATGTAGGTACATATTACTATCCTAACTTGCATAATTAAAATCTATATATAATATAGATTTTAATATAAATTTGTAGGTAGGTACATACATACATACATATTTAACTATTCCTTGAATCATCCATTCAACAAATCTTTATACTAAGAATTAAGTTAGTATTACCTACATCGGCTTTAAACCATTAAAGTTGTTAGCTACAAGTCTGTAGTAGAATCGTCCAATAATATGATCTTCTTTATACATTTTTTTCCCAAACTTTGCGTTGAAGTCACCAATAACGCACATTATTTCTGTCTTCGTTGTTTGGTACGCTTTTTCAAGTATGTCATAAAATAATTCAATTTCGGTTGCATTATTCCATGGATCAGATATTTGTATGATAGTCAGTTTTGTTTTTATTGATTTGTAAAGTAATGCTGCACATTCTCTTATAAAGTCTTGTCATATATAATTTTTCAATTCTTTTTTTTTTTTTATTGAAAAGCCAACTCCACGGAGTCCTTTTCCTCCTGTGTGTGTGGCAAAATATACCGGGATCATTTTCAAATATAGTTTGTCCAAATACCTCTCACAGTGGCAAGGCGACTTATACATAGTAAACATAAAAAAGAAATAGCAAGGCAGAATAATTTCCAGCTTGCTTCAAAATTCACATTATTTTTTACATGATAAATGCTTTTAAATTCAAAACAGATAAAGTATATATATATACATATTATTAGTGTCCGCCCGAAGGTCGATTTCTAGCCGAATATTCGGCGTAAAAACAACTTTCGAGACTTACAAGAATTTCCGTTAAAGATTGACTAAAAGTGAAAAAAAAAATATTTTGTGGAAGTTTTTTTGGAATGTATGTAAGCAATCTAACGGGATAAATTAACTTTTCAAAAATAAAAACAAATTGAGCTAATAGGTATCAATTTTAATATTTTATTGAAATACAGTCGAACTTCGATAACTCGAACCATCACTTATATAATAATTCGAGTTATCAAGACTTCGAGTTATGAAGTAAAATACAAAATTAATACCAAGCACGTATTATTTATTTGCGAATAATGAACAGTGTTGTTGTAATTATTTAAAATATTCTGTTATACTTGACTGACGAGTGGAGTGTCGGAATGCTATACTTAATAGGTAGATCCTTCTTTATTGACCCACTGTCCACCTCCGTTATTAATTTAAATTTATCTTCAAATGAGAATGTTTTTAAAGTTCGCTTTAGCGACATATCCACGTTAGCTTTAATTCTAATAAAAACTTCTCGCTGCACTATTAATATCTAAGTCAGTTTCTTTACACTTTTATTTTGTCTTTTTTTTTAACTTTTCAGAAGACTCCTACTACTATTTTTTCTTTTAAGTAAGACTTTAAATTCGTATTATAATACATATGTATACCAACCTAATAAAACGTGTTCTAAGACCGGAACATGACAGCTTTTACTCACACTTAACGCAATCACAATTTTCAACATAATCATATGTATACAAGGCCCACCAACGCAAGACGGTATGAAATTAACTTGTAAAAATCCATAACATATCTTCAATATCTTCGAGTTATCGAGACATTAGAGTTATAGAAGTTCGAGTTATCAAAGAAAAATTACATCTAAGCTTCAGGCTTCGCCCTATTGCCAAAAAATTTCATTCGAGTTAAAATGTTCGAATTATCAAAGTTCGACTTATCAAAGTTCGACTGTAGTTCAAAACAAAACATCAAATAGCTCATAAGTTGTTGTTCACTAGGAACACTAGTGGGAGGAGGAGATAAATATTTAAAAGCAATTGTCCGTAGATAAATGTATGGGCTAAACGCCCAATAATCCTAGAAAAGTATTCCTTAAAAACAAAGCTTCTCTGAAAAAACATATTGTTGAGACCAATATTAAATTACCATCTGAATTTACTACAATAAGAAAGAGATACAATTTTGATAGAAACATGTGCATATTGATACTCTAAATTATATACTTGATGGCGTCTCTTCTTGAAGTTAAGGGCTTAACCGAACTACTTCTTTATTACTTGTGTTTGAAATTGATATAGTTGCTTTGTAAAAATATAATTTATTGTCTTCTCGTATGACCCAAGTTCGTAATTTATATTAGGTGTTCTTCAAATGGAGGATGATCAAGTCGAAAATCCACCATAAAATAAACCTTCGGCTTTGGCCAAAACTTCGGCCGATTTTGGCCGAAGCCTAAGGTTTAGCCGAGTGTAGGATTTTTAGCCGAATGTGGCCGAAGCCGAAGCTTCGGTCGGGCACTACATATTATGCACGAATAGAAATGTATAAAAAAATGTGAACAAATTATAATGATATATATATCATTAGAAGAATTTAAAGTTTTAAATTTAGTCTAACAAACTGCTGCGTTAACCTAAGGCTCTATAGGTCACTCCAAACAATATTTGTTTTCTTATTATGTTGTATAATAATTCGCAGTATTATTTAACGTGTTCAATAAAAATTAATACACCTGACTGTCCTTTCTACCTACATATGTTTATACATATAAAATAATTTAATTATCTGTGCTATATTGGCATAATCTTCTAAACTAAACTATGTGATTAAATAATATTGATTTAAAATAATTACGACTTGAAAAATATATTTAAGTATATACATATAAAGAGGGTATTTTGCTCTATTTTGTGTATGCATGTATTTTATATAAAACACCCAGGGTATAAGGCATAAACCTGTTTGAATTGTTTTTAAATCTATTGATAACTAATGCTTTTGCTGGACGTAACTCGGGACATGCCAACAATGTCACAGGAAAGTAGAGTATATGCAGCCCCGTAGGTAGCCCTAATGGGCATTAGATTCCGGAAATTATTGCTCTTATAATATAACTCATAGATAACAGCTGTAATACATTTTATAAATTGGCATTTCCCTCGCCTCGACCATTTTTATTCTCCATTATTTTATTTTTTTGTTAAAAGCCGAGCCAATCAGTCCCTTTTTGTTTCGAATTGGTTTATAAATATTGAGATTTAAAAATGAAAACAAAATACATATGTAGGTATGACAATTAAGATTTTAGAATCCGCAAAGGAAGCAGTTTAACTCGTGTATTAAACTTCTTTTAGTAGCCTAACAGCCCGATTCTCCCCCTTGTGACGAATCACAAGTTATAAGCCCTTGTGAACTATTCCTTGTGAGGATTATTGTGACTCGATAACATTTATCGAATTCTCCCCCAATGGTCACAAGAAAAGGTGAATTGGTTAGTGGCATTATTGGACCAACTGAATATTATAAACAAAATAAAAATTGAAATTGATGCGGATTATTTATTTTAGATGTAAGAATGAAGATAAGCAAATATGTTTAAATGAACTTATTTTTGTTTAAACCAATAAACAACTATCAAAGATAATCGGTTTCATTCATTTTCAAACAAGAAAATGTAAAATGATTTATATTTGATTTGGAATTGTATAGAATGAATGAACAGAAAATCACACTATTGTGTGTTTACTGATAAGGAGTTTATGTCTGCTCTGAAGCAGATCAAAATTTCGATTGTTTTTATGACTCACAAGTTGTGACTTTGGGGGATAATCCGAAAAAGTCAGAACATTAATTTCACCTCTGCTTGTGACTTGTGAGGTATCAGCGATGTTGGGGAGAATCGGGCTGTAAGTCTATTTTGTTATTAAACCAAGATTCAGATGCACTACTTCTGAAATAAGTTATTTATTTAATAATTAATAAAAATTAATTAATAATAATTTCTATCACTTATAATTTCTCTTTACTGAAAATGTCAATAAATATAAATTAAAAACGAAAATAAAATACGGCTTATCAGCTTATGGTTATAAAAGATTGATAACAAAAATGTGTTCGGGTTGTAGTATGTACATACATTATGTACAGTGAAACCTGTCAAATTGGACCACCCTTGGGAACGAAGAAAAGTGGTCCAATTAAGAGGTGGTGCGATTGTAGATGTTCCTTTTTAATCGGACCTGTCCACTTAGAAAGGTTTTCTCTCATGCATACATGTCCATAAAAATATGCCAGTGCATATACCACCTATAAATTTCAAAAAAAAATGCAATCATGCAAAAGCCAGCTTTTGCTTGGAGAATTGTATCCAAAATTATAACATTCGTTTGCTTAGCTAAACAAAACCATTTGAATGCCAAGACATCAATTTTTGCAAAAGATACAAATGCTTTCATACGTTTTATTTTCAATCCAATGAATTTTACAAATCACAGTTTGATGTCCTCCTTCGCGCTCAAAATTCTTTGGATTTGAGATTTGCTGCAATCAAATTTCTTTGCAAGATCTCTCTGAGATAAATGTGCATCTTCAAAACACTTAATAACTTCAACCTTATTTTCTATATCAAGATAACTAAGATTTCGTTTATTCATTGTTCTTTTACATTTTTTTTAAACTTAGTAGCTTTATTTTAAACCAAAAACAAACACCTTTAACAAATCAATTGCTAACTAATTGCACTGACTTAGCTGAAAACTCTGCCAATATGCAATATGAAAAATTCTAATTGTTTCATTTGCGAACTAATGAAAGCTAACCTTATAAACTTATTGGGAAATCACCAAATAAGTCTAAAGTAACCCACGGCGGCGGTACCAATAATAATAAAAAAAAAATGCGATGCTTACATATTTCGTATTTCCTACGTTTGGACCAATTAGACAGGTGAATACATTAAGCAACGCATGTTATCTTAGTGGTCCTTGGTACGATTAGCAGTTGCCCCGATTATAAGAGGAAATTTGTATGAAAAATAGCAGGGAATGCATAAGGTGCAGCCCGATTATGAGGTGGTCCGTTTATAGTGTCCCGATTAGCAGGTTGTACTAGGTTTGTTCGTTGAGCCCTGAAGTCGCCCTAAAGCGTTTTTTGAAAAACCTCAAGTCACCCTGATAAACAAATTCTGTGTTTTTTTAAACCTAGGGTCGCCATCAACTCGTTTTTAGCTGGGGCAAGTTCAGGTAAATGAATAAACGACAAAGTCACATGAGATCTGATTTGATTTGTTATTTATAAAATGAAAATAAAAGAATTCCCAATGGCAATGGCGCATTAGATAAAGTGCTAACTTAGACGTGTGGGTTTGATCCCCATGCTAGGCGCATTCTTTTCTATACCTCCAATTTTAATTGGATACTGCCCATGAGTTAAAATGAGACAGTCAATACCTGGTTCTCCAATCCACTGTACCAAACTAGGGCCGTGCAATTCAGGTTGCATTTAAAAAGACCTTAGGTCTTACAGGCATATAGTTAAATTAAATTTAAATTTAAAATTAATTCTCAGAAACAGACATGTAAAATGGAAACCTCAAGTTGTGGATTGTGCAATGGGCCAACAAAAATTACAAGAACTTAAATTTAACATATGTCAAGTTTTAATTATTAAATGAAATAACTTGCTGTTCTACAACATAAAATTAATGGCCATCGGTTGTTTTTTGAGAACCGAAAAAACAGGTTTTTTGACAACTCTTGGGGTAATCTGAGGTTCTTATAATTCTGCCAGTTAAACCTTTGCTTAAGAGAAAAAAAACTCACCAGTTATTGCGTTGTAAACAAGTTCCCTTGATTCAGCATTGACTTCATCAATGCTGCAAACCAAATGTTTAGCAGTTATCCAACTCAGTTGTCGGATGCGTTTTTGAATTTGGGCATCACTTTCTTCGTCTAAGGTAAAATAAGGCGAAAATAAAAATCTGAAATAGCAAAAATAATTATAGGAACTTTAAAAAAAAAGACTTATTTATAATTTTCTTTACTTGTGATTCTGAGTCATTACCACCTTCTCGAAAAAATCAATGGTTGCCTCACGTTCCTCGGTTGTTGTTATTGCAAAACGCGAGTCCGTGTTGACCACTTCTCCAAGTTTTGTGTAAGCATTTTGAACAATCTCAGATAACTCGTCAATGTTCTTAGTGCTCGTGTTCATGTATGTTCGAATTGCATTGTCAAGACGCTGTATATCATTTTTTAACTTTCGCTTTGCATCGTCGGGTATTCTTAGTTGTTTGAGTTGTAATATAAATTGGCTTTCTGTTGGATCAGGCACATATGGCCGTTGTTCTTCTTTACTACTTTGCACTAAACGAACAAAAGAGGTGACACAATTTTAGTGACAGAATCGGATTATACAAACGTTTTGGTGTAGGAAAGGACTTTGGAAAGACGGAAAACTTTTTCTTCGATATTCCCTGATCGCTTTGGTTGCTAGCATGTCGAGATGGTGACAGCTGTGCTTTGTTAAGAATGTTCTTCGGAGAAAGTCGTCCAGGTTGTGACTTTGGCAGGGCAGGATCGATTTTTGAAGTAGTAAGACCAATTTCTAAATAACAAATTAATTAAGAGTAGCTATTTTGTTAATTGATTATTTTTTTTATATAGTTTTTACGTCTTTTTCTTTTGTCATTACGTTCCCTGAAACATTTCGAACAGAGTCCATCGAATTGAGCATTTCCATAAAATCCACAACCTTTGCGGCACTTTAAGTCTTTCTGTTCAATACGTAATAGTGGGGGCTTTGCTAATGCCATTTTAAAGACTAACTAATCTCCCCAAAACTTAATTATAAATTAGTAGAAATTTTGTTATTAAATAAAATTTTTTAGTGACTTCACTCGAACATTTTTTCGATTATTTTTCTCTTTCTGTACTTTGGGATTGACGTCTGTTTGACATTTTAAATCAATACTGACCTATTCACAATAAATATGTGTGTTCAATGAGGCTGTTTGGAACACCTTAGAAGAGGATTTTTTGCACTTGCCTTTTAGGTAGAACAGGTTAGAACAGATTTGTGAGAACTGTCAAAATAAATTGTTGTTGTTAAAATAAAAAAAACATTACGGTGTTCGATTGTGTTGATAAATCATTTTTCGTGTCGGAATCATTTCCATTTTATGAAAAATATTTTTTTAAATAAATTCAACTCCATTTCAGATTATTTTTAATGGGGTTTTCGTTTGGTAAATTTATATATATTTTGATCTATAAATTGATTTTTTTCGTAACGATTCGAATACGTTTTCAGATTGATATTTATTTGCTGTAGTATTGGTGTATATTTGTGTCTGTGAAACAGCTATGGGTATCAGCTGCCTTGTCAAACTGATGGCTGTCAATTATAATGCATAGTGGTGTTAGTAAAAGAGGGTTAAATCTGCCGAAAAATTCAGATCTGCAAAATTGATTTAAAATAAAAAAAAATAAATCAATTTATTTTGCCAATCGAATGCAATAATTATCAAAATCAGTTTTTTGACAGATCTAAATCAAAAATAAATTGATTTGTGTTACCAAACGATAACCACATAAGGATGCAAAAATACACGAACTTGAATTGTTGGTAAACAACAATGGCTTAGCATGATACTACTTAACAGTTTGCTAATACTAAAACACTTTACTAATATTTTCCTATTTTTAAACACTTTTTAACTAGCACCATACTAAATCTATATTTTTATTATATTAACATAATACTAAATCTATTTTCTTAATAAACTACAACTAAACACGCCTAAAATAGTGCAAGAAAGTAAGCGAACATAACTTTTTGACGTTTGTAAATGTCAAAGTGGCATATGGATTTAGTACGATACTAAAATAATAAAGTACCATTTTGTGATTTTAACTTTAGTGAACTGTTAAGAAAATAATACGATACTAAACTGGTTTAAAATTAGCAAAATCCTCTTTTTAGCCTAGTATCATACTAAAAATGATTTAACATATTACTAAATCGACTAAAATTTTGCGCCAATAATTTTTTTTATAAGCAGTCAGATGACTGACTGTTCTAAGTTGTTCTCTGGGGTTGGCTTCTGGCTCCCGTCGTGAGCGGACGTGTTTTTCCGTCCGGAGAAGTAAAAGAGATTTAAAAAAATAGTTTAATTAAATTAACTAAATTAAAAGTTGTGTTAACATACAAAATACGCTTTAAATAGTGCAATTGTTATTTAATTGTTATGATATACTAAGTCGACAACACCAGGGAAATTGTAAGTTGGAGAGGGAGTCCAACGAACGACATCCTGGTGTGTAGAAGCCATCCGAATTACACCTACTCCCAGTTTCCTTGGACGAGCACATGAACACAGCATTCGAATAGGGACGTGGCGTCGTCTCAGAAAATAGAAGCATGCTTTGGATCGCTAATGTCGTAGCCCATAATGGACACACTCTCAGTCAAACGTAGTATAGTTTCTCTATGTTCAAACGAAAGGTGTAAAGTACTGAGCTCTCGCTCTAACTGACGAAAGATAAGATGTACATACGCTTATATATTCCAATTCGTAATTGCACACATTTTTATGTTTCAAGACAAGAGAGACGAGATGAATGTTTCTCTTTATCGGACCTAGTTCTAAGTTCTTATATTTTAGTTCTTTTTTTTTAATGCCGGACTTATATGACTTCCAAATCGGCAGTATTACTGTCAAAATCTTTGCATTATTTTCTTTGTCGTGTAAATGGTGGAAAATGTGGCAGTATATTTGTCATTAAAAAACTGCCAGCCAGAATTTTCGTTAAGTTGTCGCATTATACTGACATCGTGTAAATTCAGTACTGACAACAATTTTCAAATAATGACAATTTGCAATAAAGAATTAACTTGCTCATTCTTTACTGCCAGTTGGTAGTATTTTTTATCTATCATTATTTTAGCTTAGTGTAAACGAATGTCGTTAATTAAATTAATGACAGCAGTATTTTGGCAGTAAATACTGTGAACTTGGCAGTCGTGTAAATCCGGCATAAATGAAATCGTAATGGTCTTTGTTGAGTGACTCATTTTTTAATTTTTTAAACTGTAGTTTAACAACTATGTAATTTTAACTTTCTTTTGTCTAAATTTAAAGAACAAAAATAATATAAAATTTAGTGCAGCCTGACCAATTCGAAGTCGGCAAAATAATATATGTAATCGCAATACATGTGTATTATCTATTGAAAATGTAGTTAAAAAAATTCTCAATAAAGTTTACTACTACTACTACTACTACTACCAAGTTGTTCTATCTTCTTCTGATGTTTGTCACGAATCTGTTCTGTTCTGTTCTATTCTGTTCTTTCTTTTCGTCACTGAAAAATTTTAATGGTACTGTTTCTGTAGGATTTGATACATTCCTTACACTTGACTCTTCACTCTTCGTAGTTCACACTTTAAATTTAATATTTCGCGCTTCACACTTTAATGTACGTTTTATTACTTCAGACACGGACGGACACGTAATAGTTGGTCTTCTTGTCTAATGAAAGGAAGCAGAGTTTGGCACGTTGTCACCGTTATATAATTTGCATGAATGTGGCTCTCCCAGATTTGTGAACGCCGGAAGATAAAAACGAGAAGAGTTAAGTCCCATTTCACACGTGGTAACTGTTTATTTAGGGCGGCTGGTCATAACTCCACGGGGTATAAGTCCAAATTATTTTTATTTGAGTTGTGTCCCACTTTGGTGGGAAAAAAATAAAAAAAAAAGATTTATGGACTTATATCCCATTTGACATGTTTTTTTTTGAGGCAAATACTGTATCTATCTATTACGAGCTGAAACCTTTCCTAATCACAGCGCCAGTTAGAAGAAATTCAGATGATATTAAAAACAGGTTTAACCGGTTATTCCTTAGCTAATTATTAACAGGGCTGCCATATGTAATAAACTCGGCCCTATGTCATATGGCTAGAAAACGAAAGGTTCTTAGAATACCGCCGAGCTCTTAAAAGCTTAAATCGCGTGCATCGCCAGAAGAAATAATTAATTTTCGAAATAAATCGAAAAAGAATTTAAATCTAAAAAAACTTTGGATACACCCAAACTGGACTTCATTCCAAATCCTATACATAATTGAGCCAAGGAGGGGGTTGTAGGGATCTTCATGCCCCCCTTACACGGTGAATTTTATATACCTATATGTATGCATCGCTGGAAATTCAAAAAATATAAAACACCCTGTGTACATTGTGTACAATCTCTGACTGAGATAAAAAAACTGCTGTGATGTCGAGTATTTTGTTTAAAGGTTCTATGCAAATTTTGAACTTATGTCTCACATAAAATAAAAACATTTTGGATTTATGTCCCACCAAAATGGGACATAAGTCAAAAACTTATTTACCGCGGAGGTATGTCCCTACACCTTATATAACTCGTTGCTTGTTTCTCGTTATTTGTTACTCGCTACTTGTTACTCGTTTTTCGTTACTCGTTATTCGAACAAATGGATTGATCATGACTCATGAGTAACCTTGTCACATTTCGAGTTATAAAGAAAATGGCGCAAAATTTTAAACAGCCTGATGTTAAGAGCTTAGCATGATACTACTTAACAGTTTGCTAATACTAAATCACTTTACTAATATTTTCCTAATTTTAAACACTTTATGCTAGTTAATAGCACCAGACTAAATCTATTTTCTTAATAAACTACAACTAAACACGCCTAAAATAGTGCAAAAATGTAAGCGAACATAACTTTTTGACGTTTCTAAATGTCAAAGTGGCATATGGATTTAGTACGATACTAAAAAAATAAAGTAGCCATTTTGTGATTTTAACTTTAGTAAAATGTTAAGATAGTACGATACTAAACTGGTATAAAATTAGAAAACCCCTATTTGTAGCCTAGTATCATACTAAAAATGAATTAGCATATTACTAAATAGGCTAAAATTTTGCGCCAATTTTACAACATTTTATGTATTTTTATGATCTTAGGATTTTAGGAAATATTGCCTTAATATTTTTGATACACATCATATGCGAAAGTGACTACTATAAGGCTCGCTTGTTTTTTTTTCATAATAACATTTAACACATTTACAATTCTACTGAGTTAATGGCTTTTAAAAGGACAATAACTTCATTGATGATTTAAGAAAAATCTGTTATAATTATAACAGATATATTATTTATCGTCCATTAAGATAATTACTATTTTTTTAATTTAATATACTAACATATCGTAATCGATATTCAGATTACTAAACAATGCATATATTTAAAAAAAAAAACAAAACAACTTACCTATTTACCAATTTCCGTTAAAATATTTCAAAAATTTTCAATAAAAAGAAATGTTACAATTGTATCGGTATATTTATTTTACTTAAGTGCCCAGAGTACAGTCCATAATATTGTATGTATATATTTATTTTTATACAAACATGTTTAGAAATAAATAAGAAAAAACAAAATAAATTTATTGAATATAACAACATGAAGGATACATTCAGAAAAAAATTATTTCATTATCAAGTATTTTTTTTAAACACATTTATCGTTTGTGCTACATCATAGTTATTTGTCAAATAAACTTTTGATAAAAAAAAGAGATTTAGATTTCTAAGAGTCCATGATAAGCACTTAATTAAAATGTTTCCAAAAGTTTAATGTTTAGGTTTTAATTTATTTTCTAATGAATAAGATATACATCGTTAGTAATTCTTAAAATATTTTGTTTTCTTTTTTTTTTTTTTAATTATTTATATACATAAATAATTATTTATATATATATGTACCTTTTATATATCTCACAAAGAGTAATGGTTAAGGTAGAATGAATGCAACGTTTAGAAAAAGTAAAGAAAACCCTCGATAGGTTAACAATAAAAGATCACAATTCGCTGCTTTTTTTTTAAATTGAAATGTTTTTTTTTTGTCATTTTTGTATTTAAAGTTAGATATTTTTTAGGCATTTTTCTTAGTAACAAGATTTTATATTTTTTCGCGTTTTAATGCAAAATACTAAATAAAAAATTATAATTTTTGAAATAATTGTAATTTTATGGACAACATTTTGGACGTAAATTGTTCTTACAATAATTTACAAAATAAAACCATAAAAACTAAAGTACACATTGAAACATTTGTTTCATATGTTACTGTTGAGGAATACAATTTTTCTAATAATGCCATTTTTGTATATTGTATTTGTATTTGTATATGAATAAGTATATCTACATCTAAATAAGCTCCTTTTCGTAAAAAATATAATAAATATCTAATCTACTTTTACATAACATTTCCCTACGTTTTGAATTGTTTCAGCTACTTTTCATTTGAAGTTTACACTATTTTGTTAAATATTTTTTTTTTGTTTTATAAAGATCAACTATTTTTAAAAAATCTAGTTTTAAATTTTCAAATTTTGATCTGGTTACCTTACTACTGAAAAGAATAACTTTTATTTTGATTAGACGTGTTTGTATTTTGATCGTAGTTTTTAATAAACAAAAAAATCCTATCTATATATATATATATGTAAATAAGAATCAATTTCTCCTCGAAAATAATATCAGATCAGTGTTGGAAGCCAACTCCATACAATTCTTCATACCGCACTTCTTTATTAATATCGGACAAAAACTATTATAACATGAATATCAATAATCAATACAATTGGAAAGTTCCCCACAAAAGTATGCTATTTTCGAGCTCACAAATAAAATATCTATAGCAGTCATTATTTGTCTTAACATCAGAATATTTGATTTATTTTTAATTAATTTTCTATTTCTGCTTTTTTCTTTAAAGTCGTAACTCGTAAGTACTGCATTTCTGAACCAATCATTTTCAATGTGTTAAATATAAAATTAATGTACATTATGCTATCGACTTAAACTTATCTAATTTTTGATTAAATATTTCATGATTTCGAAGACAGTAATAAATGAATAGGCAATTTGATGAAGTTTTCAATCTACAAGTTTTTTCTCGGCCACACAAACTATTGAAATGTAAGAACAAAAAAATCTGTAAATACATATGACGTCAACAACAATAACAAAACAGAGAAGTGTCGTAATCTTATTTTCTTTGATTCATGATAATACTCTGTCAGCTTAAAGTAGGCTAAAGGGCGGGTGAATTCATTGTAGAGAATCAACGGTGTCCACTAACAGTCTGTAATACAGAGACCTTACATGAGCTAGATGCAGAGGCGGCTCTAGAACAAAATGAGAAATGTGCCAGATTAAATTTGCGGGGCCCCTGGGAAGATGATTTCAGGCTGGATTATTATGAAAAAAAGTATATTACTTACCTGTCATACAAACTTCAACTAACACTTTGTTATCAAATCTTTCAAAGTCAGTTATAATTTGAATTCACAATTGTAATATACAAATTTAAGACATTAGGTTTGTTCGTTGAGTCCTGAAGTCGCTCTAGGGTCACCCTAAAACGTTTTCTGAAAAGCCTGAAAACACACTGGCAATAAAATTTTGTGTTTCTTGAGACTTAGGGTCGCCCTGAACTCGCCCTAAGGTTCAACGTTTCGAACATAGATGAACATCGCTAATACTTAATTGTTACGGATTCGCGTTTTGTAGGCAATTTTTCATTTTTAAAATGGAATTTAAAAGAATTCTGAGAAAGTGTAGAATCAATAAAAACGTACGTCCTACACCTAAAGTTTTGAACACATCCCAAAAATAGACTGCTTTCAAACAAGGAAACTAAGGTGCCGGCAACTGGGAGTTTGAAGGCGAGAAGGGCAAGAAGTAAGGGGAATGAAAAAAAATCTGCCCGGTCAACGGTTTGAAGAAATTTTTTTGACGTTTTGCTTTGCATTCCAATAAGCCCAACATAATCTTACGAGCATAAACTAATAACGTAAAGACCCGAAACCTCTGCTTTCATTTGACATTTGCCTACAAGCTGAAACACGCACACAAGGATCTTTTCTCTTCCTCTTCCTATAGACCCATAGACAACACAGCCCTAGTAATTTGTTTTTGTTTTGTTTTTCGATTTCCCATCTATTCATGGATAGAGTTTCAAAGCTACAAATACAACAATGTCAACAAATGGGTTTTGGGGGGTGAAACGTACGAAAGTTTCCAATCTTATTATGGCTTATTTGTGCTTACGAGTTTCCTCCTCAGTTTCTTAGGGCCAGGTTTTTAGATTGCTTAGATAACATACTTAAAAACTATGTCTAACGACAACTTGAAACTGACTTAGTTGAATTTAAACACATAATATAGGGTTGATATTTCAGATTAATTGGACCGAGTTAATAAGTTTATCAAAGATAATCCCTTTATCAATGGCCTTAATTCTTGACAACAAAATATCCAGGGTAATCGAGCGCCGAATAATCGAGAGTTGACTTAATAAGGTAGTTGAAATGTCAGAAAGTAGTCTAAATCTCGGTTTTCGGGGAAATCGCGCTGAAGCTTCAGCCTCCATTTTGAATTCAATGAACATTTTAATTTGGGCAATAACTTTGCAATTTTTGATTTCTAAAACAAAAAATAATGGTAAACCTTGTAGAAAATTTAATTTTATACAACTTTAGTCTTAATATTTTTTTCTAAAATTGTGAGATATTACTGAAAAATTGTTTTAAGTTTTCAAAAACAAAGCCCCTATTTCAATTCAACATCCACGGTGTTGCGCTAAAGGGTTGTATATAAATAAAAAAAAAAAAAAAAACAATTCTTCATTAAATTCAAAATGGTGACTAAAACTCCAGAAGTATTTTCCCGACTTTCGATTTTTAGACTACTAATCGTCCCCCAACAACCTATAAGACAAAAAATGTACGTATTAATATTTCATAGTCCCATAGGGGGGTCACAAGCCACAAACAGTTTTTCATTAATATCTCGCGAACGGTAACTTTTTTGAAACAAAATATAAGGACTAAAGTTGTAGAAAATTAAATTTCCTAAAAGTTTTACCTATATTATTTTTGTCTAAAATCAAAAATTGCCAAGTTATTGCCCAAATTAAGATTTTTATTAAATTTAAAATGGCGGCTGAAGCTCCAGCGCGATTTCCCCGAAAACCGAGATTTAGACTACTTTTGTAACTACTTTATTTAATTTAAATTTTTATTGGTTCGATCTTAAAATTTATTTATACTCAACGTCTTAGACTATGCCTTCAAAATATGGTTAGCTTTGAGAATCTAACGCAGAAGATATGTATGTCTGCCTATGTTTAGAAATATACATTTATTTCAAATTCCTTACAACCAATCGAATTATTTCTAAACAAAATCGATTTTATGCTGTCAAGTTTTCATTCACCAAACTATTTTTTGAAAGTTTCTCACAATAAAACAAATTAATCTAACATCAATTTGAAATGGTTGTTAGAAATTATACATTACAAACTTATGCTGGGACTAGTGCTCTGTGACAGCTGTCAATTGCCATAAAAACAAAACCATATGAAAAATAAAGGATGGAACAATGGAAAAAAATGTGTGGGCTATGTATGGAAGGATTATTTTTCGTAAGACAAGGAGTGCAGTAGTTTTCATTTAAAGAGAGTAGATTTATATTTCGAAAAAAATCAGTAGGTACAGTGCAAGTCATAAGGTTAGAAGCAGGCAGTTTTGAGAATTAAAACTGATATATAGGAAACAAAAGTATGGACCGTGAGAGAGTAGATCTTTATCAACAAATTAAAAAAAATTAATGTTAAGCGGAAAAGAAAACGGTGATTTGCAGGCTGGCAAGAACTTAAGAAAAAAATAAATGCATTTAAATCGCGTCATAAGATTAGAAGCAGTCAAAGAATTAACGTTGTTTGTTAAGTGGTAAGATTTTTTTTTGCTGTTGGTTAATTTTACAAATTATGATCTTTAAATAGTGTATTTTTAAGAAAATGGGGGAAACAATGTTTGACTATAGAGGAATTGGCCAAAATGGATGTTAACTATGCTGAAGGATTATCTATCATGCAGTCGGCCATTATTTAAAAAATCCATCGGCTTACGGGAAATACTTCAAAGGAAATACTTCTTCAGCCTTAACACCTCGGGAAACACGAAAAATCAGAAGAATTGCTTCAAACTCAGCACTCTCTGCCGTTAAGATCAGGGATAAAGCTAGAGTTGAGGCAAGTTTATCCATAGTTCTTCGTGTAATTCACAGTGCTAAACATCTAAAGCGGCTAAAGCTTAAGAAAAAACCACCACTCAGTGATGCCAGGAAAAAGCAGCGCTTGAATTTCGCTAGCAACTGACGTGGAATGTTCAAGAAGGACTTGGTTCAAATGACTGGAAAAGTCGTTTTTTCCGATGAAAAAAAATTCAATCTAGACATACCAGATGGCTACAATTATTATTTCCATGATTTGAGGAAAGAGGAGCTTATTTTGAACCGGCATCAATGCAGAGAAGGAGGGGTAATGGTTTGGGGTTCAATATCCTACTATGGACCCATAGAATTGGTCGTGCAAAGTAGCAAGATGAATGGGAATAATTACAAATCCTTGCTGGAATCAGTTTTCCCGCAAATAAACAATATTTTTGGGCAAACCTCATGGATTTTTCAACAAGACAACGCCCTTATACACAGAGCTTGCGTTGTAAAATCATTTTTTGAAAGCCAAAACGTTCACCTTTTGCCTTGGTCACCATATTCTCCGGACCTTAACATAATAGAAAATGTATGGGGAAACCCGAAAAGTTTACGAAGAAGGGAAGAAATATGACAACAAGGAAAAGTTAATTCGTGCCATTCAATCTGCCTGTAGTGAAATTTCCCTCGACTACTTGGTCTCGCTGTACAATTCGCTGAAGGATGGAATTTTTGAAGTAATCTTGAACGCTGGTGGCTGTACACATTACTAATAAGAACAAATAAACGGAATTAAAAAAAAATATTGTATCACTTTTTTTTTCACAAGTGCTTTTAACCTTATGACGTGCTTGAATTGCTTAAAAATGATTTGTTTACTCTTTTCCTCTCTGAGATGTATAAATGCAGTATTCCTAGTGCGCATGAAAAGTTCTAGCTTTACGTACTAAATTTTTCTTTTTATCATATTGTATGATATATTTGAGGATAACTTTAAAAATATACCTGCTTCTATCCTTATGACTTGCAGTGTAGATGTACCTACATATAACAGCTACTGAATTTTCAGCAAAGTTACAACCCCGCTGCCAAGTTACACAAAAGCATTAAGGGTATACATGTAGGGGCGAAAAACCCAGATAAACCTATTTATCTATGCAGAAATGAACTGTCAAAGTTTGTATGGTAAAAATATTCTGCAAATCAGATAAAATTATCTCACGAATTTGATGTAGAAAGAGAATAAATAAACCTCATAAATCATAATAAATCAAAGAACATCTGATATTTCTCACATTTACGCAAGTATTTTTAATAGGGTATTCATGCAAACTCCTGGCGGAAAATTATATCTTTCTGTATAGCGGAAAATTCTCTCGTTGCATGAATACCCTTATTATGTATTTGCTTGCTAATATCTTGAAGACAGGTAATAAATACACACATGTAGGCACCAGTGCCCCCGTAGAATTTTTTCGTTCGTAGAGTTTTCGTTGTTGTAAGAATTTATACATTTTTTGAGGAATTGTAATATCTAATGTAGTTTTCGATTACATGTGAAAGAATTGGAAAGGTAATCAAGTTACAGTGAATTTTATGCAGAAAGTGTATTGTAAATTTTACTGAAAAGTAAGTGGCACTCTTATCAAGTCAATTTTGCATCAAAATATCAGCTGATAGTATGTTTCAATTGAAATTGGCCAGTACAGAAAACTGGGATCTCACAAATATCCGCTACTCAAAAATTTTGAGGAGGCGAAGTATTTGGCAGCAAAAACTCAGAAATTACTGTTCATATGACAGAGATTGCTGACATCTCATTTTTCCGAACTCTATAACCTATTAAGAACAAATTGCGGCTTATTATTCTGTGATTATGTAATTATCGCAATAAAATTGAAAAAAAATATTGACAATTTATCAAATATTTTATCAATTTTCGTAGTATTTTTTTTAGATTCTCCGTAATCGAACAAAAATACGATGAGTATTAGCTTCAATAAAAAACTTGCTGGTTTTTCCCTACAGATCGGCCCAATTTGTAAAACATCCAATCCATCTTAAAGTTAAACTAATTTAAAATTTTATTTATCATTCGCGCGCTTCTATTAAAAACCTTTTACTTCACATCAATGCCTATGTCCAATGTACATACCTATTCTACATACATACATATCTTTATGTTTTAAAGAGAATTACTGTACCTAATTGACTTAAAATTTCGTCATTTTAATCCTATGGATCTACAATTTACTCGTATGCATTAATCTTCTTTTCAATTAGATAAATACGTTAGGTATCTTAAAAGTTTGATCTAAAAATGTCTTAAAGTTTTCAAATTAATTTAAAAATCTTTGAAAATTTGAAAAATCTATTTCTAGTATTTCTAAATCGGCCCTAGTTACGTTGAACTGAAATAATTTCTCGCTCTCTTATTTTTTTATATAACGAATTTTCGATATTTCATTGTTTTTTTTTTTTTTAATCGATTGAATTTTCTAGATTAGACTTTAATAGATGTAAGTGAACTTCATTCGATCATTTTGTTTTGTTTGTTTAGAAAAAATATGAGTTCTTAATTCTTATATCAATAATTTTGATTTTATGATTATTTAATATATATTTCGGCTAGCTAAAATATTTTAAACCTGCGATTAGTAAAAACTTTTCAATAAAAAGTTCCGAGTCCAGAACGGCAATATGGGCTGCTCTACCGATGAGCGCATTTGCTGTATGTGGGAGGGCATGATGCACATCATATCGTGCGAGTGTCAGTTCAGGACGAGCTAAAATCGGTGCCATAATGTTGTGGACCATTTCCCTGTAAAAAAAAACAAGATTTATTTTAATCATTTATTTTATCAATTGGTTTTAAAAAACATATTAATGCAAAACTGAAAAAAATGCAGGTTTATTATAATGGGTTATCCATTTTGCGGTTTCAAAAGTAAACATAAATAAAACACATATAAAATATTTTTTTTTTTCATGATATTTCTTTTTTATTATAAAGTTTGAACGTTGACATTATGTGTGAAACACTACATCATGTAAATGACCACCACACGAAGTGTTGCAAGCATAGATTCTTTTGAGGTAAGTTTCGACCACTTTTTGTGCGGCATCTCAGCCATAACTTGACGAATGTTGGTTTTTAAGTGCTCAAGAGTTAAAGGCTTATCTGAATAAACGCGGTCTTTCGCGTAGCCTCACAAAAAAAAGTCCAGCGGTGTCAAATCGCATGATCTTGTTGACCAGTTGATATCGCCACGACGAGAATTTACGCGGCCAGGAAATGTCTCTTGCAATAAAGCCATATTCGCTCGAGTTGTGTGGCATGTGGCACCGTCTTGTTGAAACCACATATTCTCCAAGTCGTTTTCTTCAATAGCAGGCATAAAAAAGTCGGTTATCATATGACCATAACGCTCCGAAATGACGGTGATAGTCGTTCCATCGTCGTTTTCGAAGAAGTAAGGTCCAATCACACATCCGGACCAAAGACCGCCCCAAACAGTGACTTTTTGTGGATGTAATGGCCTCCCTTCAATTACTTGAGGATTCTCAGAACCCCAAATAGGACAATTTTGTTTATTAACATACCCACCGAGTGAGAAATCTGCTTCGTCGCTGAAGAAAATTTTGTTCGAAAAATCGACGTCCACCGCTTGTTGTTCAAGCACCCATTCGACGTATCTACGACGTTGTGAATGGTCAGCTGGCTTCAGTTGTTGTGTGAGCTGGACTTTATATGGACGTAGGTGTAGATCCAAATACAAAATACGCCATAATGTGCCGCAAGACAGAACTAATTCCTGACACATTCGGGTCTTCGGCAACACTTTCACTTACAGCAGCGATATTTTCAGTGGTACGAGCGAAACGATGATGCACAGGCCTTACAATATCTGTAACCAATCCATTCTCTTCAAATTTCGTCATAATTTCGTCAATTGCTTGCGTAGTTGGACGAATATGTAAACCATAATCTTCTCTTAAAGCACGATATGTGGCTGTGGCAGAATCACAATTTTTGTAGTAGGTTTTAACAATTTGGTTTAACAACTTAGTTTGATAGATGTCGAATTCCAGCCCTATACTTTTGAAACCGCAAAATGGATAACCCTTTATTAATGTGACGCTGCAACTGTTGCGATAATCTGATTCCGATATTAACCCCTTTCCTGTGTATTTTTCTAACGCTCGGGCTGTGTTTAGTGCGCATAATCCTACTAATATTATAAATTTGAAAGCTTGGGTGCATGTGTGTGTATGCGTGATAGTACGTTTTGCTGCTCAGAACCTGACCGTGAGAGAACTGAAACCACCGTCACCCTAGTCATACACATAATACTCGACATATGATATAGTGGCGGTACTACCAATCTAAACAGGATCTTAGGGGTGAAAAACTATGATCCAATATTTATTATTATTTTGTATTATTATTTATTTTGTTTCCATTAAATCACAATCATAACACCAAGAAATGTTCTAGTTGCGTTTTCTGACAAACAGCTGATTTCATCATGACAGCTAAATGAAATAGATTACCCGTTTTTGGTACTTTTTGGACATAAAACCCTGCATAACTATAAATTATGGGAAAATGTTTAATAAATAGGAATTTATGGAAGGGCTACATAAGACATTATTCACTGTATAACTACTCATCTGTTTAGAGCATTCTATTAAATAAGACTACGTGTTTAAGGGGCCTTAGATGGAAGGACACATATTGTTATCTAGTTTGTTCGGTCAACCACCGTTGACCTAGAAACTCATCGTCGCCACTGACGATACATAAACTACAGTAGTACTTGGTACGTCCCTCAACCTACCACAAGAATATCATATGACGCACATCGCATTCCGACTCATTTCGTTGCCTTCGAAATGAGACATATTTCATACCACTGGCACCCATATATACATAGATATATGCGGCATAGATAGCCACATCAGAGCAGATACTTCTATCCGTGCAAGCAAGCCGCGATGCTACCTTCCTGTACACAACCAGCCACCGCATACCTAACCGAACGATCGTCACTTACTTGGCTGTGACGATAAGAGATACATTTCAATGCACAAGGTACAAAGCCACACATACCCCATGGGATTTGGTATACGATCATCGTATCTACGGCTACTGCATGGCAGATGCACAGTCAGCATACCATGGGTATCGATAAGGCACTTGACTGTATCGCCCACTCATCAACTGGAGTTTGGATATTGGAAACTTTGTATCGGAAATGGATCATCGCTGTCGTCTGTTTATACTGAATATACCTAGTGGCACTATAAAAGCTGAGTGGTTTACTTCTAAGTTAACAAAAGAGCTTCTACGATGGCAAATCCTAAGATGTCGCTCCCACGGATTTTAACAATGGTTGCTGGCATCGGCACATTCTACTTTGTATGTCGATGGGTATCCAAGGCATGGTCCTGGTACCAACCTCTGGTAATTTTGGTGACGAAGCAGTTTCTGGATTGGATGCCATGGCTTGGTTGGAGATAGACTTTCACTTGGGCAGTCAGTTGGTTTTCGGGACAACACGAGTAGATTTAGAGTTTAAAGTTCGTTCATAGAGTTACATCTTTGCCGTCGACTATTCCGCCCGTTGAGTTAAATTGGTTTCTAGCACTTGGGCAATTGAGTTGGTGTTTGGATTTTAAAGTAAAAAGTTGGTTTCTTGCACTTAGGCAAGTAATTAAGATTTTGGAGAACATTTCGCAAAGTTGAATTTTGGTTGTCGTGAACGACGTTTAGAGTTGATTTGTTTTCGTGAACTTGGTTCGGGTTATAATTAATAAAGAAATAAATTTTATTAATTTAAAATTATTGTTGGCAGAGTGCCCTTTTCAGACATTTCGTGAGACTTTCAGATTCGGGACCCCCTGGGTTCGGAAGTATAGTACCCGACATAGTTTTAAGATATTGCTTATTTAATTGCTTGCATTAAGCTTATTTATTTGTAACATACACATTAAGAAATTAAACTATTATAATAAGTGATGTTTTACATTGAGGTTATAAACAAATTAATACAAAAGGTAATAAAGTTAATATTTCGAACAAACATATTTATTTTAATTATTCGATTTCAAAATTAGAAAGTTTACAAAATAATACTATTTACATATTCTATAAACATACGCCAACATAATACATAAGAAAAGGAGTCTATAAATATAAAGTTTAGGTAATAAAAATCAGCTAGCCAGAAGTTTGAATGAAAATGGATCTCAGTTCGCTGTGAAAATACCCAGTGCCAACCGTCTCTCGAACATGCATTGGTAGAGAATTCCACAAACGAATGGAGTTAGTGAAAAACTGCCGTTCCGATGTATGGCCAGAGAAACGGGGGAGAATAAGTTGGCGAGTTCTGATTGAATTACTAAAATTTAATTTGTTGAAGAGAAAACTAGGTTGATTTGTTTGGATTACATTTGAAAGCAGGATAAGTGATCTATGACGAAGAAGATGATCAAATGACATATTATATAGTGTTCTAGAAAAATGGGAAATTCTGTCGAAACGCCTTACGTTAAAAACATATCGCGAAATATTATTAAATGCAACGTTTAGTTTTCTCCTGCTAGAAGAATCACACTTGCATCCGTAAATCAAGCCGGGAACTAAGAGCGTTTTCGCTAGCAATAAACGCGTTTTTAAGGGAGTCAAATGGTGGGATAGCCAAAGCTAGCGTAGAGTTGCATAAACTTTTCCAACGGCAGTGTTTATGTGTATATCCCAAGTAAGCGTTCTGTTAAAGACCACTCCCAAATTTCTTGCATTGTCAACGTATTCGATTATTGAGTCACGAAGCATGATATCAGGGAAATATGATAGGTCAAGCTGTTTCTTACTGACTACTAGGCATTTGGTTTTTATAGGATTTAGAAATAGACCGTTTTCGTGTGACCAAGCAGCGATCCTATTTAAGTCGGCATTTATAGCATTTGCACAGTCCTCAATAAAACCCAAAGAACAGCTTCTATATGCTTGAATATCATCGGCGTACATGTGGAGAGAAGAGCAAACGTTCGAGGGAATTTCATTTACGTATAGTGAGAACAAAAGCAGTCCTAGAATGGAGCCCTGCGGCACACCTCTGCTGTTATCAAGAAAATTGGACGCTTTGTTGCCTACCAAAATTGCCTGTGATCTGGACTTTAAATAAGATGAGAGAAGAGTTATAGCAGAATTTGAAAAACCGTATAAATTTTGGAGTTTATTGCAAAGGTTAGTGTGGTCAACCGTATCAAAGGCCTCTTCATCCAAGGACTCTCTTATACCTTCCACCACATAATGGCGGAAACACAACTATGATGTTTTCTAAACCCCGATTGTAATGGAGATAATAAATTATTTGTACTGATGAACGCGTTAATTTGCCTTTGGAGGACTCTTTCAAATATTTTAGATAGAAACGGCCGAATAGATATTGGTCTGTATTCATGACAATTAGAACTTTTTTGAATGGGTATAATTTTGGATTTTTTCCATTGCGAGGGATAAGTACCTGTTGTTACAATGAAATTAAAAATATGTGTTAAGGATGGAAGAATGAAAGGAAGAATAATTTTAATAAATTTTGGATGGATTTTGTCAAAACCAAAGGCATTTGATTTTATTGATAGTAAACAATCTACAACCTCCGAAGTATCTACGCAACAGAATTCGAATAATCCTGGCATTCCAATTTCTAGGGTGTTTATTGGCTTATATAAATAGAAGTGGAAAGAATAATCCATAATTGCAGGACCTGAAAAAAGACTGCAATGACGGTTAAGGACAAATCATTGTAAAGTCGTGGCCGATGGTGTGGGTATGATATCTACAAAATATGGTCGTCAGATAATATATGCATGAATTGAACCTCAGTTTTGTTTGTCTGATCCAAAAAAAAAAACGAAACCCACTGAACTGCACTAAATACAGAGGAATCCAGTCTCCTCAACGTTAATTTCGTACAAGATCTTTTCAGGTATATTATGTGAACGCCTGAAGCCAATTACCTGAAAAACCCATATCAGTATGGTCTTTGGTTGAAAACTCCACTTTGGACCAAATATTTACATTACGCAGATCTTAAGAAAAGCTCAAGAGCTTCAAATCGATAACTACCACCTATTCGTTATTTCAAGGCCGCCTATGACATTATTTAGAGAGACCAATATGTATTTATTTTTGAAACACGGCGCTTACGCAGGATGATGTGAAAGAACGGTCTATATGGTCGGTAAAGATCTCAGCTGTAGATTTGTTGCCAAATAAAGGTTTTAGACTTCTGTAACATGAGTCCAACTATCGTGCCTGGGCGAAACGCATTTTGGACTACAGGTCATAAAAACGTTCAATTTGGCTTTAATCCACACAGTCCACAAAACATAACATACATTTAGGTGCACGAATATAACCAAATTCCCCTAAATAATATAATTTACAGTGTGTAAATGCTGTACATTTTATAAGATTCGGTAATCATCGACCGAAAAACATTGCGTCTTAGAAGGGTACGATAGCATCTATGTAACTGATGAGCCCAACTATCGTGCCTGGGCGATACGCATTTTGGGCTACAGGTCATAAAAATCTTCCATTGTGGCTTCTGTAACAGCGTTCACTTCAACAGAGAGGAGTAGCTGTGTCTTATCTAGAAAGTTCTTTAGCTCACAGAACACCAAGCAACTAAACGTCAAATTTAAAATGATGAACAACGCCTTTATAGTTTCTAACAACACAACCAATCATATTTACCTGTAAACAGTTCCTAAATTGGAGCTATCACGTATTGCTGCTTTGCACAGTTCAAGCCTGGCCGAATGCGCTGGAACATAGCGATCTTGGCTGGACCCACATAGTAATATGTTTTTGAAGTGATGCAAGGTACTGCGTTGACTAAGGCGATATAAAAAACTGTTTCGCAAGTCCGATGTATCCCTCAAACACAGTTGCAAAAGAGATCCAGACTTCTTCCATTTCTGCATAAACCACATTCCTGCTTAAAAAAATTACTTTAGTTAAAATTTCTGCGTCTAAATAAGGAATGGCATTTTAGTTATATAGAGATCTTAGTTAGAAATTCCATTGCGTGTAAATTTTCCTTACCCATATTGACAAGTCCGCTGGAATTGTATAGCGTTCCTAGATGTGGTCCAGAAAGAGACAGGAATGTATGCAATCGTGGCAGTAATTGCCTCATTTGCGGGCGTGATAATGCTGAACGGACTATGATTGTACCTAACGAATGTGCAACGAATGATATCTTTGTTGGATTTAGGCCACAAGTTTCGATATGGTAAAGTATTTCAGCAACCAATCTGAAAAAGAATTTAATGAATAAACCCATTAGCATAGGATGTGAGGCAAAAATAGAAAACCTGTCAGTCATAGTGTCAAAATCTGAAAAGGTGTCACCCTGGTTCCGTTCAGACATGAGAAACTCAAGATTTACACCGGGCAGTCCAAGCTCCAAGTATGTACGGACCAATCGCAAGTCAGCGGAGTTGCCATCCAATCCATGGACGCATATTACCAAGTGCATGCCATGTGGTGAAAACGCTCGATATTCATCGCTTATATAGAAATATGGCAGTTCAGATGCCAGCTTCGGATAATCGGAGTAGATACCACCGTTGTATTTAATTTGTTTCCGAAACTCTTCCCTGCACTTCTCGAATTCGAGAAGTGAAAGTGTGGATTCTTGGGACTTTCGCTTGCTGGCTTTGCTGTTCCATTTCTGGCTGTCCATTCTTTCAATAAGTTGGCAGTTGTTTTCCTTGTCCTCGTCTTCGGTGTCTCCCGTGGCATGTCCATTGATTCCGTTTCCATTGCCGTTCATTATAATTGGTTCCTTTGGCCTTTTGATTTCACTGACACTTTGAGATAAGCTCAAGCCCGATTTGTTTGTGCATGACGGGGCAGGCCTTAATGACTCATAGATATGATATACAGGATTATCTATTGCTCCAATGGGTTTTCGTTGGATTGGGGCACTTTGAAAAATTTCCTTCAAGGCCGGTGGTGGATGCAGAACTGCCGGCGAAGGCAAGAATTCAGTGATTAGCTTAGAACTACTGTTAGTATCACTTTTATTAGTTTCTGAACTTGGTGGTGGGTCTCTGAATTCATCAGGCGGCAGTAGATCGTCTTGAAATTGTTGAGGTGGTGGTACTCGCAAATTTTCGAATGGGTTGTCTCTTAGCGTTGTCAGATCAAAGTCTGATTTTGATTTTTCACCATATTTTCCCCTCTGTCGTTTAGCGGTAATGGTTTCCCTGTTTGCAGTAGAAGCTTTCGAGATTGAAAATTCTCGGTGAATTCGTGGGTAAGGCCCTTTAATCGCATTGGATGAAACGTCGGAGGCGTTACGATTTACATTCCGCGTCGATCTTCGAATATCGGCGTCGATTTTGTTACGCTCTGATTTTGATTTTAGGGTGACTGTGGACACCTTTTTGTGGACTGGAATATCACCGTTTAGGAGTTTGTAAGAACCAATTGTTGAACGTGTGTGACGTTGAGCTTTACTGTGCTGCTGATCCAGAAGCTTCTGAAGTTTTAACCTGAGTTGCTCCCCGTTGACCATTGTTTCTTTTTTAACATGAATCTGCTGCTGTTCATTAGTTAAAGTCTCGGGACTTGATAATCCTGAGCTCCGTCTGCTAGACACCCATCCACTTTGATCACTCAGCGACGAAGTTGAGCTGCTGCCAATTTTCTTTTTAATTGGAGATGTATCAAACTGAGGTGGTGGTGCCAAATTCGGCAAGCTTTCGCTGAAGCCATAAGGATTTTGTTCCGAATTAAGGGCTTCCAATTTAAATGGAACACTGGCTGAAGACAACATTTTCTGTTCTCGTGATCTTCTAACTTTGCTAGGTATATCACTCTCCGAGCTACTTGAGTCCTTCTTAAGAGTACCATTCTTAAGCATCTCTTTCAAATCGGATACCCGAACTCTGGCAATTTCCACTGATCGGGGAATGGTCGACACATTATTTTGCACAATATTGCCTTTTGAGTTTTTTAGGGTTTGCGATGAGTTACTTCTTGGAATTGTAGTTAGTCCAATAGGAATCTGAGGTGTGCTAGTAGCACAGGGAAAGAGTTTTTTGCTCCTAACTGGCGGATAAGAATTTCTTGGAGGAGCACTTAGACCACCTTTAGGTAATGAGTTATAATATGAATGGGGTTGTTTCGGAGGATTAAGCATTTTGATTTCATGTAGATAGTCAAACTTTCCCTGCTTGTTCGATGTATCTGGAAACCTATTGAGGGTACCTCCAATATTTTTGAAAGATCGGTCATTGAAATTACAGTCGCCATTCAAGAAGTTTTGCTGTTGGCATCTTGAAGGATCTTCAGCCTTTTTGTATTTTTCGCGAAACTCATTTATGTTACGCATGAGGTCTTCCGCCTGCACTTTCCCCTTTCGATTCATTGTGTTTTGAGGAGTAGGTGTTACCAAATGAAGATTTCCATTTAGCTGGGGTTGTCTATAGTCAAAGGAAATTTCCGATTGCTGCACACAATTTTGCCTCAGGGAGGGTGTACTGTGGACAGTTCCATCAAGTTGGTCCAAAGATTTGCTGTGCCGAGTGGGTAGAGTTCCACTACCCATCACACAGTAACCATTTTTGTATTCTAGCGAACAATCAACACCATCTAAAAGTGTCGAAACGGAATGACGGGACATTGTTAGTTGATTTAAGTTATTGTGAGGAGCAGTTGAAGCAGCAGCTGGTGCTATTGTTAAACTGGCCTGAAGTATTTCACCACCAAGCGCAAACCGAGGAGTAAGAACACCCAAATAGTTTTGGGGCTTATGATATTCAAAATTGACGGCACAAGAGCAAGATTCCTTCCGGCCATTCAAGCTGTTGATTGAATTTGTCTTGCAAGTTTTTGCCGGAAGTTGTGCCTTGTTCATGACATTGTCTACTGCATTAAGATGTGGATCGCTGCCAGTTCGCCTTCGAGAAAACTTTGGGGGATCCAAGTAGCGATCTTCAAAAATGAGAGGCAGCGAATTGGAATCTCCATCCAATGGAGTGCAATGAACTGGCAGTGGAGGCAATGACTGCATGTAACGACTTCTTCTTGCCATTTCGCAGATAGCTACGTAATTTTGATAGTTACTATCATAGCATCCAGCAGCTGAATGTCTAGGGTTCTCCATGACGAAGAATCCTTCCGAGAACCGCCGCACTCGTAAAATGTGATGTTTTTTGGCCAGCAGCGTATGAATAGATGCCTGGGTTGATGCGTGCAATATTCGACGCCAGAACATTATACATTCGGCGCATAGTTGTGCAATATCTGAATTAGCTCGGATAGCAAAATCTTCTTCGCCATCATGTAACTGAAAAAAATGAAAAGTATATTTTAATGTCAGCCTTGAGTGAATTAATTAGAAGAATAACCTTTGCTTGATCAGTGATTTGTTGCAGTCTGTCTACAGCATCATTTTCTTCAAACGGTGGTGACCCAATAAGGTTGTTGAAGTGCGGAGTCAGAACTGTACTGAATTCGTTGAGAGTTCGTTTAAGGGTCTCTATGGATCCCAAAAGAAGCGAACATATTTCCCGGTGTATTTGGCGCGATTGTAGAAGTCTACCAGCAGTACCACCACTGCATTTTGTTGTCCCAACTACTTGTGGCCCAAAGAAAACAGCTTCCAAAGGCCCTGGGGACATGCTGCCTCTGCAACTTAGTTTGCCTCCACTCATCCATGGCTTGGAGCTCTTTGGAGCACTTTAAATATTAATGAAAATTCATGTTAAACTCAGAAAGTATAGACATACACAAAGGTTCAATATCTAGCTATGTAGTGGAACGAGTGATGTATATTAAGCTTTAATTTAGAATTAATTGTGAAATAATTAGATACTTTAAAGCAATAATAAGGAAAATAAACATAATATACTCTGATTGCCAAATGCGGTTCAGCTGATTACACTACTCTATTCGTTCTAGAACATTCAATTTTCTAAGCTTTTACTTTTTTTTTTAAACAAGGAGCTTACCATAGTTGTACATAATGGTAAATTGTTTTCCTTTAAGTAAGTTATTATTATATTTAATAACGCACGTTACAGAGAAGTACATAAATAAGTAATAATAATAGAGTATGAAGTGTTAGTTGTATATTTTAAGTCGATATTTGTGAAATAAAATGGCGAGACGTGACTGTTCATACATATTATGTTATATTCCTAACTAATGAAGTAACTGCGTCAAAAGTTTGAAGTTAATAAAAAAAAACGTCCAAATAACTATTTAAACAGCTTAATCTGATATGGGTGAAATCGCTAAAGAGTGTAATATTCCAACTAACATTTCAGCTTCGATTAAGCTTCAGCAAGCCATTTTAGCTTCGATAACACCTTACCGTAACCTTATAGAAGTTGAAATGATACTTAATATATGAGCTAGATTGATTTTTATTATTACATTTAGGCGGTTTCGGTAAGTCTAAATTTTATGCAACATTAAAATGTATTTGAGATTAAAACACATCACTGGAAATTTTAAAATCTTTTCAGTCTACTGGTATTTAAAGCTATATACCTGCAATATAAAAAAGATTGCAGTTCGTTTGGACTCATAACTCGAGAACGCATTGTAACATTTTCGCCGGAAATTACGACAAAGGAAAATGCGCCAGTTTTTTTTTTTTTAGAAAAAAATGCCAGAATTATTTTCTGGCTTAAAATTGGAAAAAAGAGCAATTTTTTTTTGGAAAAAAGCCAGAAATATTGGAAATTATCCAGATAGGTGTGAAAAAATAGTCTGAAAGCAAAATGGAAATTAAGCCAGAAAATTTGTATATTCTGGTCTATTTTCCACATAACGTTTTGGAAGAAAGGCCATAAAATGTTTTAAGGTATTTTCAAACAAGACGAAGGGGGTAAGTTGCTCGTCCGGTGGGGTCGGGGACACATTCAATATTGTGAAATCTTTATTCAAAACAAAAAATAGACTTAAAATGTAAACTATAAATTCTGAATCAAATTCGTAGATTCGTATTTTTTTGGCGAATCTACCCCTCTTTTACTAACACTACTAAACACAAGTGCAATTAGAAGCGTTTATTTTGACAGCTAACAATTTCACAGACCAAAATAAGCCAATACCTTAACAAACAAAATTTAAATGCAAATAACATTCCATTCGCCACGAAAAAAATCAAATTCCGCATCAAATTCTTCATTTACCAATGGAAAATCACATTAGATAGTGTAAATTGTGGTGCAAACAAAAAAGTTGCACTTTTGCACTTTTACAATAATACTAGACCAGTTGCACCGGATCGTGAATATCTCTATTATTTGTACTTTAATAAATCTGTTCGTCTAATGTAGATACCCGTACCAAGAGGTTTTACTGTACATTGTGTATAATGTACATTTATTAGGTAAAATATTATCATAATATATAAAATAAAAATAATTATTCTGGGGTTTAATGTTTCTGGAATAAAAGGAGCGCCGTATGCACACGCACACTTACTTAACCAGGATTAAGTGATATACATATTCAAATTATTTTTTTTTTAATTTTCGAGATTTAGCATACAAATTTATTAGGTACTCTTGTTAAATCTTCATAAAAACATAGTTTTACACATTAAACCAAAGCATTTATTTCTGTATTCGTTTCCTACCACTACCAGTAGACTTTGATTGGACAAAAAAACGGAAATAATATAGGTTAGTAGATCTGTGCTAAATTGTTTTTTCCCTTAAAAAGGATTCCCGCTTACAATGACCATTAACACACCCACATTCCTGGTAGGTATAATCATCTACATACATAATGTATTATCATATTATCCATATTTTATAATAAAATTTATATATATGTAAATTCATGCAGATACGTAATTCAGCCATGTAACGTTACTATAGACAGTAACGTACCCATATATACTCGTACCTACATGTGCATTAAAAATTCATAACTATTGCAACGCAACCAAATCCTACTACATATTTATATGCGAAATCATCATTTGTGGTTAGGTATGTAGAATGTAGTTTGTTCCACTTCGTGTTCAAAAACGTGAAAGTAATCCTCATTTAGGATGTGAACAAAACTGGTCACATTCGACGACCACCCGTTCGTTCGTCGTTGCTATTAAGTCCTTCGTTCCGCCTACATTAGATCATTTGCCTTGTTAAGGAAACTAAGCCCAAGAACTCGATGAGGAACAACAAAAGAAAACCTTTTATTCTTCCTCTGCATGTGAAAGGTTCATTTAAAAAAAAAAAATTATGTCAATGTGGAAAATGAGAGCAAACTATAAATAAGTCACGTGTCAAAAGTTGTGTGCGTTTTATGATTTAAATATATTTCTTTATATAGTATGTATGTATGTATGTGTGCATGTGATGTAATATTATTTATGGGTATGTAAAATGCTCTGTTAGAGCTCATGGCGGGCGGCAATTAATTTTATATACAAATATACTTACTTAATGTATGGTTGATGTAATGCTACCAAACTAGCATGGATACCGAGACTGATTGCCGCCAAGTGAAAATAATCAAACAGAACTGGTAAGTGATAGTGCAGGCCTCGGGCAGGATGGAAGTTCAGTTGCAATGTCCTGGTTGACGCTAATGAAAGACTGCTTGATCCGTTGTTTTGTTCTCCGAACCATAATTCCAAGTGGAGGGAGAATTCAGCTCGTTCTATTGATTCCTTTAAATGCCGACTGTCAACTGTAAAATGGCGAAAAAATAAAGAACAATTATTTCAAAAGCTGTACTCAAACTGTTTGAATGAATTTAATTTCGAGAGTAATTTGAAGAATTTATGAATTAACTCGGAAAAGAGTTAACTCGCACAATTAATATTATCTAATTCCCACAAGATTTAGGCAGTCCAAAGATAAAACATAACAAAATCTTGAATATGTGAGAATAAAGTATTTTTATATAATGTAAAGTATTAAATGTAACGTATCCCATTATGATAAGCCAACGCCATCTGTTGGTGACGAGGTAAAAGTAATGTATGAATGAAACATATTTTTGTTTTGAAAGAAAGAGAAACTAAAGATGGATGCTTTCGATATAGACAAGAAACGAAAAAGGTCGTGTTTTTATTTTGCTCTTGGAAATGTACATATATCTTAAAATAAATTAAGCACACATTTTTCAATGATGACTCTTAGTTCATCAGTTCGTTACATATGTATCTTCCTAGGACAAAATATTTCATAATTTAATTCATAACAAGTTGTGACAAAAATATAACCTATATATTTGAAGAAACTTGGCTAAATCATTTCGAATGTCTTTGGAATTAAAAATCAAAAAGGTTTGCAACCTGGCAACACTTTTTTCGGAGTTAGTCTTTTTGAGAGATGTCACTCATGAATCAAAGAAAACAAGCTTACCACACTTCTTTGTTTTTCTTATTTTATTGACGTCACCAGAGATTGAATTCTAATCCACATCGGACAAACAACAACAATTTCACTATTTTTGATTTCTGGTGACATCAATAAAAAAGGACAACAAAGGAGTGTCGTAATTTTGTTTTCTTTGATTCATGGCTGTCACTTATTGGTTTATGCTCAGTTCGGTTTGTCATTTTATAATGAATAGACATACTCCTGAAAAACGTTTGCCAATCCTGCAAATTTATTACCAATGCAATGCCCAAACGAGATGAACACCGATCCCGATTTTCACAAGAAAATTTCGTTCAGCGAGGAAACTCACTTTTGGTTAAATAGGTACGTTAATAAGCAAAATTGTCGTCTTTAGAGTGATCATAACCCACAAGCCATTATTCAGCCCCGTTACATCCTAAAAAGTCACTCATTGGTGTGTTCTATGGGCAGAGGGAACTATTGTTCCAAATTTCTTATAACGCTTTTTTTTCTTGAAAACCACACATCTAAGAAAAAAACACCCGTTATAAAAAAACTGTTGAGTACCCTGGACTCAAGACTGCGATGTGTAAATACCTTGTTGTATAAAGTACGGTATAGAGAAGTGTATATGTAATATATTACAAAAAATATACCATATTTAATAATGAAAAACAATTTTCTTTAACTCAATAATTTTAATTTACACCGACTTTCTAACAAAGAGAAGCGTTCAGCTTACAAATTAGAAATGTCAAAGTTCGGCCAGAAAAAGTCTTGAAATTTTCATTTGTATTTTCGTTACGTCCTTCCTTCTACATTGCTACCTCACTCTAACTCTATCTGTAACAAAGACCAAACAACCAAAATAAAAAGAAATCGTATAAGTCTGCTTTTACACGCTTGCGATTTATAAGCGTTGATTCTCTTTTGTTACAAATTTAACAAAAGTTAACTTTGTCCAAGTGAGAGGATTAATATTTCCCCTTTCTTTACTCCACTTAAACGTAGGGTAATTCGCCGAATAATATGTAAAACCACAAATAAGAAGAAACGATAATCGCAATTTCTTTAACCTCAGTACGTGCTTAAAAATCGCAGGCTCAAATCGTACGGTGTAATAGCAGTCTATTTGTGCTCAGTTTTAACTTGATGGTTCATGCATTCACTTTGGTAATTTTTTTAAAATGGTTGGTGAATTTGGTAAGAGATGTTTTAAAAGGTTCGTGAATTTGTTAGGGATTTTTTTTTGGGAGCACACAGACAAAATATGTAAGGTGGTCCCTAGACGCTCAATATAATTTTGCAAAATATTGCACAATATTATTTGCTATGTGCCCCAGGTGGTGCAATATTTCTTCCAATAATTGGCATTTTCACTTAAATCACTGGCGGAAATGTTCATTTCGACACTTGAAAAATAACTAAACAAATATAGTGCAGTAGTACCCAACAGACGATACAATATTCTTATGTTGCGTAATAAATGTCAAAAGCGGTTTGATTTTACGCAATATATTGCACAACCTTGCAATATTATCTACAGACGCTCATTAATATTGCGCAATAATATTGAGCGCCTAGGGACCGCTTAAAAAATTGTTAAATAAAAAATCAAATACCACAACCATTTAAAAAATAAAATGCGCGACTGGATCGCACGTACTTGCTCCTATGTTCCATCACATTATATGCGAAAGATTCTTAATGAAAACGGCTAAAAGTCGTTTTTCATTTAATTTTTTATATATAAACATTCTTAAATTTTTTCTAAAAAAAATTGGTATGAACATTTTAAATATGTAATAATATAAACTTAAAAACAAAATTTCAGAAAAAACCGCCCACCCGTTTTCGAAATATTGAATTTTCAAAAAAAAAAAATATTTTTTTTTCAAAAATCCAGAAAAAAAAAACAATTTTTCGAAAATTTTGAAATGCAATTTAGAATTTGAAGTAGATCCTGTATACAAATTTTGAACGAAATCCGTGAGCGGCTATGAGAAAGTCGAAAATACCGTTAATAACAAAATATTTTCCCCCAAAATGTAGATCATACTCAAATTAGTATACACACCAATTTTTATCAAAATCGCTATAGCCGTTTTCGATATAACTAAAATGGTAGAAAAATTTGTATGGCAAGTACCGTTATTTTTGGGGCTAAAACAACGATTCAAAAACCTATTTTGATAAAAAAACGCCTAACCACCAAGCTTGAACAAAATCGGTTCGGCCGTTTAGATCGTTCTACACACAGACAGACAGACGAAATTGCCGGACCCACGTTTTTGTTGTCCTCTATCATCGTTATGTCAAATTTCATTAAAATCTCGAGTTCGATTTTTTTCCAAATGCAAAACTTGCCCTATAGTACCTATATCGCAAGTAAAAATACGGCCGTGAAATTCGGACGAAATTCCCCAACCATTTAAAACAAAATGGTGTGCGTAAACTTCTGCTACATAATTTCATCAAATTTACCCCTGCCGAGAAGTTAGATGCTTACACATCAAAAATTTATATGATTAAATGAAGAAAATGTTGGAAGATCTGTCAAAAATATCACTGTAATTAATCTTGAGCTTAATTATGTGAACGTTGGTTTTAAAATGGTGAGACACCCTCCAATAATATTTAACCTAAGGTTAGACGGGGTGATAATACGTCAACCCCTCTATCTCTTTACTAAGAACGTGACAGGGAAGGTACCTATAGGGAGGTCTAAGGAAAGTTCTGGGTAAATTTCCGGATATTACTTATTGGCAATGACGAGTTAAATTTTCTCATTCTGGCTAAGAAGGAGCATTCACAGAAAAAATTAATAGAATCATCTTGATCCTCTTTATCACCCTCTGCACAAGTCAGATATGTTGATGTCCATTCTGCTCATGTGAGTTCCCATTGAATTGTTACCCTTGAAGGTTCCACAACCAAAAAGTGATAAATCCGGCCAAAGATTTCTCGCAAACTGACAGGTGTCAATATCTGATCATCTGTCGTTCGCAGATTAGAGAACCACATGGTGAATTATATGCTATTTCTTGTTCCAGTGGCATAAGACTGAGGATTCCGATTATTGATGTGCTTAATTTTTTTTCCACAAACAAAATTAGTTTATCGAAATTCAATCTTGCGTATGTTTTGTTCTCGAGTTTAACTAGAAAAGTCAAAAACACGAATGAACTGAAAAATTGTGTTAAAAAAAATTACAATGTAATGAAATATGATGTAGACCATGTGGAAGACGAAACCCATTAATATCTACATTAAGAGTGGGCGTGGATACTATGGACTACGTAAATAATGTGGAACACCTTTTCCTGCAATATACATAGTTACATATACAGTTGTGATGAACAACGATAATATTCATGTGAAAGCTCAATTAACTGTTTTCCTGTTTAGCCTGTCTGCGATATTAATGCGTTTCTGACTTTTGTGAAAGGTTTTCTAATAATTGAATTTATTGATATATTATTTCTCCTATGTAATTTAAAGTCGTTAGATATTCAAAATTAATCAAATTATACAGGCAGCACCTTTATGTTTTTAATATCGTTTCCTTATTTACATTTACGTCATCGATGAACAAAAGAAATGTAGAGAAAATTGTTGGTCTATAGAATCCCAGTTTTAACAGATGATACAATTTGAGCTTTGCATATTGGTGGCCTAATAGATTTGACTAGGTGCGTTCCCGTACTCCCCAAAACTGCGAAATCAGCGAATTTCTACGAAAAACAGTCAAATCCTGTTGCCATACTCCAAATTTTCGTAGTTTTTCACAGAAGAAAGCGCTTATGAGAGAGTAAAATATTTCGCCATGCTGCGAATTTTAGTCCAAGAAATTTCTTTGGACAAAATTATGAAGACTGTCAAATGAAGGAAGAAAAAAATCAATACATAAGCTGTCAGTTAGCATATGTGTATCGTTACAAAAGTTGAAAATAATTTACAATCTGATTTGTCTTATTTGTGCAATAAATTAAAATTTGTGATATTTTTAAAGAAATAATTTCATGTAAATCTTTAATAAACATTTTCAAAAATACACTTTTATTTTGACGTTTAAAAATTGGCTAAAAATTGTTGTTCAAAGCGTTCCCGTACTTTTGTAAGACTTTGTTGCTCTCTGAGAGATTTTTACTCTTGGAAAAATGACAGTCTTCACATTTTTGTGCAGAAAGTACGCGAACACATTACTGTGTTTCAACATGTTATGGTGACAAAATCTCACATCTGAACAACTAATTTACAGAACGGTTAACACAATTTAACGCCTGACATTGGTCAAATTGCTTAACAGAACAATTCTGTAACAACTGTGTAATATAATGGAATGGGTGTGGATGAATATTCCAAGAGAATTCAGGTTGGGGGTTTTCTGGGTTCTTGTAGTCACCTCTGAAAAGAGTAATTTATTAATATCGCCGCTTTGTTTGGTTCTCTACCGCGCGTATGCTGTTCGTAAACCGCAGTACACGCTAAATAGGCCGCAAACGAAATGTTATGTGTCTATACAGAAATGATAAGCTTTAAGTTTATATAAAATATCAAATAACATTATAATTTTATTGAGGGAAATCAAGTATTAAATTTACAAGTAAAATAAGAATGCTTAAAAATTAATTGTTCATTCGTTTTTAATTCTTATGGCAAAAAAAATTACAAAATAATTTTATTATTATTAAATTTAAATGCGGATGGCAACTCTGTTTTTTAAAGATTTCAAAATAATTGTATCCAGCTGGCCAGACATGGTTTCTTAAGGACGCTTTTGTCATTCGTCGCACAAGGCACCCGCTGTAGGCTTTCAACCTTCAGGTCATCTATGTTAATTCATAGTGAACGCTTTTGTCAAACGTCGCACCATAAATAAACATTCAGTCCTGGGCCTATTGTAGTGTATGTACATACATACCGGTCGACTGCTTGTGAACGCTTTTGTCAAAGGTCGCACCAACAGCTGACAGGCATGGCTGTTAAAATGAGACAGTCAATACCTGGTTCTCAAATCCACTGTGCCAAACTAGTGCCGTGCAATTCAGGCTGCATTTAAAAGACCTTAGGCCTTACAGGCATATAGTTAAAAATTAAATTAATTAAAACACAATTTCTTAGGCTTTATAACAAAGCTAACACTGTTGGGGTAATAGTCAGAAACGCTAGATACCCAGTTTAGAGAAAATGGGCCCAGCTATTTAATATATAACACCTTGTTAAATTAAATTAAAAAACAGATCATCGAATTATATTTTAACATTTTTCTAAAGTTAAAATCAGCAAAAGTCTATTTTATCTTATTTTTTGTACCTTTTGTGGAACATTTTTCAGCGACTGAGCTTAATCAGAAATAGTTAGCTTACAACGTGAGTTAAAAATTAAATAAATGAATTGCCCTTTTTATATTATCGCGGTGATTTGGATTGACCCAAGACTTAAATTGACTTAAAAAAAAATATGGTTCCAAAAATCTCGTCCAAGTTTTATTTCATATCATATTTTATATAGATAAAGCCTAACTGAAAGGTTCACGGGCTTTTGATTTCGGCCTAATTTTTTTTTAGTTAAAAATTACATTAGATAAATCTACGAAGTATTGACACTGAAGCTCTAGCAACGAGACCATTGGCTTTAAACATCACATACATTAATACAACAGAGAGAGACAGAGAAAGAAAGAAATTGTTTAAAAAAAAATACTAGGAAAAATAATTGTAATTTGCCAGTACTTTTTCTTACCAACTAACCCACAATCATCAATTAGACCAGTAGAAAAATAAACGTTATGGTTTTTACTCATCGTGAAATATTATTTCCATTTTTTTCAGAACTGATTTTGAAAAAGTAATAAAAACAGTAAAATATTTGTTGTGAATTTTAAAGTGCTTAAGTATACATTTTTCTTACAGGATTTAACTATTCCACTTGGGAGAATTTTGAAGGCGAAGAAATCCCCCTTTCTGATCGTTAAATCGTCAGGTAAGAATCATGAAAAAAATTCTAAGCATGCGCAAAATAAACAAAAATCACAAAACGTCGTGCTCGCAGAAACAAACTGTTTTAACCTTATTTTAAGCCAAATTTGACATGTCACATTTAAAATACCAAAACAAAAATTGTTTACAAATTATATTATTAGATGGGTTTAGATGGATTTCAGTCTTACTATGATAACGTCTTATATATTAAATCAGAATTATTGTCAATTTTGGTCGAAGCAGCACCTAGGTCTGGACAGGTTTTTCGGTAAATGAAACTACTAATATTACATTTGTGAGTGCCGGAATGAACTCGGAAAATGAAATTCAGTAGTTGGAGAAATGGTGATAAAAAAAACTGAACCGTTAGCTTGTATGTCGAATAATCTTCTATTTTAGTAAGATAACTCTCCTTATGCTCGCCCTCGGAAGGTGAGAAATTGCTTTGAGGACAAACTAAATAAAATTCTTGATTGGACATCTAAGAGCCCCAATTGACTATTAATTGTGCCGATTAAAGAGGTTCTATGCAGGCGAAGAGAAAACCTGATATCCACATCGGATATCCGTATCTTTTTAGGCAGTCAAGATGCTCTCCAATCACTTGGCGCTGTTTCTACAAGCTCTACAACTGCCCCCAACTATTGATCATCTCTAAAAGAGATGGCAGTTTAACATTCACCTGATTTTACCTAAAATGGAAGAAATCGGTATGCCTATCACTTTATGTAAACTTATGTTACAACAAAACGCCATAAAATAAACAGGAGATAGTAAAAAATTAGTACTTGCCTGGCTATCAGACAGATCTGGCCAATAATAGATCCAATACGATCAAAAAATCTGCTCTCTTTGGGCAAAAAACATCTTGGCTCCCTAATAGCTGTCATAAGCATAACTTGACATTGCTTAATTGGCAGACACGCCAAAAGAATTGGCGTATTCTCCAACGACTTTTGTAGAAGTTTCTTAGACGTGGAGGAAGAGGAGACTATCTCGCATTTTCATTGCTCGTGTGCTGCTCTCTCACAAGGACGTAGATTACACTGAGAAGAATACTTCTTCGATGACGCCAGTGATTTAAGTCACATACAGATTCACCCTCCATTCATTAGAAGCTCCAAATGGCTTAAAGAGTTAATATCTTTTCACATGGTATCACAACACAATATACCTATCTGAGGTCTAAGTGTATCAGCCGTTTTCCTGACAGTCACTTCAACCTAACCTAACCCACAATTTATTTAATTTGGTTGAAAATTAATATATGTATGTACTTTTTTTCTAATAGCTTTAAATAATAAAGTTGCATAAAGCAAAGAAAAAATGAGTAAAAACCAAGTTTAATGGGAATTCCAACAACTGTATAAACTTTACCAACAATATTTGTTTTGTTGAGTATTAATAACATATATATCTGACGCTCGTAGTTACTCTTATTTACAAAAATATTTGAAAAACTTGTTTTTAATTTTCTCATATTTTCGGGATATCTATCTACACAGGGTGTCCCAAAAGTCAACGTCGAAACGAAAACGGGTAATAGATTAGGTGGTGACAGTTATCAGAAAAATAATAAAAAATAAAATGCACGGCTGGATCGCACGTACTTGCTCTTATGTTCGATCACATCGTAAGCACAAGATTCTTAGTAAATTAAATATACTTTCAGGTCATTTTTTTATCCGCGCCGCCGTTTATGAGAAAGTCGAGAATCAAAAAAACGGGTTTTATGCCAGGTACCGTTAATAACAATATATTAAAAAAAAATTAGACCAAAATGTACAATATGCCGATAATAGTAGTGCAGACATTTTTCTTATCAAAATTGTTAGAGTAGTTTTCGAGATAGTTAAGAAAGTAGAAAAAAATTGTTTGAAAAGTACCTTTAGTTTTTGGTCTAAAAAATTAAAAAATCTATTTTAGACAATCACCTTAAACGCCTAAGTACCAAGTTTGAAGAAAATCGCTTCAGTTGTTTAGGCTGTAGAGCGTTGTACAGACAGACAGACAGACGGAATTGCGGGACCCAGTTTTCTGGTGTTCTATATCATCGTAATGGCAAGTTTGATTAAAATCTTCGAGTTCGATTTTTTCCAAATGCAAAACTTTGCCCTATAAATTCGGTTGCCAGTCATATCGGCATTTTAAAATGAAATTCTGGACAAAAGTTGTTGTGTTTTGCAAATGCCAGCCTAACACAACAACCTGTATTTATGGACGATGCGAGTATTGAAGAAGAAGGATCATGGGCCTGCTTAATGCAAGCAGTAAAAAAATAAAATGTAAAAATTTAAAAATATAGGATCAGTAGATCTATAAATTAAAGAAAGACTAGACAAAAAATTATAAAAAAAATCTAAAAAACGTAAAAGTTAAAAAATTAAAAAGATAGCATGCTAATGGATTTGTTAAGTTTAATAGTTAGCAGTTTAAGTTTTTCTTGAGAATTAGATTTTTTAATATTATCTACATTTAAATTAGTATTAAAAACATGAAGAACTATGTAATGGGTTATCCATTTTGCGGCTTCAAAAGTAAGCGTAAATAAAACACATATAAAATATTTTTCTTCATGGTATTTCTTTTTTATTATAAAGTTTGAACGTTGATATTATGTGTGAAAAACTAATCATTTAAATGACCACCACGCGAATAACTTGACGAATGTCGGTTTTCAAGTGCCCAAGAGTTAAAGGTTTATCTGCATATGCACGGTCTTTCGCGTAGCCCCACAAAAAATAGTCAAGCGGTGTCAAATCGCATTATCTTGGTGGTCAGTTGATATCGCCACGACGAGAAATTACGCTGCCAGGAAATGTCTCTTGCCATAAAGCCATATTCGCTCGAGTTGTGTGGCATGTGGCACCGTCTTGTTGAAACCACATATTCTCCAAGTCGTATTCTTCAATAGCAGGCAAAAAAAAGTCGGTTATCATATGACCATAATGCTCCGAATTAACGGTGACAGTCGTTCCATCGTCGTTTTCGAAGAAGTAAGGTCCAATCACACCTCCGGACCAAAGAGCGCACCCAAACAGTGACTTTTTGTGGATTTAATGGCCTCTCATCAATTACTTGAGGATTCTCAGAACCCCAAATACGCCAATTTTGTTTAATAACATACTCACCGAGTGAGAAATGCGCTGAAGAAAATTTTGTTCGAAAAATCGACGTCCACCGCCTGTTGTTCAAGCACCCATTCGACGTATCTACGACGTTGTGAATGATCAGCTGGCTTCAGTTTTTGTGTGAGCTAGACTTTATATGGATTTAGGTGTAGATCCAAATGCAAAATACGCCATAATGTGCCGTAACACAGTCCTAATTCCTGAGAACGACGAGGAATCGACACATTCGGGTCTTCGGCAACACTTTCATTTACAGCAGCGAAATTTTCAATGGTACGAGCGAAACGATGATGCACAGGCCTTACAATATCTGTAACCAATCCAGTCTCTTCAAATTTCTTTACAATTTTGCCAATTGCTTGCGTAGTTGGACGATTATGTAAACCATAATCTCCTCTTAAAGCACGGTATGTGGCTGTGGCAGAATCACCATTTTTGTGGTAGATTTTGAAAATTTGTATGCGGTGTGTGATAGTTAAGTCATCCATTTTCGTAAATGTAAGACTTTCAACTGAACAAAAAAAAATTGGTTTAACAACTTATTTTGACAGATGTCGAATTCCAGCCCTATACTTTTGAAACCGCAAAATGGATAACCCTTTAAAAGATGTTTTGCGTGATCTTGCTATGATTATAATTAAACACATCAGAATTTGCATTTACTTTTCCCAACATTCTTATGACCGGTTTATTTCTACCATAGTCAGTTATGTGAGGAGCTTGATGAAATTGGGGAACTGATCTTAGAGTGTGCGAATTGATATTAATACTCATTAACGCGAGCAAGGTTAAAGAATCAGTAACGCCAGATAAAATTTGGTGTACGAAAATAATATCAGCCACTTTATGACGCTTTTCGATAGATTGTAGAAGACCAAGATCCCATGGTCGGCAGACATACGTCATTTTGTCATAGCTAAATTTTTTTGTGTGAATAGATACGAAAGTAGATAAGAACGAATGGACATTCCGAATTTTCAAAGCTGAGGCTTTTCGGAGATATGCAGTGTTATACGTGCTATATTATTTTATCAAAGCCAATTTTTTGATAATTTAAGGGGATAGTTTCTCAAACTTTGTTTGACACTTGTCAAAAACCTACAGTGGGGCATTTCGTCTGGCAGAGAACTTTAAGATGGCATCTTAAGGCGATTGGTCTATAGTTAGAAACATTTGATTTACATTAATTAAATTAGTTTTAAATTTAGAGTCATTAGAAGAATTATCCAAATAGGTAAGGGTAGCTGGATAGCCATCGGAGTTTTTTTTTAAGTTTATAAATTGCCAACAGCGTTTAGGGTCAGCGACGATATAGAATTGCATTTTATTAATGTATACATCATTTGTACGAAACAGAAGAGGTGCAGACATGGGAATGGTGCGGGACCAACATTTGATGGTTGCTGCCGTAAGATTACGCACAGCTGCAGTTCGAAGATCCCAAGGAAACACACGAATGCCCAGGTTCAATACTGATAGACTTAAGGATCCCACCATTCGCGAACATCTAGGGAACCACCTTTCACAAGGATTGAGAGCAATCAGTAGCACGGAACCCACCTGTATCGAAAACCATTGGTGTGATGTGAAAAATGTTTTTATATCCGGTGCTGAAATTATAGTCGGTCGGTCGCAAAGAGTAAGCAGTGCCTGGCTTACCGAAGAAACTTGGACTGGGATCGAAGAAAGAAAACAGCTCAAAGCTAGCATTGCAGCTAGTCCAGCAGCAGGGAGAAATGAGCTACAGTCTGCGTATCACATGAAGATGAGAGAAGTTCCCCGTAGCGTACGACGTGATAAGCGTAACTAAATTAACGCATTGCCAACAGAAGCAGAAGAGGCTGCAATCAGGTGTGACAGTAGGGCCGTCTACTAAAGAGCTTACATGTGTCCGAAGCTCTTAACAACACCTCGTAAAGGATATAGACGGGTCGCTGCTAGTTTCGGATGAGGATCAGCTCAAAAGGTGCAAGGAGCACTTTTCTGTGGTTTTAAACCGCGTTTTCAACAGTGAATGTATGCCAACACGCAATGAACTGTCCGTAGTAACGAATTCCCGAATACGCACCGTATCCCCCAGTAGGCAAGAAACCTGAACCGCAATCAGAGCACTGACGAACTACAAAGCGGTTGGACTTGACAGTATTCCCGCAGAGCCAACAACATCGAGTGAGCTCCTGCACTCAATCACTGAGAGAGCTTGGGAAACAGAGAGTTTTCCTGAGGAATGGAAAAAGGGGATGATTGTGAAGCTCCCAAAGAAAGGGGGACTTATGCGAAAACTGGAGAGGAATTTATGTGCTGCCTGCAGTAGCCAAAGTAATAGCAAAAATCGTCCTGGAGCGAATAAAAGACCACCTCGAAGAAACATTAGACGCCCACCAACCAGGATTCCGCTCTGGATCTTCATGTGTGGACCACATCAACACCTTGCGAATCATCATCGAACAGTCTGTTGAATATCGATCACCACTTCACCTGCTGTTCGTCGACTTCGAAAAGGCGTTCGACAGTGTTAATAGAGAATCTATCTGGATTGCTTTGCACAGGAGGGGAATCCTGGATAAATCGATTGCTATTATTAGGGCTACGTATGATGGATCCAAATGTCACGTGCTGCATAAAGGAAGGTTGTCAGAGGAGTTTGAAATCCAAAGTGGGGTTAGACAGGGTTGTATACTGTCACCAATACTGTTCTTGTTGATGATAAGTGATGTGCTGCATGCAGCTCTGTCGACTGCAAATGGAGGAATTCAGTGGAATCTGCAATAATTCCTCAAACATCTGGAATACGCGGACGACGTAGGCTTACTCTCTCCATCAAATGACAATAAGGTTGGATAGAGAAGCTGAAACCGTCGGGCTTAAGATCAATACGGCAAAAACAAAATGGATCAATCTTGGAACTTCACCATCTACAAAAATAGATATTTCTGGACAAGCAGTAGAGATGGTAGAGAGTTTTAAATATCTTGGGAGTATTGTCTTTACTGATGGCGGGACCGAACAAGATATAACAAGTCGAATCGGGAAAGCAAAGGCTGCATTCCAAAATATGGAGAAACAACTCTATAAGCCTTAAGTCCAAGCTACGACTGTCCCACTCCAATGTTGAGTCCGTGCTTCTGTATGGGCTTAGCACTTGTAAAGTAACACCCACTGTCACAAGAAAGCTGCAAACGTCTGTGAAATATCTTGAGGATTTTCTGGCGAAACCATATCTCAAATGGACAGGTCAGGAACCCATCGACTCTTTAATACGAAAACGAAAGTGGCAGTGGATTGGACATACGCTTCGAAAAGGTCAAGAGTGCATTGCGAGTCAGGCGATGCAATGAAATCCCCTCACGCAGCGAGGTAGACGCGTGGGTTGACCTAGAAGTGCTTGGCGAAGGACGATCGAAGAGAAATCAGCACAACTGGGGAAGAGTTGAAGAGAGCTGAAGTACATCTCCAGAAACAGTACACGATTGCGCGTAGGAGTAGTGGACGCCCTATGCCCCGCAAGGGGAACCTCACGGTCATAACAGGTCTGAGGACCTAAGTAAGTAGTAAGTAAGTATCATATAGTCAAATATTTCAATATATTACCTACAGTATCGGACAAAACATTTGCAACCAGAAATGAAATTAAGCACTTTCTTCAAATTTATAAGCGATTTAATCAAAAACATAACAATCTTCATACAATATGAAAGCTTTGTATTAAGAGTAAATGAAAATATATAATTTTCAAAATCAAAATGAACTTTTAATTATATAACATTTAATTATATCAATTAAATTAAAAATTAAACGCGACAAAACAATTGCATCTTGTAATTCAAATATATAAAAACTTAAAAATAATCAATATTTCGTGGCAAAGCCATTGTTTTCAATGACTGCCTGGCACCTTCTTGGCATTGATTCAATTAAGTTTTGAGTTGTTTTTCGAGGAATTTCATTCCAAGCAGTCTCTATCCTTGTATAAAAATCGTCCGCGTTTCTTACGTTTTCCCGACTAATTTTGCGTTTGACGATTTCCCAAAGATTTTCTATAGGTTTCAAATCTGGTGATTGCGGCGGCCAATTCATAACTTTGATCGTATGATCATTGAACCACGTTTTGACTATTTGGTTCATTGTCCTGCTGAAAGACCCAACGCAATGCCATTTCCCATTCTCCATAAGGTAAAATAACATCCTCCAAGATACTTTTGTATATGTGTTGGTCCATTATTCCATTAATGCGAGGCAATGGCCCCAAACCAGCAGCAGAAAAACAACCCCACACCATCACACTGCCTCCGCCATGCTTAACAGTGTTTAAGCAGTAACGTGATTGAAGTTGCTTGCCAAGAGGTCTTCTTACGTAAGCTATTTCATCACTACCCATGATATTAAATTTGGATTCATCACTAAAAAGGACTCCTTTCCATTTCTGCTTGTTCTAAGAGAGATGTTCCTTTGCAAACTGTATACGCTTTTTCTGATTACGAATCGAAATTAAGGGTTTTTTTTAGCAGGACGATAAGAACAACATAAATCAGCGAGAGCCAGCCCACGAGATACTGTTCTAGCACCTACTGTTAATATCAACTCTTGGACTAGTTTTTTTTTTTTTTTTGTAAATTCCTTTACGGGCACTCTAAACTAAACAATAACTCTTAAAACTCTTAAAAGCCATTGGCGCAAAATTTTAAACAACCCATTGTTAAGGGCTTAACATTTTGCTAATTAGCAATTTCCTAAGTGCTTATTGATTGAATAACTATTTCAAAAATGTAAACCTTTTCTAAACTAGCAAATTGCTAATTATGCAGAAAGCTGAGCATTTGTAGGGTTTGAATTTTGATGAACACAATTATTGTTGTTATGCGTTGTAAATTAATTATATGTTGATGAAAACCCAACATGTGCTCTAAAAAGGTATTAGTTATTTCTATTTTCATCATTTTAACTTCATTATTACAAAAAAAAAAACAAAAAAAATTGTGCACCAGCAGGACTCGAACCTGGGCACCCCGCGTGCCAGGCTGATATACTATCAGATTTCTAAATGGATTTAGCAAATTGCTAAAAGTTAAAGTAGCCATTCCGTGTTTTTAACTTTAGTAAAATGTTAAAATCGTTCAAAATTAGCTCAATCATCTTTTTAGCTTAGTAAAATGCTAAAAGTGGCTTTAACATTTTACTAAATCGTTTAAAATTTTGCGCCAATGTCTTTCGACCTAAAAACTATTATAATTAAATCTAATTTTTTTTTGTTTTATTTTATATTTCAAGAAACTTTTACAAAAAAAAACTTGGTATCTTATAATTTTTTTTTTTTTTTTTTTACTTATAAACTAAACCGAAATATATATTAAAAATAATTAAAACTAAATAAAACTAACTTATACTAACTAAAAATAACTTAAACTACTTAAAATTACCTAATAATAATTAAAACTACTTAAAAACAGCCACAGCAGCATTTTTTTTTCGTTTTTTAATTTTTTTTTGTTTATTTTGTATATGCATGCAGACACACAACTACATGCAACCCACCCATACATGTACATACGCACATACATATACGTACGCACATACATATACGTACGCACATACATGTACAGACACGCAGATACATGCACATATGCCCCCACATACATACATATTTTTAATTTTGTTTTTTTGTTTGGTGCCACTCCGGCTGTTACCTATACCTTATTCCCCTAAATCTGTGTAAGTCGGCCAAGACATACCATCTTCATCGACTTTAAATATTATGATGCTGTTCAGAGAGCCACCAGAACTGGTTCTCCTGTTTCGCCCTATCCTCCGGTCCCGATCGGACACAGTCCTACTGAACCGAAGGCGCTCTTCTCTACCTTGAGCGATGACGTCTCGACCATACAGGAGTCGCCTATCCACAGTTTTCCGGCTGACGTGGTAGATGAGCGGAACCGCCATTCCATCCTGTATCAGCCCTCGACTGTCTAAAAAGAGGAATGCCTCGGGAGGGATGTAGCCACTTAACCGCGCACTCTCAAAATATTCATTATTGGGGTAGTAAGCCCCAAAAAGTAAGCTGTTAGTTGAGGACATCGCTCTTGCAGTGTGACCCCGAATCAGCTTAAACAAAAAATTATCTATTCTGTTTATGTTGGCTCCGTTGTATAGAACCTGGTTGGAATAATATCTTGTGTACTCCGACTCTGGTGTTCTGTGTAATCCAAGGCAACGTCTCAGACACTGCCTCTCAAACACCCGAATCTTTTCCATTTGAAATGGGGCAACGTTGAACCACACCGGGTATCCGTAGGCAATCATCGGCCTGATGAGGGCCATGTAACAAATCACCTTCACCCTGCTATAAAACAGTCGTTTTGTCAAGGCAAAGGCTCCTCTAGCCCTGGCCAAGGCAGCACTTATATGTCTGTTGAAATACAGGTACTGATCCAACCAAATTCCAAGGTACTTTACTACACTTTTACTCGCCAATGGATGTCCATATGGCCCTATGATCACCAGCTTGCGCCAGTTCTTTCTCGTATCCCTTAAGGCGCTAGACAACGGAGTCCTAAACAAAATAGTTTCTGATTTCTGGAAGTTGATTTTCAACTTCCAGTCATCGCAATATAGCTGAATCTTGTCGAAGTCACTCTGCAAGAGACTTTTGATGACCTCAACTGTATTAGCTGTTTCTTGGACTAGTTTCGATGCAGATATGAACGGATTTTTTTTTAACTTTTCTGGCTAACATAGCGTCCATTCGAGAACTTGTTTTACGTGTTCGACCGCGCAATGCAAAACAGTTACTTTTTTTGTGTTACGCTATCGAGTTATAATTCGCGAAACCGACGATTTATGTACTTCATATTTTTGGGAAATATCTTTCTGTAACATCCCCGAAATAAAATCGTCTACAATACGCTGTCTTAACGCATCACCAAATTTATTACCTTTTTTTTATTATTATCTTTTTTTTTTGAGATCGATATAACTTTAAATACACAGCTTCTATAATATATGAATATTATTTCATTTATGTACATACCTTTTATAAATTTTAAGAAACTGCTTGGTTCCAGTTCTAGTTGCTACAGCTACAGGCCAATTAGTTTATTAAGTTCAATTAGTAAATGTTTTGAACAAGTAATCAAAAATAGAATAAATCTACACTTAACAAATAACAATATTTTACCACCCGAGCAGTTCGGCTTCAGAGCCCATCACAGTACAATTCATCAAGTACATAGAATTACTAAACATGTAAAAAGTAACTTAAGGTCTGGTAAAAGTACAGGTATGGTACTTTTAGATGTCGAAAAAGCATTTGACACAGTTTGTCATAATGCGCTTTTACACAAGTTGTCAATACTCAACTTTCCAATCTACTTAATAAAAATCATTCATTCATTCATTTTTACACGAAAGGAAATTTAAGGTTTCAATCAATAACTGGTCCTCTGAAACATATAATATAACGGCGGGTGTTCCACAAGGATCAGTTTTAGGTCCTATTCTATTCACAATATTTACTTGCGATTTTCCATTACTTCCTTATTGTGAAGCAGCAATTTTCGCTTGTATCTTCTATTCGGATTCAGTTGGTTTCACAATCGAAACTAATCTGTAATCTGCACTAAATGTTATACAAAGCTACTTTCATGATTCGAAAATAAGAATCAATGCTTCAAAAACGCAGGCAATCTTTTTCACTCGAAAAAGAAAACCCTGCTTTTTACCAAGCAATAATCTTCTTATTGATGGCACAAGGATAGAATGGAGATCTGAATTGAAATATCTTGGAGTGCATTTAGTTAAAACATTAACTTTTGGCTTACATATACAAAAAACGATTCAGAAAATAAATTCTACAATTAAAATTCTTTATCCTTTCATCAACCGCAAGTCAAAACTAAGTACCGAAAATAAGCTTCTGATTTATAAAGTTGTGTTCCAAGCTATCATGTATTATAGTTCACCAGCATGGAGTAATTGTGCAATCAGTAATATACGACGACTACAAATAGCTCTAAACAAGGTTTTGAAAATGATTCTGAAGCTTCCGTGGTCATTTTCAACAAATGAACTCCATTCCATTTTAGCTATGGATATGGTATCAGAAAGAATTGCCAAACTTAATGAGCGATACCTTACATCATATACTATGTGTGATAATACCTTGATTTCAAACCTAGCTTTACTATAACATTTTATTACCTCTATTTATTCATTTATCTATTTATTTATTTATGTATCTATTTGTTTATTTATTTATTTATTTATTTATTTATAGTTAGTTAGTTAGTTAATGTTATTTCTGATTCCCCTAAGGGTTACAGGATTCCGTTCCTGACTTCAGTCTACCTCATCCCTTCTACTTTCTCTCGTCTTGTCTTTTCTCACTTCCTCTAGCTCTTTTATCCATTCTTCTCCCCTCCCTTTTTCGTCCATTCTTTCCATCAACTTTTCCCCTATGGATTTTCCTTCATTTCCTCCTGCTCTGCATCTTTCTATTACATGTTCCCACGTCTCTGGTTCACCCTCGCACAGTCTGCACATTCTCTCCTCTTCTCGTTTCCAATACCATCTTTCTCTCACCTCATTCCCTAGTCTAAATCTTGCTATTCGCCTCGTTCTTTCTGTCTTCCGTCCTGCTACCAGATAATGCGGTATCCCCTCCGTCATTATTTCTCTATACCATCTGTTATATCTAGATTCCTTTATTTGTTCCCGCCTTTCCTTCTCCTGTTCTATTCTGTCTTCTCTTTCCACTCCCTCGTATCCCGTCGCACTATCATCTCTTCCCTCCCTTCCCCTCATTTCTTGCCTACCCTGTTCCCATCTTGATACTCTCACTTGTCCATCTCTCCCTCTCTCTTTCATCTCCTGTAGACATTCCCTCGCTATTTCACTTCCCTTTCCATCTGTTAACTTCTCTTCATATTTCCATGCCCTTCTCCCTGCTCTTATCCTTATCTTGTCTCTTTTTGTTTCTTCTCTCACCATGTATCCTGGAGTTTGCCATTCTACACCTAGTGTCCATTTGAGGTACCTCTCTTGCATTGTTTCAATTTCTTTTCTCTCCTCCCATCCCCATATTTCTGCTCCATACCCCATCACCGTCCATACCAGGGTGTCAAAAAGCCACATCTTCCTCTCCCATACCCTCTCGAATTTTCTCCTTCCAATCCCCCATGCTTCCTTCATGACCGCTGCTGCCTTTTTTGCTCTGTCCTTTATATGTGCCTCCTGCCCTCCATTCTTTTTGAACACATAGCCCAGGTATTTAAACTCCCTTACTTCCTCTATTTGCTTTCCCCTCCATCTCCAATCTACTGTTTTATTCCTCCCTCCTCCTTTTCTAAACCTCATCACTTTCGTCTTTCCAACGTTTAACTCTAGTTTTTTCTTCTCGAAATATTTTTCCAGTATCCTTATCATACATTGCATCTCTTCTTCGTTTTTCGCCAATACTACCACATCATATGCGTATGCCAGCGAGCAAATTCTTTTTCCTCTCACTTTTACCCCTCCCCATCTCCCCTCGGCCAGTTCGTCTTCCATATCTGCCGTCAATAAGTTAAACAGTATTGGACTCATCGGGCAGCCTTGTCTTACTCCTTTTCCCGTCCAAAATGTTCCCCCCATCGCTACTCCCGCTTTCACTCTGCTCGTCGTTTCTTCGTAAACCTCCCTAACTCTCTCCCTAAGCCCTTCTCTTACTCCTCGTTCCACCAATGCATCTATCATAATTTTTCTATCCACTGAGTCAAACGCCGCTTTTAAATCTATAAATAGTTCCACTAGCTTGCCTTTCTCCTCTGCAACCTCTCTGTTCACCACATAGTTCAACACATATATATTGTCTATCGTCCCTACTCCTCTTCTGAACCCCGTTTGATTCGGTGGTATCATCCCTTTTTCCTCCGCTTCTTCCTCTAGCCTCTTCGCTAAAACCGCAGTGTATATTTTATATAACGTTGGCATGAGTGTTACTCCTCTGTATTCCTCTACCTTTGTTCCCGCCCCTTTCTTTACTATTGGTGCAATCACCCCCTCTTTCCACCCCTCCGGCCATCCGTCTCCTCTCCACACTTTTCTGCATATTTCCCAAGCTACCTCTATCCCTTTTTCTCCTCCATATTTCCACGCCTCATTCGGTATTTCATCTATTCCCGTTGCTTTTCCTTCTTTGAGTTTTCTCACCACCTTTCTTATTTCTTCTTTGCTAATATCAGTCTCCTCTTCCGCTCTTCTTCTTCCCTCCATTCCCATTCTTACTCTTCCTTCCACCCCTTCAAATAAGCTCATAAAATATTTTTTCCATTCCTCTTCGGCTATACCTTCCCCCATTATCTTTCTCTTCTTTCTTTCTCTATTTATTATTTCCCACACTTTGTTTTCGGTATTGGCCTCTGTAATTTCTCTTTTCAACTCTTCCTGCTCGGCCCTTTTCTTTTTCTCAAACATCACTTGATATTCTCTTTTGTTCTCCCTGTATTTTTCTTTCGTCCCACTATTTTTCCTCCACCTCCTTAACTTCTTTCTTACTTCCCCTTTTTTATCTCTGCACTCATCATCCCACCATCCTCTCATTTTCCGTTTCCTTTCTCTCCCCCCTATCTCCTCACTTCGATCAATCTCTCTCTTTATCCTCTCCCCTATCTCCTTAACTGCTTCCTCTCCTCCCTCCTCCAGTCTAAATCCTCGCATTCTTCTCTCGTATTCCCGTTTCATCTCCTCTGACCACCTTCCCGTTTTTGTTCTTTTGACCTCCTTTCCTTTTTCTCTCTTTCTCCTTCTCCCTTTTTTCATCGTGATCACCAATGGGTGATGATCCGACTCCACCCTATCTGCTACTTCCATCCTTTCTATCCCGTCTCTCGTCCTCTCGTCACCCAATACATAATCTATAACTGTCTCCCCTCTGCCTCCTGTATACGTGAACTCTCCCTCCTCGTCCCCCTCTATATTACCGTTAAAAATTTCCCACCCTAATTCTCCTATCATCTGCGTTAACTTTTTTCCTTCAGCGTTCACTTTCTTATCTTTTGACCTCCTTCCATTCTCTTCATCTTCCATCTCCCTCACTCTTCCACCCTCTAGCCCTGTTCTGGCGTTGAAGTCCCCCCCTATTATCACTCTTTCCTCATCTGCTTGCTTCTCCATCCACCTTCTTAAGCTTTCCAACTTCTTATCTATGTCGTTATTAACGTATATTGCTACTATAACCCATTCATCCTTCCCGGCTTTTACTTTCCTGCTCATTATTCCCTCTTCCCGTTCCTGATGCTCATCTCCCTCCATTGCCATTTCTTCTCTAATTCCCATCATCATACCTCCCATCGCTCTTCCCTTCTTATTCTTCTTTTTTGCTCCCTGTCTCGTCCATTTATACCCCTTTGGCAGTTTTGTTTTCCATTTTTCCCAGTTCTTTTCCTCTACCCAAGTTTCTATCAACACTATAACTTCCTATTCTTTGATCCCTTCCCAGAACTCTTTTTCTTTATTTGCTAGCCCCGCCACATTCCAGAAGCCAATCTTCCATCTTTCCTTCGCCTCTTCTCTACTTATTTCATTTCTTTCTTCTTCTTCCCTTATCCGTTTTTTGGCTCCGTTCGCTCTTCTACTTCTCTTTCCCCTTCTTGTTTTTGGCTACTTCTACTTTCTCTCTGCAATTGGCCATCCTGTTCTTCATCTCTAGTCATTATTTTCCTTATGACCTCCCTTTTCTCATCCCATACCCATGTCTCGTCATTTACTATCAGTTTCCCATATCTTATCCTAACCCACTTCCCTTTTCTCTTCTCTTCCTCTGCTCGCTCCTTTATCAGCCACTTCATTCTTCTTTCTTTCCACGTTAAGTCCTCTTCAATTCTCTCCCTCCTTCCTTTTAGGCTCGTTTTCTTTCTCATAACCTCTGCTTTCCCCTCTAGTGTTTCCATCTTTACCTCTATCATGCCCTCTTTCCTGTCTGCTCCTCTCCTTCCGACCTCCTTCACTTCCTTTATCCTTGCTCGCACTCCTATGCTTATAAATAAGCTTTCTACCGTTTCTTTTATTGTGCCTTGTATCTGCGCGTTTCTGATTATTACATTCCTTTTTATTTTTTCTTTTTCCTGTTTTTCTATCTTTGCTTCCATCTCTTTCATCTTCTCCATTAGATTTTCTGTCTCCTCTCGCCCACTTATTATTTTTACTCCTTTTTGAATTTTCTTCTCCTCTATCTCCATTTCACGTTTTTCTCTCTTTTCTAACTCTTCCATCCTTCTTGTCAACCCTTTTACCTCAATCTTTAGTTCTTCTCTCTCCTTCTCCGCCCTTTTCAATTCTTCTCTTATCATTCTAACTTCCTCCTTCATTTCTACTCTCATCTCTTTCATCTCCTGCTTCACTTCTTGAATCTCACGTTTTAACTCTTTGTTCATCTCCCTTAGTATCCTCTCCACATTCGATTCCTCTCCCTCTTTCTTCTGCGGTGATCTTGGAATTTTCTTGCTTGGCTGAAATACCGCTATTCCTTCCACCATTTCCTGCTCCCCTCCTTCTGTCTGTTCCCTTTTCCTTTTCCGTAGATCACTTATATCTCCCATCGATCCCGTGTTCATACCCTTCGACAAAATATTTATTTATTTATATATTTGTTAATTTATTTATTTTCATTTACTTATTTGTTTATTTATTTATTTATTCATTTTATATTATTTATGTATGTATTTTGTTATTCTTTCCACATATTTATGTAGTTTTGTTTTAATAATTATATATTTTACCTACTTGTTGTAAGACTCAAAGCTTGGTTTGAGTCTCTTTTTCACCGCCCCCCTTTCTTTCATTCTCTTCCTAAGTTTTTAATGAAGGTTTTTATGTAGCTTTTCCTTAACATTATTTTTTTGTATATGTGTTTGATTAATTGTAATAAATATATTATTGACAGTAGTAAGGTAGCTTTATACCACATCTCTGTAAATTGTGCAATTTAGTTTAAGAAAAAATGTTACAAATTGATGCTACAATAAAGATATATCTATATATCTCAGTTCTAGTTGCATATGTTTTTCCGATACTGTATATCCAAGTAAAAATCGTAGTCATGTGCTCGTATTTTGTGAGTTATAGACATTTGAAAAAATTTTAATTACAAATCTTAATTTTTCTTAATCTGCTACCAATTGTATTCAAAAAATTAAACACACCTGCATTACTTTTAAAGAAAATATAACTTTCTTGCCCAACTAAATACTCAAAGTTTGTACCTTATTTGACTATAACTCACAAAATACATGGCTACGATTTAAAAAAAATATTTTTGTGATAACTGTCCCACCTACCCTATCACCCATTTTCGATTCGACGTTGAATTTTGGGACACCCTGTAAATGTAAATATTTTTTTTTGGTTTGTATAACTAAAATTAATTTGAAAGCTTGCTCCCGGCAAATTACATAAATAATATTTACATACCCCATCTACATAATGTATCTAAGTTCTCTGTTGATGTTTTAACTTTTACATCATTCTGCGACTAAACAAACATTTTGGATATCAATTATAAAACCCCTATGCAAAATTATTTTATTACTGAGTAAGTTTCGGGATAAATTATTTATTTTCATAAAGCTACATACATAGAACCTGAAAATAAATATGTATGTATATTTTCCCAACAACAACAACAAAAAAAAACGAAAAGAAAGAAAGCAATTAGAAATAAGTTCATTGCACCAATAAGAATCCTATTATGTAGAATGTAGCTGTCACACCTACTACCAAACATGAATGTCTGTAAATTTGTGAAAGAGAAGGTATTCTTATTCAAGGATTCATTGTCACACGCCTCAAAGTCATTATACAATAATGATGTGCTATAGGAGAATCGATCCTGAGCTGGGAGTAAGTGCAGTTATTTGTGATGAATGTTAGACAGGTGTATCAGATAACTTATGGTATTAAAGTGTTTCTTATTGTTCAATAGATATAAAGGTTTTTTGTCAGATTGAGTTTTATTGTGAGTTATTGTTTTATAGATGGTTTAAGCTATTGTGTTGGATATTCTCTTATTCTTAGGTGGAAACGGCATTTCTTTTGTTATCTTAAGCGGTTAAATTTTAATTTTAATTTACCTAGGTATTTAAGATATTGTTCATCATTATTTTTAGCAAATATACGATGCTGTAATTGCAATAATTGGGAAGACATATTTATTTATTTATTTATTTATTTGGTCTATAAGTACATAACTACTTTCTTAGACATAGCTAAAAATAAAAACATTGCGTGCTTAAATAATAAATAACAGAATTAGGTTTATTATATAAATTAACTTAGTCAATTCGGTACATAAACAATGGTATTCATTATTCTTTTTTTGAACAAATTCTAGAACATTCAAGTTTAATAACATCGGCATATTGGTTAAAAAAATGACACGATTTAGTAACAGGTTCATTAACTCCATAATTCGTCGAATGATGTGTGATGAAGAAAAATTGATTAGCCCTTGGTCTAAGACAACGCGCTGGTATATGTTTAATGAAAATATCAACTAAAGGAACACAGTCAATGTGCCCTGTTATTACATCTCTAGCAAGTGCAATTAAGAAATAAATACTTCTAAACGGTGATTTTTTAAGAGCTTGGTTTTTGAAAATTCAAAAAAACACAGAAACTTGTAAAAAGTGAATGAAATTTTTATTTGGATCGATAAATCAATTTCTGCCATTTACTTTTTAAAAATAATTTCACTTAAATGTTGCCCGCGGCTACGCTTCAGGTGGTCCATTCTGAAGGTCCAATTTTGGCAAACTTTTTCACACATTTCGGCCGGAATCTCACCAATGACGCGTTCAATGTTGGCTTCCAAGGCAGCAATCGTGGTTGGCTTGTCCCCATAGACAATAAACTTAACATAGCCCCACAAAAAATAGTCTAACGGGGTCAAATCACATGATCTTGGTGGCCAATTGACTGCGCCAAAACGTGAGATCAACTGCTCACCAAATTCGCCTCTCAATTGATGCATGGTTTCGCGTGCAGTGTGGCATGTGGCACCGTCCTGTTGGAACCACATGTCGACCGAGTTCAATTCTTGCATTTTCGGCAAAAAAAAATCTGTTATCATCGAACGGTACCTTTCTCCATTGACCGTAACCCTGCGGCCTTCATCGTCCTTGAAGAAGTACGGCCCAATGATGCCGCCTGCCCATAAACCGCACCAAACAGTGCATTTTTCGGGATGCATTGGTAGCTGCTGAATTGCCTCTGGCTGCTCTTCACTTCAAATACGGCAATTCTGCTTATTCACGTATCCATTTAGCCAAAAATGAGCCTCGTCGCTGAAGACAATTTTGCGATAAAAAAACGGATCCTCATCCAACTTTTCTAAGGCCCATTCTACGTTGTGGTAGGTCGCCTGGCTTCAATTTTTGCACCAGCTGTATTTTGTATGGCTTTAAACCAAGATCTTTGCGTAAAATCTCCCAGGTGGTCGAATAACACAAACCCAATTGCTGCGATCGGCGCCGAATGGACATATCGCGATCTTCAGCAACACTGGCGGATGCAGCAGCAATATTCTCTTCGGTACGCACTCTACGGATACGATTTGGTGGATTAATGTCCAATAAAGTGAAACTGGTGCGAAATTTTGTCACAATGAGCTGAATAGCCTGCTCGGTGGGTCGATTATGACGACCATAAAACGGACGTAGCTTGCGAAACACATTTTTCACAGAGCACGAATTTTGATAATAAATTTCAATAATTTGCAAACGTTGTTCAGGCGTAAGTCTATTTATGATGAAATGGCAAACACTACTGAATCGAAATGTAAAAAATGTGCGTGGAATTTGTCATGTGTGATTTGTCAAAAATATAAACGTCAAAAACCAAGTAGCAAAAAAATCACCCGTTATAATAAAACACAGATATATAGTTCAAATTTCAATGTGATTTATTTGAATGGAATCAAAATAAGTCGAGATTGATATGATAAACAATGAAAAGAATCTGTTGGAGTTCCTGGCATATTAAGGAACTTCAAAACTTTCGTCGGATAGTCGGTCGCTTCATCTTCATCCTCCTCAATCCAGTCGAGACATTAACAGGAAATTGGCCATTGCCAAGCGCCAGCAGTTGTCTCGAGAATTCAGCAGCCGATGCGTCGTTCTGCAATGCGACTCTCATATTTGTGGTCAATTTCATCTTCTTAACATGCCGCCACAAAGACGACGATATCAAGCATGCAATAAATTTATCGGCTGCAGTAGATTTCGGGACGATGGGAAGCGTTTAACGAAAATCTCCGGTGAGAAATATCATATCTCCACGATCAATTGCATTCATCCGAAATTATGATTCTTGCATCAATTTCGGTGTCGCCGAATTCTTGGTCATTGTGCACGTTATTGGCTTGTCAATAGTGAGTAAATTCATCGCCAGTTTCAAAGCGAAATGTGCAGTTTGACCGCCTTCAAACAATGTAGCAGCTATGACTTAGATGCCATAGAATGCAACAGGCAACGAAATTTGAGATCTTGGCCGAATTGCTGCTAGAATCAACTAAATAACGAATGCTTTGCATGTCCCACCGGGACTGCTTTCGTATTCGAAACCATCGCGATTGAAGTCTACATATACCACTGTTCTTCTTCTAATCATTTTTTGTCGAATTTGTGGTGGTGATTGTGCAGTTTGAAACTGTGCAATATGGTCAGGTCTCCATTTATTTCTTCTGCACGTATCTACCTCTTGCGTTCGATTATCACGGGTATTCTGATTAATTATTGCAATACGTGTACGTCGCCCAGGTATAGATCGGAGTCAGTGTAATAATACGCAAAAATCGAATACTCGAATAAATTGCAGCAAGAAAAATAGAACATAGAACAACAAGGATACCTGTCAAATCACGCAAAGCCTAAGTCAATGTATAAAGCAATATGCAATCTATAGGGTTGTGGTATTGGTCGCAGCACAGCTTCACTTAATATATATCTCGTAAACTTCTCAATGAGTTTCACAATTAACTGAAATATTCCAAGCTTCACAACGAATTTTCCAACTTTAAATCGTCCAAAAAATCTATGGAACATTTTAAACAGTTTGACAAATAAAATATCAAAATCCTTTTTATGGCATGTGCATACACGCGGCAATTAAGAGAAACCAAAATGAAAACACATTGGCGCAAAATTTTAAACATCCTGATGTTAAGGGCTTAGCATGATACTACATTACATTACATTTTATACTACTTCGCAGATAAATCTACGAAGTAGAGACACTGAAGTACTGGAAACTAGACTATTGGCTTAAACTTTTACATACATTAATACAATAAAGAGAAACAGAGATAGGAAGAACACACAACAGAAGAAACACATGTCAACAGCACGTGGTTGGTTTCCGACTAAACACGCCTAAAATAGTGCAAAAAAGTAAGCGAACATAACTTTTTGACGTTTGTAAATGTCAAAGTGGCATATGGATTTAGTACGATACTAAAAAAAATAAGTAGCCATTTTGTGATTTTAGCTTTAGTAAAATGTTAAGAAAATAGTACGATACTAAACTGGTTTAAAATTAGCAAAATCCTCTTTTTAGCCTAGTATCACACTAAAAATGATTTCACATATTATTAAATCGTTTAAAATGTTGCGCCATTTATACTAATAAACCAATAACAAACATGTAAGTGACATTTTTGGCCATGAATCCGGTTCTAGTCATCGGACGATCGAGCCGAAGAAATGTAGTTCGGCAAGAAACATAATTTGGATTGTTCTTTATATATAAGAAGATTAAAGTTCCCAAGTTCTTAAAAAAAAGAACCCTTATATACACTGCCGGTCGAAAGAATAGTTACAGCCAGCAAAGACAAAAGAAGGGTACTTTTAAAGCTTTTTTTACGACCTGTTAAAAAAGGCAAAACTGATACTATAATAACGGTATATTTTAATACTTTTTTGAATTTTTTTTTTTGATTTTTCGCACTCCGTCTGTCATACCGAAAAATCGGTGAATAAACCAGCCCACACACACCACACATTTCACCGCACCGACACACAGTGTGTGCACGCGTTGGGTATGGGACACTTAAGATTTGCGATTAACCCAGAATTCCGTAGGACTTGGGATTTTTTTTTGTAAAGTAAAGAGCAATAACACAGATCAACACTATTTTCGTTTCTGGTATCCTGATATGATTGTCTTGTTCCTCCCATATAACTTACTAATTATAAATAAATGTTACCTGAAAAAGTTTGTTTTTATAGCTAGAAGTTTGATATTTTGGTTTTATGGGAAATCCTATTTTTTGGTATTAAAATAAAACAAAATTTTAAAAGGATTTAAAAGAACTATTTTTTATTTTTATTTAGTTAAAACTTAATAAAGAATACATGTAAATATTGAAAAATTAATATTTTTTGTGTGTGCTGTTGTATATATAGCCTCCCATCATTCTTTCCTTAACAATTACAAGAAAAATGTAATTGGAAACAAAATTGGATCCTGTGCCTTACCTTCGAGAATAACTTTGCGGCAACTACATGAAAAATGAGGAGCCCACCAGTGCTGCCGTCCGAAGATTTTGGAAAATCAGGAGATTTCCTGTTCAATGAGTAGACAGTTTACATAAAACGACCTATTACGCCAACCGAATCGAAAAATTAATTGAACTCAAATTTCTTCCAAAGTCCTCTCAATCTTATCATTGGAAATCACTTAAAATCAAATATAATTGATTTTTGTACCAAGTTATCTTCTGAATTGAGTAACGTTTTAAGTTTTCCAAAAAGGGGTAAATGAGAAAAAAATTCTAGGGGTACGATTTGGTCTCAGACTAAAAATAATTTTATATATTTTTTTATGTCCAAATTAGCGCAAATTCTAAATCAGCTGTGAACTGCAATAATTTTCAAACTGTCACACAGACTTCAGAACAGGGATGAACTCGGGGAAGAACTTGAACAGGTATGTTCTATAATACGAGGGCGGGTCAATAAGTCCGTGACTTTTAGAATAAAACAGATTTTTTGATAATAGTCTTCCTTGAGCTCTATACACTTTGTCCAACGCTTCTCCAATTTTTTTATCTCTTCCAAAAAAAATCCTCAAAATAGGCCTTTGTTTGCGAGATGACTTCATCATTGGAGTCAAATCTTTTTCCACCAAGCCATTTCTTCAGGTTTGGGAACAAGAAGTAGTCGCTCGGAGCCAAATCTGGAGAATAGGCCAATTCATGGATTTTTGCCATGGCAACTGCACATGTGTGCACCCTTGCATTGTCTTGGTGGAAAAGAACTTTTTTCTTGGCCAAATGAGGTCGGTTTTTTTTCAAATCGTCATTGAATCGGTCCAATAAGTTGGCATAATATTCCCCATTGATTGTTCTTCCCTTTTGAAGGTAGTCAATGTGGATTATCCCGCGTGCATCCCAAAAAACAGTCGCCACAACTTTATTGGCTGACAAACCCACCTTGGCCTTCTTTGGCGCCGATTCACCCTTAGAAACCCACGGTTTCGACTGTTGTTTGGTCACTGGTGTGTTGTGATGGATCCATGTTTCGTCCACGGTTACAAAACGGCGCAAAAACTCCTCCATATTGCGATTAAACAACGCCAAACCTTCCTGTGAAGTTGTTACACGATTGCGTTTGTGGTCGACTGTGAGCAAACGCGGCACCTGCGGAAAGCTTTCTCATGCCTAAGTGATAATTCAAAATTGAAACCACTAAGCCATGCGAGATCTCTACGGCTTCCACAATCTCTCGCACTTTCAATCTTCGGTCGGCCAACACCATATCGCGAATTTTATCGATTGTTTCGGGTGTAGAGACCTCAACTGGGCGTCCAGGACGTTCGGCATCTTCAGTGCTTGTACGGCCACAACGAAATTCAGTAAACCACTTTTTTACCATTGAAATCGATGGTGCAGAGTCCCCATAGTGTTTATCAAGCTTAGCCTTGGTCACGGTAATGGTTTTTTTCGCAAGAAATAATGCTTAATAAGCACACGAAATTCACTTTTTTCCATTTTCTCCTCAAATTAGTGAGTAGTCTGATAAAAATAGCTGTCAAACACAAACTAACTGACGCAGCAAGTTTAAATTTTGACAGGAGTCAACTGACAGATGCCTGTTGACAGGAGCAGTGTTGCTGTTTCAGTAAAGAGGTCAGAAATTCAAAAAGTCACGGACTTAATGACCCGCCCTTACCATTGTTTCTTCGAGTTGAAAATGACGCATGATGTAAGAAGTGACATAATCTTTTGGAAGTAACAAAATGTTTTATTAAGAAGCCTTTAATTGTAATAGTAGGGCAAATCGGAAAAAAACAGGAGAATTGTGGAAAAAATGTCGTGGAACCTGTTTCCACACTAGATTTGAAGTTTTTGGAGCAAAAAAAGGGTAGTCTACTGTCGTAACAGTAGAAACAGCAGCACAGGAGCCCAGCACTTATCTTAGCTTCGAATAGGAAGCTTAAAATAAGCTTCATAGGCTTCGCAAAGGTTTAAATTAGTACTTAAAGCTAATTTTGTATATTTTAGATTTAATTAATTCGCCGCAAATGTAACAATATTTTCATATTCTAGAGGCCAGTTTTAATGTACCGTTAAGATGAATCGCTGAAATGTGATTTTCAGCATTGATTTGACACCACGTGATGTGTTAAGCTTCATTATTCTCTCACCGCTCATTGAGCTCTTACTAAAGAGAAGAATTAAACCTTATAATCGTGGTTGACAACACGTAATATTTATTTATCATTCTTAAAGATATAGAAACAAACTTTGAAAAAAAAAAAAACAAATGTACAATATTTTTCAATGCAAAGATATCGCTATTTGAACACAGAAACGAAAAAAATATATTTTTTTGTTGACCTGTGTAATCAACTTTGTTTCAAAGTGCCTGAGTTCCGAGGAAAATATACAAATCTAGTTGTATACCGACAAAGTGTAAGTGCGCGTAAAATTGTACAAAATCAGACAAGAAAATCTTTTAAGGCACAAAGAAAAGTACTGTAACGGACCGAAAACCTCACAGCAGAGGTACAACGGAGACTTATCGATTTCCAAGACGAAGGATTTATAATTTCTGGTGCTGTTTGTTATTTTGGAATAACTGATCTTCAGATTTCGCCTTCACGAGTGACTACAAATTCGTAAAAAAGTATTCTTAAAATAATAAGTAGTATTTTCCAAAATTAATTGAGAAATTCCCACCTGTCAATTAGGCTTTTCAGCGGGTTAACACGATCAGCGGTTAGTTGTGAAGATCGCTCTCTTAGTTACGTAGTCTATGGAAATTAACCACAAATTTGCGAACCTCTCCAATAGAAAGAGCGAGAATTAAGGAGACCAATCCATAGTTTGTTTTTCTCAGTATTTGACAGCAAAACTTAGAAATTTATATGAGGAATCCTGTTGACAAACCCACCTTGGCCTTCTTTGGCGCCGATTCACCCTTAGAAACCCACGGTTTCGACTGTTGTTTGGTCACTGGTGTGTTGTGATGGATCCATGTTTCGTCCACGGTTACAAAACGGCGCAAAAACTCCTCCATATTGCGATTAAACAACGCCAAACCTTCCTGTGAAGTTGTTACACGATTGCGTTTGTGGTCGACTGTGAGCAAACGCGGCACCTGCGGAAAGCTTTCTCATGCCTAAGTGATAATTCAAAATTGAAACCACTAAGCCATGCGAGATCTCTACGGCTTCCACAATCTCTCGCACTTTCAATCTTCGGTCGGCCAACACCATATCGCGAATTTTATCGATTGTTTCGGGTGTAGAGACCTCAACTGGGCGTCCAGGACGTTCGGCATCTTCAGTGCTTGTACGGCCACAACGAAATTCAGTAAACCACTTTTTTACCATTGAAATCGATGGTGCAGAGTCCCCATAGTGTTTATCAAGCTTAGCCTTGGTCACGGTAATGGTTTTTTTCGCAAGAAATAATGCTTAATAAGCACACGAAATTCACTTTTTTCCATTTTCTCCTCAAATTAGTGAGTAGTCTGATAAAAATAGCTGTCAAACACAAACTAACTGACGCAGCAAGTTTAAATTTTGACAGGAGTCAACTGACAGATGCCTGTTGACAGGAGCAGTGTTGCTGTTTCAGTAAAGAGGTCAGAAATTCAAAAAGTCACGGACTTAATGACCCGCCCTTACCATTGTTTCTTCGAGTTGAAAATGACGCATGATGTAAGAAGTGACATAATCTTTTGGAAGTAACAAAATGTTTTATTAAGAAGCCTTTAATTGTAATAGTAGGGCAAATCGGAAAAAAACAGGAGAATTGTGGAAAAAATGTCGTGGAACCTGTTTCCACACTAGATTTGAAGTTTTTGGAGCAAAAAAAGGGTAGTCTACTGTCGTAACAGTAGAAACAGCAGCACAGGAGCCCAGCACTTATCTTAGCTTCGAATAGGAAGCTTAAAATAAGCTTCATAGGCTTCGCAAAGGTTTAAATTAGTACTTAAAGCTAATTTTGTATATTTTAGATTTAATTAATTCGCCGCAAATGTAACAATATTTTCATATTCTAGAGGCCAGTTTTAATGTACCGTTAAGATGAATCGCTGAAATGTGATTTTCAGCATTGATTTGACACCACGTGATGTGTTAAGCTTCATTATTCTCTCACCGCTCATTGAGCTCTTACTAAAGAGAAGAATTAAACCTTATAATCGTGGTTGACAACACGTAATATTTATTTATCATTCTTAAAGATATAGAAACAAACTTTGAAAAAAAAAAAAACAAATGTACAATATTTTTCAATGCAAAGATATCGCTATTTGAACACAGAAACGAAAAAAATATATTTTTTTGTTGACCTGTGTAATCAACTTTGTTTCAAAGTGCCTGAGTTCCGAGGAAAATATACAAATCTAGTTGTATACCGACAAAGTGTAAGTGCGCGTAAAATTGTACAAAATCAGACAAGAAAATCTTTTAAGGCACAAAGAAAAGTACTGTAACGGACCGAAAACCTCACAGCAGAGGTACAACGGAGACTTATCGATTTCCAAGACGAAGGATTTATAATTTCTGGTGCTGTTTGTTATTTTGGAATAACTGATCTTCAGATTTCGCCTTCACGAGTGACTACAAATTCGTAAAAAAGTATTCTTAAAATAATAAGTAGTATTTTCCAAAATTAATTGAGAAATTCCCACCTGTCAATTAGGCTTTTCAGCGGGTTAACACGATCAGCGGTTAGTTGTGAAGATCGCTCTCTTAGTTACGTAGTCTATGGAAATTAACCACAAATTTGCGAACCTCTCCAATAGAAAGAGCGAGAATTAAGGAGACCAATCCATAGTTTGTTTTTCTCAGTATTTGACAGCAAAACTTAGAAATTTATATGAGGAATCCTGTTTATATGAAAGAGATTGATGAGATCTCATTTTTTCTGAATCAGCCTATTTAGGCACCAGACTTTTCACAATTGACATATTCAAATCCGTCTATTAATTTTACTGAGCACGAAGAGAAACCTTAGTAAAGATTTCTCTGCAAGGAGTTAAAACATTCTTCTTTTCTGTTTTGTTTTTCGTAATTTTTTTTTTATAATCTACACACGCCCCTTAAATGTTTCAATACAGCGCGGCCGTGAGGTTAAAGAAGAGAAAGAAGGATAGGAAAGATGTATGGCGCGATATTCTGAGATTTTATGTGGTTGTTGTCTTAGATTTATTCTCCAGGGATGGCGGCTGAACTAATGCGGAGAAATTTCCGTGTCTTATTTATCTACGGCTCTTATAATTCGCATTATTTTTACTTGCGATTATAGGTACTATAAAGCAAGTTATGTATTCGTAAACATTTTTTTTTCTAACAATCAAACATGACATTACGATCATAGAGAACACCAAGAAAGTGGGTCCTGCAATTCCATCTGTCTGTCTGTAGAACGATCTACAACCTAAACGGCTGAACCGATTTTGTTTAAACTTGGTGCTCAGCCGTTTTAGGTGTTTGTCCAAAATAGATTTTTGAATTGTTGTTTTAGCCCCAAAAATAACGGTACTTGCAATACAAATTTTTCTGCCATCTTAATCATCTCAAAAACGGCTCTAACGATTTTGATAAAAATTGGTGTGTGTACTACTTTAAGTATGGTCTACATTTGGGCCGAAAAAAATCTTAAATTATATAAGAGGACATAGACTACGGCAGGGGCAGGGATCGAACCTGTGACCATGAAGTTGACAGGCGAACACACAACTATCGCGCCTCGGCCACCCCGATCAATTAATCAATCACTTAATCAATGACAAAAGTTAATTTGAGTATACGCGAATAAAAAGAAAATAATTTTCAGATCAAATCCAAAACGGGAACTTTCTTCATAAATCTGGAAACAATTCGACAGGTTGTCATCTAGTACAGTTTTAAACGATTGCATAAAAATAAAAGTGATTTTATCTTAATTGTTGTTTCGTAAATGGTAACACTTAGTTAATGTCTGATTTGACAGATAATTAGTTTTATCCTTCCGCTGAACGAATATGGTTGTGTATACGCTTGAACAACGCTCGCTAAGTGGGCCTGCGATCGACTTAGAGAAGATGGCGATTTTGCCAAAAAAATCATCTTTTCAGATGAAGCTCATTTTGATCTTGGGGGGTATGCAAACAAGCAAAATTGTCGCATTTGGGGCACAGAAAACCCGCACGCATACATTGAAAAGCCGATATACCCAAAATGAGTCACTGTTTGGTGCGGAATTTGGTCCAGAAGCATAATTCGAAAATGAGCAAGGAGTGGCCGTTACAGTCAATGGCGATCGTTATCGGGCCATGTTGAACGAATTTTTGTTCACAAAAATTGAAGAGGAGGATATTGGCAATATTTTGTTTCAACAGGACGGCGCGCGCTACGTGCCACACAGCCGAAGCTACACTCGATGTTTTGCGCCCATTTAAAAAAAAAAGAAGTTATTTAGCGGACCCTATATTAAAAGTTAATCCTTAATTTCTAAATTCTTTACGTTGGATACACTTTTTTTTTGTAAAATATAAAAACATATTAAGAAGGTCCAAACAATGGATTGTTTTTTAACGACGGGACGCGACGGTTAAAGTATGACGGTTAGGTCTTACAGGCATATAGTTAAATAGTTAAATTAAAATTCAGGAAGCAGTTGAGTTTATCTGGCTTATAATGTTTTTGGTCTCGCATGTGACTGCCTCCCAAAGCCTATTGCTACATTAAACTTATTCAATTGGACATGTGAAGCTTAATTAATATTTAAAGTTTATGGTCCAAGTTAAAAATAGAAAACTATGATAATAGTTAAATGATGTCATTTAAAAACTACCTGTAGTTCAAAAGTGAAGATACTTTATTGAAAAATATAAATAAGTTCAAAGAGAACACCAATCCTATATATAAATTAAAAAATTCAATTTCTCTTAAATATATAATGTATACCTATACAGGTAAAAGGCATTTTCTTCTTATCAAGGATCTGGATATGCCTAAGGCGCTATGTTATCGTTGAATGACAAACAGGAATAAAGGCACCGAAATCCAATAATGTAAGGTTTTTATTAGCCCATTAGCATATCATTACCTCATGCTATCTTAATTGGTTCCCTGTAGGTGATGATGATGATGCGAGAAAATCGTATTAAAATCAGAAGCAGTATGCTGGTGTGCTCGTTATTTCTTTCTTAGTAAACACAAAAGGCTTTATAACTTAATTATATCCACCTTGGCACCTTGCTGTAGGACTAAATGTGTCAAAGAAAAAAAAACAGGGCCTCGATATAAAAATCGAGAAAACAGGCATTGAATTGTTTAACATGATGCAACTTTTTATGTTGATTAAATTGGTTGCTATCTAGCTAAACATGTAATTATACTAGCGTAGTTAAATAAGAACAAACAAAATAAAATGCACGACTGATTAAAATGTAATAATTATCAGAAAACGACTTAATTGATTTTGGTTAAAGTTTTTGTAGTATACGAATTAAGATAGACGACAAAAAATGATCCAATGAAAAAGAATATCAAAGTCTATTATCAACAATTAAAAGGATTTAAAAGTGGTATGCCTCTGAGCCTGTTTCAAAATATATTTCTTGGAAGAAATTAATAAAACTGGCAAATGAAATAATTTGTCAATTTTCATGAAGTTTTAATTTTTTTTTAATTATGAAAAATTCAATGAGGTCACCAAAAGAGAACTGATGTTGGGATCTTTCGACACAAAAGTTCTTTAAAGGATATTTTTTTGATTTGTGCGAGGAGGGCGAATGGATGAAATTTACAAATATGTGGATGTAGTCCATAAAGCCAGTGAATGGAAAAAAATGCTCCAGCAAAGATAGTCTTAGAATTACCAGCCCACAGGTTTGAGACGACATGGAAGGCCGAAACACCGATTTTTGTTTCCTAGTGTGTCAAGTAGGCAACGTTTAGTGGGCGATCTGACGAGGGCCATTGTTGATAATTTACTTCCCAGGCTTCATATAGATCAGAATATGAATGGTTAACATAACTGGGTTTTAAGTAAATCTTAATGGATAATTTTCACTCAATTTCGGTTATCGGATTTATTAAGATCTATGGTGGATCTTGTCACTCCAAGGGAAAAAGGAAAAAGCCATATCAAAAAATAAGGCTATAAAAGTAAAATAGAAAGGTCTTCAACTCAAGATGTTGTTGTAAATTGGCTCCATGAGGCAATACGAGTGTTACCCGCAGGTAACACTTATTAGCCGTTGCCATTGAATAAAGTTGGAGCTTCGCGGAGATACATTTAAATGATTCCTTCTAATCCAAGCAATATATTGAAATAAAAACTTGATCGAAATCATTAATGTTTTTTTTTTTGTATTTAAAATATATGAAAATATATTTGAACAGGTTGTGATTGTGAATGATTCTTTAATGGCTTTTGCGTGTTTTCCAGATCTAGATTAGATAAGATAAGATTAGGTATATAATTGTTTTAAAGATCTACTCAAAACATGGCTTAATAAATCATCACCCGGAAAAAAATGATAAATTTAAATTTAAAACAAGAATACAATTTGAAGAGAGAATTACTAATACAAGTCATTTTGAATAAATACGAAATAGTATTAAAAATCAAAAAGCAATTATATAAGTGGACTTCTAGTTTAGTCAAAACAAACGGCTTCCAGTTTAGCTAAAACAAAACAAAAATAATGTAGCCATATCTAAAAAATAATTTAAAACAAATTCCAATAATCATTTGAAAAATTTCTTGCATGTAAAACAATGCGTATGAGAGAGGCTTCCGACCATGGTCTCCGCTTAGAATTCTGACACATTCCGAAAACAAAAGAAAACTAGAACAAAAATAAAGCTTTCCGATCTCCTGCAAAATTTGACAAATTCCCAAACATATGTAAAACATCTTCGTCCTGATCAAGGTTGTTAAGTGAACACACAAGAGTAAGATCTGTCCCATGCGGCCTGTAATTCAAATCAAGCATTTTGAAAATAAGACTCTGCTCTAAAATATGTAGTTGTTTTCACCTAGTTTGAAATTAAATTGTTCTTCCTTCGATCTCTCCGTCGCTGCGCATAACACACAGCTGACACATTTTATCATCTGGGTCAGAGATACAGTCGTAAAGTGAATTTTACAGTTGTTTAGCGTAGTTCAATGTTCACTGTCAAAGATATTGGAAAATGTTTTATAGGTTGGCTTTTTAATCCCGCGCCAAATAATCCCGCGTAACTAAATCTCGCGCAACGAAATCCCGCGCCACAAAATCCTGCCGATTTACTACCTTTCTTGATATAAAGCGACGGCGCTGTATTAAATTTTCATTCTCCATACGATTTTGTTAATTTGGCCAATCTAATCAAAACTCCTGCCATTTTGCATTTTTAGAAGACGACTCCTTTTCAGAATCTTACTACTTTTAGTTTTAGTGACTCGAAAGAATGAGAAACACGAAGGAAAAAATGTATAAAATGAGGATTGATTCCGTAAATTCTTCAGTTCTTTTTAGAACTCGGTAGAGGCAAGACCTCAATAAGAGATAAAAAATAGATTTCAAATGGTCGCTGGGTGATTGGTTGGCTGGTAGGTAAGTAGGTAGGTATGGTGGGTGGTTGGTTTATGGGCGGTGGGTATGGTGGGTGGACGGATTACGTCCACTGCTGCAAAGTTACTTTTGCTCAAAATTTTTTTATTGGACGGGGAATTTTATTGTTTCTGTAAAAAAATTCGTCGGCTAATAAAAGTACTTAAGCAGGTTAATTAGCCGATTTTTTTGCCCTAGATGGAGGTCTAGGGCAACTTTTCTTACAAAGTTCTTTTCAAAACTTTAAATTTATTTCGAAAAAAATATTTATCTTTAAACTCAATTTGCGGGCAAACTAAGCGTCCTAGAGGCATGAAAGTTTACACACTTTGATCTCTGTTTGTGGTTAAACGGCTTGTCCTAGCGACTTAATTGCATATTCGTGATCTATTGAGTGTCACCTTTCAATCGGCCAATCTTTAAACTCGATTTGCAGCCAGACTAATCGTCATAAAGTCTTGAAAATTAACACTTTTTTCTCTTTAAGCTCGAAATACATTTTTTTTCTGCAAAAAGCACAACGCGTAATGGGGGGCATGCTGCCCCCCCTGCAACCCCCCTGCCTGGGCCAATTATAATATTTGGGGTGGATTCATTTTGGGTGTATGCAAAGCTTTTTGGAATTAGACATTTTTTTAGACTTAATGAAACTACATGAGTGTTCAGCGATCAGTTTTTAAAATCGACATATTTTTTTTTAAACTCGATTTGCGGCTAACTAAGCATGCTAGTTGGTTAGAACTGTCTGAAATCATTTTATACCTCCTTGTGATTATTTGGTCGTCCTAAAAAGGATGGATTGAGATAAAAAAGTACTTTTTTCCATAACTTTACGAAAAATATTTTTCTAATACTTAAAATATATACTTACTTTTCAAAAGTACCAAATAGTATTTTCCAAAAAGTATTGGAAATCCCGTCTAATAGCAGTAAAAAATCTCAATATATATCTGTACGTGTGTAATTAAAAAAAAATCAATTTAAATCGGCGGGATTTAATTACGCGGGATTTCGTGGCGCGGGATTAAGTTACGTTCCCATGTTTTATAGCAAGACCATACCAATTCTTGTTTGGGCTATAACCGTATCGAAAACAAATAACAAGAATCCTCTTTTGCAAGTCTTGGCCAGATCGATTCATTTACTTTTAAAAAATATTCCGCTTTTAATTGATTTTTAGGTTTAAGGAATATTTGAGGAAAACCAGATTCCTGGTTTAGTTGGGAGTGTTGAAAGGCAACCTGAAAATTCTCCTAAAAAAATACCTTTATATGGTTTCCATTTCGTAGAAGTGTTCGTACCCATATACTTTATTCCCATAACAGTGGCGTCAAAAATTTGAATTTAGATTCTGGGGCTACGTTTTTTTTTTTTTTGTTGGCCAAAAACTGGGACCACATGTTGTTTATTGCAGATTTCGCAGCCTTTCTTTTTGCGTTTATATGTATGTGAACATTCAGGGAATATGTCATCATACATAATATCATTTACACAGTGCCGGGCCTACCTATAGGCAAATCAGGAAATTGCCTAGGGCGGCACTCAACGTGGTGCAACAAATTTAAAACTGAAAAGAGTAAAATGCCTCCTTCAATCTAAACCATTAGCAGCAACTACTGAACTGTATTTTGTTCATTCTTCTTTGTTGTTCTTTTTTTGTAGGATGTCTTCAGGTATACGAGGGCATATCCATACAAATTTATTTCTTATACAGGGTGGCCCACGAATCGTGCTACAACAAGAAATTTAAATAACTTTTATTTTAATCGATGTATTTCATTCATTTTTTTTTATTGGATTAAAAATTCAATTTTATTTTGAATAACTAAGGGTTTTTAAAGATGATAGACCGCAAATGACCTCCACGCTCATCCACGCATATGCGGCACTAGAGCAGAAAATTGTTCATTGCGGCCTGAAGGGTTGAAATTGGGATCGCCTCAATTATTGTCTTAATGGACTGCTTCAATTCGGTCAAAATCCTGGGTTTCGTTTTGTACACTTCCTGCTTGACATAACCCCATACAAAAAGTCTGGTGCAGTCAGGTCAGGTGACCTTGGGGTCCAGCGGAAAGTGCAGTTTCTGGATATCAATTTGTTTGGAAATTTTCGTTGGAGCTCCGCCATAACTTGTGTGGCTACGTGTGCACCTGCTCCATCTTGTTGAAACCAAATTCTGCTGAAAGGGATACGCCTTCGGCGAAGTTCTGGGTAAAAAAAACTCCTTCAACATCTTTAAATAACGGTCCCCATTGACAGTTTGTGTTACACCGTTTTCTTCAAAGAAGTATGGCCCGACAATACACCTTGATGAAACTGCGCACCACACAGTGACTCGTTCTGGGTGCAGTTCCGTCTCATGGAGCATTTCTGAATTATATTCACTCCATATACGGCAATTTGGCTTATTAACATTGCCGTTTAAGTCAAAATGGGCCTCATCAGACATGAACAAACAATTTATCAATGTGTTGTCTTCTTCGGCCATTGCAATCATTTTTCGGCAAAATTCCAGGCGAACAGGCAAACTCTGAGGTTTTATCTTGCTTGTAATTTGGACTTTGTATGGAAACAAGCTCAAGTCATCATATCCGTTGTAATGACCGTCTGCTAACTCCAATTTAGCCCGATAAGTTTCGAGTCGAAACACTTGGATTTGCCGGTATTGCCGATGCAACAGCAACGATTGGATCCTGAACCCGAACATTGGGATCTATATGATACGGTCTTCGTTCGATGCTTCCAGATTCGGCAAACATGTTCACCAGACTCATAATGGTCCATATACACGGGGGAGTAACGCCAAACTCCAGCTTAAATTCTCTTTTGGCGGAAATGACGGACTGCAAGGAATGGTATCGCTGCACTATCCAAATCCTTTTTTCAGTATCCCAAGTATTCATTTTGATTAATCTAAATAGTAGCCTATAAAATAAAAAAAATAAGCCGATTACTCACACTGAAAAAAAAGTTATTACGTTTTATTTTTGTAGCACGATTCGTGTGCCACCCTGTATTCTCGCGATGAGCATTTTGAATATTATCAATATCTGACCAAAAAATTCGAGAAAATGCGATATTTCAAAGAATGTAGAGTTTAAGTATTGCGAGAAACTTGAATCAATTTTAACAGCAAGAACTGACGACGAAGTTCAAAAGGATGTTATAGCTAAGGACATCTTCAGTGAAATAAATATATTCAACCAATCGTCTACTCTTACTGACCTCAAACCGCTATAAATTTTAAATAATTTAAATTAAAACCATTTGCTTGTATTGTATCCAAATTAAACAACTCCGTTAAAAGTACTGGTGACGTTCCTATAAGTTTTCCTACAGGCGAAGCAAGTTTTTTAAAACTTAAAATAATAAAATCATATTTACGCTCGATTGACAGTCGTGGCAATGATTTCTATTGAAAAAGACATGTTGAATCGTATTGAAAAAGAATAAATCGCTACAAGATTTTCAAAAACGAAATCGCAAGAACAATATTTTCATCTCAATATTTTATGAATTTATTTTATCGAAAATCCTTGAAATGTATAAAATAAAACCTTTAAATACTAATTTGTACGATTTTCATTTGTTTAAACTTTGGGGCTGCAGAATTATAATTTGACTAGAGCGGATAAAGCCCACTAAAGCAAGATCCCAGGGCCCCCAAGCCTTTCTTATTTCCTGATGGATAAATTGTATATGATAGAGTAGTGTTAGTACGTACAGTTAACGTATGCGTACCTGCTAGCCTGGGGCGTCGGCCAATTATTAGGCATCAGGTATTAAATGCACGTAAAAATGTTGCTAACTTCACTTATATTCTGATGGCTGAATTTTACGTATGATTCAGGGAACATTGTTAGAAATGTTGAAACACTACTGCCAGACACCTTCCGTCGTCGGTTTTTATAGCCAGACGCTTTAAAGGTCGTAAAAAATAATCATAGTCTTACTTATTAGACCAGGAAAATAAGATATTCACTTTAAAAAAATTCCGACAAAGCTGAATTTTGGTTAAGAGCTTAATTTTTACGCCCTAAAAATTTTCTAAAAAAATTACCCTAAATTTGGAGCGGAGAAAAAATTTTTTAGGGCCCCCTAAACTGGAAAACTGGAAACTGGGTCAAATTCAGTTTTTTTCGAAATTACTGGAAATCAATAGGTTTTTTGAAAAACCTTGCTGGTACACATTTTAGATCATGTCATTCTGTATGTCAATTCGTTCTTAACTCAAAAACATAAACTTATTAAATTTTTTTTTAAATGTACTACACCCCAATGTTTTCGACCATTTTTCTCCAAATTTATCACTTGTACGATAAAAAGTGTCTTAATCTTTTTTGTGTAGAATGATATGATCTAAAATGTGTACCAACCAGGTTTTTCAAAAAAACCTATTGATTTCGAGTAATTTGGAAAAAACTGAATTTTATCCCATTTCCCCCCTCTAAAATTTTTGCTCCGCTCCAAATTTAGGGTAATTTTTAGAAAATGATTTGGGCGTAAAATTGAAGCTCTTTACCAAAATTCAGCTTTGTCGGAATTTTTTTAAAGTGAATATCTTATTTTCCTGGTCTACGGAAGTTGTCTGGCAGGAGTGCTTAAACATTTCTAACAATGTTCCCTGAAACATACGTAAAAATCAACCATATACATTTTATCCACCCGAAAATAAAGAAAATCTGGGGGCCCTGGGATCTTGGATTACAAGGTTCGGCACCGTATCTACAACTTCAAATTTAGTCAAGATTGTATCTGCCGGAGTGATCGGCTCAAAATATATGTCTGCCATTTTATTTGCATGATTTATAATGAAATTTTAAAAATTTTAGGCCTTATTTCAACTTTAATGAAATGACGTAATTAATCTCTTATTTTCTTAACCTTCACCTTTGTCTGCAATCATCTTCGTACCACCCACAGTGTCTGCCTTTTTTATATGTTACATAAAAACAAAAATGCAACTTTAGTGAAATCACGTTTTTGTCCTAAATTTTGTTAACCTTATAACTCCCAACCGACGGCCACCCCACCAACGGATAAGTGGTGACAATTCATTTAATGTTTTTTAGTATCAAGGCCATGTTTTAATACTAAACATTTTCTTAATGAAATGACGTCACCATTTTTGTCGCTGGCTCTCCGTCTAATACCTCACCATCTAATATACAGTTCCGTGTGTAACCAATGGATCTTTTAGAGACCTGACTACAATTATTTTTGATTTTGTAGTATTTTTTCTTAATTCCCACATAATTATTACAAAACTCTTTTAGCTTGTTAATTTTAAGCTGTGGCGTTAGCGGATTTTCCGATAAAATAACAAGACCATCTACGTAGAGAAAAACTTTAACATATACATTTCTAAAGAGTATGGCGCTCAGGTATGTTATTCTCGACATCCTTGATAAACAATGCGAACATGAGTGGGTTCAAAGCACATCCCTGAGGAACACCTGTTGCACATCCCTGAGGAACACTTGTTGCACATCCCTGAGGAACACCTGTTGTACATCTAAATGGCTTTACATTGTTGATGCGTATAAACATTTTTCTTAATCAATAAAACGCCTAGGAATAGTGCTGAGTGCAAAAATTTGATCAATTGTTGACAGGTTGCTTCAAAAGCCAGCTTGACAACAACTAATGATATTATTTTGTTCGAGCCAGTTCACAAAGTCTTGCATAAGTATAGTATTTGCGTAAACACTTTTCTTAACGACTTAGGAACAGAAATTATACGAGAGCCGGACAAAATTCTGGCTTCAAGATACTATTTTTCAGAATTCTGCTTTTAAATTGAAAATTCTGCTTTTCAAAATTCAGCTTTTTTTCAATTTTTCTGCTTTTCATAATTTTGCTTCTCAAACAACGAAAAGGAATGAAAATCTGCTTATTTTTCAGAATTTTGATGAGCAGAATTTTGAGAATCAGAATTTTGAAGAGCAGCATGGTTGTTACTCTGAACAACCTAAAGTTTTCGGGAGGAAAAATCACCCACTCTAAAAATTCTGGTGTAGCATGTTTATAAAAATCTACTAGGATCCCACCAGAGCCTGAAGATTTGTTGTTCCTAATTTTTTTTAAAAGCTGTTGATAATTCCAACATCGTGAGGTTTTCATTTAAGTCAGGAATAATAATATTTGGTATAACATAGCTTATTGTGTTTGCATTGGGGTCGGGCAAAAGGAGTTTCTCAAAGAAGCTTGCAAGTAAATTTTCGTCAACTATGAATTTCAGCCAACTAACGGGTCCGCCATCTAACGTTTTTTTTTTCAACTAGTGCTTATTTCGTGAATGGTAACACTAAGCTCATGTCTGATTTTACAGATAATTAGTTTTATCCTTCCGCTGAACGAATATGGTTGTGTATACGCTTGAACAACGCTCGCTAAGTGGGCCTGTGATCGACTTAGAGAAGATGCCGATTTTTCCAAAAAAATCATCTTTTCAGATGAAGCTCATTTTGATCTTGGCGGGTATGTAAACAATCAAAATTGTCGCATTTGGGGCACAGAAAACCCGCACGCATACATTGAAAAGCCGATACACCCAAAATGAGTCACTGTTTGGTGCGGATTTTGGTCCAGAGGCATAATTGGGCCATTTTTCTTCGAAAATGAGCAAAGAGTGGCCGTTACAGTCAATGGCGATCGTTATCGGGCCATGTTGAACGAATTTTTGTTCACAAAAATTGAAGAGGAGGATATTGGCAATATTTGGTTTCAACAGGACGGCGCTACGTGCCACACAGCCAAAGTTACACTCGATGTTTTGCGCCCATTTTCAAAAAAAAAGTTATTTGGCGGACCCTATATATTCTGTTCACTTAATAATCGTACGGTTTTCCAAAAAGAATTTAAATCCCTACATTCAACGAGCTTGGAAGCCGACTTTTTATGGTATAAATCCTTTTAAAGATTACATAACATTTTATATCCTTGTTTTGCTTTTATTTAGCTTGACTTGAAGATTGCGCTATTTGTTTTACGGAAAAGTTTCAAAAGGGCGAACGATTTTTGTCTACTTTTTTTTACATTGCTCGTCATATCAAATAGATTGATAAGTATCTCTTTGGTTGTGAGAAGTAAGATTAAAAGATTGTCTCACTGCTTTAAAAATAGAATTAATTACGCAATAGAAAGTGGCACATGTAACGTTCGGCATGGTAACTATCTGTTTCAAGATCTCAGAAAATTGTATTCGCTCGTAGAAGTTAAAAATGGAAACCCAAAAATTAAATTCTGTGTCGAACCAAAATGTAAATTTCCTTTTGAATTTTCTACAAATAAAAGGTGTGAAATTTTATCCTTTTCCGAAACTTGCTTCAAATCTTCAATCAGAAATCACCTCAAGACTCCTTAATAAATTTTTTTATTTCATTTGAAATAGCGGCCTTATAGAGCAAATCAGCATAAATGCGGACGGCACGTCAAAAATTCTGGGTAAAATACTCTGCATCATGCAACCGTGCGTAACTAAGGTCAATGTAATCTGATTTCTGATTTTAATTTCAATTTCATAAATTAACAGAGTTAACCAAGAATTTGCTGGCAGGATTTCAAAACCAAAATAACATTGAGCAGCATCTTGCATCTAATCTATGTGTACCTCATGTATAGCTGCGATTGTTTTTAGAACTATGAGTGTCAATGTTTGTCATAACCAACAGTACCTACCTATTGTTGTGACTTCAACCCAAAATATTAAGGCAGATTGTAAACAGGTACATTTTAACCTATGCGTATGTTTTTTCACGATATCTATTTTACAAAATGTGTTAGCACAGCTTACCCAATAAATGCGTTCGAAAGAGAACAACGTCACGTAGTGTAACTTCCTCATTGCGATAGAGTATTTGGAAAACCCGTGATGCACCAGCACCATTTATTATACAAGCAGATCCTGGTAGAACATTATTTTGCGGTAAATTCTGCTGTACTTCTTCTTGCTCTTCTGAAGGTTGCTGTTGTTGTTGTTGTTGTTGCGGTGCGGACTGTGGTTGAGATTTTTCGGAAATAGTAGTTTCCACTTGAACTGGCAGTCTGGGTGATACCCTCAAAGAGCATCGAACTTGATAAAGTCTGAAAATAGAAAAAATTAAAAAAAAAATTAGCTTCATGTGTATTATAAAATAGATGGGCGAAGAATGCACCCATAGATATAGTCTCTATGTTGTAAAGTAAGGGTATATATTCGGGCTGGTGATTTTGCATTAATCGATAAATGTAATGATTTTTAGACAGCGTGCTCGTTAAAATACTTTTCTCATAAAACTTTTCCGCTATAGCTATAACGAGCCTAGAATGGAACTATTTTTTTTGTATCTATCCTTAAGGTTTTAAAGACACTCTAATTTTACAAGTCAAAAGTAGTGATTTGTGCATTATTAGCGATTTTTTTTTTGGTCCAAAAGCAATTGTGATTGTTTTATCGATTCCTCATTTTTACTTGCGGTAAAATAGGTACTAGGGCATTTGGAAAAAAATCGGACTCGAGATTTTAAACTAACTTGAAATTACGATGATAGAGAAAAGTGGGTCCCGCAATTATCTGTCTATCCGATTTTTTTTTCAAACTTGGTAGGTACTTTTGAATCGTTGTTTTAGCCCCAAAAATAACGGTACTTGCCATACAAATTTTTCTATCATCTTAATTATCTCAAAAACGGCTCTAACGATGTTGATAAAAATAAAATGCACGACTGGATCGCACGAACTTGCTCTTATGTTCGATCACATCGTATGCAAAAGGTTTCTATTAAAAATCTAAATATATTTTTAAAGTCATTTTTAACTCAATTTTGTATATGCATAATAATATAAACTTAAAAACAAAAGATTAAATCTGTTTAATTAAAGAAAAAATAATTCAAAATTCTGAAAGAAATACTTAAACTAATTTGAGCTCAAAAAAAGTACGCCATTTTATTTCTTGGATAAATTTGAATTTACGAAAAAAAAATTTAAATCTGAGGAGCGGTTTTTGAGAAAAAAAAGTTTTTTTTTTAAACTTTTTGAAAATATTAACAACAAAAAAATTCAAAAACGCCAATTCATAGGTATTCAGAAAATAAAAATAAATATAATTTTTGAAAAAAAATTTAATGAGCAGTTTTCGAATAATAAATTTCTAAAATTTTTTTCTTAAAAATGATTTTAAAAATACAAAAAAATATTTATTAAAAATATTGGTACGCGGTATAATTTGGGCAACCTAAACCTATATTTCAAAAGAATCGGTTAAGCCATTTATGAGATAGTCGAAAGCAAAAAACACGGTCCTATGGAAAGTACCGTTTTTAGACATTTTTCTATTTTTTTTTCAACTATATGATCGGTCGTAGCTAAAAACCCACACTGATTTTTTTTTATCAAAATCGTTAGAGCCGTTTCCGAGAAAAATAGGTTTGAACGTAACGGTTATATAGCAGGTACCGTTATTTTTTGAGCTAAAAAAAAATTCAACTTCCCCTCTTTTTTCGTCTTCGCTATCATCGTAATGTCATGTTTGATTGATATCTCACAACTTTTTTTTTCGACGAATGCATAACTTGCCTTATAGTTTATATAATCGCAAGTAAAAATATGTGTACCTACTGCTTTAGGCATGTTCTATATATTTTGGTCAATTTTTTTTGTTTAAATATTTTGGATTCGGGAGGTTATTCGAATTCTAAATAATACTGCATATCAAAATTTTCAAAAAATAGTTTTTTTTTTGGATTTTTGAAAAAAAAAATATTTTTTTTTTGTAAATTCAATACATATTTTGAAAACTGATGGGCGGTTTTTTCAGAAATTTTGTTTTTAAGTTTATATTATTGAATATTTAAAATTGTCACCCCAATCTTTGTTTAAAAAAATGTAAGAAATTTTCTATATAAAAATATTAAGTAAAAAACGACTTTAAAAATATATTTACCGTTTCTATTAGGAATATTTTGCATACAATGTGATTGAACATAAGAGCAAGTACGTGCGATCCAAATGATTTAACGAGTAAGTTTATAGATTTCAAAATAGCCTATTTTGGTCTAAGTTTAGCTAATGACAACCAGGTCAACCTCAATATAAATTATCTTACGCACGAAATTATACACGCACGAACGCACATACATGCTCTTATGTTCTATTATATTGTAGGTAGAAGATTTATAGTAGAAACACCTAACAATATTTTTAAATTCGCTGTTTATATAATTTTTATATATTACAATTTTCCTTAATTTTTATTCTAAAAGAAAATGTTTGTATTGCAATTTTGAGTTTTTAACAATATAAATTTAAAACAATTTAAAAACAAACAAAAAATCGTGCACCCATTTTAAAAATATTAAATGTGTAAAAAAAAATATGTATTGGCCTTTTTTTTAATCCAAAAGAAATATTTTTTTCCCCAAATATTGGTGTACACTATTATTTAGAATTCCTTTATAGTTATAATTATAAATTAAGCCGTTATTGAAAATCAAAAATTGTTCTATGGCAGGTACATACAACTAAAAAACAATTTATATAAACATTTTATGTTATAAAAATGTAGACTATACCTAAAATAGGCACTCAATTTTTAATGAATTTTATTAAAAAATCGTTAGAGCGGTTAACGAGATAATTAAGATTTACTTTCGTTTACTTCAAGAAATTCTTTGGCAGTTACCGTTATTTTTAGGACTAAACAAAGATTAAAATAAAATGCACGACTGCATCGCACATACTTGTTCCTATGTTCGATCACATTATATGCAAAAGATTCTTAATAAAACGGCTAAATATATTTTTAAAGTTTTTCACTTAATTTTTTATATATAAAAATTCTTAAACTTTTTCTAAAAAAAATTGTTATGAACAGTTTAAATATTTAATAATATAAATTCAAAAACAAAATTTCAGAAAAAAATTGTCCATCCGTTTTCGAAATATTGATTTTTTCAAAAATCCAAAAAAAAAATATTGCGGTATGAAATGCGGTAGTATTTAGAATTTGAAGAAGCTCCTGAATCCAAAATTTTAATCGAAATCCGTTGAGCCGTTAATGAGAAAGTCGAAAATCAATAAACTGGTTGTATGGCAGGTACCGTTAATAACAAAATAGGTACCGTTAATAACAAAATAGAACATAAACAAAGTAGTAAACACACCAATTTTTTTCAAAATTGTTAGAGCCATTTTCGAGATAATTAAGATGGTAGAAAAATTTGTATGGCAAGTACCGTTATTTTTGGAACTAAAACAACGATTCAAAAATCTATTTTGGACACTCACCTAGAACGCCTAAGCACCAAGTTTGAGCAAAATCGGTACAGCCGTTTAGGCTGTAGATCGTTCTACAGAGATACAGACGGAACTGCGCGACCCACTTGTTTGGTGTTTTTTATCATCGTAATGTCAACTTTGATTAAAATCTCGAGTTCGATTTTTTTCTAAATGCAAAACTTGCCCTATAGTACCCATATTGCCGCAAGTAAAAATTACAGAAAAAACAAGCAAACAAGCAAAAACCAAAGAGAAGAATGTTTTTTTGAAATACGCCTAAGGTGGCCAATGTGACTTAGATCGGTTCTCTTTTTTATAATTCTTTTTATTTGTTTGTTTTTCGAAACACTTTTTTTTTTTTTCAAATATACACTAACTGATAATTGCCTTCAAATGTTGGCCGACAAAAAAATATGTTTTTATTAAACTCTTAAGAAAGTAAGAGTATACTCTTCTTATCAAAACTGCAAAATTTTAAAAAGCGGGCAGAATTTTAAAAAGCAGAATTTTAAAAGCAGATTTTTGAGAGCAGAATTTTGTTAAAAGAATTTTTACCCCGGCAGAATTTTGACCCAAACCCTATGGAACGATAGACAGTGTTAAAGTGTAACAATATGACAGTGTAAAATTATGCCAGTAGCAATAAAAATCAGAATTTTTAGAGTTTTTTACTGCTCCGGAAAAAGATGATTTTAGAGCATATGGAATGAAATACATATCCTTCCACAAAATATGTAATGTCTTCCATCTGTCTAGCCATTAATTGTCAAATTCCCTTAAAGGATGGCTACGATGTCGATGGATTAAGAAACCTCTAAAAAAATTCAAAAAGTTTCAGAAAATTAGACTGAACATCGAGGTACTCAATGATAAGCCTTTAAAAGTGTTGATTCAATTGTGAATTTTTTAACTTCCGCAGAAATGAGATTTATTGAAGAATTCCAATGGGCTATCAAGCATTTTGTAGACGCTATTAGGAGACACATATAAAACGTATTTAATACGTGAGAACAGTTTACTTCTGTGAGAATGGGGTTAGTGCCTTAATTCTGTATGTCAAAATGCGGTTTCCGAAATTCTGGAGAATTAAATTCTGTAAATTACAAAAAAAAATTGTTTTGATAACGAACAAAAGTGCATACTTTTCGGCTTAGATTGTCAAGGTAGTCGTATTCTAAGAATTTCACCTAAAATAATAATCGACTTTTTTACTTTATTTTGTTAAAATCCCTACCCACAAGAACTAACATTCTACTTTCAAATTTAGGTATAGAGTATATAACTATGAGTTACTACACAATCATTCGTATTCCCAAAAGCCCAAACGACTTGCCATTAGTCAAGGAAATGAAATAGATATTCCTATCCCGCTGTTACTGAAATTTTACCATCCAGTGACATAATTTCCTACAAAGGAGCAAACGATTAAAAATAAAGTTATTGTTTTCATAATAATAAAAAAAAAAAACAAAAGTACGATCCATCTCACAGAATTATTCATACGTACGCTTCATACCATAATCCACAATGCAAGACTCACAATAAAGTCATTTTCACTCTTGCCTGCCTGATGCATATAAAACAGTTTGCTTTCAAAATAAGAAAATAAAAATATAAAGTATTTTTCATGTGACACAGATTATTTTTAGAAGCTCTTGTGAGGTCAATATACCATATTTTATGAATTTTTCTCAACGTACGTATATACTTCTGTAAAATTGACTTTTCTTTAAAAATAGATCCCGACTATATCTTCTCACAGTTTACAGGTAAAACAAATATTGGAAAATAATTAAAGTATTTTTTTTTGTTACTTACCCCCTCTGGAACAAATCCACATTGTAGAATTTATAAAGTTCGACGGAAAATTCAATAGTTGCTTGCAAGTCTCCCATATTAAAAAAATATTTGAATTTAATCCAGCACTTTATTGGCAGCAACTCAATGTACTTTCATCCTTTATCACACTCATGTTTTAGACGTAAATCATTATTACACTTTTCCAAACTATGGAAATCCACATTCACTTTTGTGTGAATCTTAATATTTTAAAGAAAAAGATTATCCCGCCGGCAAACGATCTTTTTTTTTTAGATACTTTTTAATATAAGGATTTTCAACCATGACTTTTTTTTAATCAAAAATAAATACAAAAAAAAAAATAGTACATATTTCCATCTCACAGTTCAACGAATAGAGTGTGTTTTCAAAGAAGACGTTTTTATTTTTATTTTTGAATTTTGAAAAACTGCCAAGTTACATGTGTAAAATTTATTATTTTTTCTGCCCGTTCAACAAAGCTGTAAGAGATTTTGGAATGTAATCCTTGAACTATTGACTATTTGCAATATTTTTGTTTGGATTGAAATATTTATTATTCGAAGAGAACCAATATTATGAACTTTCTATTGAAGTTATTAAATTTTAATCCAATTTCCAAATTTAAAAGATTTCGTCAATCACAAAGATGGACTGTATGTTGATGGTGCATATATGTGGAGAATGTGTTATATTTTTAGATACAAAATTGCAGTTCTGCATAGTGGTATGCAATACTCTTTCTGAAATAACATTCTACGTCAGAGCTTTCTGGGAAGAAGTAAGTGAATTCGAACGTAATTTAATTCTAATTACAGGGTGTATCGGCATTACTTTCCTTTTCGGAAGATGGTAACAGTGTGAGATAGGTATTCGTATCATTCGACAAGCGTTGCTATAAAGTTTTGTATTTCCTTTCTGGTGAGTCACCATCATATGTTGGAACAGTTGGGAGTGAGCATTTGCTTTTCGAATGGATTTTCTGTGAACGCAACCCAGTTCACCTTCTAAAATAGATTTAATGTATGTAGCTCCTTTGGTCTGTGTCCCGGAACGGAAAAACATTGTTAAATGGATCAATTTATTCAGAGTAAACTACGTGTGTGACAAGACCAATAACTGAAATCAGCCGAATATATTGACGCAGCGAGAGCTTCAAATTTTCGATATGTATGGAGTTTTACGCTTCGCGGAAACAATAGACTACCTTTAAACTATTCGTTCGTTTCTGGCGCATTTTTTACAATTATACTATACTAAGTAAATTGTCAAGTTTTGGAGTACATAGCTAATTGTTTTATTTTTCAGGGGTGAAATCTATTTTTACTGAGTGACAATGTATGCCTAGAATTGCATTCAAAACATTTGCAAAATGTTCGATTGGCTATTTCGAATACGGTTTTCGGAGTATTTTCTGTTCTAGATTTCATAAAGGAGTAAAAATTGATCACATGTTTATATAACGGGTGTTTTTTTAGTTGGTCTTTTTGACAGCTGTCATTTGATTTATGCTAAGTTTGGTTTGCCATTTCGTAATGAATAGACTTACTCCTGAAAAATGTTTTGCAAACCGTGCAATTTTTTTTACCAAAATAATGGTTCGGTTCGCGCGAAGAATTGCGCGTTGCGTCCAATATTCGGACGACTTAATCGGCCAGCAGAGTCTTCAATTCGAGTAACCACGTTTACTCTAGTGGATAATGCGCATCCTCAGAGATGCGATACAGTGCGCACCGAAGACGTAATTTCTGCTGTGGAGCAGATTATCGCAAAAAACCCAAATGAGTCCATCCGCCGTCGGGCGCAACAATTGGAGCTGTGCCCATCCACTTTATGGGAGATTTTGCGGAATGATTTGGTTTGCGGGCTTAAAAAATCCAACTCGTGAAAGAATTGAAGCCGAACGACCATCAAGCGCTTCCCACGTTCGGTGAATGGGACCCAAACTAGATGGCTTCCGATCCCGATTTTCACAAGAGCTCACTTTTGATTAAATGGGTACGTTAATAATTAAAATTGTAGTATTTGGAGTGATCATAATCCACAAGCCATTGTTGAGACCCCGGTACGTACTCAAAAAGTCACTGTTTGCAGTGACTTTTTGATGTGCTCTATTGGCAGAGGGAATCAATGGTCCATATTTCTTCAAAAATAAACTGACCATAATATTACAGTCAATGGGGAACGCTATATAGCCTATGAATAATGACTTTTTCGAGCCTGAATTAGAAGATGTTGATGTGGACGACCTTTGATTCCAACAAGACGGCGATACATGCCATACAGCCTATGAAACAATCAATCTATTGAAGGAAACTTTTGGTGAGCGCATTATCTTGGGTCGTGGGCCTGTGGCGTGGCCTCCAAAATCGTGCAATGTAACACCGCTGGACTATTTTTTGTTGGGTTATGTGAAGTCGCTTGTCTACGCAGATAAGCCCGAGACGATTGACGCCTTTAAAGAGAATATTCGGCTCGAGATTATTGCTGATAAACGGCTCCAATTGCTACGAAAATTGATCGAAAATTGGGCCTCTCGGCTGGAATTTATTCGTGCCAGCCGCGGCGGGCACTTGCCCGAAGTCACCTTATCTTTATAATAAAGCTAAATTTTTGGCCATAATATTAGGTAAGGTTAGGTTAGATTGAAGTGGTCGCCAGGAAAACAACTGACACACTTAGACCTTAGTCCATTGTGATACCACATGAAGAGAAATTTACTCTTTAATCAAACCAGTTGGGGCCTCCAATGAAGCGGTGAAGTCGGTGAATCTCTATGTGTCTAAGATCTAAGAGAGCAGGACATGAGCAAAGAAGAAGATGGGAGATGGTCTCCTCTTCCTCCTCATTCATGCAGATTCTGCAAAAGTCTTTTGGCGTGTCTAGCAATTAAACAGTCTCCAGTTACAACACCTATTACGGAGCCAAAATGTTTCCTGCTCAAATAGAGTAAACCTTTTGAGCGTCTTGGGTCTATTACTATCCAGATTTGTCTGGTAGCCAGGCACGTAGTGATGTTTCACCATCTAAAATTTATTTGTTTTATGGAGTTTTGATGTAACAAGAGTTTGCTTGTAGCAATAGGCATACCGATTTCTTCCATTTTCGGTAGAATAGGTATTTGGGTTCAGTTCATCGGCTTTGCAGTTTCCCAAAAAATCAGTATTTCCCGGTACCCAAATCAGGTGTATGTTAAACTGTTCTGCCATCTCCCTGAGAGATGGTCGAAAGTTGGGGGCAGTTATAGAGTTTGTGGAAACAGCTCCAGGTGATTTGAGGGCTGCTTGACTGTCAGAGAATATGCGGATATCCGATGTAGATATCACGTTTTCCCTTAGCCAGGACAACACCTCTTTAATCGCCAGAATTTCCGCTTGGAACACGATACAATTGTCAGGGAGACGGAAAGAGAGACTAAGATTTAGTCTGTCTGAGTACACACCACCGCCCACTCCCTCTTCGGTTTTCGAACCGTCCGTATAAAAGTGGGCTGATTCATCTTTTAAGAACCTCTCATCCTCCCAATCTGATCTTGGTGGCATGGTAACTTGGAAGTTCTTGTATTGATGGGCTGAGTTGGAAATCCAGGCCGAGAATTCAGTGTTGTTTGCATGGCACTCTGATTGTCAATAAGATTTCATGAAATAATATTCCCCACTGAACGAAGAAATAAAAATGTCTGCAATAATTGCTGAAATAAAAACAAAAAAAATAATAATTCTCGGCGTGATGCATAGTGCGTTGGCTTTTAAGCAGCTTGGTCATGGTTCATTACACAAATAGGGCACAAGAAGTTTTTCGAGTAAAGGAATCTGATGATCGAACTTGGCAAGTCGTGAAAAAGCTATAATTCCGGCCAAAAATAATATGAGGAAAACTTGGTTGTCGTTGGTCATTCAAACTCACTAAAAATAATAATTATTTGTGGTGGCTCAGGGTTATGCTTTGAGGGGCGCGTTAAGGAGGAGAAGATTCAACAACAAATTTCACAAGTTGTACAGCTACATAGCTCTGGTAACACCATTTCGAACTCATCGACTTATATGGATAGGACATGTAGAAAAAATGAAAGCTGATGCTCCGACTCCCAAAGTCTTTCAGTATTAACCGGAGGGACATCGCAGTGGAGGAAGACCTCGCCTAAGATGGCGCGCACAAATGGAAGAATACTTCTACCAACTTAGGTTATGTTAGCTAGATGGGCTTCCAGTTGATCTTGTTACCGGCACACTTACATAGATCAAAGTGGATCTATTGTGGTACCCGAAGTGTTGTAACTTCTAATTGTATAACCTATGAGTTCTATGGATAATCATTATCGAGCCATTTAAAGGCTTCTATGAAGTTCAGCAGGCTTTTGCCTGAAACATTCGAGAGCTCTTCTAAATCGTTGAAAAAATAGCTGCCAAAGAATTATATAGCAAAGTGTTAGACAAAGATACAGGAAAGAGGTGTTCTCGTGTTCATCTTCGTCATTGCAGCCTCTGCCTAGGTCATGGTTACTTAGCCTCATTTTTTTTATAGTAGCCCAGGCAATTGTGTCCCGTGAGTACGCTTACAAGAGATCGAAGGGAATTCTTGTTTATGTGGATAGTACTTTCTGTTCTTTTCTTGTCGAAATATTGCCATAGTTTCATGGTTGTAGCACAGGTGTCGAGCCCATTGCATCTTTCGTTGGATTTTAAGAGACTCTTCTTTCCAATGTCAACCAACCAACTTGGATTACGCAACTGGAAGTAGTTAGTTAAGGACCGAGCATACTGGAATAGACTTGTTGGTTGAGGCCTAGGTTTACCCCAAATTATACCGCCACCTAAGTAAGTAAGTATTTACCTTTAATAATATATGTCAGATATTTGTACTTAAGATAACAAAACAAGAGGATTCAGTGCCACTTATTGAAGTAAGTTTGTACTGTGAAACAATTGAACTCTTAAGCGCACTTATTGTAAATCCTGATCCTAGATAGTCAAAAACTGTTTGTGGTTTACTAATTCAAACCCTGGAGAGTGTTTGTAGGATATTCTTAATGAACAGTAAGCTGAAAATTATACCATCAATTACAATTTTGATTTCAAAGAATTCGTTTATGGTTTTTCTGCAGATTGTAGAATTGTCATCTATGCTCATTTTGTTGTTCATCGTTTTCATTGACCTGACTAGGAAAGGGTGTTTTTTTTTTTAGCTGCATGAGAAGTGTCAATGGTTGTTGTCTATTGTTTGATAGTTGAGAATGTCAAATTCTGTTGGTATTTCTGTTCAGTATGCTTTGGCCATTCATCGTGAATCATTTAACACCGAAACAACGCTTCAAAATGATGGAAATTTATTTTGAAAAAAAAATAAATCTGTTCGCGAAGTTGAGAAAGCACTTCGTCCATTTTGCGGTTAACGCAATTGGCCTAGTGGTGAAGCTCATTTCTTGGTAAATCGTTTCGTCAATAAGCAAAATTGCCATATATGGAGCGAAGAAAATCAAGCCATTAACAAATCACTTCTACATCATCAAAATTGGCTGTTTGTGCGGTTTACATGCTGGAGGAAACAGCGGTCCTAATTTCTTTAGAAATAAGGAAAGAGCTGGCGTTACGGTGAATGGCGAGCGCTATAGAGCCATTCTGACTGATTTTTTGTTTCCAAAAATTAATCACCTAAACATCCACGATAGTTAGTTCTAACAAGCTGGCCCAACTTGACAAACAGCTGGATTACCCATAAATTTGTTGCAAAATAAATTTGGTGACAGCTTTATTTCCAAAAGTAGCCCTGTTAAATGGCCCCCTCGTTCGTGCGCTATAACATCTCTGGTATACTTCTTATGTTAAGTCATTGGCTTATGCCAATAAACCAGTAAATCTTGAAACATTGGAAGCCAATATTCAAGCCAATATTATTGGAAAAAGTAATCAAAAATTGGCCTGATCGAATGGACTATATGGAACTCGTAGCCGCGTCGGACATATTTCGGAAATCATATTTAAAAAATAAATGTCTAAAAAATAAAATAATAAAAAATTTAATCTAACAACATTTCTATCTTGTATTATTATTTAAAGTTCTCAAGCTCTTAAAAAAAACACCCATTACTTTAGGACTGACTAAAAAACATTTTTCAAATATTTAATAAATTTCAACAAAGATTAAAATCCACCAAGTTTATTTTATTCAAATTCAGTAAATATGATTGATCTACAGATACAAATTAGGTCGCTTTCGTTAAAGGCTTTGCAAAGACTTGTCAATATTTGTTCTTAACCATTCCTTTTAAAGTAGCTATTTGCGGATTTGTACTAAGCCAATAACTGCTAACCATTATGGTTTATATATTGTGAATCCTCAATCTTTTAAATGGGAAAAAGAACCCTTGAAACCCAAGGTATTTAAGGCTCATTTCTAAGACGAAAAAATGTTATCGTTAAAATTTAAAGCGATGCAATGTAAAGTTCAAGAAAATCCATTTAGGAGACTTAAAACATGACACCAGAAGGCCAAACTCAAGATGTAGGTTCACTCTCCTTAAAGCTTAAAGAATAGTAGTTAACCTTCAATGGCTAGCAGCAAACAAACAACCACCAACAAAACAATAATGAAGGTCACAAAATACGTATATCCTTTTCGCATTTTAGCCTTTTTCTTTTTCATCTCTTAACTTATCAATTTAAATTTTTCTTAGAAATGAATGTACATAAAAACCTATAGTAGTATAACTCAGTGTTGTGTAAATTTTTCCAATTAATATTTCGAAATCCAAAGTTATATTGAAAACCATTTAAATAGTTCAACTCCCATTTCTCATTCCTTTCTGCATCGCCCATATTCCTATTCAAATATACATACATACTCTTATTTCCAGATACCAAGTGGGCAAATTGCATCTCGCTATTATAGGTTTTTAGGTCAACAATTGCATTAAACAAGCAAAACACCCCCATTTCCTACCTCAAAATACAAAACTTTCTACCGCAAATAAAAAAAAAAAAATAAAAAAATAAGAAAATACAGGCCGCACGAACAGGTAAAAGTGAGCTCAAGTGCGAGCGATAAGCCAACAATTTTGCTGCCTCCCCCCCCCCCTATACTCAAATACTCATATAAGAGGAATAACCCAATTCCAATCTAGTGAATCCGCAAAAACTGATAAACTCGCAAAAATGATGAGAAATTTCCTCATATGTATGTATGTCCTTGCAAGCGATGATATCTATATCTATTTGTAAAAAAATGAGGACGTCACCACTTATGCTTCATATAGAAATTAAAACATCAGCAGATTACGGCTTTACATTAATGCTGAACTACCTAACTCCATTCCATTGTATACCCGCGTATTATACAGGCTTCAGTCAATGTCAAATTTATGAGAAACTACAAAAAAAAGTATCTGAAAGATTAAAGTTCGCGTATTTAAAAGTACAAAATGAGAGCATTAGAGTTCACTTGATACCAGCGCTGTCGATTTGTAAAATAAAAAAAAAGGAGTGGAAAAAGTATCAATATCGAAAAATGATTTTTTTAGTTTTATTACAAAAAAATCAATAAGAGAATTAACACACTTGTCAAAATTTTGAAAATATGGCAATGGCGCAGTGGATATAGTGCTTGACTGCCAACTCAGACGTATGTGTTCGATCCCCACGCTAGCCAGCATTGTTTTCTATACTTCCAATTTTAATTGCATGCCGCTCGTGGATTAAAATGAAATACTTAATAAATAATTCTCAAATCCACTGTGCCAACAAAGAAATCTTTCCTATCTTTCTATTCTTTATATATTGCGCCGTGCAATGCAGGTTGCATTTAAAAGACCATAGGTCTTACAGGCATATAGTTAAAATTATTATTATGCTGAACTCACAAGTTTCAACATTTGAAGTAATAGAAATTGCCAGAAACTGCGGCCATACAGATATCAATTGAGTGATGGTGTATCAAAAATTTACACAAATATAAAATATGTAGCTCGTAGGGCGTGTGTGTGTTAAAAATTGACAATGGCAGGAGAGGATCAAATCTACAATTTTCTACGGAATTCGGTGAGAAGCACTTTTTCATGATATGGTTGATGATTTAATTTCTACTCATAAATATTTTGTATTCGAGTTTAATCTGTAACGGAATTCAACCATTCCACACTGGGTCAGTTTTTTTTCAATCAGAACAGAAACCTTGACCAACTCTTACTTCAATCACATTCACATAAGGGACTGGTTAGGTTAGGTTCCAAATGATTTTATTTCATACAAATTACAAAAGTTTAGTGTATCATTCATTTTTCAAACATGGCTTACGCCGTCTGTCAGTTGACAATTATTAATACTTAATTAATTAATTTTGTTTAATATACAAAATTGAAACATAAAATTAAAAAAGTTCTTCTAAGATCCGTTTTCTGTAGTTAAGTGCTAGCTTGGTGTAGTTGTAAAGGGATTCCCAGTCTAAAACTCCGTTTAAAACATCTATTACTTCCTCTTCACTGAGGTAGTTTTTTCCAAGTGTACTCCTTCTGGTTTCCACCAAAACAGGACATCTTCCCACGAAGTGGAACACGTTTTCGCGTTCTCTAGGGACTGAGAGAGTAAAATGTTGCATACTTGAACTGATTTTAGATTATAGAATTAGGTTTTGTATTCCTTTGAAATAGACAAGTCTTATGTATTCATTTTAACTACATTATTCCACTTTAAACCGGAGTTTCAAATTTATCACTTAGAAACTCCATGTTTCTCTGGTTTTGGATTGCTGCGGTTATTTGGATTTAAAATTCCAAAATGGGGACTATAATTTTAATAGATTTTTAGTAGAATGTTTCCCTGCTTAGTTGTTTTATCACTTACTGCTTCTGGGCCCTAAAAAAGCATATTTTTTACTTTCGAAGCATGTAATTTAAGTTAAAAGTATACATTACGTAGATAAATCTACGAAGTAGAGACACTGAAGCACTGGCACATTACACACATTAATACAACAGAGAGAGACAAAGAAAAGAAGAACACAACAGTTAAATACATGTGAATAGCACGTGGTTGATTTCGGACGAAACCGAAATACTAACCACGCGCAACGATGCTTGATTTCACTGATCTATGGGAAGGGATGCTTTCATCCATAAACTAATAACATAAAGACCCGAAGCCTCTGCTGTCTTTTGACATTTGCATACAAGCTGAAACACGCACACAAATAACTTATCCGTTCCTCTTCCAATAGACACCTTGATAAAAACGCACAAGAATCTGTTCTATTCCTCTTCCTATAGACACAGCCAGATAACACAGCCCTAGTAATTTGTTTTTGTTTTGTGTTTCGCTTTCATATCTATTCATGGATAGAGTTTCAAAGGTACAAATACAACAATGTAAGCAAATTGGTTTTGGGCGGTGAAACGTACTAAGTGTTCCAATCTTAGTATGGCTTATTTGTGCTTTCATCAGAGCCAAAGCCGTTGACAAGTTAAAAGTATAAAAAAACGAAAAGACTAATATTACTTTTACACCACTGCGATTTTTAATCCATCACCGAGATTCAGCTATTTCGGCGAGTGAAGTGAGATGACTCGCCAGTTACTGGTGAAATCTCAGGCGAGTAATCTGACATTTTATTTCACTCACTCACTCCCTCACTTTTACTAGCTGAATCAATTTTTAATCAAAAGTGACTCATCTCGCTCACTCACTGCGGTTTCGAATTAAGAGATACTTTTAAACACTGCGATATTTAATAGATGTTAACTTTCCTCAACACATATATCCGCACTCTTTACTTCACTTAATTTAGAAAAGTTCAATCGTATCAAAACGAAAATTTGCGAAGAAGAAAGGGCGATAACTGTGCAATTTTTCAACCTGAGCAATTTTGTCTACCCCGGCCACTACATACGTCGCATGATGTAAAAGCTGAATAACGGAATTTCATGTAAATGTAGAATACATATGTTAGAATTACCAGCTCGTGCTCGTAGTACTGTTTCCGGAGAGAGTATCGACCTCATTTTTCGACGACTCTAGCAGCAATACATGTGGTTATTGTTACTTGTGAGTGGAGAGTGATAAAAAACCATGATCAACGATTTTTGCTTACGACAAATTGACGAATTTTCAATTCATCTAATGTCACTTTTTGAGAATTTCCTTCAAGCAAAGATTACCCAAATTGTAATCAACAAGACCAAGGCGCCTGTTAAAGCCCAAGTAGACATTTAAAAAATATAGCGAAACAACACCTGACCAGGCCACTATTTTACACGTACACGTTTAAAGTTGTAAACATAAAATGGATACATTTTTTTTTAAGTTTGAACTACTTCCTAAGACTGCGAAAATATACGACTTTCTACGAAGAACTGTCAAATCGTGTTCCCATACAGTAAATTTTCGTATTTTTCACAGAACGTGAGAGTAAAATATTTTCCTAGGCTGCAAATTTTAGTCCAAGAAATTTTTTTGAACAAACTTATGAAGACTGCCAAATTAAAGAAAAAGAAAACAATAAATAAGCTATCAGTTGCCAGGTGTGCCATTACAAAAGTTGAAAATAATAGAATAATATTTACCTAATGAAAATGAAACTGACTTATGACAGATGGGACAACCTCCTGTCATTTAAACGCAACCAATCACTACAAAAGCAGAACGTAAATTTTGAGATGTACAGACGATAGGATTTACATTTAAATGTCACGTAAAATCTAAAATAAAACTGAAAAACCAAAATATAAATAATATCACTCTCTGCTTTCACAACAATTTTTTTAATCTTATAGAGAGTGACAGCCCTATTAATAAAAACACGATTAGTCCACCTTTAGTCCACGGACTTAAAAAACCATGGAATAAAATTTATACCATTGACTAAAATTTCCTATTAATAAAAAATCGAACAAATTCTACTACAATAAGTATCAACTCTACCCCTTTTTATTCTATGCCCTATAAATTTTGTTCTTACATGTCAATTCTTAGTCCATCGCTAGACCACCATCTTTGATGGTCTAGCGGAGGACTAAGTTGGTAAACCTCAAACACCAGGAATTGTGTTTTATTAATAGTATTTCGCACTTAGTCCACGGAATAAGTCCTAAACCTTCCTAGTTCATGTTTATTAATTTGGCTGTGAGAGTCCCAGAAATTGTTTGTGGTAAATGCTTGGGTTAGCTGTCAAATCAAATAACTGGGCCCTGTAACACAACACGACAAGTACTTGTAGGACAAGTAAAATACGACAAGTCTTAACAAAAATTGTAATTCAAAACGACAACTCTACAAGCTCTGTAACAATTGTCATTTTCAAATGTGATAAATGGGAAATTGTTGGATTTCTGTCCTCTTGTAACATAAAGTGACAAGTGCCACAGAAACTTTGACAGGTAATTTAAAAGTTGTCATTAGTTTACAAGTTTGTATTTTCTGAGTAAAAACAGTTTAAAAATTAGTTTAAATTGTGGAAGAATATACATAATGTAGCTAAATAATTTATATTGTTTGCATCAATATTCAATTTAAATTTAATTTGGTAATGACAATACGAATAAAAAAAATAAACCTTTGTACACATTAAAAGTGCTTACACCAAGAATAAATTTTAAAGTTGTTTCTTGAAAAATTTAGAATGTCAATATTAACGGCTCAGTTATTATATTATCGTAAAATTATTCGTCTGTGCTTTGTGGAATAATATTCAGCCTCTTTGCCAAAGTAAATATCTCTATCATGTTTTCACTTTTTTTTCTTTTGCTTAAATAGCTAAAAAAGTTCCAATAAGTGCATTTATTCTCTCTTATTTTTGTTAAAGCAGTAATTTTTTCCCATAATTTTTGCCACGTTTTATTTTTGGCCACTTGTTACACAAGTCAAGGGAATTTTTTTTTATTCTGACAAGTGCAACAGTTTTGCGTTATGTTACCAAATACACTTGTGCTTGTGGTACAAGTATAGTTCGACAAGTGAGTTTAGACTTGTCGACTTGTTACCTTGTGTTATATGTCGCTGGACAGTTTTGGTACGATTAGTAGATAATAATTGTGGGATAAATCATTAAGGTGTCCTGCTTCTTGTAAACGAAAAGATAATGTTCATCTTAACACATTTTTCATTATTACCAACATATTATTAACAACTTGTTTGCTCTAGAATATGGTAATAATGAGTGTTGTTTTTTGATAAGTTCTTCATTTGGTTTCCGTGAAATCAAATTGATTTGAATGAATTTCTTTTCTATTTCTCGAGATTTGAAATTTTTGAATTCTCGTATTTGTTACTAGCCCTTTGTGTATTAACGATTGTACTCCTAAATATGTTTTTTCAAAACTGATGCGGAACAAATTACAGTAATTTCGACAGCCCTGGTTGCTATGTTGGCATTAACACTTTGCCGTGTGCTCTTTAAGGTGGTGGATGCTCTTAGAGAATTTCCCCCCAAAGTCAATGCGCATGCAAAAGTTCAAACAAATTAGGGAGTAGGTACGTTGTTTTGAGGGAAGGGCAGCGTCAAGCGGAATTCCCATTTATCCTTTTTACATAAGTTTGGATGTGTCTTTTTTTGTTTTAATTCGCCTTTGTAAAGGCGACACATTTTATTTGTTCTATTTTTAATGTCAGCACACACAACAAAAAATGAGGCTAGATTTCCTTTAGTTTGGATGACAATTTCCGCTGATGATTTTGAATAAGTGCAGCGAGCTTTTTTTATTGGATTACCGCAAGGTTGTTTTTTTTATATTATTTATTTGGCAGACAAAGAAGTCCTTCTGCGGAAAATTTTGAAGATTTGTTAGAAATAAAAAAAAAACCAAACGAGAAACAAATTATTTATTCATTGGAAAGTCAAAGTGATGAAATTTTTGTTTTAAAAAAATGTAGTCCTGGAAGTAAATTGCATTGCAAAAGAAAAAAAAAGTTATTAAGGATTTTACCGCCTCCGCACAGAATTTCAATTTATATCTGAAAATTTTCCATTTGAATTCAATTAGGAAGCAATTTATTCGCAAATCGAAATCGTTCACATTATTTTTGTAGGTATGCAAGGGTGGATTTCTCTGCCCGACTTTTTTTTTAATTTTCACAAAAATGGCAATTCAATTAAATAGCCCCAATTTGCTTGCTTAACTTGCTTGCTACAAGCATTTCACTTGGATTTCAATTACGGGTATATTCGTAATTTTAGAAACACTTTTCTCATTTAATTTAAATGAAAAGTAATATTAAGTTTTCTATACACTTTGCACTTGGATTTTTTTTTCTTTTTATACCGATAGCGAGTCTAGAGGAAAATTTAACTCGAACCGAAATGTTCTATAAGCTGCGAAAAACTGAGGGCTGTGCGCTTTTCAGACTCTGTGGAGGTGGAAATCTCATGTTGAAGGATATACGAATTGCTTTTCTCCGTTAGATTTGCCTGGAGCTTTTAGACGGTCTTTGTAAGTCTTTTTTTTTGTGAGCAAAACAATCTAATTATAAACAGAAAATTCAGTATTACTCTCTTTGAAAACAAAGTGCGCATACGCCGTAGTGCCCCGAACACGAGGCAAAAAGCAATGCGATAAGGTAATCGGCTCTTGTGCTAAATGATTCAGTGATTTGTTTTGGGGATGAAAAAAAAACGTGGTTTTGTTTTGCACAGACAGATGGAGACTGTTTGGATTATGATGCGGCTCGTGTGTTTTATTTTTGTTTTTGTGTTTTTTTTTCTTGGTCAAAAGGTGGTTTGTTTCTCTTAGGTACACACCGTACGCATACATACAAATTTCTGGAAAATTCTCTTAAGCGTGTACAAATAGATATTTTCTTGTTTACCTACTCTCAAAAGAAAGGGTTCATGGTACATCCTTAGAAATTATTGTGAAAATATTTTCCTTTGATAACTGAAACAACATGTCTCGGAAATTTAAGATGTAATTTATATACATTCAAAAATTCAAATTTCTAGACAAACTTGTGTGAATGCTCTAGCGTAACATTGTAATATTAGATGGGAGAAGATTAGGAATGTTTTTTTTTTTTTTTTGGAAAGTGTTTGGAGAAGTTTAGACATTTAAATGCCTTTCCTTTTATCAAACTAGAGCAAGCTGTGGTATAATCAGGTTGATGGGTCAGTAGAGGCTCTTAGTGAAGTGGTTTATAGCTATACTTTAGGTGGAAAGAGGAAAAAGTAGATTAAGGGTAATTGAGGTGTATTTAGTAGGGTATAGACTTTTTCTCGTTAAGAAAAAATTGAGTTGCGTCGAAATGTGTTTGTGTTGTTATTTTAATAGCTTTTAGTTCCTAAACTGAAAAAAATACATTATTATATTGATTTGAATTGAAGTGTTATTAAAAATGGACAAATGCAGAATATGTATAAGCAAGTTGTTATATTTCAAAATTGGTAGCAGAGCCATTTTTACCCTGGAGTTTTTTTCTGAAGCCTTTAAAATTTGTTTGTAAATATATCTGCCTAAAAACATTTTATAAAACAGAAGTCATAATAATTATTATAAATTTATGTACACCACTTATTTGAATAGCTAAAAATTTTACATCCGTTTGATTCTATTGAAATTATTTTCTATTCAACAAATTTTCTTGCAAATTTTAATGTCGTAGAGCAGTAAATTTGGGCCACTTGAGAAGCTTAAAAGGATTTCAATCAGTCATTTACTGGTTGATCGGAGATTTGGTAAAAGCCTTATAAAATCAAATCCATGCAAACCTTGGAATAATGTTGTAGATTTTTCAAGTTAAGTTAATGCTAATATATTAGCAAGTACTGAAAAAGAGGATAAGTATTCAGAATGAAGTAGATTGACATACATATAAATGAAGATATTTAGGTTTTCATTTGTTTAACTTTTAAACAAAGCTAATGTTTGCTAATGTAATTTACGCAGCTAGAATAACATTACAAAATTAAAGTAATTAACAATGGTTAGTTTTGAACAAATATCTAAGTACAGTGTGTCCGCCGGGAAGATATACTAATTTGTTTGCTTATAATTTTTGAATAAATGAAAGAGAATGGATTCTATATTGATAAATGTTTTATTTAATGTCGGCAATTATGTATGGAATACAATATCAGAAATGTCCGCCTCTGTTAGTCACACAAACCGAGCCCTTTTGAGCATATTTTTCAGTACATTCTCACACATTTCAGGCGGTATTTCATTAATTTCATAACCAATATTTTGTTTGAGTTGCTCAAGCGTTTCTGGTTTGTTTGCATAAACCTTGCTTTTCAAATATCCTCACAAAAAGAAGTCGGGAGCAGTCAACTCAGGCGACCGTGGAGGCCAATCAATATCACCATTTCTTGAAATAACTTGTTGTGGAAAGAGGTCTCGCATTAATTCCATTGTAATCCTGGCTGTATGCGATGTGGCACCGTCTTGTTGATACCACATGTTAATCAAGCCCAAAGCATGTAGTTGTGGCGTTAAAAAGTTTTCAATCATATCATGATATCGCTCCCCATTCACAGTTACCGTTACGCCGTTTTCATTTTGAAAGAAGTATGATTCCTCCTGACCAAATTGCAGACCAGACTGTAACTTTTAATGGATGCAAAGGTGACTGATGAATAATTTGAGGGTTCTCCATTTCCCAGAACCGACTATGCTGTTTATTCACAATGAAAATGTGCCTCGTCACTCATTATAATTTTTTCATGAAAATCGGGGTTGTCATGGGCTAGCTGTCTGTCTTTGAGTCTTACAATAATGCAAGGTGCTGCGTGCTGCACAATGGACAGCTTTCCGATTCATTCGAGGTGCGTCAAGGAGTAAGACAAGGAGATCTGTTGTCACCAATTTTGTTTTTATTGGAAATAGATGATGTACTGACTGCCACAGTTGGTACAAACGAGAGAAATGGCATTCAATGGAGTCCATTCGAAAAACTTAGTCATTTGGACTACGCTGACGATATATGTTTCATGTCAAACAGTGTAGACGGCTTGGACCAAATGTGCCAATTGCTGCAAGCGAACGGCGAGATGGCTGGCTTAAATATCAACGCCAAAAAGACAAAAATGCTGCAAACCGGTCGCAACTCTCAACAGGAGATTATTCTGAGACAGGAAACTATTGAGAAGGTTTTGCAGTTCAACTACCTAGGCAGTATTTTATCAATTGATGGTGGAACGGAATCTGATGTTGTCAGCAGGATAAACAAAACTCGTAGTACTTTTGGAATGCTTTCTCCCGTGTGGAACTCCAGCATAATAACGCTACGCACAAAACTAAAACTCTTCGAGTCCAACGTGAAATCCGTCCTCCTGTATGCCTGTGAAACCTGGAAATGCTCCACTGACATCTCGAGCAGGCTACAGGCTTTTATCAATCGCTGTCTTCGATACATTCTCAAGATTCGATGGCCACAAATCATAAGAAATGTTGAGCTGTGGGATTGGACTCACCAGAGAAGGGTAGATTTTGACATTAGACAACGAAAATGGCAATGGATTGGCCATATTCTGAGGAAACCAAACGAGAACATAGCAAAGCAGTCCTTCGGTTGGAATCCTCAGGGTGTAAGGAGAGTTGGTAGACCAAGAACAACATGGAGGTCAACTGTACTTAATGAAGCTCAGGCCTTTAACTTCCATTCGTGGGCTCAGCTAAGGCACCATGCCGTGAACCGAGATAGATGGAGGGAATCTGTTGCTGCCCTATGCTCCAGGAGGAGTTAAAGTGTTGCTGCGAAGGCTGCAGTGACCGGAACACATATATATGGGCTAGCTGTAACATCCTATGGTCATATGTACGGCGGCGTAAATGGTCCTGTGGAAGAAGCTCTTGTGTCAACTGAATCTTAAATGGAAACAAATGCAAATCCTTGTGGAAAATTGTGGCCAAAGTTGTTCTTTGAAGACCAAGCTCCCACGGCGTCAAATTGAGATTGATGGATTGTTTTGAACACTTCCTTAAATGTATTCAGTCGATCTTGCATTGCGTTGTGGTTCATGCTTGGGCCTATCAGCTACAGACCCTTTTTCTTCGAAATCATTCACTACACGATAAATAGTGCGTTTTGTTGGCACGTTGTTTCTCCCAAAGACTTTCACGTAACTTTCTCATCGTCACAGTAATCGATGATTGATTTTGATAAAATGTTTTAACGATTAATACACGTTGGTTTATCGAATATTTTTTCGTAATAAATTTTCTACGTGTCTACTTCTCGACTGCCAAATATAAACTGTCAAAACTAATGTTTAACAAAATGGCGTCAAACAAAGTAGTATACATTCCCGTCGGGCACCCTGTACTTTCTATTGTTCGCAGACAAGTGGCGAAAGTGCTTTTTAGTACAAACAAAAAACAAAAATATACTATGATTGAAGCTTTCAATATTACAAAAATAACTTTATTTTAGGACATATATATACATATGTATAGTCTGTGCCAAATTAGGATATATTTTGAATGTTAAGCTAATATAATCTCAATTTCTGCAATTTCCGACTGGTTAACAGATTTCCCTCTCTCACACCTAAGGTTAGTTGGAAGATGGTTAAGTTTACGAGAAGCTGTAACGCAATATAATTTTGAAAAAAAATGTTATACATTTGTGGTATATTTGTGAAGTTACTTGTGTTGATGTGTAAATGAAAATTATCAACAAATCCCACATCATAACAGTCTGAATTTTCAAAAAATAATTTCAAAACTTTGTATCCAGACAAATGTCTTAAAGGCAAAATTTCAAGATTTTGGAACAATTCATGACTGAGTAGGACTGACAATAGCTAGTTGAAGGATATTATTTTTTAGTAACTTCTTCGTCTGTAATTACGATGAGTTGTTTCTTTTAAGTTGAAAATGTAAAATAAAATGAAAACCAATTAAAAAAATAATGTTGCTTGTGACTTTATTCTCAAAATGGTTGTCATTGCATAACAAATTCCTTGAATTGTGAGCGGCTTTAAAAATATCATTTAAGACGTTTCATTTAAGACATTTTTAAATGTATTATTGGCAACAAATCTGTAGAAATCTAATGAACATTTCCGGGGCTTTAATTATTTCATCAATATTTATAGCGTCTAGGTCCAATATTATACCTATTATTTACACATGATGTACCTAATATACAGAGAGACACTATTGTAGCCACGTTTGCTGACGACAGTGCAGTACTAGCAGCGGACCAAACGACAAATGATGTTACGACTAAATTACAAAACCTTTGAATAATGTCAATGATTGGACAAAAACATGGCGGGTATCGCTCAGCGAAGTAAAATCAGTCCGTGTAGATTTGACGTATAAGCAAATTAATAGACTACCAGTATTTGTTAATACGGTTCAAGTTCTGTTTGCTAATGAAGCAAAATATCTCGGAAGGACTTTAGATCTGAAATTAAAATGGAAACCGCATGTTAAAAAGAAATGCGAAGAGTTAAATAATAAACTCAGAGATATGTACTGGTTGCTCGGGAAACACTCTAAGCTCAGTATCGAAAACAAATTAATTTTGAACAGGCAGGTGCTTAAGCATGTCTGGACTTACGGTATACAACTCTGGGATTGTACTTGAGATATTAATTTAAATAACTTACAAACGTTTAAAATAAACTACTAAGATCGTTTGTAAATGCATCTTGGTACATTAGTAACGAAGATCTCCACCGAAATCTCGTGATTCCCACCGTTCGCGATGAAATAAAAAATTTTACTTACGCCAAATCATAGAAAACAGCTATTATAACACTGTAATAGTACTAACTATAATCGAAATTATCGATGAAACGAATTTGGCACGCCGCCTGCGAAGGACTAAGCCTTCCGGCTTCGTGCACTAAACAAGAATCCGCTTTAAAATCGCGGTATAAGCAGGAACTATGACCTGCAAAACGTTAATTAAATTACTTAAAAATAAATTGCTAGATAAGTTTCAACTTAGTTGCAATCGAGAGGAGTAGGTAGTTTTAGTGAAGTATGCATCTCACCAATCCAATAAGCACGCGTTTTTTGGTACTCATAGAGCCTTTTGAAGGTCTACACATACACTCGAAAAAAAAATATTTATAGCGAAATACCCAGTTCCATTCTTTCCCGAACCGAAATAATCGTGCTTCTAATAATGTTCATCAGCTTACCCTTGAGCCCAACTTCAGATATACATATTGTCAAATACAGAAATTCTGGCATAACATTTTAAACGATTTAGTAATATGTTAAATCATTTTTAGTATGATACTAGGCTAAAAAGAGGATTTTGCTAATTTTAAATCAGTTTAGCATCATACTATTTTCTTAACATTTTACTAAAGTTAAAATCACAAAATGGCTACTTTATTTTTTTAGTATCGTACTAAATCCATATGCCACTTTGACATTTGCAAACGTCAAAAAGTTACGTTCGCTTGCTTTTTCACTTTTTAGGCGTGTTTAGTTGTAGAGATAAAATCTGAGACAACTACCACCTACAGTCTCAGAACATCACGCCACGCATCTTTCCTGTCATTCCTCTTCCTTAACTTCACGCCCGCGTTGTGTTAAACATTAAAGTGCATCATATGCATGGATGAGCGTGGAGGTCATTTGCGGTCTATCATCTTTAAAAACCATTAGTTATTTAAAATAAAATTTAATTTTTACTCCACGTGCGCCACCCTGTATATATTACAAATTAATTGAAGAAAACGCCAACAATATGTTTATATTATTTTTGTTTTTGTTTTAGTGGACTGTGTGGATTTAAAGCCAATTGAATGAATGTACTAAAGGTCACAAATTCATTCAATTGGCTATATTACAAATTATTCATTGTTAATTTTGTTTGAATGATTTAATAACTTTATACATGGTATTAATTACCGTGGTTAACGGTTGACCTTGAATTACAGTATGTGTCGCTGAGCGCTGCGCCCTCACCGCCCCCTATCTCAAAACCGGTTGAACGCATGAAAAAATGTTTAAGGCAAAGTCTGTCGGCAATTTTATGGTCTACAATTTGTACTTAGATGTTAACATCATTGGAGCTATAGAAACCGAGATAATCTCGAAAAATATTATTTGTGACCTTTGACCTTGAATAACTTACGTTACAGACACGTGATTTTATGTGACTTTCCTAACAACTTTTAGAACGCCAATATTAAGGTGTATACAAGTTTCCAGCTTATAATCTCTCGTATGGACCATAATTTGACTCAACTAAGCTATATATAAATTTTTGTAGAAATTCCATTCTATAGAGCTAGTAGAAAAGTGCTTCCCTGTTAAGTGAGTCTTAACTGTTGTGATAATTTAACAACTCAAATTGAGATGAAGTACATAGATAGGTACTGCTTTAAGATATTGGGCCCTAGCGAGGTTACCGGCGGAGCGGAGAATTCTCCGAAATCGTCCGAATCGGAGAATAAACAGCTATGCGTAACATTTCTCCGACAAAGCGAAAAATGTTTTGCTCCGACGGTTACCTCGATAGGGCAGAATAGCTGCGCTTTATTATCTACAGGACTTGGTCTGGGTTATTTTTTAACACGTATTACAAAAACAACACGAGATCCAGGTTTCTATCGAAGTTTCCATCTGGGTTTGCAAATATTACTATTAAAGTCGACGAACAGAGCGTACAATTAAGTACATAACCCCGATCATTTTATTTTCACGGGGTGAACCATATGCATAAGCTTTCAATGTTTAAAGAATGAAATTATAAAAACATTTTTAGCCATATTATATATATTTTTTCAAAACTATAAATGAAACAAGATTTCGTTAAAACTAGCTTGCTTCGAGCTTAATTAAAATGAAATAAAACTGGTTCAAATAAAAAGATGCAGCTTAAAGTGATAGAGCCATTTCAGGCAATGGATGATATTAGACTACCAAAGAAAATTACGATGCTTGTGATTCAAAAACAAATATCATGGTTCGAGTCATGGAGAGATCTAGCAGAGTACTGTGGACATCCACTATTACTCCGAAGCGATAGGATGGAAACGTGGAAAAGCGAACTCTATAGCCTCATATCGTTAGGGTACGAAAGAAAGAGAAAGGATTATACTATGAAAGCCAGAAGTTCATTACACAGGGACATATATGCAAGGCTAAACTATAACCTGTTACGAAATAACTACTTCAGGGCGGAGTATCCAACCGATCTCATGTCACTAGTTTTTAAAGCAAGAGGGGAGATACTTCCCCTGAACTATGTTCCTCATAGGAGTGATTTGGAAGAAATGTGTGGATTATGTAACACTAGAGAACGCGTTCCATTTCGTGGGAAGATGTCCTGTTTTGGTGGAAACCAGAAGGAGTACACTTGGAAACAAATTAATACCTCAGTGAAGAGGAAGTCATAGATGTTTTAAAAGGAGTTTTAGACTGGGAACCCTTTACAACTACACCAAGCTAACACCTTACCACAGAAAACGGATCTTAGAAGAACTTTTTTAATTTCATGTTTCAATTTTGTATATTAAACAAAATTAATTAATTAAGTATTAATAATTGTCAACTGACAGACGGCGTAAGCCATGTTTAAAAAATGAATGATACACTAAACTTTTGTAATTTGTATGAAATAAAATCATTTGGAATCTACCTAACCATTTCAGGAACTCACGATTTTTTTTCAGGAAGTTTCATTTTCAATTTGTTGACTGCGGAATTCTTCAATTCGAAGAGACCAAAATCAACAGATAGTAAGGCGTGGCGTATGATTCAATTCAATTCAATTTTTTATTGAGGCTTTTTTGAAACACAAACATTTTTTTATAACAATTTTTTTTTATTTGTTTAACATAAATAATTATATTGCCGACTTATAAATTATGCCTTGCAAATCTATTGAAAAAGTTAATGTAATTTTGTAACTTACTCATGATATTTTCTTTTTTTTTCAATTTTTTCTTAGCAAAAGTTAATTTGTATGCTTGCTCCCGGCATACTTTCTACGTTTCGTATGACCATTTGAAAAGTTTAATAAAAAAATGCCATCGAAATCAAGATCAGAATGATAAATTTTGGAAAATATTTTACCAATTTATTGTATACTCTACGGACGACACTTTTTAAAAATAAATTACAATCTGTTTATATTAAAAATACGTCATGTTTTTGTTATTTTTTATTTTGTCCAAATAAAATGTCCTTTTTTTTAATAAGGACAATTATTCTTTGGGAAATATGCAAATGTTTAAAATGAAAATCATATTTATCTTACAAATATAAATATTTTATTACTTAGATTTACGTACATATTTATTTAATAGTATTCATAAATTTAATATATTCTTAAACACTTATAAACAAATAACGGCAGTACTTTCCCATTTCGATTAGAAACAAAGGGACATAATTAAAAGAATTCCCCAAAACTATCCCAATGCAATGCTGGCCTAAGTATACAAGAGTAAGAAGTAGTCTACTCAATTCTATTTATCACTTTCTACACAATTAAATTTAATTTGAAAAGTCCTACATTTAAATTTATGTATGTATGTCTATAGTATAGCTAATTAATTAACTTAATACATATTTACGGAAAAATAACCAATGTAACTTACATATATCAAATTAAGCATTGGCTAAAAAAACGCTTAGAATGAGAACTGTGCATGTTTTTTTTTTTTTTTTTTTTATTTAACGAGAGATAGTTTTGTATGAAAATTATTAAATGTTGTTTTCTAATTTGGCTGAACTTCGCATACAAAGTATGTTTCGAAACTACAGGGTGAATCATTCCATTTAAGACCTTTTCCGTCTCGATTCCAGAGCTCCATGCAATTTTCTTCTTCTCCATTTTCATAACGGAAATTGTTTGGTTCGCCCGCATTCCAATTAGTAAAGGTTATTGGCCGTCCATTGGCCATCCAAAAGAAATTACCCTCATCGGCTAAATCGGTGCCAGAAGTCCAAAAGTGCTCATGTCCCAGACCTAAAAATAAGATATATATAATATTACAAAGACATTGGAAGTTGTGCAACTATAGCGATTACAGAAAAAAAACTATCTACGACTTCTTTGCAGATACACATGATTAGTGTGTGTGTGTGTTTTTTGTTTTGTTTAAGGAAAGACAATGCAATATGACTCCTTTAAGATACGAAATCCAGCTGCATATTATATTAATATCTATACAGATAGTACTCATTCTTATGGATGTAGTTCATAGTTGGATACCTGCATCTGAAACCACATTTGCGGCATGTCTGATAGATGGTTTTTCCATACAGAGCGTTAAGCATGTCACCATTTGAATGGAAACATCACGGAATTAAGTCGCCACCATTTAAATAGACTTTGAAGTCATTTTCCACTCTTTAAAGTCGAGTCAGTGCATTGTACGTTGCGAATAGCTTGCTTAACGGCCGTGCCGTTAAAAAAAATACTTTTGTTTGTACTTCCGGGTGAACCACAAAATACTGCTCTGGTTCGACTAAAGCATATACATACGTGTGTTTGAAGCAGGACGGTCGGTGGAGGCGGTGTGGCAGTGGCAGTAGTGTTGGCGGCATGCAACACGAGGGCAGGAGTTAAATAATTTCAGAGGAGATTCAGATGTCAGTGACTGAACGAGATACACTCTAGCATATCAGTATGGCTTTGTCATTGTCAGTCCTGGAGCGCCACATGAACTATGAACTACATATAAAGGCGCCGAGTCTCAAATATTGATTACTATAAAGTTTAGTGTTTTTAAAATTTTATATCGATAATTTGTTATGTTAAATAAAATAAATAAATTAAATAAGTGATTGAATAAATTGTGGAGAAAGTCAAAAATACTAAACAAAATATTGAATTAACTAGCAGATACCCGTGCGATGCTACGGACCCACGGGAAACTAATGAAATCATCTATCTACCTACAAAATTTCATTAAAAACCGTTCAGTCGTTGAATGTAGGCACAAAGACGAACCTGCTCGCACAGCATTGCCGCGCTCGCTGTGCTCTTCTTGTGTATAGGCTGGTTCGCGAGCCGCTTGCTGTTGACGAAAAATTAAGATTTTGCCATGTTCTTTGGCTTCGATGTTCGTCGTGTATGGTCATGTTCGCAAACAAAAAAAATATTGGAGTCAAAAAGTACGAACTATAAAAATAAAGTTGGAAAAAATAAATCATGCTGATCTTCAAGTCGCTTCAAATTTCATTAAAATCCTTTCAATTGTTGAGGCATGAATGCGGAACAAACACCCAAGTATATATTTTGTTCATATTTAAACGTCTCCCATAGGAATTGTTCGGCTCCATTTTTCGGAATAAAAATGACCTATGTGATAATCGAGTGTGTATGTGCTTTTTGGCTGCCTGTAAATAAAAGCTATGTTGGATATTTGTAGAATGATATGATAATGGGATAAAAAGAATGCTGTGTGCATTCCAGACAATAATCTATCTCTGTGCCAAGTTTTATCCAGATCCGTTCAGTCGTTCTGGCGTTATTGAGCAAAAAACATACATCTATCCAAACTTTTACATTTATAATATAAGTAGGATTAGTAGGATTACATGCATACATAATTCCATACAAAAAAATCAATTTGCGATTTTTAAAATTTCCCGACATTTCTGGAGGGCTTTCCCAAAATTTTATTTCGTAAAAACCTTCTCCTTGATATAACGAACAACTAAAGAAAAAGAGTTCAAGACAAATCGACAAATTGATAATTTTAATAAATTTTTGCACACCCTTTTAAATAGCAGATGTCCGTGCGATGCTATACGGACTTTCTGTCCCACGGGAATCTAATGACATCTATCCAATTCCAAAATTTCATTAAAAACCGTTCAGTCGTTGAGGAGGCGTGAAAGCGGAACAAACACCCAAGTATATATTTTTTCATAGTTAAGCCTCTCCCATAGGAACCGTTAATTTTTTCGGGATAAAAATGACCTATTTGATAATCCAGTACTCCATTCATCTACCAATCAAATTTCATGCAAATGCGTGTGCTTTTAGGCACCTTGTGAATAAAATATTTGTAGAATGAGCTCAATGAAAAATTAAAAAACCCTATCCCACGAGAACCATACATTTTCCGGGATAAAAAGTAGCATGTTTTCTATTCCAGATAATAATCTATTTCCGTACCAAATTTCATCCAGATCCGTTCAGCCGTTCCGGAGTTATTGACCAACAAAGATCCATACATACATCCAAACTTTCACATTTATAATATTAGTAGGATTTGATAGTGGAGATTTTTAACGTGTTTTTTATTTTATTAAATTTTAAATTTATTTTACTTAATATTTTATTTAATGTTTAATTTATTAAACAAAATACATGTATTTCTTTTATTTTTTTAAATATGTATTTGAAAATTCTTAAATGCAATATTAGTCGTGTTTTATTGGCAGGTTGCTAGGCAGTGCAGCAAAATGTGTGTTCGTTTTAGATTCACATACTGTTTTTTTCGCTAACTTCACTTTAAGGCTAGATCTAGACTCATAAATGAAAAATTTATCCGGCTATACCAAGCAGGCTGCAAATATTACTGCGAATTCCTTTGGTTCGCCAACATACTGGCAATATGATCCAAACAAAATCCCAGACCTTATTGACTTCTCCGTAGTTAAAGTTATTAAACGAACTCATATAAGTGTCGCAGGTAATAACGGTCTATACACAGATAATTCTCCAGTAATATTCTCTCGTGAATAAGAGAACAAATTTAATCAAATTCAGAAAAATCACTTGAAATTTTTATAAACCGTATATCTCCTATGGAAACAATTGCACAAATTGGTCATGAAGTAGAACACTTTGTTGCTTATGTGCAACAGGCTGCAGAAGAAAGCACTCCGACTATCTCGAACTCTAGAGAAACTGAAATAAAAACACTGTCGAAATAAAGGAGCTAATTTTGGTAAAAGGAAGTGCTGGAAGAAAATAGCAACATTTTTATATTCCCAGGCGGTAAGACAGAATTTAAAAATGAACTAAAAAAGGAACCTGTGATTTACTAGTAGATTTCTGAAAAGCCTGACGATGGACGTTTCACCGAATACTCCTTATGGAAAGCATCCAAACGACCCATGATCAAAACCCGCCTATAAGATGAACTGGCGATCCCAAACAAACGGCTGACCTCTTCGGTGACCATCTCTGGAATGTACAGCTAAATAATATCTCTTAAAATTTGCTGAAAGAAGCGAAGAATGTGAAATTCCGTACTTCAGACACAAGAAGTAAAAAGCATGAGTCAACATAAGTTATTCAACAAAAATTCACCATTGTACAATTTTATACCTGTCAAGGTTTTGAAGCCTTCAATACCTTTCAAGAAACCCCAATTTATAATAAACGAATACCTTAAACTATGATATGTGCCACATCTTTGGAAAATTGGAGAAGTCATTGTTATATCTAAACAATGTAAGCTACCAACAGAAGTTACATCTTTCAGACCAATATCGCTTACCAATCATGCCTATAATGTCTCTTGAACTCACTTAACCAAATTGTATAAGAAAGAAGTTAATTGTTCGTTTGGATTAAGAGAAAACATTCCATTGGGTCAAGTGCGTGTAATTACGGATATTGTGGAGAGGCACTAGAAGAAAATCAAATATGGTGTGCTCTATTATTTGATGTTGCTCAAGACTTTGACAGGGCTTGGCAATTGGAACTTGAGTACAAACAGGCAGCACTACGAAATACTGAAGTTCTATGCTATGAACCCAGTCTTTAGAGTACGGTACGACCAACGTTTCTCGGAACTTAAGAAAATTTAAGTCGGAGTACCACAAGGAAGTGTCATTGGACCAACCCTGTATCTATTATATACAAGGGATATTCCAGTGGGCAACCGACAACCACGCCATCATTGACACCTTTACTGGATGAAACTGCAATGCTGGTGGAAGAAGCTACTTAAAAATTACAAAAATGCACTCTATAAAGTTAGTAATTGGACGCTACAATTGCGTATCAAATCAAACCAAAATAAATCGAAGCATTTAAATTCTACAAACAAAGAGCAAACTAACTAAATGTTCTAATTTTAATAAACGGCTGAGGTGTACCTTACACCAATACTGCTAAATACCTTGGAATGACCTTGGACACAAAGCTCAAACAGAAACATTTACTGGTTACTAAGAAAGAACTCTGACAAGCCAGTTTTGAAACCCATTTGGACACATGGCATCCAATAATGGGATTGTACAAAGATAACAAATTATGAACATATCCAAGAATTCCAAAACAAAGTCCTTCGTGGAATAGTAAATGCCCTTTAGTGCATACGAAATAGCAATTTAAATCGTGACCTTTGAATAGAAATAGTTACAGAAGTAATTAAAAAACACGCTGTATCGCACAATCAGCGACTGCAAAGCCATACCAACTCCGAAATGGAGACCGTCTTAAATATACGAGCTAATGGGTCATATGCAAAAAGATGAGTTCAAGCTCCTTACTCACTTTTCTGAGAACTTTCGTAGAGTGGTATGCAAAAAAAAAATACAGAGACCGAGATCGATCTCAAGCTGTGAGTTCGAACTCAAAGTGTTGATATCGATCTCTCGACGAAAGCTCTATGTGATAAAGTTATAGTTTTGATATGCAAAAAGATCAGAAAACGCTCGATTGTCTTACCGCCTGGGAATATAAAAAATTAATTTAAAGAAGCCATGAGATTACCCAGAACTTTAACTCTAAAAGTTAAATGATCGACAAAAAAGCTGGATAGAAGTTTTTAAGTTGACATATATACGACTATGAGAGCCTTGTTTCCGTTGTCAATTTTCTCTACGACAGTTGACGTTTATCGAGAAAATTATTAAATTAGTTTTACTGTTGTCGAGAATCAACATTTTTGATAGGCTGTGAGTGATCTTCAGATTTGAGTTATATTGTGAATGGGTCCCTTGGTAATTTTGGCATTATGGATGTCAAAATTATTGTTGGTTTTCAAATTTCAAGCCAACTGGAAATTCTTTGTTGATAAAACTATAAAACTATTTTACAGGTAAGCATAAGCTTTTAATTAAATAAAAATGTCTACAAAAAAATTGTATTTGAATGAATGATGATATTTAAGAAGAAAATACTGCGGAACAAGCATGCTTTCAGAGAAAACTACGCGATGCTTCTAGTCCGCTGGACTTGGACATACATATATACTTATAAGACACACAAAAAATTAACAATAAGATAATTTGGTTCTGTTTTTTTTCAGATGTGTCCAAAAACTTAGGCTTTCTAAAGAAGACTTCCTTAGTATACTCGTCGATATGGAAGATAAATTAAAACCAATTAAAAGGCAACAATATAGAAAATTCCTTTTGCAAAGTCTGGACTGGATTGCATTTAATCGACCAATCTGGTGAGTTTTTTTTGTGTTTACAACCTTACTCCTATGTTTAAAAACAATTGCATGCAAAAAAAACTTTTATTTAGTCCTAATTACCTGCATATATTTTTAATAAAAATCGGGAAAAAGATCTTAAAGGCTTACTAATTCTTACCGAAAATGATATATTGGTCTGAAATATCAATCCATATGAGTACTATTCACAATAGTATTTTGATTGTTGTTCACAGTGGTTCAACAACTTATCAATTTTTATTCATAATACCGATTATTCAATCGATTAACAACTTTTGTCAATCGTCAACTAGTTGATCTTGGACAACCGTAATAGGGCGTCAATGAAGACCATTGACTAGAATCGTACATAAAAAAACGAGAGCGGCCTAAAGGGTTCTCGTCAACTCACTCCGCCCGTGAGCACCAACTGCAATAGGAAATGATCCTAATTAGAGTGATACAAGACTTTAGTGAATGTATAGGTACAATTTATGTGCTATTGAGTCAAGTGTGTAGAATCTTAAAACAAACAAAAAAATACTTTCGAGTCACTTGGGAATTAGGGGGATTATGTTGCACAAAGCTAATTAATTGGAAGTGATTGTGGTATTAAACTTAACGGATGGATTATTTAAAAATCAAATTAAGGTCTACATTCACAATAAGGTGCAGTAAAAATTATTTTTTTTTTGGATTATCTATTTGATGAAGGAAAATTATTGTTGCAAGTAAAGGTATGTTGGAAGGTTTTACTATAGCTTCTAGCTTAAATAATGGTGTCGTGTAAGGGCTTAGCGCTGTAACAGCCAAATTGTGTTTTTAATGAAAACCGTTTTCGGTATAAGAGTCCGCAATTCCTTTTTGCTCTATAGGAAAAAAAAACTGCGCTGTGGATGTTTAAATCAAACATAATACATATATTGAAATAATGGAGAAGTCTAGATGGTCTGTGCGTCCGGACGTTCACTGTACATCGAGTGCGAGCCTTATAAGATGAACTGATTTGCTTCAAATCTGCTAGAACATTTATTTTTATTCGACTTAACTAAAAATAGATATATGCTGTATAATGTCTAAGGCTTTTTAAAACTTTCTCAAAAACAGCACTAACGATTTGGATTAATGAATTTGACAAAGTGGTTGTAATCAAACTGAATATATATGTTTTGGCTTAACATAGCCCCAGAAAAAAAACTTGTACTCACAAGATCTTTGTAGCAAATTCTCCATCTTCATGCAATTCATAGAGAACGAAAAAGTCATAAACGTTCAGTTTAAAATAAATTTAAGAATATGACGTTGACAGGTATATACTGAGAAAATGTTGGTTATTCATAGCCGTTAAGATAAAATTGAGCATATTCGCTGAATGAAATAAATTTGGACAAAGCAAACTCCATGCTATTGTGAATGACGGACGAGTGGAATCGATTAATTTGGAAATTATTCACTATACGGCTTTATTCATTAACCCAACATAGCAAGTACATAAGGCTATGCTCTCTTTATAATTTCTCTAAACACAAAAATGTTATTCATTTCCTTATGTTACGTTGCATAGCAGCAACATAAGCTAAACGCGTTGGAAGGTAGTATAAAGTCATCTACATAAACGGGATTTTGTATCGAAAAGTCATTTGGCATTGCGCATATTAATTTCCCTTTTTTAAGGGTAGATAAACGTGTTTTTTTTTTGGCATGCACCAAGCTCCAATGAAGAAGTTGTGTGGTGTGGAAGCCAGTCTTGTACTTTTGTCTCGATCGTTGCCGTTTACTGAGCAAGATTTCTTTCGGAGCAGTGGTATAGGTATTCATATTTTTTGTAGCAAAATTCTATTGTGTGTCACAAAGAGAATATAAGAGTACACATGAATACTTTATTTTGACATAAGCCCATTATAACGATTTGCATGGCGGCGACATAAGTCCTTATGCACTGCATAACCATACACGCATTTAGAGTAGTAATGGAGAAGAGTGATATTGTATATCATAGCTGCTATATAAGTTCTTATGCACTGCATATATATGCATTCGTTTAGCACATTTTATTGAATAAGACTGAAATTGTATACGTTGTATCTTTGAAATAATATGTCGGATAGGATATAATATGACACATGTCCTCTATAGATTTGGCGCACATAACAATAATCTTAAAACCGATTTTCCCAAATTTAGCAACGTTGTTAAAGCATGTGTCATGGTATACTGAATAAAAACGTTATTAGCAGTTTGTAATTTGATAAATTGGTTTGACAGATATAACGCTGCCCGAAGTACTGTATGAAAAAACACCCTGTAAATATATTGTATTTTTTTGTTTAGTATTTTTGACTTTAAAAAAATATATTTTAAATTCCACTTTCATTCTAAAAATTAATTTAATTTCGCTTTAAAATATTTTAATTTATTAATGTGTACGTTGTGCTTAAGAGCTTAAAACAGAAAAAAAGAAGGGAGGAAAAAATTTGGCTAGAGGAAGTGGGTGTAGAATTTCTTTTTACCAAAATCACTAATGTATTTTTCCAGTCTATTGTTCTCATCCTGTGAGCCAATGCTCGCTAAATGCATGCCATGGTATCTGCAATACTGAGTGGCCTTAAACCAGTTTGCCTGAAATGGAAACAAAGGGAATTAATTTTATAAAAATAAATACATTTCATTAAAAAACTATATTAATGAATTAAATTAATCATAAATAATTATTAAATTCGAATAAATTAAAATATAAAAAAGGTACAACAAGAAAAAGTCTTGCAGGATTTGCTACGTCTAATAAAAACAATATTTTAGGTTGCATAGACGGGATTATATCTCAGATCTTCGGCGTGATTATTTATCTATGATGTTAGGAATATTCGAAGAGAATTAGTATTTCCAAACAAAAAATTCTTAAGATACAAATTTCAGATAACGCGTTTAAAAACATTGTTTTTTTAAACAAAATAAGAATACTTTCAAATATAAAAAAATTGAAGCATAAAATTAGCATATTCTAGAACTAAAATTTAAAAAAATACCGCAGTCCATTATTTGAATTGTCAAAACTTATAATTGATCATCTAGACAATTTTTTTTTATTAAATTGTTTTAATTTGAATAGAAAGTATTAATATAAGGCCGAAGAACGTCTACGTCAAAAATCTCAATGCCAAAACTGCCACATGTATCCTTCGTATAATCTCATTAAGACATTTAAATTCGATTGCATAATTCTACGGACGAGACTAGGGAAATATATATTAGTTTATAACAATCCTATCGGAACATGCAATCATTTTTGCAAATGGCCGCAAATGTTAATTTAAGAGTACTTAAATTCGCAAAGAACGCAGAGTAGTTGCTTAAACTATTTTGTGAAATAATATGGCGATGGTATTGAACAAACGCGAATTGGCGCTGATTTTCCCGTCATCAGAAACCAACTGGACAAGACATTACGTCCCCGGTCACGACGCCGAGCTGTCGTTCTATTGCGAATATCAAAGCTTTCACCGAAGATGTCGCAGAGGTCCCCGAAGTATCGAACTGACATCGCATAATGCCACACAATTCATAGTCGATCAACGTCCTGTACGGATAATTTTGGTGAAAGACTTAGGGCCCTATTGCGATTGACACTCATTTATTAGCAATTTGATAACGCGTATAATCTAAACATTCAAGCAAGCCTAAATCTTACCACGAGTGGGACAATTATCATGACCAACCAGATCCCATGAATGACCACTTTACTGCCGCTCAAAGTTATGCCGGACTTACACGAGTGACAAATTGGCATTAATTTTTGCCATTAAACTGGCAAAATAATGATACAATCAAATCAATAATGATAGGCATTTACACGGGGTAAAATAATGACTGTTTGATTGATAATGGCAATCTGCCATTAAAGAATTAGCAAGTTCATTTTTTCTCGCGGTATGTCATAATTTACAAAATGGCATCATTGTGGACTTACATGACTCCATTCTAATGGCAATATTTAATGCCAGTCTTCCTTGCCATTTTTTTTATGACAAAAATAATGACAAATTTTCAAACCATTTACACGATTTTGTCAGTAATGTCAATAAAATGGAGGAAATAATTGCAATTTGTCACTCGTGTAAATCCGGCATTACTGATTCATGGTCTGCCTTATTTTTCGAAAACACCTCACGCCAAACGCCTATTGTTGATGGCGTGTGCTATATATACATGCTCACCGACTTTCTCCCTCCTCAGTTGGGTGAATTGAGGCTTGAGAACATATGGTTCCAAAATGATGGAGAAACAATGCATGCTGTACGAGCCACAATATAAATTCTGAGTGCTGCATTACGGGTTTGTTTGAACTAACCGGCAAGTTCGCCTGATTTAATAGTTTCAGACTTCTTTTTGTGTTTTTTGTTTTGTTTTAAAACTGCTAGTCTATTCGAACAAGCCTCATACATACTCTTTAATCCATCGAAGAGAATACCCTTCGAGAATGCGAGAACCTATCTATGATGACTGATGGGAAATTCCTTCATCGGGATCGAAAATTCATCCATCAAATCTGACCTCGGCCAAGAACTAAAGATTCAAATGAGAGACAAATTTTACTCCACCTTGTACCTACTCTATATATTCATATTTTATAAATTGTGTCCTCTTTAGCCAAAAATGTTTTGTGTACCTATGTGCTTCAGTCTTAAAACCCCCCGTAAGCACTCGAACATAAAACTTGGTTCGAGTGCCATGTAAATTTTTATCGACTATTCAATGTTCTTGCGCAGGCTTCGTGTTATGAGGTCAAATTTGACTGTGTATTATTATTTTTTTATTAATTATGCGGGTACTCAAGGGGCTATGACTACCCTTAAAATGTTTAAACAAAGTTCGAGCGATTAGGAATATGATTAGGATTAGATAGAAGATACCGATGCACTTTGTTACGTTACGTTTTAAATGTTCGAATATAAAAGGTATCTCTATACTTGACAGTATGCCGAAATTGGGCTCAGGGGTAAACTGATGAGCATTCTCAAAAGGACCGGTATGCGGGAGGAATTCAACAAACTATTTTTCATTAGAAAATTTTCTATAAAAAAAGCGATAAAACAATGAAAATCGACGTTTTTCGAGAGATGCAATTATTGTTTCCGTTGTTTTTCTACCAACTATCATTTTTAAAGCTCTTTTATGGATTCAGTCCAAGAGACTTAAATAAGTTATGAGAAAACCTAGCCAAATACGATAGTTGTACTCAAGCTTTGGATGAATGTAGGCTGATCAGTAGGGTAGACATTATTCCTGCATCATCTAATAAAACCCAAATACTTTGCAGCGTTCTTGGCGTCCACAAATATACCAAATACAGGGTGGCACACGAATCGTGGTACAATAAGAAATTTAAATAACTTTTATTTTAATCGATGTATTTCATAAATTTTTTTTATTGGATTAAAAATTAAATTTTATTTAAAAAAAAACTAATGGTTTTTAAAGATGATAGACCGCAAATGACCTTCACGCTCATCCAAGCATATGCGGCACCTGATCAGAAAATTTTTCATTGCGGCCTGAAGGGTTGAAATTGGGATCGCCTTAATTATTGTCTTAATGGACTGCTTTAATTCAGTCAAATTCCTGGGTTTCATTTTGTACACTTCCTGCTTGACATAACCCCATAAAAAAAGGTCTGGTGCAGTCAGGTCAGGTGACCTTGGGCCAGCGGAAAGTGCAGTTTCTGGATATCAATTTGTTTGGGAATTTTCGTTGGCGCTCCGCCATAACTATTGTGGCTTCGTGTGCACTTGCTCCATCTTGTTGAAACCAAATCCTGCTGAAAGGGATACGTCTTCGGCGAAGTTCTGGGTAAAAAAAAACTCCTTCAACATCTTTAAATAACGGGCGCCATTGACAGTTTGTGTTACACCGTTTTCTTCAAAGAAGTATGGCCCGACAATACACCTTGATGAAACTGCGCACCACACAGTAACTCGTTCTGGATACAGTTCCATCTCATGGAGCATTTCTGGATTAGATTCACTCCATATACGGTAATTTTTGTTCGTTAACATTGCCGTTTAAGTCAAAATGGGCCTCATCAGTCATGAACAAACAATTTATCAATGTGTTGTCTTCTTCGGCCATTGCAATCATTTTTCGGCAAAATTCCAGGCGAACAGGAAAATCCTGAGGTTTTAAAATGCTTGTAATTTGGACTTTGTACGGAAACAAGTTTAAGTCATCATGAAGTATCCGTTGTAATGACCGTCTGCTAACTCCAATTTGGCCCGATAAGTTTCCAGTCGAAACACTTCGATTTGCCTGTATTGCCGATGCAACAGCCACGATTGTATCCTGACCCCGAACATTGGGATCTCGATGATACGGTCTTCGTTCGATGCTTGCAGATTCGGCAAACATGTTCACCAGCCTAATAATGGTCCATCTACTCGGGAGAGTACCGCCAAACTCCAACCTAAATTCCCTTTGGACGGAAATGACGGACTGCAAAGAATGGTATCGCTGCACTATCCAAATCCTTTTTTCAGTATCCCAAGCGTTCATTTTGATAAATCTAAATAGTAGCATATAAAATAAAAAAAATAAGCCGATTACTCACACTGAAAAAAAGTTATTACGTTTTATTTTTGTAGCACGATTCGTGTGCCACCCTGTATATTCCATAAAAGGTGTTCCGTGATGCACATACCGGAGAACTGAAAGTTTCTGGGTTTAATGACGAATTGAGGTTTTGAAGCTTTAAATTCTACGCTGTTTTTTTATTTCCAATTTGATAATACTCTCAAGATCAGAATTTAATCAACTTAACATACCCTTCTGTTGTAGTTCCACATCCGAAAGACATGAGTTTGAATCTAAAAATGAATATGAAAAGCTGAGGGTACTGTCGTCAGCAAAACAATATCTTTGTCATCAAGCCTTATTAAAAAAATAATATTTTACTTTGCTCTGAAATCACTCTTTTTAAAAGTTTACTTTGAAAAAAAAAAAAACAATAAATATCAAATATTTTCTTCAAAATGTTTCGAAATTTAAATCATTAATTTAATAGTTTTCATACTTGAAAGTTCATTTAATATATTTAATTTGTTAATAATAAAATTTCTGTTAATTTAAATATATTTTGCGCATCGCTTTTTGGTTACCAATTGTAAATTTTAATTCAAAATATTGTAATATAAATCTTTAATGTTAGTTTTTCATAGAAAATAAAATCGTTATTAATTGCCAAGATGTTTAATTGGATTTGTTGTAATTCAATTACTTGGACTTCGACATTTACCATTGGAAAGATTTCTGCGGTGCAGTAATAATCTTATTGGATTAGAAGTTTCAGACAAGAAATCATTGATGAAAATGAGAAAAAGAGTTGGAGACAAAACGGAACCCTGAGGCACACCACCATTTATTTTCTGAATTTCAGACTTGAAACCGTCCAACAACTTGTGTTGAGTGATCCGAAAGGTAATTTCTAATCCAATGAAGACGTTATTGATTGATACCAAATGCACACATTTTCAATAAGAATTCTTGATGCCAATCTCTATCAAATGCTTTTGAAATATGAAGCGCAAAAATCTTACTTTCTCCAAAACGCTGTAAAGACCTATTGCTACGAAAGCCATACTGCCGATCTTTAAGAAGCTTTTGTTCTTCAAGAAATTTCTTAAGCTGATAATTAATCAGCGTTTCCCTAGCAAAGAAGGGACGTAAGTGCAATTGGACGCTGATTAGCGGGTGAAGAAGATTCGCCCTTTTTAGGTGCATGCTGGACAAATGCTGTTTTCCATCCACTCGGGAAGAGACCAGTAGAGTCGGACAAATGGAAAGCTTAAGCAGTGGTTTTGCCAGCGTTGAAGAACACATCTCCAGATCGATGGGAGGGATACTATCCGTCCAGCGGATTTGTTTATATGAAGGTTTTTAAGTACTCTAGCGAGTATGAACAAAATATACGTCCCATGTAACTGTTAGTGGTCTCAAATTAAGGAGGAGTCATAACGTTTTGTGCAAGCGTAGATTTGGCAGAAAATTTCAAATGCTAGTGGTTGATTCTAGGCCCAAAATTCATGGCTCTTCAATTTTTTTCCATCCATCAGTATACCACTTGATGTCATTTACTTGAGTGTGTATAGTTAGAATAATCACCTATCTACTCTTTTTGGAAATTAACTCCGTTCTGAAGTTCTTTTCGAAGTTATATTTTTTGAATCATAATTTCCCGGATTACAAGGCCCTATTTTTCAAAAATTGTTCCGGACTACAATGGCAGTGCTCTATATTTCGACAATTTCGATAATTTGACAGTTTCTATAAATCGACATCGCTTTACAAATTGCTTGTCAAAATACGACGGGCCAATTGTATGTTATTGTTATAAATAGCGCATTAGCATCAAACAGTTTAACTTATTCAAATGCAACAAAAGTACATAGTTACTCTGTGTTGAAGCTAATTATTTCTTATTTTGCTGCTTTCTCCCATTTCTATAGAATTTTCATTTAAACAAACATAATGGATACTCATTCTTTCTTCTTTTTTTACTGAGGTAAACAAAGTCAATTTTTTTTTAACGTATTAAAATATTTACATATTTCAATAGCCAACATTTTTTTTTTGGTCTCAAACACAATCCAAATTTCGCCCATGAATTTTAAAATTGGTAATTTTTTTTATTACATCCATTAGGCAATTCATGATAAAAACCACACCAAAATACATATACGTATGTATGTATGGGTTACGTGTTCCGAAATGTGCCTATCAAACTTTTAATATCCGCTGATGATGTGTAAATTTAAATACAAAATAAGATAATTAAAAAAGAATTCTTGCTTAACAAATTTGGGAATGTTGTTTTGTAAATCACCGACCTTTCATTGGTACATCATTGGTATTCAATGTAATTATTTTATTGTTTTTTTTTCTTTTCATTTTTAACAAAAAATTTGAATTCTGCGGTTTTAATATTGCGTTCCTGTTTTGAGAACTTAACTGGCAGAGAATATTGAGAAAACTCAATATTTCTTAAAGCCACACATTAAAGAAAACCGGAAATATTTAACGCATATTGTAAAGGGTTATCCATTTTTCGGTTTCAAAAGTATAGGGCTGGAATTCGACATCTGTCAAACTAAGTTGTTAAACCAATTTTTTTTTCAGTTAAAAGTCTGACATTTACGAAAATGGATCGCTTAACTATCGCACAACGCATAAAAATTGTTAAAACCTAGCCACATATGGTGGTTTAAGAGGAGATTATGGTTTGCATAATCGTCCAACTACGCAAGCAATTGGCAAAATTGTGAAGAAATTTGAAGAGACTGGATTGGTTACAGATATTGTAATGCCTGTGCACCATCGTTTCGCTCGTACCACTGAAAATATCGCTGCTGTAAGTGAAAGTGTTCCTCGTCATTCTCAGGAATTAGGACTCTCTTACGGCACATTATGGCGTATTTTGCATTTGGACCTACACCTACATCCATATAAAGTCCAGCTCACAAAAAAACTGAAGCCAGCTGACCATTCACAACGTCGTAGATAGTACGTCGAATAGGTGCTTGAACAACAGGCGGTCAACCGCGATTTTTCGAACAAAATGTTAGTAAACAAAATTGTCGTATTTGGGGTTCTGAGAATCCTCAAGTAATTAAAGAGAGCCTATTACTTCCACAAAAAGTCACTGTTTGGGGCGCTCTTTGGTCCGGAGGTGTGATTGGACCTTACTTCTTCGAAAACGACGATGGAACGACTGTCACCGTTAATTCGGAGCATTATGGTCATATGATAACCGACTTTTTTTTGCATGCTATTGAAGAATACGACTTGGAGAATATGTGGTTTCAACAAGACGGTGCCACATGCCACACAACTCGAGTCAATATGGCTTTATTGCAAGAGACATTTCCTGGCCGCGTAATTTCTCGTCGTGGCGATATCAACTGGCCACCAAGATAATGCGATTTGACACCGCTGGACTTTTTTTTGTGGGGCTACGCAAAAGACCGTGTTTATGCAGGTAAACGTTTAACTCTTGAGCACTTGAAAACCAACATTCGTCAAATTATGGCTAAGATACCGCCCAATATGTGTCAAAAACTGGTCGAACATTACCTCAAAAGAATCGATGCTTGCAACAATTCGCGTGGTGGTCATTTAAATGGTGTAGTGTTTCACACATAATGTCAACGTTCAAACTTTATAATAAAAAAGAAATATCATGAAAAAAGATATATATTATATGTGTTTTATTTACGCTTACTTTTGAAACCGCAAAATGGATAACCCTTTATTAAAAACTCTAAATGATTATATAACAAGCTCTTTCTTTCGTACGAACTCAAAAAAACTATTAGGTATACTTTTATTTTAGTAGCTCATTAAATGCCATTTTGGAAGAACCTAGTCAATGCTTATAAGAAATCAAATGTGAATTTTTGCTTAAAATTCAGTTTTTTGCTTTAAAATGAAAAAATATAAGGTTTTTTGATCAAAATAAATATACCAAATTATTATACGTTGCAAATTATAAAAAAAAACAAGTTCACCATATTTTTTTATTGGTAGTAAATGAATAGTAATATTTCAATAAATTAGATGAAGAAGAAAGATTTGAATTTTTCCAAAGAAAAAATTGTTAGCTTAGGTCTTTAAGTTAAGCTAAATCAAGGGTATAGAAGATATTATGACTATTAAACTTATCTAGAGAATTAGCATACAAATAATATTGATATGAGATCATTCACGATCAACCCAAATAAGATTCTTCCATGCCAGCTCTGGATTCAACCGATGAGATACAATCGTCCGTCAAAAGAAGACTCTTGTTAAAATACAGCTTCTGAAATTATGCTCCAACGCCAAACACATTTCCAAGAAATGGAAGAAATTTTCTTTAACTTTAATTCTAACATCTCTGTAAGAGGTTTTTTACCTCGTTTCTGTGACATAAAATTAAGCCCTGAGATAGTTTCTGTCTTAGATTAAAATTTAGGTCCAGTTTTTCAGTTCGAAATCATAATAATTTCAGGGTTAAGTTCCAGCGTATCCGATACTATGGATAGGGTAATTTCGATAGTAACGCCATCTCCATATCTATAGTGAAATGGTAATTTCCATAATGCCGCACATCGATCTTGAAATGTTCTCTGCACGGAAAAATTGCTTTGTAGTAAATTCGTAATTAATGTATTGACTGGAATAATTAACTCTGGCTTAACTTTTAGCCAGAACAAAACTGGAAAAGTCAGTATTTTCCATGCCAAGGGGCAATAATGTATAGTTCGTAGATGAAGCCAGTTCAAACAAATTCTTGAAATGGGTATACTGACATCGAAAGGGTACAAGAAGTAACTTCTTTTTCTTTGGAAGGTTGCTGTTTGATCTTTATATGACTTTTTTTTAATGAAGTCGGCGTTTTTTAAATTTCTAAGGAAGATTTGTAATATGCTCGAATCAGATTTCTCCGTTGAAGCCTACAAAAAATCTCTTGAAAAATCGCTTTCACCTCATCAAATTACTGATACTCGTTCATCGTTACTTTCTTACTTTTGATGGCGCTCACAGCCCAGGATATACTACGGCACCAATTAATAATCCTGCCCATTAGATCTTTCTCAATACCACAGGGGGGTGGTGTGTGGTGCAATGGCGCAGTGGATATAAACGGTGATTTTTTAAGAGCTTGGTTTTTGAAAATTCAAAAAAACACAGAAACTTGTAAAAAGTGAATGAAATTTTTATTTGGATCGATAAATCAATTTCTGCCATTTACTTTCGCTTCAGGTGGTCCATTCTGAAGGTCCAATTTTGGCAAACTTTTTCACACATTTCGGCCTGAATCTCACCAATGACGCCTTCAATGTTGGCTTCCAAGGCAGCAATCGTGTTTGGCTTGTCCCCATAGACAATAGACTTAACATAGCCCCACAAAAAATAGTCTAACGGGGTCAAATCACATGATCTTGGTGGCCAATTGACTGCGCCAAAACGTGAGATCAACTGCTCACCAAATTCGCCTCTCAATTGATGCATGGTTTCGCGTGCAGTGTGGCATGTGGCACCGTCCTGTTGGAATCACATGTCGACCGAGTTCAATTCTTGCATTTTCGGCAAAAAAAAATCTGTTGTCATCGAACGGTACCTTTCTCCATTGACCGTAACCCTGCGGCCTTCATCGTCCTTGAAGAAGTACGGCCCAATGATGCCGCCTGCCCATAAACCGCACCAAACAGTGCATTTTTCGGGATGCATTGGTAGCTGCTGAATTGCCTCTGGCTGCTCTTCACTCCAAATACGGCAATTCTGTTTATTCACGTATCCATTTAGCGGAAAAAAAACGGACGTAGCTTGCGAAACACATTTTTCACAGAGCACGAATTTTGATAATAAATTTGAATAATTTGCAAATGTTGTTCAGGCGTAAGTCTATTCATGATGAAATGGCAAAAAATTTTGAATCGAAATGTCAAATGTTCGTTGAATTTGTCATGTGTGATCTGTCAAAAATATAAACGTCAAAAACCAAGTAGCAAAAAAATCACGTTACATATACACCCAAATTAATACACATGGACTAGGGAAGGTTTATAAATTCTTCCGTGGACTAAGTGTGAAATAATATTAATAAAACACAATTTCTGCTATTTGACGTTTACCAACTTTGTACTTCGCTAGCCAATCGAAGACGGTGGTCTAGCGATGGACTAAGAATTGACATTTAAGAACAAGATTTACAGGGACATAGAATAAAAAGAGGTAGAGTTGATACTTATTGTAGTAGATTTTGTTCGATTTTTTATTAATAGGAAATTCTAATCCATGTTCTAACTCTTATTGCATGGTTTTGTAAGTGCATGGACTAAAGATGGACTAAGCGTTTTTTATTAATAGGTCTTATATTATGTTTGGGATGTTCGAGCCCCACGCTAGGTAGCATTCTTTTCTATACCTCCTATTTTAATTGGGTGTGTCCGTAGGTTATAATGAGAGTAAGCAAAAATCAATTCACTATTTAAGATGTAGTATACATTTTTGTTCAAATATTGTTTTACACAAAATTTTACTAACGGTACCTGCCATAGAATTGTAAATTTCGACTTTCTCATTAACGGCTCAACTGGTTTTAATTAACATTTCTATACAGGAGGTCATTCGGATTCTTAATAATATTGCATATCTACCAAAATTTTAGAAACATATTTTTTTTTTTGATTTTTGAAAATTCAATTTTTCGAAAACGGGTGGACGATTTTTTTTCTCTATCATGTTTTTAAATTTATATTGTTAAATACTTAAAATTACCACTTCATTTGAGTAGGGTAAGAAACAACTTTAGGGTAAGAAACAACTTTAAAAATATATTTAGCTCTTTCTACTAATAATTTTTTGCATACGATTTGATCGAACATAATAGCAAGTACATGCGATTAATTCGTGACCATAGGTCACTTATTGAAGAATGCTTTTCACATAAGCAAGAGTGTCATTGAATAACCTCAATACAAAAACTTCAAATGGGTTTATATTTTACTAAGCCTAATGAAAACCTCATAATAAGAATAAGTAAATTCATTGGTATGAAGTACTCATCATCTATACTCATTTAAAAAAAATAGTTTATAAGAGTACTTGTTACAATTATTCTTTATATTTTACTTTTACTTTGTTAAATACTTTAGTATTTATTATTTTTTTGTCATTAAATTAATAATAATAATCATTCAATAATATGATGTAGATATGCAATTACAAATAACCCAAAATAGAGACGAAAATATAGTTAAATTACGAGAAAAGTTAGAAAAAAATTAGGGGTGGCCGTGGCGCGATAGTTGTGTGTTCGCCTGTCAACCTCATGGTCACATGTTCGATCCCTGCCGTAGTCTATGTCTTCTTATTTTTCCATTAAAAACCAATTCTAAAAATAAATGTCATACAATGAGTTGCTGGTTTACTCATTGCATGCTATTTAGGCATAGAACTAATAACATGTGATTGAATAAAAATAGTATACCGATAAAATATGACAAAGTATAAAAAAAATTAATGCGAATTATAAGGGACATAGATAAATAAGATACGGAAATTTCTCCGCATTAGTTCAGCCCCCATCCCTGGAGATAAAATCTGAGACAACAACCACCTACAGTCTCCGAATATCGCGCCACACATCTTTTCTATCATTCTTTCTCTTCCTTAACCTCACCCTCACGACCGCGCTGTGTTGAAACATTTAAAGGGTATTCATAATCCCTTGAGCGCATGTAGATTATAAAAAACAAAAAAAAACAAAAAAGAAATAGAAGAAGTTCCAAATTTTGTCCTTGATGATGGCTTAGTTTATAGAAAATTAGAAAATGGAAATCTCTTGTTATATGTACCAAATGAAATGGAATTGCAAATTATAAGAGTGGTACATGAAAGAAAATTGTCATATGGGTGTTATGAAATGTCTTGAACAAATTAAAATGCATTATTGGTTCCCAGGTATGAGAGAGAAAACATAGTTCAAATCTCACTCTCCACCAAATTCAAAAGAAACCTATTCCATTCGATACTCTTCATGTAGATCATTTTGGCCCTCTTCCGTCAATTATTTCTAAGAGAAAACACATTTTGGTGATAGTAGATGCTCTTACAAAATATGTCAAACTTTATCCCGTAAATTCAAGAAGTTCTAAAGAAGTGTGTGTTTGTCTAGATAAGTATTTTGAATATTTTAGTCGACCTCGTCGAATCAAAAGTGATCGTGGTTCTTGTTTTTCATCGCTTGATTTTGAATCATATCTACTTGAAAATAATAGGTACGTTTTTTTGCAATCCCCGGGCAAATTGGTTGAAAAAAACGACCAAGGCGCTTAGTGAAATACTTGGCAGCACTATTAATTTGCAAGATGACATTTGATGAACAGCTGTAATGCAAGAAAAAAACAAACATCACTGTTTGCCTCATCATCATCCTTCTAAAAATCATCGGGTTGATTTGTTTTGTGTAATTTCGATATATTTATTGAATTTAAACTACTTTTCTATTAAAATAACATAAAAAGAACCAAGTTAATTATTATTTATATCAAGTAATTTAAAAATTGAAATCAAGTATTTTGGAAAGTGTTTTTAGCCGATGTGATTTTCTTTTAATTTTCACAAATACAGTGGTACATAGAATTTAACTACTTGAAAACTACCCCATTCGTCGGGCACTGGTGACTTGATATTAGTGGACGAGTTGCTTATTCGGGACGGGACGCTCAGTCACTATGTCATTAGGAATATATGTCTGAGCAAGAGCGGACGACGATCAAGAAGATTGAAGTATGCATAGGATGTAGCAGAGAATCTGTATTTGGTTGCTCCCGTGTACAACAAAACGCAGCCGAAAACAATTTTCTCAGAGAAACCTTTGTTTTGTAATTCATTCAATTCTTGTTAATTGAACGAATATCAACTTCAGGAAATACATTTTTATTTAATAATAATTTCACAGTCAATATACATATAATAAAAATAAACGCAAAAATGAAAATCGCTGTAGAATATTGTGCTCATGGCGAGGTGGAAAAAATCTACGATACCATAGAGGCAATACAAAACCGGAAAATGTTAAAATTGATTTGGGGTTGTGTTGCGGAATGTATATTAAAAGGTAGGTTAGGTCAGGTTCGCATGGTCATTAGGAAAACAACTGAAGCACTTAGGCCAAAAGCTCAACCAAACCAAATAAAATTGATAATTATTTGACATGTCAAAATGTCGGTTTTAAAGTTTCTATACATTTTATCGATAACTTAGTGAAAAAGTTTTTGGTAGCACAGTTTTTATCCTCTCCAATAGCTAAGCCCCGAGAATTCTCTGGGTTTAAGCTAAGCACCCCCGGGGATTAGTTGTTGTTGGATTTAGTAAGCAAATTGTTAATCCTACTCATCGTTTTTTTCGTCCAATTTCCTCGGGGCTTAGAAAAAAACACGCCTAATATTGAACATGTGAAAATAGCTACAGCATCACCTCAGACTAATGGTCACGTTGAGCGTGTCAAGCGAGTTCTTAAGTCGATATTATCTAAAATTACGGAACCAATTCAACATTCGAATTGGTCGAAACATTTAATAAGAGTCGAATACGCTCTTAACAACTCTGTTCATTCCACAACTGGTGCTACACCTTGTCAATTATTATTTGGTGTAGAATATTTGGACAATAAACGAAATTTGTCTTCTTTTCATGATATAAGAACTTTACGACAAAAAGCATCTGATAACATTGAATACCATTATTCTAAAACTTCAGAATATCATGCTAACACACACAAACCACATATTCAATTTTCAAAAGGACATTTTGTTATGATAAGAAATACAGATACAAAAGCCGGTACTAACAAAAAGTTTATCCCCAAATTCCGTGGTCCATACAAAGTGCATAAGGTTCTCCCGAATGATCGATACATAATAAGAGACATTGAAAATTGTCAATTAACTCAAATTCCTTATGATGGCATAATTAAAACCTCACGAATATTTTCCTTGGTTGATTGGCGGGATTCTCATACTTAAAAAAAAATCTTTTTCAAAATGGTAATACCTGTATTAATATTTTAAATTTAACTTCATGTAACCAGGGTTTGTTCGAATTTTACTTTTATTAATTATCGTTATTATTGATAATTTTGTTTTTCATGTTAATATTGTTATTATTATATTTTTTTTTTAAATGAGTTTCTTGATCGAGCCGATCAATATAGTCAGGATGGCCGAGTTGTAAGAGTACTTGTTACAATTTATTATACATTTTATTTTACTTTTACTTTGTTAAATACTTTAGTATTTATTATTTTTTTGTCATTAAATTAATAACAAAATATCACTCAATAATAATAAATACAGAGTAAAAGATTGTTTTAAGAAATAAATATTTTATAAATAAAAAAAAACATCCTAACAAGTTCAAAATTCGATTAGTCATTTCAACTTAAGCAGCACACACGCAGTGAGTTTTGGCTATACCCGAATTTTACGTTTCTTTTTTCCCATCCGAAGAATCTTGAAAATGAAGTCGCAATTTATATTAATTTTTCAAACATTTTCTTCCGAAAAAAACGTGCGCTTACTGTTTCATTTACGATAATTCTAATTCAGCGTGCGTCTCAATATTAACAAAAAAAACCCTAATTAACATTTGAAGCCATTTCTAAAATCTATAGCATCTTTGAGAGGCTATTAATTCTGGTATAAAAAAATATTATTTACTACTATAAAACGGGTTGAGTCATATATTGAAACCTTGATTAAAAACACAAATGTTGACCTTTTGAATGATTTATTTGCCTTTTAATCTTTTTTGTCACTGTTGAACAGAAAACTATACAAAAAATATGTAGTCAAAATGCCTGAAGCAAACTCACACAATAGCTTAAGGATACTAACCCCTCAGAAGGTCGTCCTTGTACAATACATTCATTAAAGACAAAAAAAAAACCAGTTCAGGATTCAGAGTCTATAATAATATCATAGCAACTGTCTTTATGGAAAATAACTGGACAATGCACAACAGTAAAACCCAATTAAAATAAAATCGCTAAAGGCTCTGTTAACTATATATATGCCCTTCTTAAGTTGCTCTTCGGTGAGGTTTGTATAATTTCTAGTTGTACAAGGAGTATATCCCTGTTCGACTGTTACTTTGTAATTAAGATTATAATCTTCTCCTTCAACAAGTACATTCACCGGAATTTATTGCAATTTCCTTTTACTATGTTGCAACAGAAAAGTGATACGTTTAAGGTCTTCTGGATTGAGTGCAGATTAAAAGATATTTCCAGCAATCTTATATATCCAATGGACAAAAACTGACCAGAGCTCAAAAAGCCGGTTAACCGATTAACACTTACCAATTCATTTGAGTAAAATACGATATGATTTACTAATAAGCAGTAATTAAATTGCATCAACACCCTGTTACTTGAATTATTATTTGCTAACCAATATCGAATTAAAAGAGAGAGAGAGAGAAAGAAAAAAAACGAAATTATTACATAATAACAATATTACTCAGCAGAAAATTCACATCCATGCGGATGATATTAGCACAGTAAACTGCTGGCGATGGAAGCTTATCAAATAACTTGTTCTGCCAATTGAATGTAATCACGTTAAGACTTAAGTAAAATGTTGAAGAATCCTGCTGAGTTTTCGACATTGATTGAAATCGAAAGTGGCTTTCAAAATGACATTTAGATTTAAATAAAATATAGCACAGATTGATTTTGGTTAAATAAATGTGACCTTTAGGAGAAGTTCGTTGCGTGGGGCTATTTATAGCAACTACCAACAAGATTTAAAATTATTCAAAAGAATTGTTGAAAAGGTCAAGAACTGGTAAGAACTAAATGACTCATTGATCTGTGGGAAGACAGAATTCACGGCGGGTGATTGTCCATTAAAATAAGATACGTTTTCAAACACTGAACAAAAATTCATCTGAGATTTCGTTGAAATAATATTATTCTATTTAATTTTTTTATTGAAAAACCTAAGTAAACTAATAACGGTGTTTCACTTGTTCATCATAAAAAAAATTGAAAATAATAATAATCGGTGATTTTTTAAGAGCTTGGTTTTTGAAAATTCAAAAAAACGCAGAAACTTGTAAAAAGTGAATGAAATTTTTATTTGGATCGATAAATCAATTTCTGCCATTTACTTTTTAAAAATAATTTCACTTAAATGTTGCCCGCGGCTACGCTTCAGGTGGTCCATTCTGAAGGTTCAATTTTGGCAAACTTTTTCACACATTTCGGCCGGAATCTCACCAATGACGCGTTCAATGTTGGCTTCCAAGGCAGCAATCGTGTTTGGCTTGTCCCCATAGACAATAGACTTAACATAGCCCCACAAAAACAGTCTAACGGGGTCAAATCATATGATCTTGTTGGCCAATTGACTGCGCCAAAACGTGAGATCAACTGCTCACCAAATTCGCCTCTCAATGGATGCATGGTTTCGCGTGCAGTGTGGAATGTGGCACCGTCCTGTTGGAACCACATGTCGACCGAGTTCAATTCTTGCATTTTCGGCAAAAAAAAATCTGTTATCATCGAACGGTACCTTTCTCCATTGACCGTAACCCTGCGGCCTTCATCGTCCTTGAAGAAGTACGGCCCAATGATGACGCCTGCCCATAAACCGCACCAAACAGTGCATTTTTCGGGATGCATTGGTAGCTGCTGAATTGCCTCTGGCTGCTCTTCACTCCAAATACGGCAATTCTGCTTATTCACGTATTCATTTAGCCAAAAATGAGCCTCGTTTTGCGATAAACACATTTTTCACAGAGCATGAATTTTGATAATAAATTTCAATAATTTGCAAACGTTGTTCAGGCGTAAGTCTATTCACGATGAAATGGCAAACAATACTGAATCGAAATGTCAAATGTTCGTGGAATTTGTCCTGTGTGGTCTGTCAAAAATATAAACGTCAAAAACCAAGTAGCAAAAAAATCACACGTTAGTTATCAACACTCTAAAAATAAATCATGTAATTTTACTATCATAAAGCGAAGAAATTTCTTGATTACCATAATTGCAGTATTTTTACGCACGTATTAATTTTAAATATTTAATGTCTAAATGCTAAACCTCTTGTGTATAATTTCAAATAAGGATTTAAAGTAAAAATGTGTATTTCTACACCAAAGATGTCATAACTTAGTTAATGTGCTTTTCCTTGTGTCCATACAGTTGTGTGCCTCTTCAGACTTTTATTTAATTTTGTATATAAAACCCGCTCAAAAAATTTGAAAACAATTTAATAAAATAATTTAAACAATTTGCTATATTTAAAAAATATTCGGGAGTGAAAATCCGTGTTTTTTCGCACCAATTAACAAAAAAAAAAAAATATATATATAGTGATTCCTTCCCTAAATAACCATTATCGTCGATTGCTGTGAATGACAATCTGTCCTTTTCATCTAATCTATTGAGCGATTAGCCTTATCTCCCACGGTAAGTGCTAATTTGTGTTTGGTATATGTTCTGCCAAATCGAAGCAACATCAGATACTACTCATGCAAAATAATTTCTTTTATGCATCTTATGAAACATCTTGGATTCTGGAAGGAAATCATACCTGAAGACGAATAATTAATGGAATTTGTGGTGTTCGAAGGCCTACCTACTTCATACATTTTTATTGGATTGTCTGTCTTCCTCTCCAAAAAGCAATCAATTAATTTTTCTTGCTTTTTGTCTCATCTGCCTGGTGAGTGCAATTTTAGTAGATGTTCTGCCGTAAGCGCTATTGATATTACATACCCAATTTCGATTTTTCTTTGTTTTGTTTTCCTTCTTATAAACAACAACAACTATTACTACTGCAATTTTATATAATTGAGATCCAGTCACGGTGCTTAGTAGAAACATAAACCCTACCTGGCCCATTCCCAAACCTTACAGAGGATTATTCTATTACATAACCAGAGGTTGAAATATAAAATAATTTACACTGAGAAAAATAAAACTTAATTAAAAAGGAAATAATATCTGGGTAATTAAAACCAAAACACATAACGCAAAAATAATATAAATTAAACATTATTAAAATGGAACGTTCACCTACTTGTGCTAACAGCAACTGTACCATAAACAAAAAATCCAATGAATGGGTTATATGTAAAGGGATTTGTGGCAAAATCTTTCACCCAATATGTGCAGGGCTTAGTAGAAGTGCCAAGATCCATCTGGCTGAATACTCAGAGTTCTTCAATTTTTACTGTAAAGAATGTAAGGATATAACGCTCTCACATATAATGCTTGCTTTAAAATGCAACAACGAACGTATTAATCAACTTTCTGAAACCATAGCTGAAATTAAGACTTACTTACGCGGTAGTTTTCGTAAAATTGATGAGCTTATGGCTGAAAATAACGATTCCACTACAAAAATCATTGAACATTTTCAAATAGGAATCAAATCACATCTCTCCATTATCGAAACATCGTTGAAAAAGAACTTTCTTACGTTATCCGATTCTATCGATACTTCACATTCCACCTCGAACAATTTGAATAATCAGCTACTTAAAATTAGAAACTCTATTGATGCCATCAAATCTGCACAGGAGCCAACAATTTGCTCAATTAACTTGATTGAAGATAGTTGTTCAAGGATGGCTGAATCTATTAAAGAGCAATCGACAACACTTACAACTTTAAATACCGACTTATCAGTATCTAAAAATCAATACACAAATGAATCCAGAACCCTTTCCGATGTGCTAGTGAAAGAATCTGCTGCCATTCGTTCCGCTATCTCAGGAATGTCCGAAGAAATGAGATTTTTAACTTGTAAAAATAATCCTGCTTCAGTTAATCCAGATGCTACTAATAACAAATCACTACACATTGAACTTCAAGATTTTGATAACTCCTCCAGTTCCTCCAACACCAGCTTACCAGTCGTGCAACATTGTACACCACCATCATCTGCGATAGACTCAACGACTTTCAGCAATACCGCCAACAACAACTCATTACATGCTGAACTTCAAGACCACAATGCCTCTGTCACAAATGCCAGCATTAACTCATCTTCCACGAAAATTATCAAACTAGGGGCGTTATGGACGCCATTTGAATGGGAAAACCGTCTTCTACGACTGAGAACATCACATATCAATTCCTCATCTTCGTTTTTCCTGAAAGGAGCCCCAAAAACAGCCAACAATACTTGGGTACAAGATTTCCTTAAGAAGATATTCAGCATACCCGACGTACGTGTGCAATTCATATCACATAAGCCTAGATCTTTCAAAATTGAGATCCCGTATAGATACGAATGGCTCTTTCTCAATCCAGTCGATGGCGTTCTTAAACTGGGTAGCATAATTATAAAACCATGGTTGAATCCGCCATTTTTAAACTTAAATTCAAAGTCTAGCTCTAAGTTTGCTCCTCGATCACTCAATAAATCTTCAATTACTAATTATAATAACTATAATCATACCACCTTACCTACCCAAACTCCTCCCCCCATTTCATCTTCTACTAAGCCAGCAAATACTAATGTATCTTTTAATCTGCCTCGAGGCTCAAATTCATCCGCCAACAACCGTTCCCCAACCACTAAATATCCAAATTTCATCAATTCTCACACTCTTAACCCACATACAACTTCCTCCTCATATCCCCTCAAAAGCACAAAGTCTTCCATTACTGTTAACAACTGTTTGTTCCCGTTATCACGTCGCAGTGCTACTAGCAATGACCTGCCCAAACCATCGCCCAACTTTCTTGATCCTCTAATTCCTCCAGTGGTAAAAATGACACAACAATTCTCCGACCTAAGCGACGACGGCCGGTATGTTCTTTCACGTCTCAGACATCATCGTATTTATGCAAACGTCCGCCTCTATTTAGCATATCTTCATAACAAACATGATTCGATCTGTGTAGATGGTGTAACTAGAACTAGCGTTATGGTATCAATTCATCAAGAAGGTCTACCAACTAACACCAAGGAGCTTTTAAGAATTTTTACTCTTTTTCATAAAACGTTCAATTTAACCCCAAGTGATGTAGATGATGACCTATCTGCATTTGCTTCATACATTAAATCTAAAAGGCTTTCTCAAGTGCATAAGAATCACAAAAATGCGTATAATCCTTTTCGTTCCTAGCTATCTTACTCTAAACGTCTCGAAACCACATTTTATATCTCTCTACTACCAGAACGTAAGAGGTTTACGTTCCAAGAGTTCTGAAGTTTACCTGAATTCCCAAAAACTTCCCTTTGATGTCTTTGCTCTTACCGAAACCAATTTAACCCCTGACTTTCTTAACAACGAATTCTTCACTTCAGATTTTAACGTTTTTCGAAAAGATATCTTAGTTACCAGCGTCAGCGATAGCGTTGATTCAAGAAATACATACTCGGGTCGTGGTGTTCTTTTGGCACTTCATTCCAACCTCGATACTTCTTTGATAAACATTCCTAATACGTCAAATCTGGAACTTATTTGTGTAAAAATCAGTCTATCCAACCGTTTCCTTTACATAGTTTGCTGTTACATACGTCCCACTCAGCCAACAAGTGAGTACAAACTTTTAGTTGATGCAGTTGATTATGTCGTTGACCTGACAAACCCTGAAGACGATATCATAATTGTAGGTGACTTTAATCTTCCATATTTAATTTGGGAAGTCTCAGATGATGAGCTTTATTACTTTTCTTCCAATGCCAACTCTGATAAAGAAATTCTTTTTACCGACCGTCTTCTTTCTTGTAATCTTGCTCAAATGAGTGGTGTTAAAAATTGTTTGGATAGGCAACTAGACCTAGTTTTCTCTTCCGATGCCTATAATACCGAAGTCATGGAAAGTAATTATATACTTTCTATACTTGACAATTATCATCCCCCCATTTCTCTGACTTTTGCATTCACAAGGGATAATATCCTACCTTACCCCCTCACAACACAAAAATATAATTTTCGTAAAGCAAACTTTATAGAACTTAATGATCTAATAGGTAATATTAACTTTGATTTTATCACCGACGAATCTAACATCGACTCTAAGATAACCACCTTTTATAATCAAATCCAAAGCTGTTCTTCGCAAACCATCCCACTTTCAACTCAGAAAAATTTTACTTCTTCTCCTTCCTGGTATAATAGAGAACTTCGTTCACTAAGAAATAGGAGAAACAAACTCTGGAAGAAATATCTCAAGTCAAAATCTAATCAAGACTTCTTCAATTATGTCTCAGTTCATAATAACTTCTCCAACATGTGTGAATCTCTCTATCCCAACCACCTCATTCAAACCCAGGCCGATCTTATTTCGAATCCCAAACATTTCTTTCAATTTATCAATTCAAAAAAGAAATCCGATGGTTATCCTTCAACACTGCATTACCTACACTCGTCATCTTCAGACCCAAAAATTATATCGAACCTTTTTGCTGATTTCTTTAGTCAAGCCTTTTCTCCTAATAGTAATGAAGTAGATAACAACTATTTCAATTATATGAACAATTGCATTCAAACTTCTTTATCTTCGATTAATATATCTTTGTCTTCTGTTATTGATAAAATCAATCTGCTTAAGGATGACTTTTCTTCTGGTCCCGATGGGATACCTCCTATTGTCCTTAAAAAATGTATCTCCAAATTTTCCAAACCCCTCACTTTACTTTTCCAGCTATCTATTACAAACGGTGTGTTTCCTAAACAATGGAAGGGCTCGTTTATCATTCCCGTCCATAAAAAAGGGTGTAAGAATGATATATCCAACTATAGACTCATTGCCAAACTCTCTTGCATACCTAAACTATTTGAGAGTATAATTCATGATACTTTGCTCCTTCATTGTTATCAGATATTCTCCATGAAACAGCACGGTTTTCTTAAAGGTAGATCAACTATTACCAATCTCACTGAATTCGTTTCAAGTACTTTATGTGCCTTAGAAGCTGGTAAGGAAGTCGATGCAATTGCAACTGATTTTAGCAAGGCATTTGACAAAATTTCCCACAAGATTATTGTGTTTAAACTTAAAGCATATGGTTTCCCTGCTTTGTTTATATCTTGGATTGAATCATATTTAACTGATCGTCATTATACAGTTAATTTTAGATCCTGTTATTCTAACTCTTTCTGTTCAACATCAGGTGTCCCGCAAGGTAGTCACTTAGGACCTTTGATTTTCCTGCTAACTGTTAATGATATTGAACTTATTCTTCAGCAATCAGACCTCCAGATTTATGCTGATGATATGCGGATTTCAAAACACATTTTACATACCGCTGATGCACAATTGCTTCAAATAGACTTAAATAATTTTTTTGTCTGGTGTCAACATAACTCCCTCGAACTCAATATTAACAAATGTCAAGCCATTACTTACTCCCGTAAACACCCACCCCTATTGCAACGCCAATATCTGATTAATAACCAACCAATTGCCATCGTATCTTCCATTCGCGACCTAGGTGTTATTTGTGACAACCAGCTTAATTTCCGGGATCATTTTGATTATATCATTAATAGAGCCAATTCTACCCTTGGATTTGTTAAACGCTATGGTCTAAGGAATTTTCAAATCCCTATGTCACCAAATCTCTTTATATATCTTTTGTTAGGCCTCTCCTTGAATATGCTGCGCAAGTCTGGTCTCCATACCATCAGATCCATATTCTTCGTATTGAGGCTGTTCAGCGTAGATTTTTGCACTTCGCTTTACGGGGCCTTAGATGGGACGACCCTTACCACTTACCTCCCTACGAAAATCGACTAAAACTGATAAACTTACAAACATTAAACCGACGTCGTGATAATGCAAATATAATGTTTATCCACCAACTTCTAACTGGAGGCATTGATTGTCCAGCCCTGTATGACAAGATCACATGGAACGTTAACCATCGTCATCTAAGATCTATACCACTTTTCGCAATCCCTTTCCATCGTACCGACTACGGCAAAAATGAACCGATGACTAGAATGCTTCAGAAAGCTAATATTTCAAGCATTTTTGATCCAAACCTTTCCAAATCCTCTCTACAACGAGCACTCCAATCTTAAAAATTTCCTTACTGTATCCTGTGTACCTGGTTCCTTAGTTTAAATTAATCTTAAGTCTTTAAATTGTTACCTAGTTTTAAGATATTAATTAATTAAGTAATTGTTAGTTGCTTGTATTAAGCTATAAATAAATAAACTTAATGTATATATACATAACTAGCGGACCAGACGAACTTCGTCTCGCCCCATTTTAACACCCTCAAATGAACTACAGAGCTATAATAAAACACATATATTAAAATCAGTAGAGAGTAATATGATAAACTATGTTTTTCGATTTGTTTTCCAAAAAACAACAACAAAGACTGTTTACCACGCTATCGACGGCGTCCTTTTTCTTCGCTGCTAGTATTGGCCGTTCGCAACACTTTACTTTGGTGATGAGTTTCTCCTTCGACGTTGTTAACACGCAAAAATTTGCAGGGAATGATATCAATTCAGTCGAGACATTAACAGAAATTTGGCCACTGCCAAGCGCTAGCAGTCGTCTTGAGAGTAAAATGCCACTCTCATATCTGTGGTCAATTTCAACTTCCTGACATGACGGCACAAAGACGACAATTTCAATCATACATTAAATTCATCGGCTGCATAACAGATTTTTGGGATGACGGGAAGCGTTTGACAAAATTCTGCGCTGAGCAATATCATATCCCCACCAAATCATTTCGAATCACCTTTTAAACTTTCGTTGTTAAGTCAACTGCCTTCAAAACTCGTTTATGCGCCATCGTGCATTCGTCCCAAATTATGAGTTTGCATTCTCGCATCAATTTCGCTGTCGGCGAATTCTTGGTCATTTGCACGTTATTGGAGTGTCAGCTGTGAGAAAATTCATCGCCAGCTTCAAAGAGGAATGTGTAGTTCGGCCGCCTTCAAACAGTGTGGCAGCAATGCCATAGATGTCATAGAATGCAACAGGCAACGAAAGAGATCTTGACCGAATTGTTGCCAGAATCAACTAAATGACGAATGACTTGCATGTCCCACAGGGGGCATCGAGAAAGTAAATCGTATTCTAAAGCGATTGAAGTTTTTAATAACTTTTTGTCGAATTGTGCAGTTTGAAGCTGTGCAATATGGGCACGTATCCATTTATTTCTTCTGCACGTATCTACCTCTTGCGTTTGATTATAACCGACATTCTGATTAATTATTGCAAGACGTTTACGTCGACCAAGGTTAGATCGGAAACAGTGTAATAATAGGCAAAACTCGAATCAATTAAAGCAAGAAAAATAGCACACTTTCTGAATAGAAAATTTTAAGTGAAAAGAGCGCACAGCCTAAGTCAATATACAACGAAATCTATCACGTTGTGGCATTGATCGCAGCGTCATCTAATATATATCTCATAAGCTTCTCCACCCAAAATGCACATAAAACGTCTTCTATCACAATGAATTTCACAATTAACCTACATTTTCAAAGCTTCACAACGAATTTTTCACCTTTAAGTCGTCCAAAAAATCAATGGAACATTCTAGACAACCGACAAAATAAAATATCAAAATCCATTTAATGGGAATCAAATCTTATAGTTGTGTTCATACACGCGCAACAAAGGGAAGTCAAAATAAAAGTGTGTGTATACAAAACAAAATATATTATTTATACTAATAAAGCAATAACAAACATGTGAGTGCATTTTTGGTCATAACTCTGGTTCTAGACATCGCATGGCAAACAGATTTCTTATATGCACTCACCAAATATGGCCTAAGATCTGCTGAAAATTTCATTGAAATCGATCGAGCCAAAAAAAGAAGATAGCGCACAAACATAATTTGGATTGTTCTTTATATATAAGAAAGAAGAAGAAAGAAGATGTATGCTTAAAATTCAGCAGAATTTAAGCAAACGTTTTTATATATATAAACATGAAATGTGTAAATTTAAACTTTTTATTTTTAAATTTGTAGCGAAATTCGACAAGCAATGTGTTTTTTTCCAACAAAATTATATATTAGTAAAGTGAATCACGAAATTAGCAAACTTTCAAGTAATATCATACTAAGCCCTTAACATCAGTTTTTTTTTAATTTTGCGCCATTTATATTCCTACATTTAAAAGAATACAAATGAAAACATTTAAGATTCAGAACTATTTAGACACGTTCACTTTTATTTACGGGATACCTTCTAGTCGTACATATAAAGGGTGTGTTTTTTTTTAGAGGTAGCTATATAACTTAAAGTTGGTAGAATTTTTGCATCTGTCATGTGATTTATCTTTAGCTTGGTTTGCCATTTCATCATGAATCGATTGACGCCTAAAGAACATATTCAAATCGTGAAAATTTATTTCGAAAAAGATATTGCTGTTGATCCCGATTTTCACAAAAAAATGGTCTTCAGCGATAATGTTAATTTTTGGTTGAGGTTTGTGTGCTGGGTAATCGTTGGTTATTTCTTCTTTATAACCGATGTTGGTTACAGTGAATGGAGTCATGATTAATGACGTTTTCGTTCCTAAATTGAAGCACTTTGGTGAGGAGAAGCTGTGGTTTTAACAACACGGCGTAATATGTCACACTGCGCGTGCCACAATTATTGATTTGATGAATGATACATTTGGTGAGCTCATTTTGCGCATTTTGAGTATGTGAGTTGGCCTCCAAGAACATGTGATTTAACACTGCTAGAATATTTTATGTGGGGTTATGTGCGAATTCGCTAGTCTACACTGATAAGTCCAGATGATTGACGACTTGGAGAACAACATTCACCGCGTTATTGCTAACCCAAATTCTGAAAAGAGTGATCGAAAATTGAACCTCAAACTACATACGAGCCAGAAATTATATTTAAATAAAAATGGCAAAGAATTATTTGTCAAAAAAAGTCAATTTTATGGCAACCATTATAATTGGTTTTTAACTAATTTTATAGTTCTAGAACAACCTCTTAAAAAACACCCTTTTTAATAAAAACAAGACCGCATAGCCTTAGTATGGCTACATCCGAGTTGGCTACTTTGCTTAATGTTCGTAGTTATTCGAGTTAGATATTTAAAGTGAGAAAAAACTGCCCGAAAAAACTGAAAGATGTTTTTTTGAAGGGATGTGTAACCCTTATTTTCGACAACTTTTCAAAAATTCACACAAACGCTCACAAATAAATTTATTAAAATTCGGACAGGGCAACTTCTGTTTTGTCAGATTTTCAAATTTGATTCACTACAAAATAATTTTACATTTATTTTCCAGATTTTTGTCTTTTGAACGAAACGTGTACATAAATAATTTTCTATATAACAATATCAAAAATTAATAAAGATAATATTTAGCATATTTTTAGGGGTTAAGGTATCTATATTCCTGTTGTGCAACTTGCTGTTTTTTTTTTTTTTTTTGAGGCGACATAAGACGGTGTTCACATTGGCCCCCATTTTATCTATTTATTTTGACGTTTATGAAACCTAAAAATCTCCCTCTTTGCAATAGAGAGAGATGACGGAATGCGGCAAGATTTTTTAGATTTTTTTAAACTTATTGGATTTTTTGACATTTGGTATTCTGATACATATTGATTCAAATTGTGTGATTACGTGCTTTTGTGAATCCACAGTGTTTGCCCTACATTGTGTCTGAACAAGAGGAATTCGACTTACGTCATAATAACTCGGTTCGGTGATGGCAATGTCAACAGAGCATAATGTTAATATCATTTTCGATTAGAAATCTCGAAACAAATAACCAGTAGACTCTCGATTCTAAAATTTAATGTTACTGCATATAACAACGTTGAATTCAAGTTTAGCATTGAGCACAGTTTTAAAAGAATGCAATCATTTTGAAATTTAACTCATTTGATTTATCTCCAAAAATGTGTAACTCATGAATTCACTTAAAGACTTTAACTTCAAAATATGAAAACAATTCATTTTGAATTCATCGATTGGGAATTCATTTTAGTTAATTCAATGAGTGCATTCAAATGATTGTAATCTTCTGTGATTTCAGTGACGTCATTGAAGTCTTTTTAAAGTCATTTTGAAGTCAAAATCAATTTAAGTCATTGCAGTCCTTTTTAACTATTTTAAGTTCAACTGTGAATAGTAATAGATACTTTAAATAAGCTTACTATTTGTTATTAAAATAAAATACACAACTGGATCGCCCGCACTTGCTCTTATGTTCGATCACATATACATAAATATATGTACATACATAATACCTATGAAATTTATTTTGTTCATAAACGGCTCGATAGATTTTGATCAAATATTTTTATAAGAGGTCCTTCAAATTATAAATAATACTGCATACCAAAATTTTCGAAAAATATTTTTTTTTTTTGGAAAATTCAATGTTTCGAAAACATCTTGTTTTTAAATTTATATTATTAAATATTTTAAATTGTTTACCAAGTTTTTTTAGAAAAAAAATTAAAAAAAGTAAGGAAAGACAACGTCGGAAATATATTTAGATTATTGATAGAAACATACGATGTGATCGAACATAAGAGCAAGTTTGCATTTTATTTTAATAACGTATAGTAAGCTTATTTAAAGTATTATTATTCATAGTTCACTTTAAAATAGTTAACAATGCCTTCAAAATGATTTCAATGACTTTAAAAAGACTTCAATGACGTCACTCAGCAGAAGATTGCATTCATTTGAATGCAATCATTGAATTAACTAAAATGAATTCGCAATCAATGAATTCAAAATGAATGGTGACTTCATATTTTAGAGTTGAAGTCTTTAAGTGAACTCATACGAATTAGTTTTCCTGTGACTTCAATGAATGCATTCCAAAATGATTGATTGCATTCTTGTACAACTCTGGCATTGAGTGGGTGTGAGTGATTCTGACTTCAAATACAGAATCGAATTTCTCTCCTTTTCAGTAGAAGAAATATCGTTTGATACCAATAAATCCACTGTGTTTGTCCTACATTGTGTCTGAGCAAGAGGAATTCATTTTAGTTAATTCAATGAGTGCACTCAAATGATTGCAATCTTCTGTCATTTCAGTGACGTCATTGAAGTCTTTTTAAAGTCATTGAAGTCATTTTGAATTCAAAATCAATTTAAGTCATTTTGAAGTCATTGAAGTCATTTTGAAGTCAAAATCAATTTAAGTCATTGCAGTCCTTTTTAACTATTTTAAGTTGAACTGTAAATAATAATAGATACTTTCAATAAGCTTACTACGTAATAAAATGCACGACTGGATCGCCCGAACTTGCTCTTATGTTCGATCACATATACATATATATATGTACATACATAATATCTATGAAATTTATTTTGTTGAATGAATGAAACACTTTTAGAAGCATTTCGATGCCTTCCAGACGATCAACCGAAAACGACAATAATATTTGATTTTCCTCACTTTTTCTTGTTTACATCTTAGTTACCACATTTCAGTGGAACTCCATTAAACCGTTACACAAATCTTCAAACTCTAAGAACGATTTCAACAGTCAAGTATCAACACAGTTTTAGAAGCCAACCGATGTACCAAGGTTTCTGTTCCATAGAATCCATTCACTTTCACGCATATTCTCACAATGCTAAAAATATCAAGACCTTGAACTTTCTTTTAATTTTATAAAAATAGATATAGCCTACACATTCTGCCTTCTTATAATCTAGTTAAGTAGTTTCAGAATTCAGAATTCTACCGACTTCAGCTCAGTTTCTATATCTAACCTACTGAGTAAAAACATGTTTATATTAATCTCTAGGCAACCAGAAGTAGAAAGAAATTAAACGCTAGTATTGGAGTCGGCCAGTCAGTCATTTGGTCAATTGGCGCTGCGATGCTAACGCCAACACAAAACCGGCTCGCTTTTATGGGCGGCAACAGCAGCGGCCCCTGTACCATCGGCTACGATTTTTTTTTATATAAAACAAGTGACTTGAATGGAATGTTGCTTACCTTGAAGAAGATCCCCAGGTAGTAGCGCTTTTCGCCAAGCTTCAATAACGGCATCGTCCATTTGTTCGAATATTGCGTTTCGTCCACACAGTTCGTACATTCTGTAAGAAATTTAAATAAAAGAGATGACTTTAATTTATTTTATGTGCGGAATCGTGCATCAGAATGATGCATAGCAAAAAAAAAATAATAATTTAAAATTTTATCGAAAAATATAATTTTGTGTGCATAATTTTATGACGACAAATTTTGATGAGTTAATACCTACAAGCATTTATTGCTGATAGTTTGTTATGCAAATTTAAGTCTCATATACCACTTGGCTTAAATGTTAAATATTTTGAATCTTGAAGTGATTTAAGACTCCAAAAGAATCGAATTATTTGGCTAGCCTTTGTTCACAACAATATTGGGAATATTTTATTCTCAAATAATTCAAATACAGAAAGGATTGATAGGAAAGGGCTTATAGTGACGAGATCGAAGATGGAGTGGGTTCTTGGTTCAGGGATTTTATCTGAGTCATTAAATGTTTTGAGGTATTTCCGGCTTGCAGTCTATTTCGAGCTTAATTTCAGTCAAGGTCAATATTCTACAAACTTTCATTGATGGGAATGTCAACAAAAATGCTAAATTCAGTTTTTGTATGATTACATACAGGGTGGCGCACGAATCATGCTACAATAAGAAATTTAAATAACTTTTATTTTTTAATCGATGTTTTTTTATTGGATTAAAAATTAAATTTTATTTTAAATAACTAATGGTTTTTGAAGATGATAGACCGCAAATGACCTCCACGCTCATCCCCGCATATGCGGCACCTGATCAGAAAATTGTTCATTGCGGCCTGAAGGGTTGAAATTGGGATCGCCTCAATTATTGTCTTAATGGACTGCTTCAATTCAGTCAAATTCCTGGGTTTCGTTTTGTACACTTCCTGCTTGACATAACCCCATATAAAAAAGTCTGGTGCAGTCAGGTCAGGTGACCTTGGGCCAGCGGAAAGTGCAGTTTCTGGATATCAATTTGTTTGGGAATTTTCGTTGGAGCTCCACCATAACTTGTGTGGCTACGTGTGCACCTGCTCCATCTAGTTGAAACCAAATCCTGCTGAAAGGGATACGTCTTCGGCGAAATCCTGGGTAAAAAAACTCCTTCAACATCTTTAAATAATGGTCCCCATTGACAGTTTGTGTTACACCGTTTTCTTCAAAGAAGTATGGCCCGACAATACACCTTGATGAAACTGCGCACCACACAGTGACTCGTTCTGGGTGCAGTTCCGTCTCATGGAGCATTTCTGGATTAGATTCCCTCCATATACGTCAATTTTGCTTGTTAACATTGCCGTTTAAGTCAAACTGGGCCTCATCAGACATGAACAAACAATTTGTCAACGTGTTGTCTTCTTCGGCCATTGCAATCATTTTTCGGCAAAATTCCAGGCGAACAGGCAAATCCTGAGGGTTTAACTTGCTTGTAATTTGGGCTTTGTACGGAAACAATTTTAAGTCATCATGAAGTATCCGTTGTAATGACCGTCTGCTAACTCCAATTTGGTCCGATAAGTTTCGAGTCGAAAGACTTGGATTTGCCTGGCCACAGCTACGATTGAATCCTGAACCCGAACATTGTGATCTCGATGATACGGTCTTCGTTCGATGCTTCCAGATTCGGCAAACATGTTCACCAGCCTGATAATGGTCCATCTACTCGGGGGAGTGCCGCCAAACTCCAGCCTAAATTCCCTTTAGACGGAAATGACGGACTGCAAATAATGGTATCGCTGCACTATCCAAATCATTTTTGTCAGTATCGCAAGCATTCATTTTAATAAATCTAAATAGTAGCTTAAAAAATAAAATAAAAATTACTCACACTGAAAAAAAGTTATTACATTTTATTTTTGTAGCACGATTCGTGTGTCAAACTGTAGATTCGGTTATTGTTGTCGAATTCAGAACGTGACGTTTAGGGAACGTTAAAAAATATCTCAACTCAAATCAAATTTCATCCAGAAATAAATCTCATCGCTTAACACAATTTTTTGTCATAAGACAGCTTACCCTAAGTCATTTAATTTTAGTTTAATTCACCGAAATTTTCTTGCAAACGATTGTTATTCGGCTTCAAGTCTTGCACAATCTGGATAATGTACTCGTAAGCTTTTAAACCTCGATCTATAAGTTTCGCATATATAACCATCATCTTAGAGCCAAATTTTTAGAATTTGTTAATGTTGCTTCATCGCGTCTGTCTTCTATCAAATAAAATTGACACTTACAACTTGCAAATGTGTGAATTTGTCTGACACGACTGATTTAATTCAGTTCATTCAAAATTTAGACAGACAAAAAATCAATTAATCAACATTATCAACTAATATAATTTAAGACAACGCAACGAATTTTTAATTAATATTATGTTAATTTATTTTAACTTTTGTTATTGTTGTTTATGACACTACTGGACAATCTACACCATTTGACAAAAATGCAACTCAACATCAGTCAACCATATTGACTTTAAAGTCTACATTGTTGAGTGTCTTCGCATAACTTACGAGTATATGCTAATTAATGACAAGAGAAATAAAATTAACTACCGCGCTTTTAGACTTAAACAGAGCAAGAAATATATTTTAATTTTAAATTTTAAATTGGTTTTGTTTGAATGTATAATTTTTGTATAAAAGTGTGTTTATGTAGTTCCAGTTAGATGTTACATTTCAATGTGCGTCATTTTGTAAGAGAAAGACTGAATATTGTGAGACTTAACTAACTTAAAAAAAATGATTTCATTTCGTTGAGTGAAAGTAATATTTTCATCACAAATTGTCAACTTTAAAGAGGCCATAATCTGAGCTGTGATATTAAGTGATACCACTTTTAATTTGTATTGTTCACAATTATTTATTTATTTATTTATCATCAATCTGAGATAATATTTCTTAAGTAGATTTACATCAATATATAAATATAAACATAATACTTATAATACAAGCAATAGTAATAAATAAAATTAAATTAATAAAGTATAAATGACAAAATAATTTAATTTAATTTAATTTAATTTAATTTAATTTAGCTTAATACAAGCAGTTACATTTTTTAGATCAACATAAGTTAATAATAATAATAATTTAATAATAATAATAATGCCAATAATATAAACATAAAACAAATTTAAAAAAGAAAAAATTAAAAAAAAAAAAAAAAAATAAATAAATAAAACTAGGTTAATGGGTTAGGGAGAGGTGTTTAATAGGATTTTTCTGAGTGATGGAGAACTAAGGGAGAAATCAAGGATATCATGTACTGAATTAGCCGAGCGGAGCATTCTACAAATAGGGTTGAAATGGGCGTAGTTGGTGCGGTGGGTTGGAAGGCGGAAGAGAGGAACGGATCTTAAGTTTCGTGGATTTGTATTAAAATTAATTAATTTGAGTAATTCAGGACAGTCAATGACTCCAGTGATAAGTTGGTGGATAAACAGGATATCAGCGATACGACGACGTTGAGCAAGAGTCCGTAAGTCAATTAATTGTAAACGGTATTCATAAGGGGGTAATATAAGGGGGTCAGACCATGGTAAATTGCGTAAAGCGAATCGAAGGAATCTTCGTTGTACAGCTTCAATCCTGAAAGAATGAGTTATTTGAAAAGGAGCCCATACCTGACTTGCATACTCGAGGATTGGCCTAACATATGTTGTGTAAAGAGATTTTGTAACCATGGGATTGGAGAATTCCTTAGACCATCGTTTAATAAAGCCCAAGGAAGAATTTGCTCTGGCAACGATATGATCAATGTGAGATCGAAAATTTAGCTCTTTATCACATATTATCCCAAGATCGCGAATAGAGGAAACTATAGGAATAGATACATTACAGAAGTGATACGTTCGGATAGTCGATTGTAAACGTTTGCGAGAGAAAGACATAGCTTGGCATTTTTGAACGTTAAGTTCTAGAAAATTTTTATTGCACCAGGTAAAAAAGGTGTTTAGGTCTTGTTGAAGAAGGGAAGAGTCACGAGAAGATGAGATTACTTTTACTATTTTAATGTCATCAGCATAAATTGAGAGATCGGAGAAGGAAATGATATTACCCACATCATTGATGGCAAGCACAAATAGGAGTGGGCCAAGATGGCTGCCCTGAGGAACCCCTGATGAGGCGAAGATTGGATCAGACACCGCATTTCTAAAGATAACTCTGTATACACGACTCTCGAGGTATGATTTGATCCATTCAATAAACAAAGGAGGAAAGCCGAAGGCGTTGAGTTTGATATAAATAATTTGGTGATTGATCTTGTCAAACGCTTTACTAAAGTCAGTAGTTATAACATCGACGTCGAATCCTTTTTCTAGAGCTAAGAGTGTCGATGAGACAAATTGGGTAAGATTAGTCGTGGTGGACCTGCCCTTTAAAAATCCGTGCTGTAATGGAGAAACAATTGACTTGCAATGAAAAAATAGGGAGTCATACACTATGCTTTCAAAGAGCTTGGGTATAGCGGAGAGCTTTGCTATTGGCCTATAGTTCGAAATTTCATTCTTACAGCCCTTTTTAAAGGTCGGAAAAATAATACAAAACAAATTAACATTAAAATTTGACTAAAAAACACACCTAGTGTTTAATGTTAATTTATTAATTTATTAAATTAATTAATCCTGTCTTGCAGTTGTCTCCACACTTGTTCAGCGGGCCGGACCCCACAGGGTATGTGACAGCGCTCATCTTGCCACAAAATTTTCGTTGTTAGACAATATTCTCAAGACGAATGGCTATTCAAAAAATTAAAGATCGTGCAAGCCAATTTGGTTATCTTGGCGTATGTAATAGGTGTAACTGGAGTGAAAGGGAACGTCTTAAAACGATATGGTATATAATCCATAATTTTACCAACTAAAAAAGTGGTTAACTACCTTGCTTTGATCACCAAAAGACCGATTTCCTTTACAAACACCTATATTATATGCGGTAACCTGCAGCTGTGGATCATCAGATTCCGAGCAGATTTAGTATTGCAAAAGCTAAGATTCTGGCTAATGAGCCGCATTACATCCCTGGTCTAATACTCGAAGCAATTGTAATTAAATGTCAATAACATTTCAAATTGGGACGGCAATTTTAAATTGTCGCGAACTTGGAGTCGAATTTTAAAGTCTTCACGGTGAAATATTTTATACCGCTTTATACCAACAGTAGTACAGCGAGCTCGGTTTGCTCCCAACTTCACTATCAACAACAACAACAACAACAACAAAAAGAATTTTAAAATCCTTTCAAAACTGAACGCACCCACTCAGTGAACTACTACTGTCACATCACGCGTTAAAGTTATCCTTCATCTGTCAGTTTATGATTTGTGCTCTTATCTGTCATTTGTCATTTTTTTGATTACAAAACAAATTAGTTTGGTTTGTATTTAGAAGTAAAATGACAGCTTATTGAAAAAAAAATTACCGCTAGTATTCATGTTCCTGTTGTATTATGAATTTACAAACACTTTGTTTTTATATTATTTTTTGTGGAAAGGTAAATTATTTTTGTTTCTTATAATTTTAGTTGATAAGTTATAATTTCAGATTTTTGTTACTGTTTTTTTATAAGAAAAAATCGAATGATCATTTTCCTTACTTTTTTTTTGTCCACCTTTTTGAACACTTGTCCTCCTAGAAAACTCGCGATGTTGCTCTTTTCGTCAATTTCAATCTGGTAACTCTAATAAGAATAGCAGAGGAAAATGATTGAAAACAGTGAAAGCATTGGGAAAATAAAGAGGATTTTAAAATGGAGCAAAGAATTGAGCTGTGTAGGTAAATAACTATTCACATGAGTGTGAGAAGGACCAACGAACTAACGAATATTCGTATAACTTGAAATTTCCTTCACTTGAATTTTTTTATTCGTAGCAAATGACGTTTTAAAATCACTAATGGCCTTTTCGATTGGCCGTCCGGTACACGTTCCTCCAATAAAACACACGGAAACAATTTGACTGATTCTGAATTGTATGTTATTACTGTGTTTGTGGAAATTAAATTCAAAAAAATCACATCGGCTAAAAAGAATTTCCGAAACACTTGATTTCAATATAGATACACATTTTCTTGTATCAATAATAATTAACTTACTTCTTTTTATGTTATTTTACCAGAAAAGTAGTTTAAATTCAATAAACACATCGAAATTACACAAAACAAATCAACGTTATGATTTTGACATTTTGATTCTGTTTTCGATTCTGAATTGAAATCATCATTTTCTGTTCTGTTTAGAGTAACAACTGTCATTTTGTGGGGGTCAGAACAGTTCTGGGCGGCCAATCGAAAATGCAATAAGTGAAGTGTGGAATGTATGTGGGATGTGGATCCTTTGACAGTTCCTAACTATCAGATTGCAATTCCCAACGACCAACTTGTTTAACATAAATATAAATTATATTTCTAAACAATTTTGTTTTTTACAATTTGTGAAGCATTTAGATTGATAAATTATTTTAAATCAAATTTATTCGTTTATCTGTCAAATATTGTTTGCTCCAATATTTTGCTCAAGTAAAGGCAAACAATTGAACAAATTAATCATGAAGTAGAACAATTTATTGCTGATGTGCAACAGGTTGCAGAAGAAAGTACCCCAACTATTTCAAACGCGAAAGAAAAAGAAATAAAATATCCTGTCGAAATAAAGGAGCTAATATTGGAAAAAAAAAAGAGCTCGAAGAAAGTGGCAAACTAAGAGATTCCCTGGTGATAAGGCACTTTTTAACCGTCTTAACAACGAATTAAAAAAAGAATCTGTGAGTTCAAAAATGATTCACTTAGTAGATTCCTGAAAAATCTGACGACGGATGCTTCTCCCGAATACTCCTTATGGAAAGCAGCTAAGCGCCTAAAAAGACCTCAGACACAAAACCCGCCAGTAAAATCTGAAGATGGTAAATGGATCGGAAACCAGAAACAAAATGCTGATCTCTTCGCTGAACATCTCGCGAATGTGTTTAAGCCATTCCCAGCAAACACAGCTACAGATCCATTACAGTTTGTTGACAGAAACGACGAATGTGAAATATCTCTTGTCACACTCAAAGAAGTAAGAAGCATGTGTCAACATAAGTTTTCTAACAACCCCCCTTTGGGGGTGGCCGTGGCGCGATAGTTGTGTGCTCGACTGTCAACGTAGTGGTCGCAGGTTCGATTCCCGCCGTTGTCTATGTCTTCTTATGTTCCATTAAAAACATATTCTAAAAATTGTCATAAAATGAGTTGCAGGTTTACTCATAACATGTTGTTCAGGCATAACACTAACAACATGTGATTGAGTAAACTACTCATTAATATGTCAACGAAATAAATAAGATAATGCGAATTATAAGAGACATAAATAAATAAGACACCGTAATTTTCTCCGCATTAGTTCAGCCGCCATCCCTGGAGATACAATCTGAGACAACAACCACCTTCTCAATACATCGCGCCACACATCTTTCATATACTTCTTTCTATTCTTTCACCGGATGCCGGCACTGTGTTAAAAACATATAAAGGGTATTCATAATCCCTTGAGCGCGTGCAAAATTATATATATAAAAAAAAAAGAAATCACCAGGGTACGATCTAATAACTGCTCAGGTTTTGAAAGAAATGCCATCAATAGCCTTCAAGAAACTCCAATTTATAATTAACGCATGCCTTAAACTAAGATATGTTCCACATCATTGGCAAATTGCAGAAGTCATTGTTATACCTAAACAAGGTAAGCCACCAACAGAAGTAACATCTTACAGACCAATATCGCTTATACCAATCATGGCAAAAGTTTTCGAAAAACTGCTACTGAAAAGGCTTAACAAAATAATAGAAGAAAGAAGACTAATTCCGAGCCATCAGCTTGGATTTAGAAATAAACATTCCACGATAGACCAAGTGCATCAAATTACGGATGTCGTGGAAAACGCAGTTGAAGAAAAACAAGTATGCTCGGCTATATTCTTAGATGTTGCTCAAGCCTTTGACAAGGTTTGGCACTTGGGACTTGAGTACAAACTGCATAGGGACCTTCCCAGGCAGTACTACGAAATACTGAAATCCTACGTTACGAACCGACTCTTTAGAGTACGGTACGACCAAAATTACTCGGAACTAAAGAAAATTGAAGCCGGTGTACCACAAGGAAGTGTCCTAGGACAAACCCTGTATCTGTTATATACAAGGGATATTCCAGTGGACATCAACGCTATCATGGCCACCTTTGCTGACGATACAGCAATATTGGTGCCAGATAAATCCGTTACGAAGGCTACACTAAAATTGCAAAATGCTGTCGATAAAGTTAGTGCCTGGACGCAGAAATGGCGTTTCAAATTAAACGAAACAAAATCGACGTATATAAGCTTTATTAACAAAAACATAAACAATGTTCCAATATTTATAAATAACACAATAGTACCTTACTCTAATACCGCCAAATACCTTGGAATGACTTTGGATGCAAAGCTTAAATGGAAAGAGCACATCAAAAAAAAAAACGAGAAGAACTAAACTACTAAAGAACTGAACTACAGAAAAATGTTACTGATTACTAGGAAAGAACTCTGACCTATCTATCCAGAACAAACTAATGTTATATAAGCAAGTACTGAAATCCGTTTGGACATATGGCATCCAACTATGGGGCTGTATAAAGAAAACAAATGCTGAACCCATCCAAAAATTCCAAAGCAAGGTCCTTCGTGGAATAATAAATGCCCTTTGGTATATAAGAAATAGCGATCTACATCGTGACCTTCAAAATGAAATGGTTACAGAAGTGGTTAAAAAACACGCTGTATCACACAACCAGCGACTGCAAAGTCATACCAACTCCGAAATGGAGACCGTCTTAAATGTACGAGACAATGTTCGGAGATTAAGAAGAACCAAGCCTCATGAGCTGATGGTCTAAAAGCTATTGGAAAGTGTAATAACTTTAAACTTCCCCCAATGCGATTTAAATATAAATTAAGATAGTAAAATCATTTGTCGATCTTTCATAGATTGGTCCTGATTTCACCGGTGGTTTTAGTGCGGTAAGAGTCCCACACTATTCGGTACCGATTCTTACCGAGTGTCTTTTAAAGATTTCCATCGGATAAAAAAAAGTAAAGGCTGATTTTCTTTTTGAGTAGTTCGAGTTAAATTGCTTAGATGGAGGAGTTCAAGTGGGCATCTCAATAAAACGCTGTTCTTTATTAACGGTACAATAATGTGGACATTAAATATTGCACAGATCCGATGTTCGATTTTTGTCACTTATCATTAGCTGTATTCGGTGACTTTGGCGCTATACTGAACTGACAGCTAAGTACAACTTTGTTCTGTTCACTGAAGAATTAAAGTTCTGTTCTAAATTGTTCGGATATGACTTTGATTGAAGTTTTAAAGCACAAATTACAACTGGATTTTTTTGTTCTGGCATTTCAGTAAGATTTTTTTTTTTTTTTTTTTTTTTTTTTTTTTTATAACTGTACGCGCTCAAGGGATTATGAATACCCTTTATATGTTTTTCATAACACAGCACGGGCATCCAGTGGAAAAAGAGAAAGAAGAATAGGAAAGATGTGTGGCGCGATGTTTTGAGACTAGTTGTTGTCTCAGATTTATCTCCAGGGATGGCGGCTGAACTAATGCGGAGAGAATTACCGTGTCTTATTTATTTATGTCCCTTTTAATTCGCATTATTTTATTTATTTCATTGTCATATTTTATGGGTATGCTAGTTTACTCAATCACATGTTGTTAGTGTTATGCCTAAACAGCATGTAATGAGCAAAGGAGAAACTTATTTTAGATTAAATTAGAGCAGAATCGTGAGAACTGTCAACATTATTTTTTTATATTTAATTTTTTGTTTGTGGTTAAGGCAAATCAAATTCTCGTTTGATTTAATAATTATTTATAATAACTAAAATCAAACATTTACAAAATCAACAATAAACAAATTCAAAAAAATCAATTCTCTTTTGTTTGGTATGGTTTTGACAATTGACCTTGACTTTTCTACCTTGTTCTGATTTTCCTGTTTTAATCTGTTCTGTCATGTTACGGTTCTGTTTTTTCTTTAGTGAACGAAGCTTTTCTTTTTTGAGTCATGTATAGGAAGTTCTTAGTGGTCCATTTAAATATGATATTTATTGTCAAAGAAAATCCTTAAACTTGGCAGCATCTTTGGCGAAGTAAAATATGGAATCATTTCAAAACTGCTGCGTATGAGGATGGGTCCTGCTTTAGATTAGTTTATAATTAAGAAAACTCATACAATTTCCAATAAGAACTGAACAATTATTGTTAAAATGCATTTTTCCTATCAATTTGCAAATAAAAAAAAATTATTTCTCACATAGGCAAAACGTTAAAAATGTTATTAATTCAAATTCTATGAGAGTTAAATTTAAACACGATTTACTCACTAAAAACTAAGCCACTATACATTGTTTCACTTTAATTTGATTTATTATGACAGAGAGTAATTTAAAAAAAATTCATTCTCAATTCTTGATAAAATGTTTGTGGGCAATCGTGTTTATATTTTTGAGAATACTAAGTCCTCAGAGATCTTACTCGTAGATCTTGTATTTTTACATTTAGATATGCATGCATATTCATTTTATTGAAATGTACTTATACAGCAATATATGTGACAACGACAACTTGTGGTGTTATTTTATTTGTTTTATTTCCGCCCACAATCTCATTCAATAAATATCAATAGTTGATTTAATTGAGACAAAAAAAAAAGTGTATACATACCGGAGAACCCACAAACCTGAATTAATTCTTTAACTGAATTGTTCAAAAATTTTTGAGAATTTGCTTATTTTTTTAAAATTAAGTAGATAGATACACACATACATATGTACGTTTGTAAGTAAAAATATAAAATATATGACCAGGTTATATACAACACAACTTTAATGGTAAATACATACATTTACACATAAAAAATTGAAGATAATTATTATAAAGGATTGGGTTTTAAAAAATATATTATTGTGTCATACCTGTTTCTGTCATGGAGGTATATTAACTCAAATCGAGTCCCTATAAATTTAATACAAAATAAAATGCACGACAGGATCGCACGTACTTGCTCTTATGTTCGATCACATCGTAAGCACAAGATTCGTAGTAAAAACCTAAATATATTTTAGAAGCTATTTTTAACTAATTTTTTTATGTACAACATTTCCTTATTTTATTTTACTAAAAAATTATTTGATATACCAATTTTAAGTATTTAATATATTTTGGTTATATAATTTTTCAATTAACTATATTTCTTAGCTAATTGTTCTAAAATTCCTATAAAATATATTTTAAATCTTAATTTATTATAAAAGAACAAAGCTTGGTCTCCCAGGTGATTTAACATTATAAAGACTATTATTTAAATTTAGGTTAACAAGAACTTCCTGTCCTAAAAATAGAAGAGGAATGAGGTGGTTTCCATTTGTTTACATTATATTTTTCCAACGGAATTTTTCGTGGCGTTTATCTTGGCTAATGGAACGCAATGTGAATTGATTTAAAGTGGCATTTGTTAAACTGAATGCTGCCAATAGTACTAGTGTTAATTAGGAAATGTAGATTCACCGAAAAATAAGGATCTGTAAATTTGATTCAGAATAAAAAAAATGTTTGATTTGCCCAATGGAAGGATTTAATTGTCAAAATCCTCCTTGATTTCACAAATTTGTAAATAAAAATAATTGAATTTTTGTACCAATATCCATCAAGTATTCTTTTCCAAATACAATAAATTGTTAATTAAAAAATATAAAAAAACACTAAAATATATTTTTACAATTCTTTTTCTGAAATTTCGGAACACTTAATTATTTGATATATGAAGAACAACCAGTATACAAAAGTAGACTAAAATTGGGTATATAATTTAGAATTTAGATACATTCATAGTCATTTTTAAAATGTGTCTAAGTTAAACCTAGGCTAAGTTGAATTTTCGGACGTTGATTCTATTTCTTTAAGTTTATCTTTCTAAAATATTTGAAGCCATTTGTGTACTAAAACAAGTTAGTATTCTTATAAAAATATAAAACCAACAATTTGTAAGTAAAATATGTATTTATTCATTGAGCCAAAATTGTCTTAAACTGTAGTTTAATAAAGCCTGGGCTTATCAGCGACTATAAGTTTTAAAACACAATTTAAGAAGAAAATCATCCACCCGCTTTCGAAATATTTAATTTCACAAAAAATGATTTCTTTTCAAAAATCCAAAAAATAATTTTTCAAAATTTTGGAACGCAGTTCGAAGGGCCTCCTATATAAAAAAAACCTTGGTGGAAATCCATCCAGCAGTTTATGAAAAAGTCGGAAATTAAAAAAAAATGGTTGTATGACAGTTACTGTTAATAACAAAATATGTACAAAACATTTTGGACTAAAATGCAGACCTGTTTTTTTACTAAGAATCTTGTTTTTACGATGTTATTGAACATGAGAGTGTGCGATCCTGTCGTGAATTTTATTTTTTATTAAATGTATAGGAATTCGATTTAACAGATTTTTTTAAAAATCAAAATCGTAAGAGTCGTTAATTAAGATGGTAGAAAAAATTGTACCGTTATTTTTAAGGCTAAAAATAAAATAATTATACAAAATTCATCCCAACAATATTTCTGTCTTGTATTCTTATTTAAAGTTCTCAAGCCTTTAAAAAAAACACGCGCGTTACACATAATTACTTTTGGGCAAGTTTTACATTCGGAAAAATATACAACTCAAGATCTTAATCAAACTTCACATAAGTATGAGAGACAATAACAAAAAATGTTATTGATTTTTGAATGGCTTTGTTGGCCCCAAAAATTACGGTACTTACCATACAATTTTTTCCTACCATCTTAATTATCTCGAAAAAGGCGCTACCGATTTTAATTAAAACAAAGTTGGTACACTGCATTAGATAGGATTTACATTTTATTCAATTTTTTTTACAAATCATTTTGTTTTCTATTTTCGACTTTCTCATAAAGGGTTCGGCGGATTTCGAAACCCATTTTTATAAAGGAGGTCCTTCGAATTATAAATAATATCTACCGCATATCAACATTTTTGACAAATATATTTATGTACATAATTTAGAAAAAAATATTTTTTTTTGAAAATTCAATATTTCAAAACTGGTGGACATTTTTTTTGAAACGATGTTTTTGAATTTATATTGTGAAATACTTAAAATTTATATTCCAATATTTTTTTAGAAAAAAAAATGTTTGAATTTGTTTTTGGAACAATTAATATAAAACGGTTTATATTAATCTGGAACTGAATCATCAGTCCCTTCCTCTTCTTGTCACCACCCAACTCGGAATGTTTGCAATGCTTCAGAGGAGTCTGCTTGCGGTACTTGTACTCGGTACATTCCATACGCAGGACAATTTTTTTTTGTTTTGTATTTCTGACGACGCGACGGGTTTTATCTTACCACCAAAACCTTGTTCTTTTCTGTCGTAACGTCTTCGGCCCTGGACACATTTACGCTCTTTGGACTTCTTGTTCGGCGTCACCTTGTGTAACTTGTGGACCCTGCATTTCTTGCAGAAGGTACGTCTTTGTTTTGGTACGTTAACCATCTTGACCAAATTCAGATGCGTTTCTACTAAGAATCGTTTGCTTAAGATGTGATAAGTGGAAGTATGTGCGATCCAGTAGTGACCACCATTTGTTTTACATTTGGTTTCAAAAGCTAGAAGTCTATTCAATCATCTTGTTTTTTAATCAAATAGTGTATATGAACAATTAAAAAAAACGAATTTAAAGCTTAAAATTTCAAAAAAAAAAAAAATCAAAAAGCCGCAGAAGTATTTCTTCAAAATTGTGATAAATAATGTCTTGAAGTTGTGTTTGTATGTTTTTTTTGCTCTTTTAAGTTCTGATTGTTGAAAATTAGATGGGTTTAGGTCTACTAGCTTTTGAGAAAATTTAGCGTTACCCAAAATACAAGATGAGGAGGTAGACTTACATTGCATTTTAAGTCCTAGTCAGACTATGTACCTACATGGCCTTATGAAACTTTTATAAATTGTCATAAAACTTATGTCGCTTTCGAAATATTTTAAACAAAATAATCAAAAACTTTTTAGCGAAATGAATTTAAGATATTGTATAAAACAGAAGCAGAGCAAATCAAATTTAGAAATACAATGTTAGTTTTAAACGAATTTATACGAAAAAATAAATAAAAATTTATTTAAAGGAAAAAAAAACAAAAACAACTTTCGCGACGAAAATACAAAATTTTACGAGCAAACCAAAATGAACGATAGCAAAATAAAAATCCGAAATAATATTCATCTTATTTTATTACATACATATGTATACACGATTCGAAAACAAACAAAATAATAAAAACAAATTAGAAAGTTTTGATTTGGATGAAATTACTTGTTGTTAATCTTGAGGTAACGCAGGAGCTTTAACATTTGTCTTTGATACAAAAAAAAATCATAAAAAAGTAAACTGAATTAATTGAATTTTTATCGAGCATTAATTTAAATTATATAAAAAAAAAACATGCTAATGTGGGCGAAATTGTATTTTATTTCTTGTATCAATATTTATTTTTTTTAAATATGCAGGTTTTCAAATTTGCCCCACAAATGTATCACCCTACCAACTTTTGCAAATGGTGGCACGTGTATGCACATTGCAGAGGGAGACTGCGACCTACTTCTGGATAAGCTGTCAAAATATTGAGTACATTCTAACTCATTGCTACGAATAAAATACAATAGAACATACGGAACTGCATTCAGTCCTGCAAGAGATTCCCTACTGTTAACTTTAGCATGAACAATTTTTTTGAAGGTTTACAATTGTTCACATCAATCTATATGGATGAATGTGTAGGTGTACATAAGACTGAAGAGCGAAGTGAAAATTATACATCTTCATTTTGGGCTCAGTTCCAGTTGCAGCACTTTATTGTGTTCAGCCATTAAAGTGCCGCGACATTTTTGTGACTATTACTTTACGAAATAGTTTGACAGTCTTATTTTGACAATTAGACATGTGATAGAAGCATCTTTGGAATACTCATTCCGATGAAACTATCACAGCTGTGTACAAAGATGTAACGCAGTTGCTGCGATTGATAGGCAATTCAGAACCCTCGTCAATGTGTTTGATAAAACAAATTGATGAATGGGTCCTGAAGGACGTGTGATTTTAACAGAACGGTTCATCGCATGCTCACTCAGTTAGTGCACAACTTCAAATCTTAAAACATGAATTATGTCTCGTCTTGACTGCTTCTTTCTTTAGATTTTTTTGAATTCAAATTGTATCGCATTAAGGTTACCCAAAAAGATCCAACATAGCGCCCACTTGACCGATATCATCTTTAAAAAAACTAATGGAAAAACTCTAAACGTGCAAAATAAAAAAACTAAAACATTAATATTTGAAGGTATGTCTCCAGTTTAAATATATAGCACGACCGCCATTGGCTGATTGTTTATGTCCCACCTTGTACATAAGTTTCTTTCTATTGGAGCCAATCGAAAGCAACACCAAAAAACGATTGAACTATGTAAGTCTAACTCCAGCCAGAAAACTTGGCAGTATCGTAGCACACTAAAGATGGTGCAAACCTATTGCAACCATCATATCATCGCACGTACTTGCTCTTATGTCCGATTACATCGTATAGACAAGAATCTTAGTAGAAACGGCTAAATATATTTTTAAATATGTTTTTTTTTTACTATTTTTTTATATACATAATTTCTTTAATTAAAAATAAAATGCACGACTGGATCGCACGGACTTGTTCTTATGTCGATCACATCTTATGCAAAAGATTTCTATGAAAAATCTAAATATATTTTTAAATTCGTTTTTTACTTAATTTTTTATATTAACAAAATTGTTTTAATTTTTTCTAAAAAAATTGGTATGACAATCTTAAATATGTAATAATATAAACTTAAGACCAAAAGATTAAATCGGCTTAATCAAAGAAAAAAAACAATTCAAAATTCTGAAATAAATACTTAAACCAATTTAAGCAAAGAAAAAGTACGCCATTTTATCTCTTGATAAGTTTTCAAAATATAATTTAAATTTTTTTTATTTCTTTTAAAAATACAAAAAAATATTAATTAAAAATATTGGTATGTAGTATAAATTGGGCCACCTACACCTATTTATGTGTGACATTTCGGAATAATCTTTTTTAGATAGTCGAATGCAAAAAAGCGGTCCTGTGGAAAGAAACGATTTTAGACATTTTTTAATTTTTTTTCAACCATATGATCGGTCGTACCTAAAAATCTGCACTGATTTTTTTTAAATCAAAATCGTTAGAGCCGTTTTCGAGAAAAATAGGCGTTTAATCCATAACGGTTATATGGCAGGTAAGTATTTTTTGAGCTAAAAAAAAATTTTAATTTCCCTCTGTCCAATACCTAAAAAAACCTCTATATATCAAGTTTGAAGTAATTCGGCCCACCCGCTTGGGCTGTAGGTGTCTATACGTACATACAGACAGACATGCAGACGGCCAGGAGCCCTTTACTACAGCCCATAGTTCTGTGTTACTACTCAGTTTGGTTTCAGAGACTGCGAGATCCTTTACCGTCAAACAATACGATTTTACTTTCATCTGCCCATAGAACGTTGCGCCATTTCTATTTTGGCAAATTCAAATGCTGTCTTGCAAATATTAAACACTTTTTAGCATGTTTTGCAGTTAAAAGAGGGACTTTTCTTGGACTACAAGCAGTTAAATTATTTTGCCTCAATCTGTGGCGAACGCTTTCCACGCAAGCTGTAATATTCAGCCCTATTTTTAAGTTCAGTGGCAGGCTTAAAGGAATTTTTATGGCTTTCTCGGACTCGATTTTGGGTGTGTATATTATTGCATTTCGAATCATTTTGTTGGAACAGCCAACAAACCGCCGAACTTCTCCATACGTTTTACCTTCCGAGGTAATTTTTTTTAATAATTTCCCGTTTTTCTTTGGTAAAATGGTTTCCACGACCCATTTTCTTTGAAAAACTGTAAATGTTGTGTTTTAAATGAAGATACCAATTAAATATAAGCAACACTTGACAGCCTTACCTTGAAATATTTATCATCGTAATGTCAAGTTTGATTAAAATCTATAATTAGATTTTTTTCCAAATGCAAAACTAGCCCTTTAGTATCTATAACGCAAGTACAAATGGTTCACAATGAGAAAGAAAATGAGACGAGACCGTGACATGATTCACCATAAACATTTTATAATTATGAAACCATTCCCTAATTTAATGGGACAAAACTTTTCATGACGTGATTTAACAAGATAATATTGGAGCTAAATTGTTTTCAATTACTTTACTTTACTCTATTAATTTAACGTAACGCGACGACATGAAATGATCTCGTCACACTTACCCATCGGTTTCTAATCGCATCCGTTCCGTTTAAGAATAAAGAATTCTTCCAAATGCATGGCAATGCTATTTTAGATTTGTCAGCGGACTCAACATTCCTCGTGTATGGCTATGCTGGTCTACTTTTGTCAACAAGATAGTTTTATTTTGTGTTTTTTTTCGAAAATTTATTTGTTAATTTTTAGTAATTAGATTGTAAGTAAATAATAAAAAAGTGAAAAGTGTTATAAAGCTATACCTACGAGTATAATAACTACAAATCTAACTACCTAAAAAATTATTATGCTGCAACAATGCCAAAAGTTTGTAAAAGTAGGGCGCCCTCACGCAAACTTACTATCTATCCATCTTTAGCAGTTAGATATTTTGTAAACACAAACAAAAACACTTGACACTCAAACTACATTCTCATATTTATAAACTCTCATCTAATCATCCATCGTCTAATATACAAAACAAAGCCAAAAAAAAGTGAAGTACAATTTTTTTTTTAAATCTTCATCTAATTTTGATGAAATTTTTATTTTGGCTATGAATTGAGAAAAGAGAAAATAAAACAAAGAGAATATTGGTTGAAATTTGCTTGATTGATGTCGTTTTCCATTGGCGACTTCGAGCACTCGTTTTACATTGTGCTTAAAATTGCGAAATAAGATGTGTAAATTTAAGAAGATAAAATCCATTGGAAATAAAACGAAATGAAGTAATCTCAAGAAAACAATAGAAACGTCATAATTCTCAACTAAATGGCATAGTCATTTTCTGGAAATTTTAATTTTTAAAATCAAATTTATTAGTTTTCTCACTGTTCCTTTTTTAACTGTCAAAATAATTATGTGCTCACTTAATTAATTATTTATGTACATTGTACATATAATTATTACAAATAAAATAAACGTTCAGGTAAATTATAGCTAGAAGTATAATTTATATACCGTTGGAAGGTTTTGCCCACAAGTGTGCGCAAACTACTGTATGCATGAAATTGTAAAAGAAGGCAACGACACGCGACGGTAATGGTCGAATTTTAGTAATTGGTCGAACACTAATCGTCATTGCAACGCTAAATGGTGAACATAGTTTTTTTTAATATCTGACAGATAGTAAAACTCATGCCCTTCGTATCAAGGCCAGTTCCTCCATTGTTTCAGTGGGTATCAAAAAGACAATTAAAAAAAATGCATATTATTACGCTCTACGCTTGAGGCTAGTTAGCTTGTGGTTAGTTGAGTGAATCACATTGGTATATATCAGTAAAAGACATATTTTAAGAGGGATTTAATTTTTGCGAAAGACCAATTAATCGAATTCGACAATGGCGTTCACTTTCGTTTCGAAAGATCAGAAAAAATATTTATTTATAAAATACATAAATACTAAACAAATGCACAACAAAAGCTTCGCAGCTACTTTATAGAACTAATGCAAATTTAAAATACAATGTTTTCAAAAGAATGCATATAAAGCATGCCAAGGTCACAATAACAACAAATAGTAGTTCCTCTAGCATTATGCATCACAATTTACTTACAGAATATATAGGTAGGGTAACAGAATGCAAAAAGATAGATTCTTGTAATCGTGCCTTAAGATTCTGCATGAACAATTCAGATCATTGTTTGTTGAGCTGATTGACCCACACTCACACTGCAAAAGATCGCCTTGCTTGCAATTAGCATGATCTATTTCTTCATTTTCATTTTCCGGCGCGTGTTTATTTATTTTTCTTTTTTTTTTGCCTGAGATGCATGCAACCGATTATAAATGGAATTGAATCCAGCGATTAAAAAAGTCTTCTATTTCTTATTTTTCACATTTTCATGTTGCCCAATCACGACTTATAAAGTGATTCGTTTTTTAATGTTTGTTACTTGAAATTATGACCACTTATTGGCCAATTAATAATATGTCTACTGGAGCAATCTAGGCCAGGCGATATGAATGAAGCTGAAGGAAGCTGATAAATTCCTACTTAGCTTTATGCATCTACAATTCTACCAGCTGTCGTGCTTTCGTCACAAAATAAACCAAGTTAAGTTTTAAAAATAAATTTATGATGAAGTCAAGCAAGTGGACACAGGGTGATTCGGTTCTGGTTATATAAATTAAGAGAGTCCTATTTGTGATGAAATATTATTGACTCATACCAAATAAATCGTTGTCTCATTTTTTTTTTTACCAAAACTTGTATGTTTAAATTAATTTTTGAAAGTTATTTAAAACTGATAAAATTCATCAGATAAGAAAAACTGTGTCCATCTATAATTTTAATGTTCGATTTAATTGGGAAATACCTAATTATTTATCTTTCGTCAAAGTTCCTTCGAATTAAGAAAGAATTTATTTAATTTTGATTTATCTTTAAGAACGGGTGGCGTATACTTGTTCTTTTTTGTATAACAAAAATGTTGATTGTTGCTGTGGACAATTTTGGTATTTTTAAAATTTAATTCTGACTCATTCAAAAATAATAAAAGGGCTACAATACAGGTAGGTCAAGGCTTTATATTTATTTTATATAATTTATATATTTTTTCTTTTTTTAATTCATAATTTTACTTGCATATGAAAGTACTATAGGACAAATTTTGCATTTGAAACAAAAAATCGAAGTCGAGATTTGAGTCAAACTTGAAATTAATATGATAGAGAGCATGAAAAAAGTGGTCCCCATAATTTCGTCAGTTTGTCCGTAAAACGTTCTACAACCTAAACGACTGAAGCGATTTTCTTCAAACTTGGTACTTAAGCGACTTAGTTCATTGTCTGAAAAATTTTTTTAAATATTTGCTTTGCCCAAAAAATAACGGTACCTGCAATACAATTTTATCTACCATCTTAATTTTCTCGAAAACTGCTCTAAAGATTTTTATAAAAAATAAACTGTACACTACTATAGATATATATATATATTATATTTTCTTAAAAAGGGTACCTGGCATACAAACATTTTTTTTTTATTTTTGCGCCTTTCTCATAAGCGGATACACGTATTTCAATCAAAATGTTTGTATATGATGTCCTTGGAATTCTAACTGATATTGCATACCAAAATTTTCGAAAAATAAATGTTTGGATCTTTGAAATTTTTTTTTTTTTGATAATTCAATATATCGAAAACGGGTGGACGATTTTTTTTTAAATTCTGTTTTTAAATTTATATTGTTAAATACTTAAAATTATCATACCCACATTTTTTTAGAATACAAATTAAGAAATTTTTTAGATAAAAAATTAAATTAAAAATATATTTAGCCGTTGCTACTAAGAATCTTGTATTTACAATGTGACCGAGTATAAGAGCAAGTACGTGCGATCCAGTCATGAGAATGGTTTTATGACGTCCCGTAATGCAGCCTGTCTGTCTGTATTTCGGTTCAGCTGGTGCAGGTATGATAGTGTGTCTTTATGCCTGTATTATCAATGATGAAGCGATTTTTCTCGAACTTGTTACTGAAACTTTTTAGGGGATTCCCTAGTAGTCCAGGAAAATTAGATAAAAAAAATTAAGTTACTTTGAAAAAATTCCGACAAAGCTGAATTTTGGTAGAGAGCTTCATATTTACGTTATAATGGCTCTATTGATTTTAATTAAAATTTTTGCATAGGAGGTCGTTCAAATTCTAAATAATAATGCATATTAAAACTCTTAAACAAAAATATTTTGACTATAAGAAGAAGGGTACTACAGCATCTTACTGATGAGCCCAACTGTAGTACCTGGGCGAAACGCATAATTTGGAATAAAGGTCACAAAAGAAAAAAAAATTAAACAAAATTTGGTTATAAAAAAATTAAGTTATTAATAAAATTAATTGTATCTAATAAAAATCATGTGATTACGAACTGATCGAACACAAAATCCTGTCAAAAATATATCTGCTTGATAACTAATCAAAACTTTGCTCAAATATTGTGATGTAATACCAACTTTAAAACCATGACTACATGTATGTATGTATATATATGTACATGTAAGCTCTACTTGCGAACTGCTTCAATAAATGGACAATTCTATTAAAAGGATACACTTTCGGGAACAAAGTTCTGTTTCGAATTTCTCTTACTAATTACTTTCCTATCTATATAAACGGCCATTCTCATAAACGACGCAGAGACTTATAGTCTTGCTCATTTTAGATTGAAAACCTCCCATACGCGGATTCATAATTTTATTTAGGGATTACTTTTTATCAACTAATGAAACTGAAAAAAAACCGAAAGTTCCTTCTTGGTATAGTTTCTGTTTTATTTTTAAGAAGCAAGCATAGGAAATCTTCGATAAGCGAAAACGAAGACCTCAACTTGAAATAACTTATTGCAAGAAATGTGTAATGTAGTCAATATTTCTTGTGGAGGCCCCTTATGTCTGGATTTTTTGTATCTTCTGACATTAGAATCTGTAGATATCTCTTGTCTTCTCAGAAGAAATAAACGAAGAAATAAAATTTGACGTTTCATGACATCCACATTAATCGTGCACAAATTTCTCACAAGAGAGTGAATCTTGTTAATAGTTTGCTAATTTTCATGTTTTAATTTTTAATTAGAACTATATGCCTGTAAGACCTAAGGTCTTTTTAAATGCAACTTGAATTGCACGGCACTAGTTTGGCACAGTGGGTTTGAGAACCCGGTATTGACTGTCTCATTTTAACCCATGGGCGACATCCAATTAAAATTGGAGGTGTAGAAAAGAATGCGCCTAGCGTGGGGATCGAACCCACACGCCTAAGTTAACAATCAAGCACTTTATCCACTACTCCATTGCCACCCAAATTCCAATAATTCATAAAAAAAAACAGATTGTACCTATTTTAAAGTAAATAAAGCGATTAGCGCTTTTGGGAGAAGAATGAAATTTTGCGATTTATTTTTGCCCACATAGCAAAGAAATATAAATTTCAGTAGTAGTGTCTGCAATAATGGCCGAAATAAATATTTTAAATTGAGTCGAGGCCTTTTGTTCAATTCTGTTCAAATCTTTTTAGGGAATTTTCTGAGTAATAAGAGGTGCTGTAATCACATTCCGTTATTGCGCATATTTTGCAGTTCTTATAACCGGATTAATATTGGAGGACCATAGTGTCCGCTTATTAGAGATTTCACTGAATGTGTATTTATAAATATCCGAGAGCCAAAGTCACAGAGCTTACATTTTTTTAAACCTTGAAATTTGTAGTTTCTATTTGATGTCATATTAAAAAATAATAACGGCTTTAAAGATTTTGATAACTTCCGCTATTGGTAAATGAATTGGAAGTAACTTTTTAACCACTGTTGGTTATCATCTGTACCCCTGTCATAATTTCCTTTTAATAAAAGCAATATATACAAACCCACCTTCAAAATTAAATTATTAATTCATACATATATAATATTTATTTGATATGTTGAACATTCCTTATGTGGGGGTGAAACTATTAAATTGATTTGTCTTTTTCATCTTTCTAGCTCAGAATATAAATACAAGCATATCTGATGATCTGTTTTGTACCCCTGCCCTTGGCTAAAAGGCTTTTACTTAACATTCATTAAAAAAATCTCTCTTTTTAACACTAAGCAACCTTGGCTTATCATCAAAAATGATTAAACTAATTCAAAGTATCTACGAACAAAATAACACTGCAGTTTGGGACGGAAGCAAACTCTCTGACTGGTTCCGAACGGATTCAGAAGTAAAGCAAGAATGCCATTTCAGCCATCTTTTATTTTCAATATTTTTGGAAGATCTGGTTATGTTTTTTTGTCTAGAGGAATTTTAATGGGATCAGAAAGAAACTTCTTCTCAACGCTGACGACCTTGTTTTATTTTGTTCAGACTCCTTCTATGATGCAAATGTCGATAATCAAGCTTTATCAATACTGCAACTTGTGGAATCTCAGAATAAATATCAGCAAGTTTAAAATCATGATATTTCGAAATGAAACTACAGTTATGCACAGAATGAAAAGTGGACTTGGCAAAGTGAAGAAATTGAAATAGTCAAAGAAAGCAATTAACTGCCACTGGAAAGGTATTTTGAGCAAAAAGAATGTTGCCACAAGTACTAAGTATAAAGTTTTTGAACCTGTTGTCAGATCTATCATGTGTTACTCCGCGCAGATATGGGGTGTCTTCCAGTATGAGGAGGTGAAAATGAATTAGGTATTTTATAAAGAAAAGTTTAGGCTTCCAGAATCCAAACCTACATACATGCTGCATCTAGAAAGTGGACTGCCCCAATCTATATTTTTACGTTGATGCTACATTTTCCTTCTTAAAAGCACTGACTGGTAATGTCAGACCAACGACTACCGAAAATTGTAGCAAAACATACACTTAATAAGTAGAAATAAACAGTTTTTCAGGGAATGGTTGAGGTTGGGAAATGAAGAAAAAGATTTTGTGTGAAAGACCAAGTCTGAGAAACAATCTGGAGAAAGCCACTTATGAGGATTGAAAAGCGTACTCAAGCTCAACAAAGTGACTTTTGAGTAAGCTATAAGCTGCTTCATCATGATCTTGAAGAATATAATTATTTTCATGATCCATACAGTTTGGATGTTTAGATTAACCATTTTCAAGGCCAGATGTGAAATTTTCTAGTTTGAATTATTCAGCACATATAAAGAACTAGAATGATGAATGCACATTGTGCAACTTGAGCGGAAGAGAGGACATTCATCATTTTATTGGAATATTCCCAATCTTAAATGAATTAAGAAGACACAACTGAGGAAAAAAGAAGTAGTGACAGCTCTATACATGGAACAACTGCATAAACCTCTACAGCTTTTTAAAATTTTACATAGATTTAGAATTATAAAATTTATTTGTATTTTATTATTATAGGAAAATTCCACAATATCAGAATTCGTGGAAGAGTGCTCATAGCAAGCTCCATCGTGTGACCAATGGTTTACAATTACACAGTTCTCATTTCATAACCAGCTGTTGGCAATGCTACTATTGTGAAAAATTGTAACGTTCTTGTGTTAAATAAAATTACATTTTCTTTTCTAATTACATTCATTAAAAAAATATTTAGTTAAAATCATTTAAGTGGTTTTTCAGAGTAAAACAAAACAAATTAATTTTCTCTCTACCACATTTGGCCAAAACCATTTACATACACACACACACTCATAACCCACAGAGGAGCAAGGTATACAAACACACAGACGTACGGTGACGTAACAACACGATGTCGTACAAATGTACCGACAGAGCTTATAGGTTATATAACGAAAACTACTTGATTTTTTCTAAATTGATCATCATCATTAAAAATTTGAAGAAACTACAAAACTTGCCATTAACAGTCAAAAGAAATGAAGAAAAAAAACTGAATTTCAATATACATATCTTAAAAATAATAATCCCTATCATGATAATGGATTTTTTAGCGTTTTTGTGTAAAGCCGTTATAATTGAATATTTTTGAATTCAAATGTTTGAATTTTAGGTTTAAAAATCTCATTTAAATAGGTTCACTATAATCCCATAAAATTAAAAAAAAAAAACTTAACCAAACTTATGCATAAATATTTTAAAATCATAAAAATTGGATTATTAAATTTTTTATCAGATCAACAGTCAATTCATTGTAAGCGATAGACCTTTGACATTTTTGATTTGTGATGATGATGACTATTAAAATTATATTTCCATATTTTAACGGGTAATCACAAAATTATTCATTAATCTTTTTTTTTATTAGCGTCTGTCTTCTTTAACAGCTTAGATTTTAAATTTTACTAAAAAGCTGCTAGACACACTGACACACCTTATCAAACTTGAAGCGAGTCGATTGGAACTTTAAGAATGTTGCAATGTGCAAAATCACGCCAATGGATTAAAGTATTAATTAAATATCTTTACGACAAGAAACTTGGCGCAAGCAAAACAAGATTCCACAGCTTTTAACCGATGCATTACTCAAACTCGAATACAATGTATCGAATTCGATAAACCTGAAACTTAGTCAAAACATATTCATTTAAATGCTTACACCAATATATAACAACAACACCAATTAATTATTTCATAAGCTTTTTTTTATTTAAGGAGAAAGCGAGGCAATATAATGTGTTAATTAAAATTTTTGGTAAAACAAAAAAAAATTGTGTTGGTATGTATATGCATTTTTTCGACGTCCAAGTGCAATAATTCAAAAGAACTTTGGACCACAAAATCATACCCTTGCCCAACCGTTTACCTCCTGTTGTCAATGACTTAGAAGATGGAACCACTGCAAGTCCTCCCATTAAATGTAAACATATCACAGCAACTAACAGATATTTCTGCATTTTATATCCAAAGTCAATTTCGATAGAAACAAAAACAAACAAAAACAAAAATATTCAAAATAAAATATATCGATTCGATATATAAAACTTGCAACGCGCGAACTTGTCGAAAGCGCGGCGGGCGACCAGTATTACGAAAACTCTCTGATGATTCGCACTTTCATTGCCCACGAAATTCTAGCGTGATCAGGATCCAAACCAACTGCCAAACTCAACGGAAGTATCTACAAAATCGAAAAGCCCGAAAGTGACAGAGTACCTACTACGAGTATAATATTGACTATATAACAACACTGTAACAGAAAAGTGAAACCGAAAGTCGTTATATTAAATCGAAAGTTGATATTGGCATGTGTGCTTGAATTGACCGCTAGTGGAGAACTGACTTTTTGTACTGCAGATAGGTATGGGGGACGACATCCGAGTATCCGACATCCAAGAGTAGTGTGGCACTGGCTTAAACTACTACCGACAGAGCCAGCGACGAACGACGATGTTCGTTGAGAGAAAATCGTGCGGTGAAGTTCCACGGCCAAAGCGAGACAGATGGGTATATACTAACTTATACCTAGATACATGTATATACTTTATTTTGCCTGGCATCTGCATTTGTCTTTTGGTCAGATAAATTTCTTGACGATGCGATGTCTGCACGCGGCTTTTCTCGCAGTGTACCATATTACCATACTCTACTAGTCAAGCAAATCGCCCAAAGGCCAACACATAACTTGTAAGTGAGAAACTGCTTTGCAATCCGGTTTGGGAATCTGAATATGAAGACGCGAACGTAAAGTCGTCATACTGTGCGTTTGATAATAGCTTGGGTAGAATGGATGCTGCATTCATGGTTGCCAACTCTATGAAGATAATTAAATTGAAGATTTTTTTTTTATTTTAAGTTTACCATTTGGGTTATGAACTGTCAAGAATAGAAAATGATTTACACTTTCTTGTAGGATTTTTTTTTTAAAATAACCAAATGTCATTGCTTTAATTTAAGGAACTGCGGATTCAATCCAGTAGTATTTACAGGAAGGATTTTGTTGGCTAGACCAACTATTCTTCTTACAACATACGAATTGAAACAATCTCTTTCGAAAATATTGATCTTTATTTTACATCCAAAATGCATATATGCTAAATATTCGCAAGATTATATTTTATTACTACAATTGCATAATAATACTTATTATTTTTAGCTTACGTTTAGTCAATTTAGTTTCGTATTTTAAATTTTTATCACTTCAGAATTTATGCTTTCATTTATTATTTGCTTCTGCGAATTCAAAAGACTTCTTTTTATTTTCGGTGAATCTTGTCACCACTTTGGTTTGGTTTTAACTTATAAAGAAAATGTAAAACGGAAATTAGACTGCCATTTATTCTGGCATTTTACAGATGTGCTGCCAAGTTTCGCAACAGATTTGAAGGAAAGTAGAGGGGATCAGTCACAGCATGAGCGTGTGAAAGAATACACAAATATGTAGTTGGTAGTTCTATTTTGCTTTCTATAATTTGCCATAACTTTTGAAGCTGTCACAAACTTATGTTTGGCTGTGAGCATTGTTTGCTTGTTTTTATATTTATGAATTTTTCGTGCGATATTTATGGAATCTACAGAATTCATTTTCCATTTGATTTCAATTTTCTTCTAGATTATTAAGAAAATTCTGTGCAGTTAGAAAAACAAACTATATGTAAGTTCGTATTTTTTCTTTTTGTTAGAATATTTGGTTCCAGAGCTAGATAATATTTTTACAATGTCTGAGTTACTAATATGTCTTCATAAAATGAAGACCCATAAATCTCCAGGGTCCGACGGGATTCATATAGAATTTTATAAGAATTCAACTCCTGAACTTCTTGATTATATTCTAGATCTTTTAAACAAAATGTTTAGTGAATAGATTTTTCCCAAAAACTCTTTACTCAAATCCTATACCTTACGGTTTCAAATTGGGTACAATTCAATAATTTGATAAGTTGTTTTTAAGCTGGTTTTCAAGCAAACCTAGCGACGTTGGATCAAATTTTCGGGCTCACTACCATAGCAAGGCACTTTATTGACAAGAAAAAGACTTTCTATGCATTGTTTGTAGATTTTAAAGCGGAATTTGACACTATCAACAGACGGTCACTGTTATATAAACTCGCAGTAATGGGTGTATCAACTAAATTTATTCGGGTTTATGAATAGCTCTTACTGGATGTGTCTGCAATGGTATGCAGTGGTAACCAACAGTACCAATCTTTTAGACCTGGAACAGGTGTGTCGCAAGGATGTGTTTTAAGCCCTTTGATGTTCGCATTATTTATCAACGATATTGAGAGCCATCTACCAGGTGGAGTTTCCTTTGATAATATATTTGTAAGGCTATTACTGTATGCGGATGATCTCGTTATTTTTGCTGATAACCCAATGACACTTCAACTCCAACTAAATAAGCTTAAATCTTACTGCGATTTAAGGGATCTTAAAATCAACTCATCGAAATCTAAGAGTATAATCCTAATCCTCAGAAGCCATTCTGATAGAAATTAAAGGAACTGGTCATTGGATGGCATGAATATAGAAGTTGTGAATGAGTTCAAATATCTTGACTTTGTTATTTCACACAATTTAAGCACCAGGGCTCATATAAGAGCAAAATTGGCTGTTGCCAAAACAGCAATAAATACAATGTGGACAAATTTTTTTTCAAATAGCCATGTAGACCCTATTGCAAAATTCAAAGTATTTGAAGCCACGATAAACAGTTTTTTTTTTTTTATTTTTTTTTATTTTTATTTTTTTTTTTTAAATTCATTTTTATTTCATTTTAACTTATAACTATCTTAAAGCTAGACAAAAATGTTTAAAACTAGCCTAATTATCAATAACTTACAACTAATTTACTGGCCCTTTACGGGCGCTCTAAACTAAACAATAACTCTTAGAACTAATGTCTTTCGACCTAAAAACTATTTCAATTAAATCTAATTATTTTATTTTAGTTTATGTTTCAAGGAAACTTAATAAAAAACTTGGCATCTTATCTTTTTTTTTTTTTTTTTTTTTTTTTTTTTTTTTTTACTTATAACCTAAACTTAAATATAGATTAAAAATAATAAAAAATAAATACAACGAACTTATACTAACTAAAAATAACTTACACTACTTAAATATACCTAACAATACTTAAAACTACTTAAAAACTAGAACAGCCACAGCAGCATTTTTTTCGTTTTTTAATTTTTTTTTGTTTATTTTTTATATGCATGCAGACACACAGCAACATGCAACCCACCCATACATGTACATACGCACATACATATACGTACGCACATACATGTACAGACACGCAGATACATGCACGTATGCCCCCGCATACATACATATTTTAATTTTTTTTTTTTTGTTGGTGCCACCCTGACTGTTCCCTATACCTAATGCCCTAAATCTATGTAAGTCGGCCAAGATATATCATCTTCATCGACTTTAAATATCACGATGCTGTTCAGAGAGCCACCAGAACTGGTTCTCCTCTTTCGCTCTATCCCTCCGGTCCCGATCGGACACAGTCCTACTGAACCGAAGGCGCTCTTCTCCACCTTGAGCGATGACGTCTCGACTATACAGGAGTCGCCTATCCACAGTATTCCGGCTGACGTGGTAGATGAGCGGAACCGCCCCTCCATCCTGTATCAGCCCTCGACTGTCTAAATAGAGGAATGCCTCAGGAGGGATGTAACCACTTAACCGCGCACTCTCAAAATATTCGTTATTGGGGTAATAAGCCCCAAAAATTAAGCTGTTAGTTGAGGACATCGCTCTTGCAACGTGACCCCGAATCAGCTTGAACAAAAAATTATCTATTCTGTTTATGTTGGCTCCGTTGTATAGAACCTGGTTGGAATAATATCTTGTGTACTCCGACTCTGGTGTTCTGTGTAATCCAAGGCAACGTCTAAGACATTGCCTCTCAAACACCCGAATCTTTTCCATTTGAGATGGGGCAACGTTGAACCACACCGGACATCCGTAGGCAATCATCGGCCTGATGAGGGCCATGTAGCAATTCACCTTCACCCTGCTGTCAAGACGGCTGCTATAAAACAGTCGCAGACTTTTGATGACCTCAACTGTATTAGCTGTTCTGTACGCAATTAGATCGTCGGCGAACGCAATTGCCTGAGTTAGACTACCTATCAGATCGCTGGTGTAAATGCTGAATAGAATCGGCGAGTTAACCGCTCCCTGCTGAAGACCATTATTAATATCAAAAATTGCGGTAGAAGTTACATTGCCACTCTTGACAACAAAATTTCTACCATTTAGCATGTCATAAAGCATATACAATAGAGGTTTACTTATACCTAGTCTGGTTAGCTTTAGATAGAGACTTTCTAAGAGCAGGGCTCTATTAATAACCTTTTCAAATACTTTGCTGATACTTGGAAGAAGACTTATCGACCGGAGATTCGCCGGATTGGAGTTGTCCTTTCCCTTTTTTGGGAGAGGGTGCACCACAGCTGTCTTCCATCGCACTGGATAATATGCATTATTCAGCGCGTTGTTAAACAGTGTGGTATAAATGTCAACTGCTTCTTGAGGCAAATTTCGTAGTACAACGTTGGATATACCATCGACTCCTGCAGACTTCTTTTTCTTTAATGAATCGAAAATGAGCTGGAGCTCATTCTTCGAAATTAACAGGGGGCTGGGCCCATTTCGGTCGGCGATTATGGCGTTTGCCAAATCTTCATCATTAAACCCGGTAAAACCAAGGTTCTCAGATCGCCATTCGGTTATATCGTTCCGGAGCCATAAGTGATGAAGCAGAGCTCTGTTCTCCAGGTCATGATTCGGGCGAATGCTAGCATTCACCTTGTACACTTGCTGGAAAGCAGCCCCCACAGCCTCCACTCTCTCCTGCGGATCTTCGATTATATAGAGGTCATCATCCAATACGGCATCCTCTGGGTCTATGCCTGCTGTCAGAAGTACGTCTCTGTTCTCTGTCGTCCTCTGGAGCTTAAGACACGGAAGATCGTTTTGATCCTTTCTTCTAAAAATCTTATTTATTTTTGGGAACATACTTGGGTCGCTGGAGTTAACGGCACGAATTTTATTGTCCCAGAACGAATTAATAGCCAATCTATAATTTTCTTTGATCAATTGGTTGATGTTTTTGATGGACGACTTCAGTGTCCTAATCTCCAGGTCTCGTGTATCAGTAAACCGCCTGTACAAGCGTTTTAGTCTTGTCAGTAGTCCACTTTTTTGTCTGTGAAGTGCGCCAATTGTCGCGTTACGGTACATGTCAGTTGCGTTACGTTCTTTGTATTTCGGTATTGTTCTGTTCATTGTTCGTAGAATCGTTTCGTCAATTTGTTCTAAGTATCTGTCGATTTCAGTATTTGTTAGGTTCCTGTCATTTGGTGGGGATATACCATTTGAACGTAATTCACTCAATAAGGCATTGGAGAAACGTGGCCAGCGCACCTTACTGTAATTGTAAGTATGCACAGGCACATACTCCTCCAACTCCATAAGCTGGTTCGGAAGTTGTATTACGGCGGCGAGTCCGCAGTGGTCACTGTCGTACTCGATCGTTCGTAAACAATTTCTTGGCCGTTGACCCACAGCGTCAGTAATTGTTAGTCTTGCGTCTTTAAGCAATAGATCCAGATAGGCACCGCTTCTTGGGAACGATGGCCTGTCTGTGGCTAGAAGATCGATGCGATACTCAAGGTTGTATCGACCCATCGAATTAAATAGATGGTTACCTCGAGGATTTTGTATTTGATTTCCCCAATCTGTGTGCTTGGCGTTTAAATCACCCGCCAATATATAGTAATTCTCTTCCGAGCTCAATCTTAAGCATTCAAAAAGCTTTTCAAGCTCTGTTATAAACTGTGTGGGGTGAGGTGTTTCCGGTGCATAGGCAGCGATCACATACATTCGCTTCCCCTGTTGGAGATGAATGCATATGATGCATGCCTCTAACGTCCGAAATCTTCGCACATCACTATTATATATTACCTTATGACTAATGCCTTTACGTATAAAGATTGCGACGCCTCCTGCTTGAGTGGAGTTGGGTCGGTCTCTTCTTACGATATTGTAATTGTTGTTAGTCAATTTATGTTTCTGGTTAAGCTTAGTTTCGCTAGCCATAAACACATCTGGACTTATGTCTTTAAGCAATTGGAATAAATTCGCTCTACGTTCGGTCCTTATCAATGAATTTACATTCACAGCTAGGATCTTAAAGGGCCTCTCCGGCAGCGCGCCCTTAACCTCTAAGTTGCGTTAAGCTCGGCAAAACAGAGTAGAGATAATCCACCCTAGTCGCCTGCTCCCTGATCTGGTTTTGGAGGCCGTTCAACTGGCCCTGGATGGCCAGTAGAACGCCCATAATATCCGCCTGTGCCGCCGGCGCCTTAGGCACGGGGGCCTGTTGGGCGACCTTTGGTGTAGGCTGTACCGTGCTTCCCCTTCCTGACGCCATTTGGACGTAAGAAATTTGGGGGTTGACGGGCGTTGTTGTAGGAGGGCGCATTGTTGGACGCTTTTCTACCACTGTTTGCTTTGCTGCTTTATTGTTTTTTATAAGCTGAAACGTCGGGCATCCCCGATAATTAGCGGGGTGTCCGGCGCCTCGGCAGAGTACACATTTAAGCTGGGTCCTATCTTCGACCCGTTCCTTCCCTAACTTGCATTCATCTGCATTGTGGTTCTCTCCACACTTAACGCAGCGTGACTGCATTTCGCAGTTTGCTGCGGCGTGGCCGAACCTTTGGCAGCGCATGCATTGAAGCATGTCGCCGCGCCTTTTTAATTTGTCCCAAGTTACAACCTGGTAGTTGAGGACGGATATACTCCTCAAACTATCCAGTTTGCTGCTGGGTGAGAGTTGAACAAGGAAGAAGGGAAGACTCCGCTTCTCCCGCCTAGCTCTAACTGTAGCGAACGGCTTGACCCCGATAAAGTCGAGATCGTCATTCGCGTTTTGGCGGAGTTCATTTAAGAGCACCTGTGGTTCCGTGCAGGAATCTATGCCCTTCAAAAGGACTGTTTGAAATTTTTCGGTTTTAGGGGTGAAACTAAAGAATTCAGTAGTAGTTTCGTTTAGCAACTCTTTAATTTTTTTGTGCTGTTCCAGTGTGAAGCACTGGATAGCATGCCTGTCGTTATTTAATCTTTTAATGGTAAAATTTTGACCTATGGTCAACTTACATAGATTTATGGTATCCTGCATTTTATAAGTATTTATGGGTGGCACCTTTTCTTTTTTCGTAATCGGCGGCTGTGGCTGCTGCTGCTGAGACTGACTTTTCTGCTGCTGTTGATTCTGCTGCTTTTGAATCTGCTGCTGCTGTTTTTCTTGCGGTTGTTTCTCGGCTTGTGTCTGCTGCTGTTGCTGTTGTTTTTGCCGTTGTTGTTTTGGCTGCTGCTGTGGCTGTTGTTTTTGTAATTGTTTGTTTTGCTGTTGTTGTTTTTGTTCCTCGATTTCTTTCATTTGTTTGGCTCTGCGCGCTTCTAGCTTGGCCTTAAGTTGGCTTTTCAAACTTTGGATTTCTGCCTCCATTGTTTCAATTCGAGCGACAATTATTTGTTCCTCGTCCTCCTCAGATGACGCCTCTGTTGTGGAGAGGTTCACGAAGGCAGTACTATCGCCCGTCGTGAAGTGCCCTTCTCCTTCCTCACAGTTGTTTTTGTTTTGGTAATGAAGTGTACGGATACCAATGGTTGGAGGAGTGTGAAATAGTTCAAAGATATTTTTTTAAAAGAATATTTAGACTACCTTCGAACACTCCCAATTATGAGATTTATGTTGAGTCCGGATTACCGCTAATTTATGTTAGAAATCTGAAGGCTAATGCTGATTTTTTGTCTAAAATTATGAAAAGGCCTGTTAGCAACTTACATAAAAGAATATTACTTGTTACTCTTCAGTGCGGCTACGCTCCTTTCAAGAACTGGCAAAAACTAGCTCTGGTCCATCAAGTTACTTTGAATTTGAGTTCTGAGAATGTAACAGTTTGGTAAAATATTTTGTATAACTGTATCGCAGTTGTAGGCGAGCGAATGTATCAGAGATACCTTGATATGGCTAGGAGATCAACCTTTAGAGCTATATATAGAAATTTAAATTTCAGTCTGTGCGAGAACAATTATTTCAGAAATGATCTCAATGTTTTAGATATGAGTCTAATCTTTAAAATCAGAACTGAAATTATTGAACTTAATTTCAGACCATATCGTACAGACATTAACCCTCTTTGTTCTCTGTGCAATTTAAACCAAAACGAAGACGTCTTTAATTTTTTAGGAGTTCGTCCTCTATTGCAAGAAATCCCCAGACTTTTTTTCAGCAAGAGATATTTAACGTTCGAAGAATGCATCAGTGTTCTGAATGGGGAATTTGGTTGGAAACTGCTGATACATTTTATTTCCTACGCAAAGAACTACCGAAATACATATTTGAATCTGTCGTGAATTCGTGAGCAATACACACACTTTATACATTTTGCTTTAGCTTAACTAAAAGCCCATTTTCACTTTTTAAATTATTTAAAACCCTATTTTTGTTTTGGGTAAACTAAAAGCCGCTTTCAAAATTAAAATAAATTAGAACCCCATTTTTGTTTTAGCTAAACTTAAAGCCTATCTATTAAAGATGTTGCAGTTTTTTCACTTAACTGATTTAAAATATTTATATTCCGTAAATCTGTTAAATTGTAATCTTTAATTTATGTAGCATGTATTATCTATATCTATATTTCTTTTCATCAGAAATAATACGAAATAAAAAATAACATCTTTTGCTGCTTAAAACTTATTACAATCTTGTTTTCGCATGTTTCTTAAAATAAAAATCCAATGTTTAAGCTCATTTTTTTTTCTTTTTTTTAAAATAAAATTTTGTTTCTTTATCTATTTAAATGTTTTTCATAAACAAAAGTATTTCAAAAAATTTTACTAATTTCATTATTTTTATCTGATTTAATTTTGTAAACTCTCAAAATCAAATTAAGAAATTGGCAGACGGCTTATAACCATGCTTTAAAATATTTATAAGAATTGTATATATGTATTATTTTATAATCGATAAAAAAAATAATCTCAACTAAATCTAATCTAAAATCTAAATAGCGGGGCAAAAAAATATGTAAGAAATAATGTTTCATAAATATCCTAATTATGTTTCCACAAGAAAAAAAGTTTTTTATTTAGCATTCATGTCAAGTTAACCCATATTCACGAAAATCATCGTTCCATTCCGAAAAGCTTACTGTGTTCTGTAGTTTATGTAATGGTAGCATCATAATGATGATTTCAATTTTTATCTTTCGAATGATAAGCTTTTGGCACGAATTCTAATACACTTCTGTAATGAACACCTTATGTCGGTGGTAAATAATCAGTGGAGAACGTGTTTCAAGTCATGCATGAGTCCTTATTTCTCGATTTGTTTTTGACTAGTAGTTCTAAACATATTTTGTTAAACAACCATTTTAACCAACTTCTGAGCTTATATATGATTTAATTTTTTGCTTCGACTTAGTCAGGTATAATCAATATAAAACTATCAGTTATTGCTGATTATAAACCTGAATAGTATGAGATTTTATATATGCATGATCTTTGCATTGTTTTGTTTAATAACTAATTGGGTAGGGGTCAAAATTCTGCCGGGGTCAAAATTCTTTTAACAAAATTCTGCTTTTAAAATTCTGCTCGCCGAAATTCTGCTTTTCATAATTCTGCTTTTCAAAATTCTGTTCATCAAAATTCTCCAAATAATAAAGAAAACAAAGATTTGGAAAATGTAAAAAAGCGCGCGCTTTTTAACATTTTCCAAACCTTTGTTTTCTTTATTATTTGCAGAGTTTTGATAACCAGAGCATACTCTTACTTTCTTAAGAGCTTAATAATTTTTTTTTGTCGGTCAACTTCTTAAGGCAATTATTCAGTTAGTGTCTATTAAATAAAAAAAGAAAAAGTGTTTCGAAAAACAAACAAATAAAAAGAATTATAAAAACGAGAACCGATCAAAGTCACATCGGCTATCTTATGTTCTTAGGTGCATTTCAAAAACCATTGTTCTCTTTGGACCTTTGGTTTCTGATTGTTTGCATTTTTTCTGCAATTTTTTTCATACTTAAGTTTACATAATGAATTGTTTTGTTTTATTTTTGCTTCTCGTTTGCTTTTGTAAATAAAAAATCAAAAAAAAAAAAATAAGTACAATTTCTTTCTTTTTTGTTGACGGACAGAAGCAGAATTTTGAAAAGCAGAACAAATTAAAAAAAGCAGTATTTTGAAGCCAGAATTTTGACCCGCTCCTTAACTAACTAACTCCAAAATTCAAAGTATCTCCTATACCATCCTTCCCTACTTTCCTAACGCTCGTACTGTGCTTGTTCATTCTAAGGTTAGTCAAAACCGCTTTAGTGTGGGCATCATTATAAAAGAAAAACAAAAACTATGTATGTTCCAATAGAGTCAAAAGAAGATTGACATGCAAAGATTTCAATGTTTCAAGAGTATCCCAAAGCAGTTCAACAAGAGACAATATATACATATATGCACAAAATTAAGTCAATACCACCATTCGTAATTCTAAAAGAGCATATTTTATCCAGAAACTAGATCTGTCACTTAGTTCTCATGAGCTATGGAGCAATCTAAAACGTTATAAATACCCTTTACGTTCTTTTTAATGCATTAATTCCCGACCATTTAAGTTCTGTAATTGCCCAAAGTATTTTTAATTTACCCGACAATAATAACGTGGATTTGTTTGTATCGGTCCGCGCTTATGATGTTTCGCCAAAATGTTAAAGTTTATTTTTCAATTATTTGTATATTGGTGAATTCCCAGATGTGTGGAAAAACTCATTTATTATATCATGACTTAAAAAACAAACCCTTCCAAGCCCTCTGAGTTCAGACTCATAAGTATATTATCCTTCCTTGGTAAGTTATTTGAAAAAATTATGCATGATCAACTACAGTCATCTTAACGAGCAACGTTTGAATTCTGTGTGTTGATCCAAGTTCTGCAGCCTACATACTTGTGAATTTGCAGCAATTAACGTTACTACCAGCATCCAATTTGCGCTTAACTCGTGCAAGTTTGTAGTAATATTACTCTTAGACTTCGGTAAGCCATTTGACAGTATCACCTCTCAAGTTTTTGCGCTGTTAAAACTCAAATTCTTTCGTAACTAATATTGGAATTCCGCAAGGGTCGGTACTAGGTCCTCTGCTATTTTCCATATTTATTAATGACCTGTCGGACTTCATATCCAATTACCACGTGCTTTTATATGCAGGCAATGTTGTTCTTTATATTTTTCGACCCATTGAACTGATAGATGACTGTATCGCAAGGTTAAATGATGATTTGAATATTGTATCTTCAATTGGATTAGGAAAGGCTTTCGAAAACAGGAAAGAATAGTCGCTAATATACTAGCGACAAAGTAATTTGAACGTTTAATTCTAGAAATTATTAATGTCAATCTAACAGTTACCGATAAACTCGTTTTGTTGACATAAACCTGGACTGGATTATCTCCCGATTTGTGAATTTGCTTCTGCGCTTAAGCGATTTCATACAAACCTATGCCGACAATACATAAACCAATTTTTGAAAGTAAACATTGGCAAGTTATCGCCAACAGGCGGAAATGTCGAACAGAATGTTTGAAAACTAGAGCGATTGATTGAACTAATATACAGAACAGTGGTGAACGTTTGATTTTCTGAATATATCATCGTAGTTGAGGGCCCATAATTGGGTGTTGTTATTTCCGTCCGGCTTAGATTACTGTTAGCTTTTGCTCTTTCTAAAGTTTTAAAGCTCCTAGCGGCCCTCTGGCCTAGTATGAATGTCACATTTGAATATAAAAGAAGTAACTGAAAGGAATCACAATTGAGTCCACATTTGGTGACTGCTTCTTTTGACGATTTAAGATAATTGCTTAAGTCTGCTATCAAATTTTATAGTGACAAAGGTCGACAAAACAATCACTGGAGGTAGGATTGAGCTCGATCGAAGCTCGTTTCAACTCAACTCACTCAAGTAAACAGACGTTCGAAACTGCTTGTAAATGTTGTTTAGAAATTGATCCCTTATAAAATCAGTCTCTATTATGGAGGTGAGGTCATTGTACCTTGTCACTGTTAATATATCAGGAATGTCTATTTTGGCGGTGTTAGCAACGGATAGCTATCCTGTCGCTGAAAGTTCCATAAGATAATTTGCAAAAAAAAAACTTACCGGCTTATGTTGTCATGTACAAAGTTTTTTGTTTTATTTATTGCTCCTATTTTTAAAATTGAATGCAGATTATTATCTGTTTGATAGAGATGCTCCAAGATCTTATGACTTTATATTGTTTTTCATAAAAAAAATCAATTGAACTAAATTTGTTTTTTTTTTAATTTTAACTTTATTTACATTTCTCCTGGCGAACAATTCTTCTTACTTTTTCTATCCGCGACAATTTTACTGTGGATTTGAAATGTCAAATATTACTCGTATAATAAAATTTTCAAACTATAATATCGACATTCCTCACTTGCCGACTCTGTAATAAATAAAAAATGGCGAAATTTTATCTGACCGCAGTTCATTAATCGAATTCTAATAAATAAAATTTCAATTCAGTTGGCAACCATAATTCGGCCCTGCTCATTGGACATTAAGGCAGACAGCTGTTTGGCCAATTAACATCTCTTCTCTTCATATGTCCGCCTTGTGCATGCAATACCTTGTGGTTGGCGGTATTGCGATGTAAAGCATAACATGTGCGGTGAGGAAGCAACTCATGTGACGACTGAAATACTATCCAAAAATATTCAATTTCAATGTAGATCAAGACAAAGCTCTGATTAGAGATACACCAGATTCTTAAGTCTCAATGAAAGTGAGTTTAAAAATACTCTTAAGATAGATCCAAACCTAGGTCAGTTTGAGAGGAGAAAAAAAAATAGAATGCTTGCTATAATAAACGCAGAAGTGACTTAACACGGCTAGGCTATTGCATTAAACACCTTCTGATGTTGCACATCTAAGTGGCACGATAAATTTGTTTACTGCGAAATTGTTTTTTAAACCATTGTTGTTTGTCTTGATCTACAGATAGCCATCATCAACATCAGCCAGATACAAGAAGGTATAGTGGCTTTGAGATATAATTGTTGTTTGTTTGCAAATTACTGAGTAAGTAAGTGGCTTTTCCTTTTCATTATTTGCCAAAATTTGCGCAATCAAATTAACAGCAACTACGAATATTAATTCAATGCAAACATAGCGCAATTGTATATTAAATTTTTGTATGTGAATGGGATTATTTTTAGTGCAGTTTCTAGGTTAGATGGTAGTGAATTGATTATACCTACTAGCATAATGCATAGAATGTCAAGGGCAATATTATTGAATGCAATTAAACTAAGAATGAAGTTGAAGAATAAATTTATGAATAAGTTTTATCATTAAATGCTAAATGATGATAAAAAATGAATTCTTGTTTACGAGAAATGCCATAGTTTAAGAAACAACAAGTTGAGTTGAGAAAAATTATTATTTAAAGATTCAGATGCAGATACAGGCTATTTTGATCAGATACGTTATTTCATCAAAAAGGATTGAAAGTTTAAATAAAATGGATGTGTTAAGTAGATTTCCTTTAGACAGTACAGTCCCTAAGTACCCCTAAGTACCTTCTTGTTATCATTTTTCGCCCATTATTAGGTTTGGAGATTATGAGTGATGGGAATAATTGAATGATTTCAATAATGGAGATATTAGTTTTCGAATATCTTAGAAGTTTTGACCAAGTTGGTTTTTATGTGGACTTTGGAGAATTTTTAAAAAGTTATTCTCATCGGCTTTATTGGTCTTTATGATGATTAAATGAAAGCAATTTTCATTTTATATTCCCAACGTTTCGACGGTGGTTGCCATCTTCTTCAGGGGTGTCTTTATTTACAAAATACAAAATTAAAAAGAGATATAATGTTTGAACAAACGAACAAAATATGACTTACATAACGTTAGATTTTAAGATTGCACTAATCTAAACAATAATTTGTTTAAAATATTTAAAAAAAAACAGATTAAAAAACAGATTTTAACACTTCTTATTTGAAGATTAGTCTAGGTTAAATGATATTTACTATCAGAAACTAAGGAACAGTAAACGGCTGATATATTTTGTGTGTCTTGTTTGCGGTTCATATTATTTGTGTTGTTAATTATATGCAGTGTCTCTAGTGTGCAACGTTTAGATGTATGTTTTTCTGTTGCAAGGATTTCCACTCCCTCGAAGTTTGGTGTGTGACAGGTATCAACGCTGTGAGAAGCCAGTGCTGTCTTCTCAGAACTTTTTAGGCAAATATCTGACTTGTGGTTCGTCATTCTTTGCCGAAGGAGTTGTTTGGTGGTGCCGATGTAGCAAAGATTGCAAGATTCATCCGATTTCCCTTGGCAATTTATTTTGTAAATTACGTCTGAACGGCGATCTTTGTCGGTTTTCGTCTTCAGGTTGGTGAATAGAGTTGCAACAGTCTGGTTTGACTTATATGCCAAGTTGACTTCCGGGTTGTTTTTTGCGACCATTTCTTTGACATTTTCTCTTCCAACTTATTTTCTGAACGAACTTGGTGTTTTTGACGAAGTATCAAGTTCCTTATAACTACTGTCGGAAAGCTGTTATCTAGGAGTATTTGCGTAACTTTTTCTTCGTTAGCGGAGTGGAATTTTCTGACACTCAACGCAAAGACTTTGTTTATTTAGTTCGATGCAGTGTTCATACGAATGTGCTTGGCTTGATTAGATCGGAAATTGACAAGCCATATCTTTCTGGTACCAGTCGTGCTGTTAGTTTTCGAGTGATCAAAATAATCGAATGATCATTCGAATTATGAAAGAGTAAGACAATTAGAATAGTTTACTCCTTTTTTTAACTGGGCACATTTTCCATATGCTTGAATTTACAAATCTCATAAAGTTAGCGATAAACATTACTATTATTATTATTAAAAGCTTTATTTACCATTTTCAAATTACAATCAATAAAATTTAAATTAATTTTCAGCATAAGCTTCCCCAATGCTGCCAATATATCTTTGCCAATTGTGATTGAATTGACTTAGGTCATGTGCCCATCGTTTTTTTGGTAGTCCACTCGGTCTTTTTTCGTCGATGGGTAACCATTTGGCCAATCGCTTTGTCCATCTTTGGTCCTCTCTTCTCGATAAATGTCCAGCCCTGCTCAATTTTTGTATTTTTGTTCTTATATGTTTCTTATTTCTTCGTTACTTATTCTTTGTACTTGTCTTATCTTCAGCAGTTTTCGTTGGATTTTTGTTTGGCAAATACGCAGCTTTTCCTGTACCATTGATGTTAATCCTAATGTTTCAAGTCCATATATCATTACAGGTAGAATAGTAGAGTCCACGATGTATTTTATTCGTGTCGTCACTTATCTTTGAGTTTAATATCTCTTTGACACTCCAGTACTGTTTCAACGTATTGGATACTCGGCTTATTTCTTTTTCATCCTGACTTATAAAAGATTTTAGTTGACCCAGGTATACATGAGAAATATGTCTACTTTTATATGGTTTGTCAAAATCTTTGTTTTCGTCAAGCTTAAACATAGTCCGTATTGTTTGCTGGTGAAATCAAGTCCAGTTATTATTGATTGTATGTCTTTGGGTGAATCAGATAGAAGGACGACGTCATCTGCAACTCTTAGATTATAAAACTTTTGTCCCCAGATATTAAGTCCATATTTGTTTTTCCAGTTGAGTTGACCATATTTCTCTGAGCAAAACCCGGACATAAATTTGAAAATTGAAAAATGTGTTTGGTACAAAATCAACAAAATTCTCAAAAACAAAAACAGAAATAAAAAAACGTACAACAAAATGCAAAAACTTTACATTTTTACTTGCGTTTATAGGTACTATAAGGCAAGTTATGCATTTGTCAAAAAAAAAAAGTTTTGAGATAACAACCAAACATGACTTTACGATGATAGCGAAGACGAAAAAAGATGGTCTAAAAATTCTGTCCGTCTGCATGTGCGTCTGTCTGTCAGTCTGTCAGTCTGTCAGTCTGTCAGTCTGTCAGTCTGTCAGTCTGTCAGTCTGTCAGTCTGTCAGTCTGTCAGTCTGTCAGTCTGTCAGTCTGTCAGTCTGTCAGTCTGTCAGTCTGTCAGTCTGTCAGTCTGTCAGTCTGTCAGTCTGTCAGTCTGTCAGTCTGTCAGTCTGTCAGTCTGTCAGTCTGTCAGTCTGTCAGTCTGTCAGTCTGTCAGTCTGTCAGTCTGTCAGTCTGTCAGTCTGTCTGTATGTATTTATAGACACCTAGAGCCGAAACGGGTGGCCCGAATTGCTTCAAACTTGGTATATAAAGTTTTTTAGGTATTTTACAGAGGAGAAATTGAAAAAAAATGTTTAGCTCAAAAAATAACGGCACCTGCCATATAACCGTTACGTTCAAACCTATTTTTCTCGGAAAGGGCTCTAACGATTTTGATAAAAAAAATCAGTTAGGCTTTTTAGCTGCGACCGATCATATGGTTGAAAAAAAAAATTAGAAAAATGTCTATATTTGCTTTCGACCATCTCATAAACGGCTCAACCGATTCTTTCGAAATTTCACTCATATATAGGTTTAGTTTGCCCAAATTATAGCGCGTACCAATATTTTTAATTAGTATTTTTTTGTATTTTTAAAATCATTAAAAAAAAAAATTATATTTCGAAAACTGCTCATTAAATTTTTTTCAAAAATTACATTTATACGTATTTATTGAATACCTATGAATTGGCGTTTTTGAATTTTTTTTTGAAAAATGTTTTCAAAAAGTTTAAAAAAAAACTTTTTTTCTCAAAAATCGTACACAGATTTTTAAATTTTTTTTCTCATAAATTCAAATTTATCTAACAAATAAAATGGCGTACTTTTTTTTGAGCTTAAATTAGTTTAAGTATTTGTTTCAGAATTTTGAATTATTTTTTCTTTGATTAAGACGATTTAATATTTTGTTTTTAAGTTTATATTATAATATTTAAGACTGTCATACCATTTTGTTTTTAGAAAAAAATTAAAGATATTTTGTATATATAAAAAATAAAGTAAAAAAACTGCTTTAAATATATATTCAGATTTTTAACAGAAATCTTTTGCATTCGATTTGATCGAACATAAGAGCAAGTTCGTGGGATCCAGTCCTGCATTTTATTTTTTTAATATTCAACCATTTCTTTACCAAGTCTTTGAAAAATAAACATTAATAACACATTACAAAAAAAATTGGTAATTGGTACTTTTTTGCGTAACAAATTTCGTTGATGATATTATCGTTTACTATTAAATATTTTTTAAATCATGGCAGTTAAAATTATTGTATAATTTTACCATTAACATGGCTATGAAAGTTTCAACATTCAGTTGTGTGTTTTCATTTGTCAAAATATTATTCATTATGGAAAAAACTCTTTTGATTGGAGCATTTAAACCTGGCAGACAGAACCCTAAGTCGACAATAACCAATTTATTGATCAATTTGTTTACAACAAAATTATCAATAATTGTTCTCCTAATTTAGATTTTAATTTAAGTCATTTAATTGCTAGCGTAACTTTAGACATGAAAATTTTTGTCGACTCTGCTAATAATATTCTCACACGAAAAATTGAGGCCTCGGTTTGAATAAAATGGAAAAAGAAGGACCTCAGATGATGGGTTGTTAAACAAATTCTTTAAAATAATAAAAATTCTCTTAAGTATTATAAAGTTGTACATATAATTCTCTCAATAGTTGGTCTTAAAGATAGCCAACTAGTTTTGCAGTAACCAACTACATAGTTTGAAATATTTCGTCTGAGACCTTTCGCAAATTTCCTTAAATTTTTCAACACGAACAGTGTAGAGATAAAAGAACGCATAGTTTTTTAAATCGTGATCAGCAAAATTAACTCCAATGACATCATTACCGGCTTTTTATAAGTTTCCATGTTCAATCATTAGACCAGAATGAGTCCAGCTGCCTTCATTAATTGCACTCTTCTTTGCAGGAAATTTGTCGAAATACAAAGGCATCGTACATTTGTTTGAAGTGGCATCAACATCAGATTATTTATTTTAAGTGCTGGCTTTTTCATTATTGTTTATGAAGGAAAATTCCCTGTGAAGATCATGGTTTAATTCACATTTTCTATGTCTAGGCATTTCACAAATTTCTAAATTTATTTTAAATAAATAATAGAAACAAATACCATTTGTTTGGACACACACATTTTTTTTTCATTCGGTAGAAGTAAATAAATAGGCTTATCTTCTTAAAAATGATAATATAAATTTTTAATTTATGTATTGTGTTTTTTGTGAAGATACAGTTTGAAGAGAAATCTGACAGCACAATGAAGGTGACAAATTAATGCGTTCAGTGAACATGTTTTTATAGAAAATCCCCCTGAACGATTTGTTGCACTTTGACATAAAAATATTAAACACATAATTAAATGAATGTAAATAAAATTGTTAAATTTTTTTAACGTTATTAAATTAATATAAATATATGGTAATATGGGAAAAACCCGAGACAAGAAACTAAAATACGGGACAATTGTACGTTCCGGGTATTCTTAAAATTTAGCCCGGACAGTCGAGCGTAATACGGGACTGTCCCGGTAAATACGGGACGGTTGGTCACCGTAGAGATAGGGGATCTCCTTGGCAAACTTCTCTTTTGATCTGATTCCCTTCCGATTTTATCCGTCTTAACCTTGACTGTTGTTGTTGTGAATATTTTGCATCGTCCTTATAAAAGTTTCATGAATAGTTTGATTTCTTAGTGTTGTCCAGATGTTATTGTTATCCACTGTGTCAAGGCTTTAGTGAAGTCAATAAAAAGAAGGTAAAGTGGTTTTCTATATTCGTTGTGCTTTTAAACATAAGAGTTACAAAAACCAAAAAGAGAGGAAAAAATGTATATACAAACGCATGAGAAATGTTCAAATCCAACATGGTCTATGACAACAGTCAACTCTATGAACAAACTCAGTCTTTTGTTTTTCATCTATAGGTCATTCCATAAAACAAAAAATCTCAGAAACACTATCTACCTGCATCTCGAGTGATCAAACTGTTAAATACTGTATTTTGTACTGCATTGGACAACCGAGTGATAACTATTGCTATTACTGTTACTATTACTATTACTATTACTATTACTATTACTATTACTATTACTATTACTATTACTATTACTATTACTATTACTATTACTATTACTATTACTATTACTATTACTATTACTATTACTATTACTATTACTATTACTATTACTATTACTATTACTATTACTATTACTATTACTATTACTATTACTATTACTATTACTATTACTATTACTATTACTATTACTATTACTATTACTATTACTATTACTATTACTATTACTATTACTATTACTATTACTATTACTATTACTATTACTATTACTATTACTATTACTATTACTATTACTATTACTATTACTATTACTATTACTATTACTATTACTATTACTATTACTATTACTATTACTATTACTATTACTATTACTATTACTATTACTATTACTATTACTATTACTATTACTATTACTATTACTATTACTATTACTATTACTATTACTATTACTATTACTATTACTATTACTATTACTATTACTATTACTATTACTATTACTATTACTATTACTATTACTATTACTATTACTATTACTATTACTATTACTATTACTATTACTATTACTATTACTATTACTATTGCTATTACTATTACTATTTGACTAATTCATTCGAATGATAATGCAGATACATAAAAATTCTTTAATTCCAATTCGAACCTACATGTATATTTACATTCAATCCAAACTAAACCTAAACAGATATCACAATACATCTTGGCTCTTGCTTGAGGCTCTTGTATTGCATTTGCATATTACGCTTAAATAATAATATTAGTGAAGTAGGAATTAAGGAGCCCCATGTATGAGAGACGAGATATCATTCGAATGCTGAATTGAAATCATTTGAATGATGTCGAGATGTCTCTAGATAATGTAGGAATCGATTATTTCATTCGAGTCCGAACATGATTAGATATTATACCACATTATGGTGTGGAAAAACGACTTTACTGTCAAGGCATCCACTAGCAAAATTTTCATAACTGGGACAGCACTGAACTAAGGCATGATTATGAGATACCTCTTCATCTGCACTCACCACGAATGGTCTGGGGCTAATTTTTGTGACAACTATGTAAGTTACGTAATCATACTGAAATAAATTTACAGGAATTGAGTAAGGGCCAGTTATAGCGATAAGGAAAACGAATCAGAAAAAATTTCTTATGGAAAATTTATGACGTTTTCACAAGTTTTTAAATACAAATATTATATCAATCGATGACAAATAATTCAGAGAATATTTTTTCACAAAATATTTAAAACAGAACAATTATTTTTTTGTTAAAAATGTATTTTTTTATTTTCCTGATAAAAATTTATCATTGCCATTTTAAACAAAATAGAACAAATCATTCCAATGATTTGAGTTCCAATTTCTATCGTTCGACTAACAGAATTCTGGACGAAATACGTGTTCAATATTTTCAGTATTTCAATTAGCCTTACAAACTGACTTAAGTTTGATGTTTGCTATAATCGACTATCAAGAAAAATATTTACTTTCATAGACTGGTTTTACACCACGACTTATGAGTCGCGACTCTTCTGCGAATTCTTCTTTGAAATTTCGTACGCTGAGGCACGTGTTATTACACACATGACTTTAGAATCAAGGCTTAAATTTGACAGTTTTCTTTTACTTCAATTTCGTTTTTTTTTTGTTTGAAATTGGCATTTATAATAATTGTCAAAAATATTTATAGAATCAGAAAAATTAATTTCGGGCTGATTGTGAGTAAAATTAAATAAATACTAATTTGTATTATATTAGGCGTGTTTTGGTGAGAAAAAGAAACTCAGTCAGTGAAAATGTAACAAGAGATACAACAAAAAAAACCCACTGGGATCTACTTTACCTTTTTATTCCAGTGAAATGTTACTTGACATAATTCGTTTGTGCTGCTCAAATTTAGAGGGCGCTGATCTAATTTTGTGTATATTTTATGTTGGTAAACCTGATAATAGATTACAATAGATATGTTCGATTTTTGATCTTTAGGCTGTCACGCATGTGACTTTCTAAGGCGGAGTTTATAAAATAGTTATTTAGAGTTAAGTCATTTTCCATTGGTGGATTCACATTCATATCATTTTGTACTACATTAGTTATTTTGTATTATCAGAATTGAACCATATTATGGATTATCAAAAAACAATTACAAAAGATCTTGCACTCCATCGGGATCACGTTTCATAATCCAAAAATGTTGTTCTGGGATGGTAGTGCAAAGAAAAGAAACAAAATTTGTAAGAAAAATAAACACACACAAGGAAAAAGAGATGGAAGTAGAGCGCTGCTGTCACTCTGATATGTATTGTTTTATTTTAGTGAGATGGAGCCCGATTACACTATTCGTTTTTTGGTTGTTTTGTCTTTATGAGGAAGTTTCTTCCTTTCGTTTCGAAAGTACGAATGAAAATTTAAACACTTTTTTATGGTTGAACTTGAATGCATGTATATATTTATTGAGATTTCTTTAATTTACATAGACCTTTTTACAGTTTTTTTTCACTTAACTATAGATACATTTATTTGCCGCCTTTGAATTGGCCGCGCTACACAAATCTTATTTGTATTGTTTTTTTTTTCAATTAAACAACTTCCAATAATGTATTTTTCTATTACATTAAACTGAATAATATTTGTTGCGCCCTCTCGATGGTTCAACTTTGGTGTTTCTGATTTGACAACCGCAATGCTCCTCGATGTAAATTCAAATTATATATTTGTGAAAGAAGTAATTGAAATACATTTTAATGATTACTAAAGTTTATTTTTACAAAAAACAACATAAAATTTCATAAACGTCAAAATGACGAACGAAATGACATACATATTTCCACGAACGGTGTAATCACGAACGTATGTGCCTGTCAAAATGACGAAACGAACGAATCGTGTAATCAGGCTCATGATCTATATGGATCATTAGCCGTAGTGAAATACGGCAATCGACTAACGGAACGCACAGATTGTTGATGGTGAAATTAGTTTTCATTAATTAATTCGTATTGCAAAAAGCACTACAGTATACTACACAAGATGTGAAAAGTAAAAAAGTAGTTCACATAGGTTGTATGTCTTTAAAAGCCTCCAAGCTCAAAAAGTTATAAATTATCAAACAACACGTTTGTCAGGTGGTTGTTTTTATTTTCGAATCATCAAACATCGACTAGGTACTTGCAAGATTTATCCCTTTGTACCTGGCGATTTTTTACGAAAAAGAAACAGACAATCTGCCCTTGTCTTTCCTACGAATGAGACTTTGAGACTACATTATCATTTTTTTAACCTAACTTAAAAAATAAAAGTGTGAGGTTAGCCTTAGACCAAAATTGATAAATTAGAAATGCTCAAGAATCGAAAAAATCTTTATGTCAAACGAACCACAAGCAGAGGCACCAACCCTTAAATAGCTAACAAAGTAGAAAAACATTTGCTGTGGATCGTTTTCTTGAATTTGTTTTACTTCACTGTTCTATATTCTCACCAAAACACAGCTATTATCTATACTGTCACATTGATATCACCACAGACGAGTAACACAAAGATGGGAAATTTCGGCATACATTTTGGTTTGCATAACAAGCTAAGAACCATTTTGATTTCAAATCTATTTATGGTTACAAAAGTCAAATTTACAATACAACATTGGGTACAAATGGGTTTTCGGAGGGTGAAACGAATGAAAGTTTCCCATCTTCGTATGGCTCATCTGTGGATATTACCCGCAAACGCAAGGATAGTAAATAAAGCGTATGCTTCAAAAACAAATGAGTGTGAAGAGAAACGTCAAAAGTGCGTCGCCGAAATCTTGGCCCGCGACTCACAGGGCAATTTTCTTCCGCCTCGATTTTTTTCTCTTTCTCACTCATTATGTTCGAAAAAAAGTCGCGACTAATAAGTCGTCGTGTAATACCAGTCATACTGTTTTATGTTATCCTGATCGCTATATTTGACCCCTAAGAAGACGTTTAGTTTAAAGATTTTGATGACCAAATTTGTGGGTCAGATCAAGCTTATTTCATGTGCCGAAAAGCAGCCAAAAACTTTTTTTTTTTTTTAAATTTAACTATATGCCTGTAAGACCTTAGGTCTTTTAAATGCAACCTGAATTGCACGGCACTAGTTTGGCACAGTGGATTTGAGAACCAGGTATTGACTGTCTCATTTTAACCCATGGGCGGCATCCAATTAAAATTGGAGGTATAGAAACGAATACGCCCAGCGTGGGGATTGAACCCACACGTCTAAGTTAGCAATCAAGCACTTTATCCACTGCGCCATTACTTCCCATTTTCTTAAATATTTCTTAAACTCGAGTGCACAAATAGAAATAAAGTTGTAATGTTATTGTTATATTTAGAAAATAAATTCTTAAGGCATATTGGTTAAAATGACAAGACTGTATGTGTAGCTAACCTAGTTAAAAATAAAAAACTATTTTTCGTCGACTTGTTTGATCGCAATAAATTTAGCAATATACACAAAAAGTTTTCATATAGTTTTCCCAACGTTTCGGTAGGAGTGGCTGCCTCTTTCAGAGGAACTTTATTTAACATGGAAAGAATTATAGTGTCAATAGCGCAGTGGTTATAGTGCTGGTCTGCTAACTTAGATGTTTAGGTTCGAGCATAACGTTATCTAGCGTTCTTATCTATACCTCCAGTTTTAATTGGATGCCACCAGTGGGTTGTCCTATTTCTCAAATCCCACTGTGCTAACAAAAATTCTTTCCTATATTACTATTCCTTCTAACTAGTGCCGTGCAATTCTGGTTGCATTTTAAAGATCTTAGGTCTTACAGGGCCTTAATAAAATAATTATTAATAATAATTTGGAAAATCTTGTTTATTAAATTTGCAACCGTTTTCTTCTTGGAACAGGGATTTATTAATCTTTCTAACGGCGTTTTTTTTTCTTGGTACCAGTCGAGCTCAAGATGATGATTTTCACTAATGGAATGGAAATGGAAATTCAATAATGGAATGTGCCGATTATTTTTTAACTCGAATGTAAATTGGATCTTGGATCTTTTAAGAAAGCTTTTAATATGTTGTTTGTGTAAGACGGCAAAAATGTCATCAACATATTTCACAATAAACTTTGGACATTGAATGAATGAATATATTTGGGGTACTATGGTACACTGCGATATTGAGATCTATTGCGCCACCCTAAAGAACTGGATTAGATAACTCATTTTAAAGTATGTCCTCCAAATTAATTCCTTTATGTGATATCGAGACATTATTGTACAGGGTGGTCCACGAATCGTGCAATAATAGGAAATTTAAATAACTTTTATTGTAATCGATGTATTTCATTAATTTTTTTTATTGGTTTAAAAATTAAATTTTATTTTAAATCACTACTGGTTTTTAAAGATGATAGACCGCAAATGACCTGCACGCTCATCCACGCATATGCGTCACCTGATCAGAAAATTGTTTATTGCAGCCTGAAGGGTTGAAATTGGGGTCGCCTCAATTATTGTCTTAATGGCTTGCTTCAATTCAGTCAAGCAGGAAGTGCACAAAACGAAACCCAGGAATTTGGTTTCGTTTTTTACACTTCCTGCTTGACATAACCCCATAAAAAAGTCTGGTGCAGTCAGGTCAGATGACCTTGGGGGGCAGTGGAAAGTGCAGTTTCTGGATATCAATTTGTTTAGGAATTTTCGTTGGAGCTCCTCCATAGCTTGTGTGGCACTTGTGTGCACTTGCTCCATCTTGTTGAAACTAAATCCTGCTGAAAGGGATACGTCTTCAGCGAAGTTCGGTCGAAGAACGGTCCCCATTGACAATTTGTGTTACACGGTTTTCTCCAAAGAAGTATGGCCCGACAATACACCTTGATGAAACTGCGCACAACACAGTGACTCGTTCTGGGTGCAGTTCCGTCTCATGGAGCATTTCTGGATTCCCTCCATATACGGCAATTTTGCTTGTTAACATCGCCATTTAAGTCAAAATCTACCTCGTCAGACATGAACAAACAATTTATCAATGTGTTGTCTTCTTCGGCCATTGCAATCATTTTTCGGCAAAATTCCAGGCGAACAGGCAAATCCTGAGGGTTTATCTTGCTTGTAATTTGGACTTTGTACGGAAACAAGTTTAAGTCATCATGAAGTATCCGTTGTAATGACCGTCTGCTATCTCCAATTTGGCCCGATAAGTTTCGAGTCGAAACACTTGGATTTGCCTGTATTGCCGATGCAATAGCCACGATTGTATCCTCAACCTGAACATTGGGATTTCTATGATACGGTCTTCGTTCGATGCTTCCAGATTCGGCAAACATGTTCACCAGCCTGATAATGGTCCATCTACTCGTGGGAATACCGCCAAACTCCAGCCTAAATTCCCTTTTGACGGAAATGATTGACTGCAAAGAATGGTATCGCTGCACTATCCAAATCCTTTTTTCAGTATCCCAAGCATTCATTTTGATAAATCTAAATAGTAGCTTATAAAATAAAAAAAATAAGCCGATTACTCACACTGAAAAAAAGTTATTGCGTTTTATTTTTGTAGCACGATTTGTGGGCCACCCTGTACTTGCCCAGCTACTCCTGCTCAAGCATTCCCATACCAGTTTTGCTGCTGATGGAATAAATGCTTAGCGCATTTTATTTTATTTTAAATGCTAGTGGTCTACTCGGAACAGTGAATTTGGTTGCAGACCCAAAAACTACTGCAACAGTACCCTCAGTTGTTTTTGATCCATCACTGTACCACTTGATGGATGGCATTTCTTTCTCAATCTTTTTTGGAACTTTCCTCTTCTTTATGAAGTTTTCAAAGTTGTATTTTTTTGTCATCTCTTGCAAAAGTTCTGGAGGTTTATTCATGTAGACCTAATAATAGTGGCTCTTTTCCACAAGCCTATGATATTCCCCATCCCAATTCCTTCTTTGACAAATTCCACCCCAATCCAATTTTGTATATCATGAGTTCTTTAGTGGCCCTATGGCAGTTACTTCGAAATGTTTGTTCCATAGGAGTTTACTAATTTTTACTAGTGTGTTACCTCCTTCTGTTTCATGCGTGGAAGGAGTCTTTTTGTAGTTAATTGTACCATTTTAACCTTCGTGGGATTTATTTTTAATTGCACTTCCCTTGAGCTGTTATCAGCTGTCATCAGTAAAGCCGACACACTTTATATCTTGAGAAGTAAGACTTTCTTATAATTCGTCTACTACTACCTCCATAGTAAAGGTGATAAACCCCACAGTACACATAATAAGGTAATATATTGCGCATGTTGTCTAAATTCGGTTGTCATAGTTCGAAAATTCGGTTGTAATGTCTCTAAAATTTGACATTTCTCACATGCAAATAGGGATGGGTCAATATTTCAGTAAGATGTGCTCAGTAAGACGTAACAGTAGATCAAAAATAACTGTTATTGAAATAACATTTGAAATTTCTAAATTCGTATTTTGATCAAATCAAACAGCGGAATATAGATGAAAAAGTGATGACTAATTCATTTTAAAATGGTAGTGGAAATTAGTTTATTAAAATTATAATTTCACTGACAATTTTTGTTCCATAATTGTTATTTCAGTAAGGGCCAATATTTCAATAGTCAGTTAAGCAGTCAGTTAGTACATATTATCCAGATATAGCAAGAATCAGTTTTTCAACAGTCAGATACATCTAAGAATAAAATTATCTTCACATTTTAGAACGGAATAATGAGTTACCTTAGGTATAAAATAAATAGCTATTTTCGATGTCAAAAACACTTTGAATAATTATTGCTTTGAAATAAACGTTAAACAAAAATTAATTTCTATGAAAAGTTCGATACTCGAAATAAAAGTGACGTTCAAATTAAATAATTCTATAGATTGTTTTTTCTTGATTGAAAAATTCGATGTTGTTATCCGGTTGTTTAAAAGCCAAGTAAGTTTATTCCTCTGGCAACTAACTGGATGTTTATCTGGAGATTGAAAAATCAGCTCTAACAGGAATGTATTTATTATATTTAAAAGTAGCAGTAACATATATTGCAACTAGCAGTTAGGCCATTGCCTAAGCCTATGCGCATTCCAAATGTGACACGAGTGTCTCTGAGTTTTACCACATGCGCGAACTTGAACGAAAATGAAAACCGGAATATATTACTTTTATTATGTGTACTTTGGATAAAACACTCCCTGTGGACACCTTCTAAAGGGTCCGCCATCTAACTTTTTTTTCAACTAGTGCTTATTTCGTGAATGGTAACACTTAGCTCATGTCTGATTTGACAGATAATTAGTTTTATCCTTCCGCTGAACGAATATGGTTGTTTATACGCTTGAACAACGCTGGGAAATATTGCGACATTACTTTGAAAGTCATGGTAATGTTGCAGAATGTGTGCGAAAATTGCGTACGGATTTTGGAAGAAGAGAAGCACCGTCAGCTCCGTATGTTCGTTATCTTGTGAAAAAAAGTGAAAGAAACTGGCATGCTCATCGATAAACCAAAGCGTGAAAAGCCAAAAACAGTTCGTGCACCCGAGAATATTGCTGCTGTGGCAGAAAGTATGCGTGAAGCGCCATCAACATCAACTCACCGTCGTTCTCAACAATTGAACATTTCGGAGACATCATTGAGACGAATTTTGCATAAAGACCTTGGTATGACGCCATACAAAGTCCAATTGGTTCAGGAGTTGAAGCCAACTGACCATCCAATGCGTTTTCGCTTCGCTAAGTGGGCCTACGATCGACTTAGAGAAGATGCCGATTTTTCCAAAAAAATCATCTTTTCAGATGAAGCTCATTTTGATATTGACGGGTATGTAAACAAGCAAAATTGTCACATTTGGGGCACAGAAAACCCGCACGCATACATTGAAAAGCTGATACACCCAAAACGAGTCACTGTTTGGTGCGGATTTTGGTCCAGAGGCATAATTGGGCCATTTTTCTTCGAAAATGATCAAGGAGTAGCCGTTACAGTCAATGGCGATCGTTATCGGGCCATGTTGAACGAATTTTTGTTCACAAAAATTGAAGAGGATGATATTGGCAATATTTGGTTTCAACAGGACGGCGCTACGTGCCACACAGCCGAAGCTACACTCGATGTTTTGCGCCCTATTTTTGAAGATCGCATTATCAGCCGCAGAGTCGTTTGGCCACCTCGGATCTGCGATTTGACACCGTTGGACTATTATTTGCGGGGTGCCGTAAAAGATAAGGGTTACGCCGACAAGCCAGAGACAATTGACGCTTTAAAGGACAATATTCGTGAAGCCATTGGTGAAATACAGATGCACACAATCGATAATGTGCTTAAAAATTGGACCGATCGTGTAGGCTACTGCATGCCCAGCCGAGGCAGCCATTTGAATGAAATTATTTTCCATTATTAACCGGAAGGATTGTGCTTTCAAATAAAGAAATAAATTTGAGAAAGTATTCAGTAGTTTTTTTTTATAGCATTTTAAAAAAAAAGAAAGTTATTTGGCGGACCCTTTAGTTGTGATGACTTTTTGAGCCGATTGTCATGCATGTGTTTCCGCCGTTCTGGTGCTCTTATTCATCTTATTATTGTGATAGGTATGCACTTTTCTACAATAGCCTTACTCTTTGAGCCACTTCTGACTAAAATCCAGAAGGAAAAAATAAGGCTCCTAAAAAATCCCATTCCGAAAAGTAAATTGAAGGCTATCATTCAAGTGTTCGCTATGCAAAAAGTTTAAACCGGAGTTTTTGTAGTGACAAATAAAAATGACGAAATGACAAAAATATATTCATTTTTATTTTTGGCTTAAATTTAAAGATTATATATGAACAAAAAGGGATTTTCTAACGGTTCGCTTTTAATTATTTATGCTTTAAATTGGATTTCTTTTGAATCACAGCTAAAACCAATCCACATGCGAAAAAATTAGAAAAGTGTAATTAAACATTGTTTTTTTTTTTAACCAAAAATCAATGAATATCAATGTCAACTTAAAAGAATATGCATCCAATCCAATATAAAATTCATGCAATATATGCGGGCATCGCAATAAACCATAATTTGACTGGTTTTCTGATACATTATATTGGATTAGCTATAATTTTTAATCAAATATATTTATAATTGAAGACAAGCGCACCCCATGATAAAATACTTGATTAAAACCGGGACTCGGGACGGACTAACCTTCAAAAGTTGCTAGACATTATAATAAATGCAACTATCTAAAATGACTAACGCTTGTTTTAACAAAATAGTAAAAAAACTAAACACACACAAATTAATAGCAAAGTCAATGACCTTTATTAGAATTCTCATCAAACACCTATTAGATCTATGCCTTAAACGATTATGGCTTATTTAAAATAGGTAATTATGATTAAGCTTTTGTAAGTGAGGTTATAAAAAAAAACCTGGATCACTAATTTATTTGTTATCATCCTTGTTCTGAATCGTAAACTATTCTGGTTAAACTTGCAATTATTTCTAAGAAACAATAAAATAACACAAACTAATTGACTTTAGGTTTATCACTTGAATATTTAGTTTTGTAACATTAAACATGTTTTTTTTTAATGGTAAATTTACGCATTTTGATAGTGCGTGTTTTAGTTTTTTTGGCTATTTGTCTAAAAATATTATACTGGATCTCCTTGATCTTGAAATATAAAATATGTATGTATGTAAATCGAAGAGAACTCGTTCTTGACTTAAGAATATTAATAACGCCTTTTTTATGCTGCAGAATTGTGGAATATTTCTTGCTTTTTTTTTCTTTATAAATTTAGCTTCTGTCAGTCTGAGAAACATTTATTGATTTTTTTTTAAATGTCAATTCGAAATTTGTATAATAGACACACCACCTACAGACATAAAACTTTTAAAATATCTAAAATTAGTTAACTGACATCATTGCAAGAAAATTTCTTTTCAGTTCTTTCGCTTTGACTAATATCGGTTTGTGCAAATTGCGAAAAAAAAAATAAGTGTCTGACTGGGTCGCACGTACATGCTCTTATATTTGAAGTCAAATTTAAGATTTTTAATATAAATATAAATACAAAAATAATGTAATGTAATGCAAGGAGTGCATATTCAAAAAAATGTATTTAACTCCTTATAAGGTTGTAAGTTATATAAGAAAATTAAATAAATTTTACAACCTATAAACTTGGGATTTAAAATTAAAAAAAATTTTTTTTTTTTTTAATAAAATTAAATAAATTTAAATTTATTGTTTAACATTAAAATAGCCACCCGACAATGCTTTTATTTATCTTTCTTTTTAGGGTAAGACGACATAACTACGCCACCTTGTATATGTAATTGGAGCGGCAGAATAGATATTTTTACTTGCGTTATATATGTACATACTACATACATACATACATACATATGTACTATAGGACAAGTTTTGCATTTGGAAAAAAATAGAACTCGAGATTTTAATCAAACTTGACATTACTATGATAAGACCCACAGGAAAACTTTGTCCCTCAATTCCGTTTGTCTGTCTGTCCTCGAGTCTGCACCATAAACGGTTCGGTGGATTTGCTTCAAACTTGGTACATATTGTTTTTTCGGTAATATGCCCACACGTTTTTTTTTAAGACGACAAATAACAGTAGTCCATACATTTTTTTTTTTTGGGCAAAAATAAAAATCTTACTTTTCTCAAAAACAGCTCCAACGATTTTTATTTAAAAAAAATCAGTTTATTAAGGAAGGGAAAGGGTACCTTTTGATAATTTTTTTTTTTTGGAAAAAAATGTTATTTTTGGTACCTCTAGTAAAACTATTTTTTTGGTTTTCGATTTTCTCCGAAACGGTTAATTTGATTTTTTTGATTTTTTTACGCAGAAGCTCCTCGAGAATTTAAACACTATTGTACACAAAATTTTTTCAAAAAAAAAAGTTTTGGAAATTAATTTTTTTTCTTGAAAAATTAAAATTTCGAAAACGACTCAATAGATTTTTTCGAAACTTCGTATTTGGCGGGTTTTTGATATTATCTTGAATAGTTAAAAAAAAACTATTTTTCTAAAATAAAAAAACAATGGTACCTCCCGTACAAATGTTAAAAAACCGTTAAGAAAAAAATGTAATTCTCGGAAACGGCTCCAATAATTTTTATAAAAAAAATGTGTGTGTTCTTAAATTAGAACAGTTAAATTTTAAGTATAAAAATATATTTTTTTGCGTACTTATTAACGGTACTTCCCATATAACCACTTTTCATATTTTCGACTTTCTCAATATTGGATAAACCGATTAAAATATTTTTTTTATGCAAACGCTCCCTAAAATTGTTATTAAGACTGCGTACTCAAAATTTCAACAAAAGTTTTTCGATTTTTAAGAAATAAATAATTTTTTTTTTGGAAAAATCGATTTTTCAAAAACCAGTCACAGATTTTTTTTAAATTTGAATATTATATGTATATTAATAAAATCTTCAAAATTGCGTTTCAATTCTTTTTTCCAAAAATGTTTTAAAAATTTTATACACACAAAATTAATTTATTCAAAAACCGCTCCAACGATTTTTGATTTTTTTTGATATATTCTAATTTATCCATGAATTCAAATGGCATCTTTGTTTTCCCTCAAACTATAACGACTAAGCAATATAAAAACATTTAATTATGTGTATTATCCATTTATTTCTACCTTATTATTATTCCCTTTTTACGAATTTTTGCGTACGTCACTGAATACAATGCAGGCCATCATACATTTATATATACATATGTGTCTTTAAAAATCGCATTCTCGACTTTCATAAACGGCTTCAAAAATTTTACCTAGTGCCAAAAAAACCTACTAGAGTTCAATGTTAGCAAATGCAACTGCTTGGCTTTCTCCCTTCTCCTCCAAGAAACTATCGTATAAATGGTGATCTTGTACCCTTAGTCGTTTCCTGTCGTGATTAAGGAGTAATTTGTGATATAAAGCTTAATTTTCGATGCCACTTTGACAACATTATAAATAAAGCTAATTCGACATTTGGCTTTATCAAACGATGGTCAAAGGAATTCTCTGACCAGTACATTACCTAATCTCTTTTCATTTCAATTGTCCGACCTATCCTAGAATATGCGTAACAGGTTTGGTCCCCATATAAAATTACCCAAATAAAAAGGATCGAAGCTGTCCAACGTAGATTCATTCGGTTTGCCCTTGGTAATCTTTCGTGGGATGGTAATTACCGACTTCCTTTTAAGAAGAAATGTAAAAACAATACAAACGCATGTGCATACGTAGGTATTGCTTTTGCTCTTTTTTTTGTGGACTCTGCTTTTAATTTCAATTTTAATTTTCTACGTATGTGAATTCGACCGAATTCCCATAGAAAAATATAATTCACAGTGTTTGAAAGCTGTACATTTTATTTGTATCGGTAGCCATCGACTAATACTTTGCGTCTTAGAAGCGTACTACAGCATCTAACTGATGAGCACAACTGGAGTACCTGGGCGAAACGCATAATTTGGACTAAAGGTCACAAAAGAACAAAATTAAAATTAAAATTACCGACTTCCTCCATATTCAGGTCACTTACTTTTAATTGATCTTCAGTCGCTTGAAAAACGACGCGAAACCGCAGATCTAGTTTTTATTCACGACATATTGACGGGTAATATTGACTGCCCTGCTACCAACCCACGGAATGTTAGGTCAGTACCCGGCAGAATAGCTATTATAATCCCATATCTCGTATGCTGCGAAATTCCAACAACTCCCAATCATCCCGATAACCGTCTACCACCTTCCCCTACTATTATATACTAGTATTGTTGTAATTATGTAACTATAATGTATTATTATATTTTTTTGATGTTTTTAATAATTTTTTTTTTATTTATTTTCATGTATTAAACTACATTATTAGAATTAGATTTAGATTTTGCTTGTAATAACCTAACAATAAACTAAATTCACTAGATTCTAAATAATAATAATAATAGATTAAATAAAACTGCATACCAAAATTTTCGAAAAATATTTTTTTAGGAAAAATCAATATTTCAAAAATAGGTGGACGATATTTTTTTGAAATTTTGTTTTTAAATTTATATTGTTAAATATATTCTTATAATTTTTTTAGGGAAAAATTTATATTTTTTTAGGGAAAAAAATTATATTTTTTGAAGAAAAAAATTAGGTAACAAGTTTTGTTTATAAAAAATTTAAATACAAAAATTTTTGAAAATATGTATTAAATATTGTTTCTACTAAAAATCTTGTGCATATGATGTGGATAAGAGCCAATACGTGCGATCCAGTCGTACATAAGCAATCTATGAACATTTTATTCAAATTACAGTCCATTCGAAAAAAAAACTAAGAAAATATAAAAAAAATTGGGCATGGAATACAAATGTTTTCTTTTTTTTTTCTTTCATACAGTTAAACACTTTTCATAAATCATTTGAGTTGCTTAAAAAAAAAACAGTTCTGAAATTTTTATTCAAATCGTGTGTTGTTAATAGAAACCAATAAATGATAACAGTGGATCGGATTAACTTAAACAAAATTTTAATTTTTTTGGTTAACAAAAGAACAAACTGAAAATTTCATCTTAATAATTTAAGTCGTCTCCAAGACATTGAACCATATCTGAGAAACAATGAAATTAAAAAGTGGGCGTGGCAGTGGTCATAACTAAATGTATTTTTTTTTCACGAATTGGAGCAAGCTATGAAAATTTCATCCAAATCGTTAGATCCGCTTCCGAGAAACCAAACATATATATACATATATATATATATTTCTTTGAATAAGCTTAGCTCTTTTAGGGCCAATTTTTCAATAGTCAGTTAAGCAGTGAGTTAGTACATATTTTCCAGATAGAGCAAAAATCGGTTTTCAACAGTCAGATACAACTTAATCTAGGAATAAATTTATCTGCTCATTTTAGAACGGAATAAGGAGTTACCTTAGGAATAAAATAAATAGCTATTTTCGATGTCAAAAACACTTTGAATAATTATTGCTTTGAAATAAACGTTAAACAAAAATTATTTCTATGAAAAGTTGGATACTCGAAATAAAAGTAACGTTTTGTTGATACCACATGTTAATCAAGCCCAAGGCATGCAGTTGTGGCGTTAAAAAGTTTTCAATCATATCACGATATCGCTGTCCATTCACAGTAACCGTAACGCCGTTTTCATTTTGAAAGTAGTATGATTCCTCTTGACCAAATTGCACACCAGACTGTAACTTTTAATGGATGCAAAGGTGACTGATGAATAATTTGTGGGATTTCCATTTCCCAGAACCGACTATTCTGTTTATTCACATATCCATTCAAATGAAAATGTGCCTCGTCACTCATTATTATTTTTTCATGAAAATCGGGTTTGTCATGGGCAAGCTTTAACATTCTATTGGCCTATGTACGGCGGCAGAAAAAATGGTCTTGTGGAAGAAGATCTTGTGTCAACTGAATCTTAAAATGGAAACAAATGCAAATCCTTGTGCAAAATTGTGGCCAAAGTTGTTCTTTGAAGACAAAGCTCCTGAGCACGGCATCGAACTGAGGTCGATGAATTGTTTTGAACGCTTCCTTGAGCAGCAGTAATGTTTTCAACCGATCTGGCAGTACGTTTTGGTCCATGCTTGGGCCTATCACCTACAGGCCCCCTTTCTTCGAAATCATCGTGTAGTGACACGATAAATAGTACGTTTTGTTGGCACGTTGTTTCTCCCAAAAATTTTCACAGACTTTCTCATCGTCACACTAATCGATGATTGATTTTGATAAAATGGTTTATCGAATATTTTTCAATAATAAATTTGCCACCTGTCTATTTCACGATTGCCAAATATGAACTGTCAGGACTAATGTTTACCAAAACGGCGGCAAAACAAAGTAGTATAATACCTTCCCGGCGGACAACCTGTACATACATGCATAGGTATCTGATATAGGGCAAGCTTTGAATTTGGAAAAAAATCGAACTCGAGATTTTTATCAAAGTTGACATTTCGATAATAGAGAACACCAAAAAAGTGGGTCTCGCAATTCCGTCTGTCTGTCTGTACAACTCTCTACAGCCTAATCGGCTGAAGCGATTTCCTTCAAACTTGGTATTTAAACGTTTTAGGTGATTGTCCAAAATAGATATTTGAATCGTTGTTTTAGCCCCAAAAATAACGGCACTTGCCATACAAATTTTTCTACCATCTTAATTATCTCGAAAAAGGCTCTTACGATTTTAATATAAATTGGTGTGTGTACTACCTAATTTAAGTATAGTCTTCTACATTTTGGCCAAGCATTTTTAAAAAATATTAAAAATTGACGTTTTGTTATTTGTTTTCTCGGAAATAGATCTAATAATTAGGATGACATTTTTTATTTAGATAATATTTAACTCTTAAAGGTTATATTTGTAGGTGTCACCCCTGAGTAGGGAACAAAGAAGTTATGCCTAAAAGCTATTTTGTAAATGTGAAACCATAATTTTTTATTCAAAAGATGATGACGTTTCAGGCATGTTGGAGAATTCTAAAAAATCGAATTATCATGAAAACGACAAAACGACATTTGAAAAAGAATAATTCCCAATAAACCATGATGATCTGGTATGGCATGGGAAAGTTGTATTCTGGTGATGTGAGAATGTGTAAAACAAATTTGTATCTCAGGAATTTTTCATTTGAAACATTTTTAGGTAAATAAAGTTTCTGGAATTGACGATTCTTTATTTTTGCTATTTAATGGCTCGTTTGCTGATACGGAACTTAAAAGTATTTAAGTTCAACATAAGCTCTAATGAGGAAAAAGTAGCTCATTTTTAGTTGATCATAAATATTTATAATCCGTATCAGCAAACGGGCCTGAAAGATATAAGTCTATGAATTTTTGACAGTCAGTAGGTATTATTGAAAATGTTTTTGAATTCTAAAATAGTCTAGGTAGAAAAATGCAAAAATGTAAAAAAATAAAACGCACGACTGGATCGCACGTACTTGCTCCTATGTTCGATCACATTATAAGCAAAAGATTCTTAATGGAAACGGCTAAAGTATTTTTAAAGTTCTTTTATATATACAAATTTTTGGTATGAACATTTTAAATATTTAATAATATAAACTTTTTTAAGTTCAGAAAAAATTGCCCACCCGTTTTCGAAATATTGAATTTTCAAAAATAAAAAAATATATTTTTTTCAAAAATCCAAAAAAAAACAATTTTTCGAAAATTTGAAACGCAATATTATTTAGAATTTGAAGGAGATCCTGTATGTAAATTTTTATCGAAATCCGTTGAGCCGTTTATGAGAAAGTCGAAAATCAATAAAATGGTTGTTAAGCATGTACCGTTAATAACAAAATATTTTTAATTGTTTTTTCGGCCAAAATGTAGCCCATACTAAAATTAGTACAAATACCAATTTTTATCAAAATCGTTAGAGCCGTTTTCGAGATAATTAAGATGGTAGAAAAACCACCATAATTGATCAAAATCGGCTCAGCTGTTTAGGCTGTAAATCGTTTTACAGACAGACAGACGGAATTGCCGGACCCACTTTTTTGGTGTTCTCTATCATCGTAATGTCAACTTTGATTAAAATCTCGAGTTCGATTTCTTTTCCAAATGCAAATCTTGTCCTATAGTACCTATATCGCAAGTAAAAAAATTTCAGTATTATGGTTAGCTAATTTGCTTATGAAAAGTGATCACATTGATATGATAATTTCAAAAGATGCCCAGCAAAGCTCTGTCGCCCAAGGAACTAGCTCTGGGTTTAATATGAGTAAGGTGTCTTTCATTTGAATCACTACTACATTGTGTTGCTCTTTGAATATTTAGCCAATAAATAAATAGCCATATTAAGTAGGTAAATATTCTTCATTAAACAAGAGGTTTATTTAAAACGAAGGAGCTTCAAATAAGTTGCCTAATTTTCACCCGAAGCCCCCTAATGTACCTACATAAATGAAGTGAATAAATCGAACATTTAACTTATACTCGTTTAAACAAATAGAAGAGAATAAAATTTGAATAAAAATGTTGTTCGAGCATTATTTCCATAATAACAACTAAGTAGTTTACCTACATAAATGTTAATAAACACTTCAGACTCTCATGATCTTGTGCACACGAAAATTACCCCATACACCGGGGATAACCCCGTGATTAGATTAGAGTCTTCTGATAGCTGCTTCACAGAAGTATCTTGCCACCAGTTTCACAATTGTCAATGAGAAATTTGCACCGAGTGTATTCAGTTGCATAATTCTTGTAGGTAGTTAGTTGAAATCTCAGGTACAGGCACATGTTCATTGTCCAAGGCTTAATCAATCGTATTCTTCACTATTTGTTCACATTCAACATTATTCCCATTTCAATGTTTACAAGAAAAATCTTATTTCAAATTCAAACAAAGATAATGACCTTCAGGTGCGTCTTAGCAATTTTCTGCTTAATTTTGCATTACTTTGAGGGGCAAATCGATTTCTCTGTCAATGTTAATCAATCAAAATGAAAATACTATTCTGTGGTATTATCTGACACTTGAACTTCAAGCCTGCTGTTTTAAACTATCCTATATGGTCTTCAGCAAATAATCAAGCTGAAAATTAAATTGACCGTGATATCAAACTATTATCAATATTTAGTTTAAATTTGGCTTTCACCTTAAAGGTAAGAAAATTGCTTGTAGATGATATCATCACTCCGAGCAAATCAAATAACGGTGTTCCATACGCTAGTGACAATGAATAAAGACATCTAAAATAGCCTTGAGAATATTAGCTGTTAAAGTTTATTTTAGTCATAAAATAAGCCATCAACTGGTTTGGTTTTTGATTAAAAAGAAAAAGAGTAAAACAAGTTAACGCTTTTATTTCGGCGTCGACAAATTAATCATCGAACTAAATCTTTTTATGATTGATTTCGAACAATATAGCGTGGGTTGACGAACACTGAAGAGAGGACATAATGTCTTATATAAAAAAAATAGAGGAAGGCCATCCGGTTGGGTTATTCTTAATTTTGTATCAATAATGATGGCGGATTGAACTATAAACCTAGAACAGCAGAAAGTACTAATAGAGTTCTACCGAAATAAGCTGAAGTTGAAACACAACTTTTTTTTACAGAAATCTGAAATGAATCTATAGGCGTTTTTCTTTTTTAGTTCGGAGCAGAGTTTGACATGATACGATATTATTTGGTTTGAAATCGTATTAGAAAGAAATTTTAACGGCCATATTTTTCTTTGTTGAAATTTTCAAAGTAATTTTTTTTTTTAATCTCAACTTTACCTTACTTAAGTAAGAAGTTCCTTTCTTTTAAAAAGGAAAGTTAAGAAAAATAAATAGAAAAATAAAACATACATCAGGACATATATAGTTCCTCTGAGTAGGAACAATTTTTAAAGGAGAATCACACCAAAAACATAAATGTTAAAAAAGTAGCCACGTTCTTCTATACCTACAAAAACCTTTGCGTGGCAAGTCAGCCGTGAAGAGTAGATATCTAAAAGTACGCCAAATTCTTAGTTTATTAATGTTAAATATTAAATATTTTACGTAGAGTAATATGGAAGAACCGCAAAATTATCAGTGAAGGCTGTTATTTAATGATTACTGACTTTAATTGTGTTGGTTTACTTGCCCAATTTTCTTTTATTATACTCGTACCTAACTAGCGGACCAGGCGAAATTCGTCTCGCCCCAATTTAACGCCTTCAAATCAACTGAAGAGCTATAATAAAACACAGATAGTTCAAATTTCAATGTGATTTATTTGAATGGAATAAAAATAAGGAGAGAGTGATATGATAAACAATATTTCTCGATTTTTTTTCCGGTGCAAAAACAAACAACAAAGACCGTTTACCAAGCTATCAACGACGTCCTTTTTCCTCGCTGCTAGTATTTACCGTTCACAAATCCAATCGAGATTTTTATAATTTCTTGCAATGCGGGGAACAGTTTACTTTGGTGATGAGTTTCTCATTCGACGTTGTTAATTCCCAAAAATTTGCCGGGAATGCTCTCAATATAGTCGAGACATCAATGGAAATTTGGCATTGCCAAGCGCCAGCAGTTGTCGCGAGAATTCAGAAGCCGATGGGTCGTTCTGCAATGACACTCGCATTGGTGGTCAATTTCAACTTCTTGACATGCCGGCACAAAGACGACGATTTCAATAATGCATTAAATTCATCGGCAGAAGTAGATTTCGGGATGGCGGAATCACCTTGTTAATCCTTCAGTACCATGTAATTCAGGTTGCATTAAAAAGACCTTCGGTCTTACAGGCATATAGTTAAATTAAAAGAAAAAAATTGTTCGGTCAACTGCCTCCAAAGCTTACGTGCCATCTGGTATTCATCCCACAAAATGATCTTGCATTCTCGAATCAACTTCGATGTCGCCGAATTTTTGGTCATTTTGCACGTTATTGGCTTGTCATCGCCAGCTTCAGATCGGAATGTGCAATTCAGCCGCCTTCAAAGAGTGTGGCAGCAATGCCATAGATACATAGGATGCAACAGGAAACGAAAGAGATGTTGGCCCAATTGTTGGTAGAATCAACTAAATAACGAATGTCTTGCATGTCCCACCGGTAGCATCGAGAAAGTGAATGCGATTGTGGAATCGTATTCCAAAGTAGCGCGATTGAAGTCTACGTTTACCACTTTTCCTCTTGTAATAACTTTTTGTCGAATTTTTGGTGGTGATTATGCAGTTTGAAGATGTGCAGTATAACCACGTGTCCATTTATTTCTTCTGCATATAACTCTTGCATTTGATTATCACGGACATTCAGTTAATTATTGCAAGACGTGTACGTCGGATGTTAGATCGGAATCAGTGTAATAATACGAAAAACTCGAATCAATTTTCTGAATAGAAAATTATAATGTGAAAAGGACACCTGTCAAATCGCGCCCAGCCTAAGTCAGTGTATAACGCAATCTATCGGTCATTTAATTCATTGAAAATGGGCGTTTATCGCCATCCTATCGCTTTACCAGATTTCACCATTTTACGACAATCAGTTCTCTACATAAATGATATCAATTCTATGCAAATGGGCGGTTGCAGCGCCCCTGGATGTAAAATCTCAAATTTTAAAAGTCTGCCTTTGCCTGCACTTTGAGCCCTACCGCTGTAGTTTCATTAATCTACGACAATCAGAAGTGCTCCAAATAATTTATATCAATTCCATGAAAATGGGCGTGTACCACGCCCTCTGAAGGGAAAATCTTTAATTTTCGATTTTTTCTTTGTATACACCACAAGGCCTAGCGTTGTGCGCAATTACAAGATTCTACGATGTCGGGAAGTGCTCCATAATTTTGATGATCTGTCAATGAGTGAGTGAGTGAGTGAGTGAGTGAGTGAGTGAGTGAGTGAGTGAGTGAGTGAGTGAGTGAGTGAGTGAGTGAGTGAATCAGTCAGTCAGTCAGTTACAGCTTTTGCGATTTTTGCAGTGTTATATCTCGGGAACCACTTATGCTAAAGAATTGAACATTAGTGAGTTGCCTAAGCCTAGTGAGCTTAGCAAATGCTGAGAGTTTGAAGTTTCTGACTTTTTTGGTACTGAAGTTAGAGGGGGGTCGAGTTTGTTCCTGTAAAAAGGGTGTAGTGCCAGAACTTGGCTGGGCACTACCGAGCCCTTTGACTCATGGAACCGTGTAGGAGAAAGAGTTCTTAGCAGGAAAAGCGACAAAAAAGTGAAAATCAGTAAAGTGAATATAAAGGAAAGAAGAAGTGTAGAAAGAAAAAAAAATGTTTTTGGATTATCATACTTTTACTTGCGATTATATGTAGATACTAAAGGCAAGTTTTGCATTCCTAAAAATAAAAAAAATTCTAACAATCAATCATGACATTACGATCATAGAGAAGCATAAAAAAGTGATCGACAAAAAATCTCTGTCTGTCTGTCGCGTAAGCGATTACCTTCAAATTTGGTATGTGTGATTCTTTTGCCATACCTCAGAGGGGAAATTGAAATTTTATTTTTAGGCCATAAAAATAATGGTAGCTGCCATATAACAGTTTAGGAAATATTATTTTTCTAGAAAACAACTCCAACGATTTTGATGAAAATTTCTGAGAATTTTTTTGTTGGCAATAGCTATCATATAATTTGAACAAAGATTATGGAAAAAGTCTATTAACGGTACCTTTCATATAACGTTTTTTTTTTTTTTATTTTTGGCTTTCTCGGTAACGGTACATTGGATTTTTTTCAAATTTTATATCTTAAAAGATCTAAGTAGCTAAATTAATTCTGCATATCAATATTTTGAATAGCTTTTTTTTAATTAAAATTAATTTTTGAAGTTTTTTTTTTGAAAATAAAAAAAATAATTTTAAATTTTATAATCACATGTACATTAATAGTCTCTAAAAAATTGCATACCAAAATTTCAAAAATTGGTTTTCAAAAAAACAGGATTTCATCAAAACCCGTCCTACAATTTGCGAGATACTTTTTTATAAAATTTTCATTGATCCGTGGCATCTAATGGCGTTCTTCGTTTTTTCGAAAAACTAATTAAAGTGATGGTTTTGGCAGTTTAAATAAGTTTAAAAAACAATTTTCCCACATATAGATATATACACCATTCACTTTCATTATATACATGTATGTACTTGTATATATTTACATTATTACCCTCCTAATTTACATAATTGAAATCCATTTAAATATACATTTGTAGGTACCTATTTAACTATTCCTTGAATCATGCATTCGACAATTCATTATACTAAGAATCAAGGTAATATTACATACATGGGCTTTAAATCTGCATAGGATAACTATAACAGACTAGCTACCTACCAACAGCGTCAGTGAGTAACACTAAAGTTGTTAGCTACAAGAGCAAGTTTGTACGATCCAGTCGTGGATTTTATTTTTTATCTTTTTGCTAAAATTTTTGTTTACTATTGTTTTTTACTTCTATTTTTTTTTGTATTAAAGTAAATATTGTTTTCACTTATTTTTTTGTAGTTCTTTTTATATTTTTGGTTAAGGTAATAGTTTAGTTAGGTTAAATTTTTTAAATATACATTTTAATTACTTTTAAATACTTTCCACGCCCGCGCTGTGTTGAAACATTTAAAGGGTAGTATAATCCCTTGAGCGCGTGTAGAATATAAAAAAAAAATTAATTTCGAAGCCCCAAATTTTCTTTTCTCTTAGATATCGTCAGAGTTCTTGGACTTGTGTTCTTTTTATCCAGCAACACCTTAGACACGAGAATAAATAATGTTTAGTCTAGTAGGGGTGTATTGAGAAGTGGCAAGAAACACTCCAAGCGAAGAGCGGAGCAGTGCAATCACAAGCGTGCCGCAGACTCTTCTAGTGAAAACCTAGCTTCTAATAATGGCACTATAAGCGTTTTTCTTTTTTATTAGTTCAGAGCAGAGTCTGAGTTGTCAAATAATTTGTCTGTGTTTCTTTTTAACTCAGAGCATGCAGAGTTTCAAATGTGTGTTTCTTTTTTCGTTCTAAACATGCTTAGATCGCACTCGACGTGCACGAACATAGTTTACTGAGCATGTGAGTAAATTGTTGAACGCAACAAATGTGAAGAAAAAATAATCAGATACAATTAAATTGGCGATTTTCTGTATCTGGTGTGTATCTGCGTACAAAATAAGGGTAGTTTTGTTTTATATTGCTTTTTATGATTAAAATGAAAATTTATTCTGGTTTTTGTGGTTCAAGTGTGCTTAAAAATCAAATCAGTGTTCAGAGCTTGCTCTGGTCGGAACAAGTACACTCAAACACTGTTCAAGCTCTGCTCTGAACGAAATTATAAAATCAGATTCATTGAATTTGTATCTCCAGCAACTAATATCTTAAAATTCAAAATAAAAATTATTCTTACCACTATCTATTTCATTCTCCCTAGGATCTCGTTCAAATAGCTCTCTGTAATATTGATCGAATTGTTCAGATTCGACACTTTGTAAGGACTCATCATCGGCTTCTCTAGATTCGGTATTTTCGTCGAAGTCATTTTCTGGTTCATCAAGAACTTCACCGCCATCTTGGCTTGTATCGTCATCAAGTTCGTCAGGGCTTGAGGTAGGTATTTGTCTTCGATTTGTTCGACTGTGAAGGTTGCGTGGTTGTTGTTTGCGTGAAAGATTTTTTGGAAGAATTTCGTCAATAGTTGGAATTCTTTGGTTTGTTCTTCTATACGGAAAAAAGTGTCGTTCAAGATAATTTGCAAATATTTGTTTAGTTATTCTATTTTGACGATCAATTTCTGATTGGTCTATTTGATTGTCTGAAATGAAAAATAAAGAAAAAGTTTTGATTTTAGAAGGTAAATTACATTTATACGTACATAAATCATGCATACGCATGTATATACATAAACATATAAATAATAGTGAATAAAAAATAAAAGTTATTTAGTTCAGATATTTGATAGATATTTCAAAGATTTTTATACGTGACCAAAAATACAAATAGATTAAGTAATTTTATATTATTATATTCTTACTGGACTGCTCTCGACCCGACCCGTAAAAGGTCAAAGCCTGATAAACTATCTCACTTTCACTTCAAGACCTTTTATCCTATTAAGATATTTCTCTACTAAACTGTAACTAATATTTATTCCTAGTTAGACGAATCCCTTAACTTCTTTGAAGTTTGAAGTTACAGCTTTAAATGGCAACATTTAATTAAAATTGGTTTTAAGTGGATACCCGCAAATTAATGAGTCTTTGGGACTACTGTGCCATGTGGGAAACAATCCCCGTTTCTCTATAGACGAATCACGGACAAATCTGTAAGTTCATGGGTACCGAGCAATACTGTATAACTGTTTCCAGATTACACGACTGGCGAATGGCCGCTAGTGCCCTAGTTAACAAGTCTTTATTTTTCAGTTTCGTTTTCTGAACAGGACAAAGACTTAGCATATTTAGGTAAGCTTTCCGAAACTTAGCTTAGGTTAGGCTGAAGTGGCTGTCAGGAAAAAGGCTGACTCACTTAGACCTCACATAGGTCCATTGTGATAGCCCATGAAGAGATATTAACTCTTTAATTAAACCCTTTGGTGCATCTAATGAAGCCATATAGCTGAAGAATTTTGATGTGTTTTAGATTACTGCGATCGTCGTAGAAGTATTTTCCCAGGTGTAATCTAAATCAACGTCCTTGAGAGAGAGCAAAACATGAGCAAAGAAGATGGGAGATAGTCTCCTCTTTCTCCTTACTTGTGTAAAAGTCGCTGAAGAACGTATCTTGGCATGTCTGCCAATTAAGCAGTATCAAGTTATGACACCTATTATGGAGCCTAAATGTTTTTTTTCTCAAAGAGAGCTCACCTTTTGAGCGAATTGGATCCATTATTGGCCAGATCTGTCTGGTAGCCAGGCGGAGTAGTGATGTTATACCACCTCCTATTTGCTTTATGGCGTTTTGTTGTAGCATAAGCATACATATATCGATAGGCACACCGATTTCTTCCATTTTAGTTAGAATTGGTTTTAGGGTTCAATTTCTGGCGAGTTTATCGGCTTTACAGTTTCCCAAAATATCCTTATTTCCCGGCACTCAGCACAAAAGAATGTTAAACTGTTCTGGTGATCGACAGTTGCAAGCAGAGTTTGTGAAAACAGCGCCAAGTGATTTGACGGCTGCTTGACTGTCTGAAAAGATACGGATATCCGATGCGTATATCACGTTTTCCCTTAGCCAGGATATAACCTCTTTAATCGCCAGAATTTTCGCTTGGAACACGCTACAATGGTAAGGAGACGGAAGGAAAGATTAAGATTTAGTCCGTCTGAGTACACATCGCTATATATTCCCTCTTCGGTTTTTGAACCGACCGTAAAAATGTGAGCTGATTCATCTTTTAAGAATCTCTCAACCTCCCAAGCGGATCCTGGTGGAAAGGTAACTTGGAAGTTCTTTTCGAAGATTAACTTAGCTGGTGTGTGGTGTAGTCGTATCGTCCTAGTTTTGGTCCAAGTGTGTTCATAATATTAGAATGGCCTATCTAATTGCTAGTGCATTGAGAGATGTCTTTGAGGGGAACAGTTGTACTCGCGACCACTTGTTTGCTGAAAATATCGAGAGGTGTAAGGTTAAGTAGTATGTTTATGGCAGCCGAGGGTGCAGAGTAGAGTGCTACACTGATACATAAGCTGGCTGACCGTTGGGCCTTATTTAATTTCTCACAATATGCGACTTTGTCCAATGCAGTCTACTATACATACTGCAGCCCCATAAGTAAGTGTCGGGATTGTGTACAACCAGTGGGTAATCTGTGGGTATAAGCCCCATGTATTCCCAATGCCTTTTTTGCAAGAGAAGAGTGCAACAGTTGATTTTCTTCCTCTTTCTTGTTTACAGGATTTCTAGTTTAGCTTTTTGTCTAGTATGCTACCTAGATATTTGGCTTCATCTAAGAATGTCAGTGGCGTACCATTTATTGATAGGTGTATAAGTTGGGGAATTTTGTATTTCCTAGTGAAAAGGACAAGATGTATATTAGCCGGGCTTATATCCAGACCACATCTGGTTGCCCAAAATTTTTAGTCAATTGAGAGCGTTTCGCATTAAGTCTGTTAGAGTTGGGGCGTGCTTTCCTGATATAATAAGGACAACATCATCGGCATAAACTTTTAAAATCAGGGCTTGGAAGAAGCACATTATTCTGCATGGAACCTAACCTTATTTGCCGTGTTTACCGTGCAAAAATTTATCTTATAATCTCTGACTTCATATGCTTCAGATTTATTCATAAAATTTTACATATATTACAAATGTTACTAACCTCAGTGTCCAGCTTAAGTTGAGGAACTTGATTTTCGATTTTCATTTGATGCATATTTTCGCCAGCTACTACGAGGTGGTATAGGAAGACTCTCATGGATCTCTGATCATCAGCGGATTCTAACACTTCATCCTATTATAAATATTAATATGGTCTTAGGGACTCTCCAGTTTGGCTGGTATATTTATCAATAATAGTATTGTATATTTTGAATAGTTTTCGAGACTTTCTATCTTCTTTGACTATCGGAGGCGATTGTATAGTAATTTCTTCGACTTTTCTTCGGCTGCTTTCTTTTGGCGTAATACTTTTCCTTCGCGCTAAACCATTTTCATGTACATCTTCTGTCATATTTTTCATGCGCTATTTACCAATATTATTCAATAAGAAAAACCGCATACATTCAAGACATGAAAGAGAACTGGGATACCGAATAATTCGGAGATATGGTCAATAGCCGATAATGTAAATTCACAGCGGAATAATTTAAGAGTTTATATTTGTCTGCTCAAACCGCTTGTCTAAATACATATAATTGAGAATTGAGAAAAATGATTCATCATGGCTCTTAAGCATTCACCATCCACAGAGACCATGTGCCGGAAGATAAAATAATATAATAAAATAAAAACCTACCTACAAGGTAGTATAAAAGTGAAGTAGATTTAATTATTTTAAGATGGGCCTGAGGCATACTAGCCAACGGATCAATTCAATTAAGGAAAACCAATGATTGTATGTTATAAAATTAAAATGGTTGGATTTAAGTATAAGACACACCCCTTGTCAATTGTTAATTAACTTCTGAGCCTTACGATTGATGCATTTTACTCTGCTGGATTAATTCCGAAGCAAAACTTACCCACCTAACTAACATGCATCTTTGTACTATTATGAAATAATTTTATCTAAAAGTTAAATGTCAAACCCATTTCTGTTTAATTATAACTCTTTTCTTCTTGATATTATTATCTATTCTTTGACAAGTCACCTTTCTTTTTTGTATTAAAATTATATGGTAAATAAAATAAATATTCATATGGATAACATACAGATGTTGAAATACATTTAAATGATACAAATTAAATAAAAAAATATTTAACTAATCACTTTTGGCAATGTGATATACTAGCGAAACTTAGAATCAGTCTAGACCAAAAGAATTATATAATAAAATTGTGAAGTGAATTCCTATGTGAACTTGTTTTAATATTTAGATTGTGATTAGGGAATTTGACGAAAAATAATAACATCGGCATTTTGCGACACTATATATTACAGAAAAAATGATGCGCGCATGCAAAGTCTTATGACTACCTTTAACATGCTTAAACATAGTACGAACCATTGGAAAATAGGGATTGAATTGGATAGGAGATGCCAATGCACAGTGGTTTTAAATGTTTGAATTTCACATTCGCTGGGAAAAAGCATTCCACATCCGTATAGTGCGGTTAAAGAAGGAATCTGGATACTGATGAGGAATGAATGCAACTGACTATTTCATAAGAATATTGTCTATAACAATAAGACATAGGTGGCAGTGGGGCAGTGGATATATTGCTTGACTGCTAACTTAGACGTGTGTGTTCGATCCCCACGCTAGGTGCATTCTTTACTATACCTCCAATTTTAATTGAATGCCGCCCGTGAGCGATTCACATATCCAGAACTAAAAGTTAACACGGCTTTAGGTTAGGGACCCGCTTTAACGACAGAAGACAACACTGAGTTAAATTAGCATTAAAAACATTAAATTCTACACGGTTTTTTATTCCTCATCGGACAATGCCGTCGAGATCTGAATTTAATGAGCTTATCTTACGCTGCCATTGCAGTTCCACATCCGAAGAACTAGAAGGTGAATCTGAAAACGAATGTGAAAAGCTGCGACTACTGGTCGTCAGCAAAACAATATATTAGATTAGAAATTTTGCTATAAGAGATCATTGATGAAAATGAGAAAGAGTATCGGAGACAGAATGGATCCCTGGGGCACATCAGCATTTATTTTATGAATTTCAGACTTGAAACCATCCAGTACGTTTTGTATTGAGTCGTTTTTGAAAGGTAATTTCTAATTTAACGAAGAAGACATTCATCGAAACGAAATGCACGCATTTTCGGTAAGAGAGCTGGTTGCCAAACTCTATCAAATGCTTTTGAAATATTAAGCGCAATAATATTACTTTCTTTATTAATTTCAATGCCCAAGGGATGCCTTAAGTGTTATTTTATATCTTCTACCTCTTGACATCTACATTAAATATCTGATATAGTATTATCTTGCAGAGCGGTAATACTCAAAGAGTCAAAATACTGGTTTGCCAAACCTTACGGTCACAGTAACACAGCAACATTGTTTCCACCACATATTCTCTCTACAAACACCCTACTATAAGCTTCAGTCAAGATTTAAAGAGTTAGCAAGATGATGAAGTGTCGAAAGATTTCGACGTAAAAATGTTTACCAACGGATCTAAAATGGAGTACGGTGTAGGAGCAGGAATTTTCTCAGAGTCGCTAAAAGTCTCTAGATCTTTCCGACTTCCGACTTTGCCCTTTCAAACTGAAGTACTGGCTATAATGGAAGCATGCAAAATTCTTAAAGTAGATCCAACTCAAAATCTAAATTATCTTAAAATAAACTTAGATAGCCAAGCTGATATCATCAAAAGCCGTAAATTCGACAAAAAATATCTTCAAAGCTGGTCCAACAATACAGGAATGAGCTCGATTAACTCTACATTAGCCATTGAATCACTTTAATTTGGGTTCGAGGACACAGTGGCATCGATGGTAATGAACCGACAGACGAGCTAGCCTTTCATAGCTCGCTTTCAGAGAATGTCTCTATCGCACTCGCTGCAATGAAGGGCAAAATTCTTTCAGTTTTCCTCACGGAATCCCACGATTCCACGAACAATCTAACCGACTATACGATATCTAGAATGATATAGCCTACCTATAATAAATCCCGTACAAATTCCGATCTCATTTGTAGATCAAGGTGGGATATATCAAAGATAGATAGATGCACTGGACAGTGGCCCTTGGGTGAGCACGCAGCAAAGCTGGGCTTTCCTACAACACCTACTGCCGTAGCTGTAAGAATCAGATGGAAAACGAAACAGTTCTTCACTTCCTTTGCAAGTGTCCCACTTTGAACAGGCTAAGAATGGAATCCCTTGGAAGGCTCTTCTTTCCCGATCTAAAAGAATTGTGGAATACAAGATTTAAAAACTTAATCTCTTTCCTCAACGGTTCGAAATGGCTCTAGAAGTTCTCCGCTTGAGTGGTTTCCCACTCGTTGTCCGCTAAAACGGTGCTTTCCAGGCACGTAGTGATGTTTGACCATCTAAAATTTATTTGTTTTATGGAGTTTTGATGTAACAAGAGCTTGCTTGTAGCGATTTTTTCCATTTTCGGTAGAATAGGTATTTGGGTTTCTTTTCTGGCGAGTTAATCGGCTTTGAAATTTCCCAAAATATCTCTATGTCCCGGCACCCAAATCAGGTGAATGTTAAACTGCTCTGCCATCTCCCTGAGAGATGATCGACAGTTGCGGGTAGTTATATAGATTGTGGAAACTGCGCCAAGTTATTTGAGGGCTGCTTGATTATCAGAGAATATACGGATATCCGATGCGGATTCACGTTTTCCTTTAGCCAGGATAACACCTCTTTAATCGCCAGAATTTCCGCTTGGAACAAGCTACAATGGTCAGGGAGACGGAAAGAGAGACTACGAATTAGTCTGTCTGAGGACGCACCGCCACATATTCCCTCTTCGGGTTTTGAACCGACCGTAAATATGTGAGCTGATTCATCTTTTAAGAATCTCTCATCCTCCCAAGCGGATCTTGGTGGAAAGGTAACTTGGAAGTTCTTGTCGAAGATTAACTAAGCTGGTGTGTGGTGTAGTCGGATCGTCCTAGTTTTGGTCCGAGTGTGTTCAGAATATTAGAATGGCCTATCGAATTGCTAGTCCATTGAGAGATGGCTTTGAGACGAATAGCGCAGCCACTTGTTTGCTAAAAATGTCGAGGGGTGTAAGGTTAAGTAGTATGTCAAGGGCAGCTTAGGGTGTAGAGCAGAGTGTTTCACTGATACATAAGCTGGCTGACCTTTGGACCTTATTTAATCTGTCACAATATGTGACTTTGTCGAATGCAGTCCACCATACTGCTACCCCATTAGTAAGTATCGGTCTGACGACCGCTGTGTACAACCAAGGGGTAATCTGTGGGGATAAGCCCCATTTATTTCCAATGGCTTTTTTGCAAGAGAAGAGTGCAACTGTTGCTTTTCTTACTCTTTCTTGTATATTGGATTTCCATTTGGTTGCCCAAATTTTTAGTCGATTGAGAGCATTTTGCATTAAATCTACTAGAGTTGGAGCGTGCTTACCCATTACAACAATGGCAATATCATCGGCATATGCTATTACCTTATATCCCTCTGCTTCCATGTCTATGAGCATTTCGTTTACCACTGTGTTCCATAGAAGTGGGGATAAAACACCACCTAGTGGAGTCCCTCTGCTGACATACCTTCTTTCTGTGCAGTCCCCCAGGGTGGGGTTTCTTACTCTGCTGCCTAGCATGAGACTAATCAGCTCTGTCAATGAGTCGGATACCTTAAGGTTTCTCAGCGCTGTGATTATTACCACCTTACTAAGGTTGTTGAAAACACCATCAATATCTAGGAATGCTACCAGAGTTTACTCTTTATGGTGCAATGAATATTCTATATTTTGTACCAGCGACCGATTTTCCCTTAAAATATGCGTGTTGAGTAGTAGAAATGATATTGGGGTTTATTGTACTACGTAAATGAATTTCTATCAGTCTTTCTAGAGTTTTTAAAAGGAATGAAGATAAACTGATCGGTCTCAGGTCCTTCGGATTTACATGGGTACTTTTGCCTACTTGGGAATGAAGATGACATTAACTTCTCTCCAGAGTAAGGGGATGTACGTTAGGTCGAGGCACCCATTTAGAATAACCTCCAGGATAGGTATGATTATGTTAGAGGTTATCTGGAATTCGGCAGGTATTATGCCGTCTGGTCCCGCCGACTTATAAGGATCGAATCTTTTAATTGCCCAAAGTAGCTTTTCCCTTGTAATCAGACCAAGATTATTATTATTTTTATAGCCTGTCCTTGATTGTTCAGTGCTACAAATATTTTGTGAGCTACCCGGGAAATGAGTATCTAGTAGCAGTGATAGCGACTTCTTGAGCGGTGCAAGCCCTGAATTCCACCAACGGGGTTTTTGTTTTCCTCTTATGTAAATAAGAGGACAGGATATGTCCATTGATGTATTTAGGGATAGGGTTAAGACCTTGACTTTTTTATCATCATCTGTTATTTTGGGTATCATGAGAAGGGAGGGACTAATTAGTTTATCGAATGTTTCCCTATATAGTTCCCAGTTAGTTTTACGATAATTCCGGAATGTTGGTTTTTTATTAACTTTTTCATCTAAGCAGAACTTGATGTATCTATGATCAGAGAACGAATGTTCCCTTGATATGTTCCAATCCAGAATATTTTGATGAATTATATCAGAGACGAGAGTAATATCTAAGACCTCCTTTCGGTTCTTGGTGATGAACGTCGGTTCAGTCCAAGTGCATCACATTGTATTCATAATTTAAATATTTAAGTACTATTGGTTTTGTATTTATCCAATGTTTATTTACAAACTATTTTATGAAGAAAAAGCATTTATATATATTTTATTGACCTCCATCTCTAGCTTTTCAACTCTATTATTAATGCTTGCTTGCTTCTGCGCTCTCCTTAGATCATTCCAAAGATCAATGACCCTTCAAACAATACTTTCCCTTAACAAATACTATAGGTTTTTTTTTTTCAAAATTACCTGTTTGGCTACAATGTATTACAAAAAAAAAAAACTTCGTCTATCTAACCTACACTTTTTTCAAGTGACATAAGACGAGATAATGATAATACATCATTCATAAAGAAGGTAAAAACAGAGAGCATCAGCCAAAGTGAAACTACCTTTTTGTCATTGTTTCAAATTTTGGGTACCCGAATTCCTATGAGTATATGATGAATTCTTAAAACAAAGACAAAAACATTTAGTCAGCAGCGCGTCGCGCTTTCAATCCTTGACACATATTTTGTTTTCTTCTTTAGCCCACCAAACATATCCATAAATTAATTCAATCTGAGTAATAACATTTATTCATAACACATTAACAGCACTTCTCGAAATAAAATTGAAGGGGCACGATTTTTATATCTCATGAAGAAATAGTACAACAAAATTTATCTTCAGCTGGTACGAGTATTATACAAGTCATAGTCTAAAGTTACTGTTGTAAATGTTCATACTTTCATGTAATGATTTGTTTTATACAATGTATCATTTTTTCGCTTACACCTCACAATAACAGTGCTACCCAATAAGCCATATTATTATCGAAACAAGTATACTACTAGTCAGTTTTGCAGTGGATGGTTTAACTCTAACTTAAACCAGAGTTAATTAATTTTGCAAATAAATTGACTCCAATTTAAATACAACACTATTTTTTCAATGGAGTATAATATAAACGGTGATTTTTTAAGAGCTTGGTTTTTGAAAATTCAAAAAAACACAGAAACTTGTAAAAAGTGAACGAAATTTTTATTTGGATCGATAAACCAATTTCTGCCATTTACTTTTTAAAAATAATTTCACTTAAATGTTGCCCGCGGCTACGCTCCAGGTGGTCCATTCTGAAGGTCCAATTTTGGCAAAGTTTTTCACACATATCGGCCGGAATCTCACCAATGACGCGTTCAATGTTGGCTTCCAAGGCAACAATCGTGTTTGGCTTGTCCCCATAGACAATAGACTTAACATAGCCCCACAAAAAATAGTCTAACGCGGTCAAATCACATGATCTTGGTGGCCAATTGACTGCGCTAAAACGTGAGATCAACTGCTCACCAAATTCGCCTCTCAATTGATGCATGGTTTCGCGTGCAGTGTGGCATGTAGCACCGTCCTGTTGGAACCACATGTCGACCGAGTTCAATTCTTGAATTTTCGGCAAAAAAAAATCTGTTATCATCGAACGGTACCTTTCTCCATTGACCGTAAGCCTGCGGCCTTCATCGTCCTTGAAGAAGTACGGCCCAATGATGCCCCTGCCCATAAACCGCACCAAACAGTGCATTTTTCGGGATGCATTGGTAGCTGCTGAATTGCCTCTGGCTGCTCTTCACTCCAAATACGGCAATTCTGCTTATTCGCGTATCCATTTAGCCAAAAATGAGCCTCGTCGCTGAAGGTACAATTTTGCGATAATTTCATAATTTCGACATTTTTCACAGAGCACGAATTTTGATAATAAATTTCAATAATTTGCAAACGTTGTTCAGGCGTAAGTCTATTCATGATGAAATGGCAAACAATACTGAATCGAAATGTCAAATGTTCGTGGAATTTGTCATGTGTGATCTGTCAAAAATATAAACGTCAAAAACCAAGTAGCAAAAAAATCACCCGTTAAAATAATAATGTTTATTGAACTGATATTTATACAATTGGCTCTTAATTTTATTTTACATTACTTATTTTAAATTGATATTTGAATTTGTTTTAGCACTTAAGGGGCTAATATTATACATTGTTTTAATTTTTTTTGTTAAAATTATTAAAAAAAATGGTCCTTGAATTTGTTGTACTACTTAATAAAACCTGTGTGGATAATCTCGGCTTGTTCAAACCCGGCTTTTTCAATGGAGTATTAACTTTAAATTTCACATGTCGATGATGTTTCGAAATGGAGATGGCGATACCATCGAAATGTTTAGATATTAAAATTTACTTTTTAGTTGCCCAAATAAAAAAATTGGTCGAAACAAATTGATTGTTACTGGCAACTCTTAAACACTATTCGTTCTAAGGCTATTCAACTAAGGCTGGCAATGAGACGAGATCAGGTGAGACTTTTTTTTAGTCTCATCTCAGTCTCGTCAAAATCGAAAAATTTCTGTCTCGTGTCGATCTTGGTATCGCCTTTTTATTATGAAAATTTGAATGTGCAGTCTCGTCTCGGTCTCGGATTGGGCCTCATCATTTGTCACGGTTTCTTTCGTGTTTTTTTGTAGTAAAAAGATGTAAGATAAGACGCGTGTTCAGATTGTAAAGATAGAATACTGTATCTCAGCAGTTTGCTGGTAATTTCGAATTTTCTGAGGTAAAATTTGAATTTTGTAAAGGTTTTTTTAATCTTTTTAAATCGGAGCAATCCTTTAATGGATTTTGACAGTTCATGGCTTGACAGACAGGAAAAACAGCTATATTTTGACGTTTTGATAATATTTTTTGTTCAAACGTCACCCAAAAGGCTTAAAATCAACTTATTCCACAGCAAAACGTTTTAATTTTGTAGAGATTTTTTATTTCATTTACAACAGTTTATGGGTTGACAGTTAGGCAACATGCTATGTTTTGACGTTTGTGTAATATTTTTATTCCAAATGACACCTAAAAGAATTAAAGTCACTTTTTACCTGAGAGGGGAACAAAGTATGAAATGAGCGATTTCTATTCCAACGACATGTAGGGATGAAACGATACCTCCAAGGTATCGAATACTTGTACTCCATACCGGTATCGAAAGAAAGTATCGATATCTATTTGGGTATAGGATGAAAAGTATCAATACCTACTTGGATAGAATTAAAATATCTAAATTCAAGTTATAAACAAATTTTAATTACGAGGAATCGAAAAATTAATTTTGTGGAATATTCGATAAAAAACAGAAGTTTTTCTAAGTGTTTTTCACTTAACCGGTTTCTGGTTTTGCTGATTGTTGCCCCCGCTTTGGAAAACAATCTTTTAATTTGTGAAAAATTCATACAGACTGTATGACTGTTCAATGAATAAGTTTGTGGTGTGTTCAAGTGAATGAAAGAATTCATGTGAGGTGAGTATGTGTGTGCGGAAAGTGTATGGTTACCATTTTTTGTGAAGGGGAATTCAAAAATTAAGTATGTGTGCGAAATTAGGTAAAAATTGTTTCTGTGCAAATTATTTGACTTTAGAGAAGCCATACAATTTAGTTGAAAAGACACATCTATTCGATCCAAGTACTTTCATTCGATACGGATACCTACTTGGAATCGCAAAATATCGATTCCAAAAGTACTTAGTATCGAATCAAAGTATCGAGTATGTACTTGAAGTTACTTGTATCGATTAGTCACTAACGACGCATACATAATCGTACGTATTCTTTTCTGGATTTTCGCAGTGCACCTATCTGAGTATAACTACGAACATACATAGGTATGTGGTTAAGGGCGCAAAAAAAACTTGTGAATATTATAAAAATTGACCATTGGTATTAAAAAATAATTAAATAAAAAGATATTTCTTCTAGCGAAAACCGAAACCAAACCTCGTCTCGGTCTCATCTCGGTTGCTTCTAAAGTGGACTTGTCTCGGTCTTATTGTCAGTCCTATGCCCAACTATCCCCAAATCAATCATGAAACGTCATTCGTGACAAATAAAAAAGTCATGTGAACGAAACGAATATTTCATTTTCAAAATGTATAGCATTTCCGATAATATATCTTAAGTAAAAATGACCCACACCATTTTTACTTAAGATATACATATTTTCATATGCACTCGAACTCGAGATTTTAATAAAACATGACATTACGATGATAAAGAATACCAAAAAAGTGGGTTCCACAATCCGTTCGTCTGTCTGTCCGCAGGTCGCCCTACAGCCTAAACGGCTGAAGTCATTTCCTTTAAACTTGGTTCTTAAACGTTTTAGGTACCTGGCTCGATTCTTTTTTTTAAATACGGCACCTGACGTACACATTTTTTGGCAAAAATGGTAACTCTCAATTATCTCAAAAACGACTCTAATTTTGATTGATGAATTTTTAATTGAAATGTTATTAACGGCAAATAACCATTTTTTTCGACTATCTCAACGGATTTTCATCTACATTTTTGCACTGAAAATTTTTCGGATCGGATTTGATTATGAAGTATCCCAAATCAAATGTCACTGAAACAAATGTTCTCTTTCTACGGATACCGCTTATTCCGAATAGTTCAGCATCTTCAATTTCTGATACGTCGCGTTGACAATTTATAAACAAAAATTGGTCCATGAACATAAAATGTAACCTTATTTTCTGCACTATAATTTAAACCTCTTAAAGTCGGTTTACCTACGTGCGGGTGAAAATATATTATTTTTCAAACACAAACACTTGAAATATTTCGATCACAAAACAAAGATTTATATTAGATGAATAAAGTTCATCAAGTATCTGCGTTATTACAGAAACTTATAAGTTACTGCAATTCAAATGAATAGCTCCCTATGGAGCTATGTCTATACATAAAGGTAATTTGATTAATGTTTGAACAGACTTAAAACTTTTCAAGCATCACATTCTACACAAACATTAGATACTTCTATATTGATGAGTGCCTACCTAAATCATCTTACCACGAAACACCTGTTAATTGGCCAATTATTTATATTTATGTTTTGAATAAGACCGAAGACTTAAGGTCAATTGAAAGCACATTTTCAGATTAAAGTATTAGGTGCATAGATTGAAGTGAAAGTCTGTTTTCTTATCAAGGTATGTATATATGCTCTTGAAAATACTTAACGATCCTAAAAAAAATAATAGAATAACCACAAAAAATAGGAAATATTTACGTTTTATCCAATTTTATGAGTGTCATTAATTAAAGTGAAAATATTGGTAACAAGAATTTTGAAAATTTAGCTTCGACCAAGGCTGATAAGTTAATAAGGCGTACATTTATGGTAGGTGATTGGTCATGAAAAAATGATTAAGTATATAAGTAAATCCATTTAGTGGTTCCGAAATTAAATTTAAATAAAATTATGAAAGAAATCATTCAGGAATTGATTCTGTCAAGGCAATCAATGACGTTCTTATGACATTTTGAGAGATAATACGGCAATAACTTGAGCAATACTAATTTTAAAATTTCTATTTCTCAACATTATTTTAAAAAATTTTTTTTTTTTGAAATTCAAGATTTCGAAAACGGGTGGACGATTTTTTCTGAAATTTCGTTTTTGAATTTATATTATTAAAATTTAAAATGTTCATACCAATTTTTTTTTTTAGAAAAAACTTAAGAATCTTTATGTATAAAAAATTAAGTGAAAAATTACTTTAAAAATATGTTCATACAAATATTTTTTTATTAAGAATATTTTGCATATAATGTAATCGGACATAGGAGCAAGTACGTGCGATCCAGTGCATTTTATTTTTGGTAGTCGTGTGAAGTGCTTGTTGCAATTAAGGTCACGCGTGAACAAAAAACTTGGCAAATTGGGGTGGGTACAAGTTTGGGAATATGCACATTTTTGGATTTGAAGATTTATTTTTAAAAAGTTCAAAAAAAAATTGCATATATATACCAAAAAATCTTGGCGCCTTATTAAAATGTATTGTTTATATTTGAAATCTATCTTATGTGTTGAATAAAGATTTCACAATTCGTCATATGGCCATATTTATGTCTTAGATAATTTGGGAGTTTTGTCTAATCAACACCAAACAAAAGTTGGGACTAATGTCCCACCGAGCTGGGAGAATTATATGAAAAACAATAATCCAATATAAAATTTCTTTTTTATGAATGTACGAGAGTTCAAAATGACATAAGACCAAATTGTCAAATTGTCCGTATGACACTTTGCAAAAGTGACAAAAGGCCAACTCATAAAATTTGGCCTTGTCTCGCTTTCGTAAAGAGACATAAGGCCTTATGTCGCTTTGCCTTAAGTCACGTCACCTAACTCTGCATTAGCAAGGCGTCTTCCTGAATCGCTTTTCGGAACGCATTCCGTTATAAAAACATCGTATATAAGCTCTAAGAACAAAGAAAAACGGTTACATTTTTTAGCAAAACACTATCTACTTCAGCCTATGAGCATCTTGAACCTATTTTTGAGCCTGATAAGAATTTATTTTAGTTTCATGATCGACTTGTTTGTTTTCCAAAAGAACAACCTAAGAAAAAAGTTTCCAGTTTTGTAAACAATGCGCCACGGAGGATATTCAGTTATGCTTTGGGGTTTTGTATTGCCAATTGGTCAGGGAAACAAAAAACTATTTTTCGAAAATTTTGAAATGCCGTATTATTTAGAATTTAAAGGAGCTCCTGAATAAAAATTTTGATCGAAATCCTAACTTAACGGATGAGAAAATCGAAAATCAATAAAATGGTTGTATGGCAGGTACCGTTAATAACAAAATATTTAAAAACATTTTTCGGCCAAAATGTAGACCATACTTAAAGTAGTACACACATGAATTTGTATCAAAATCGTTCGAGCCGTTTTCGAGATAATTAAGATGGTAGAAAAGTTTGTATGGCAAGTGCCGTTATTTTTGGGGCTAAAACAACTATTCAAAAATTTATTTTGGACAATCACGTAAAACACTTAAATACCAAGTTTGAAGAAAATCGCATCAGCCGTTTAGGATGTAGAGAGTTGTACGGACAGACTGACAGACGGAATTGCGGGACCTACTTTTTTGGTGTTCTCCATCATCGTAATGTCAAGTTTGATTAAAATCTCGAGTTCGATTTTTTTCCAAATGAAAAATTTGCCCTATAGTACATATCGGAAGTAAAAACGTAATATTGTTTCAAAAGTCCCATTTTTTTTGTTGGACTTATGACCCACCTAGGTGGTAGTTTTAGGGACTTATGTCTAAAATATGTGAGACATAAGTCACAAAAAGCAAAATTGGGACTTATGTCCCTGCGCCGTTTCCTTGCACTCATCTTTTATTTCATTAATTTTTTTCCCTAATTCTCATTGTGAGGATGGTGTGCCTTATGTCCCAAATAAAATTTGGCATTATGTCGCTTGGCCTTAAGTCACGGCACCGCAGATTTATTAACAAATTCGCGCAGAAGCTTTCTGTCATCTTTTGTTTGTAGTTTTTCTTTTTCTTCCTGTTCGCCTTGCATATTCGTTTATCCTCGGTAAACTTAACTCCGTACCAATTCGTTTCACCGCCGTTAAACCTTGATAAAATAGTTGCTCTAATTTCTACGCAACTCTGCTTTTTTACTTTTTAACCATATTTATTTCAGAGAAGTTTTAAATAAAATAAAATGCAGGACTGGATGCACATACTTGCTCTTATATTCGCAAAGATTCTTAGTAGAAACGATTAAATATATATTCAAGTTGTTTTTTTTTACTAAATTTTTATATATACAAAGTTTCTTTAATTTTTTCAAAAAAAAGTTGTTAGGTATGGCAATTTTAAGTATTTAATGATATATAAGCTTAAAAATATAATTTCGAAAAAGAATCGTAATCCGTTTTCGAAAATCAAAAAAAAAAAAATATTTTTCCAAAATGTTGGCATGCAATATTATTTATAATTTGAAAGATCTCCTGTATAAAAATTTGATCGAAATCCATCCATCCATTTATGAGAAAGTCAAAAATAATTGTATGACAGATACCGTTTTGTATTATGTTCTCCAGATTTCTAAGACCGCGGGATAATATGAATTAGTTGTGGTTTAGTATACTTTTATAGAAATTATGAATCTGTTTTTCGTTTTACTACAAACTTCCTATTGAAGTATTCCATACAAGTGACAATTGGGCGGCCTCAAGCCAGAAATACACATCATAGATACTGCAGTGCCTCGTGCTCCATTTTGTCTTCGACACTCTTCTATGTATTCATAAATGATCTTCTATCTGCAATTTTTTTAAATAATATAACTATGTGTCTGTAAGACTTAAGGTCTTTTAAATGCAACCTGGATTGCACGGAACTATAGTTAGAAGGAATAGAAATATAAGAAAGAATATTTGTTGGCACAATGGATTTGAGAATTATGTCTTTACTATCTCATTAAAACCCACGGGCGGCATCCAATTAAAACTGGAGATATAGAAAACAATGCTGCCTAGCGTAGGGCTCGAACTCGAATAGGTTGGAAGTCAAACACTATTATACATTGCGATATTGCCGCGCACATCTTATCCAATTAAATATTTTTCTTTTCTAGATTAACGTTTCTGCTCCGGAACCCCAACGACAAAGTATGATAAACTAATTTAATTCTGACATGGACACTGGACAGTATTATAGAACGGGGATTAAAAAAATCGTAGATGTTTAGACTTCAATGTTCGTTTTTTTTTTACTAAGTGATACCTTCCCTTACAGACTATTACCGAACATTGCTAAAATCTACCCCAAGATGCTTAGGCTGTTCTGGCGATGCAAGAAGTTTGTCCCCACTTCTGATCTGGCCACTAACTATTAAAAACATATGCATCCATATCCCGTCTAGCGCTCTTGCAACTTATTTGAGACTCTTGGATGGAATTCCCAATGACTAGAGAGAGAAATAATTATATCTCTTGAATACCGACGCACGTTTTGTCTAAACGAAAACTTTCTTTTAATGTGAAGCATCTTTCCTCTCGCTTTCCTGCATTTTGTGGAAGTGATTTCATAGGAGATCACGAAAAAGTGGGTCCCCCAATTCCGTCTATCTGTCTGTAGGTTGACTTACAGCCTAAAAGGCTAAAGCGATTTTATTGGGAAATTGGTACTTAAGCGTTTTAGGTAGCTGTTTCGATTTTTTTAAATACTTTTATTTATCCCCGAAAATAGCGTTACCTGCCGTACAACCTTTTGTACCAAAAACGGTAAATCGTAATAATATAGGTGTAGTCTTCATTTTAGTCTAAAATATCAGTACCTGCTATAGAACGTTTTCTTTTTTATTTTCGAATTTCTCATAAACTTCTGAACGGATTTCTATCAATAATGTTTTGAATATTTAAAAAAAAATCTATTTTTAGTTTTTTTGGAAAATTTAATATTTAGGAAACTAATGAACGCTTTTTATAAGGCTAGTAATCAGTTTATGCTCGAGCTTAATTTCAAATGTATTTTCTGAGATTTCTTCTTTGACCAAACTCCACGTATGTAGAATACTTTGCACAACTCTGTCCTCTTATTATGATAGTCAAAGATTTAAGTCCAATGTGCAACGACACCTCCTTCTAAATACCCTCCTAATTCCTAAGGTTTGTTATATGTGTTCAACATGTTTATCCCTTTAGTGGGCACAAATTATTTAAACAAACGGACTGCTATATCCAATTGAATGATTTCCCCTAGATTTTCCCCGAATTTAATGAACAGAATAAAAAAAAATTAAAAAAAATGTATGTCATAGGTCCGCTTCCCCAACACTTTTAACACGAGTCCCATTTATTTCTTGTCTTATGCCCACATAATTCCTATAAAAACTTAGTTATCAATTTCTATACATGTGTATGAGTATGTTTTTAAATGATTTTGATCTAAGTTTAGTTTGCATAATAAGATATATTTTACTAAACTGATTTTATCAAAGCATTGCACCATGACTGTTGGAGAAAAATTCACTCATGTCGTTCATGGCGCGGACCTTTTCCAGACCAGCAATTGCAACTTTTTTATGTTCTTTTGGAGAAAGTAAACATTTTGTAAGAGGTTATATCAAGACGATCATACTTTTTATTATAAAGCAATCTCACAACATGTTGGCCACTTGTATACAACTGGCTTATTGTTATGTGTATTTGTTTACGGGGAATTCGCAATGTTGGACATTTCGCTAACCAGTAGTTAGTTGCACTTAAAGAGATCAGTTACTGTTTGTCTGGATAGTTAACTGCAAGTTTTATCGCATCAATTATGTAAGTTAACACTGTCAATTCCAAAATAATGCTTTATTTGTCCAAGACGCCATTATGAAAATATAACTGGTTCCAAAAGGAGGAAACTCAACAGTACGAGTATAATTTGTTTAAATCTTTTCAAACGATTAAATCAAAAGATTAATTTGTCTTGATAAGGCCGTCATTACATGAATATGTATGTTAAATCATAAATGCATTTGATTTTCTGTACAATTATAAATTCAGTAATTTTGCAGACTAAATCAATTGACAAATCAGCTTTCTCAAAGTTACATTTAAAAATGCCTGACGGATTTGTGAGTCTTCATTAGGAGCACCCGGACGGACCATGATGTGTGTATGTATATCAAACTTTTATAAATATCTGGGACAACACCAGATTGAGAAAAGTTAATTGCACTTTCCGAACATACTTCAAATACTGAAGTTTCTTAAAGGGAAAGAGACAGCAGAAAGAGACAGAAAGAGACAGATGACAGCATACCAGATTTTAAGGTGGCAGTGCTTAATATATTTATTAATTCATTCATTGGCCAATCCCAAAAATATATAAAAGACTATGCGTGCCAATGCTTAATGAAAAATTGGATTTTGTTTTAATTTATTAATTTATCAAAATAATTCTTTATTTTTTAAATTCTGGTCAAAATTGGTTAAGTCTCCTATTTTAATAGATATGTCAACTTAGTTTAGGCACACATTCATTTTGCCTTGGAGAAATTAGAAAAATATGTATCTATGTCAAAAAAAAACTTCGTCAGTTTCAACAAAGTAGGTACTATGCCCTATTTTATAAACATTGACAATTGTGACAGGTAAAATTTGTTAGCTTACAACTGGAAAATTGTCAAAATCTTTTTCATATGATTGGCGATAGAACTATAGTGGGAACATTTACATCTCTTGAAAACCGTCGAAATATTATATGTCTCTCATTATTTTATCGCTATTTTTATACATAAGCAATGTTCCAGCGAAATAGCCAGTTGCATTCGTACCCTTAAGCTATTCAACCGTAAAGCCTAGTACGCTGCTGATGCGAAACGAAAAATCCCATACAAAAATGACACGACGAAATCATGAACGAAAAATTTCGCTCTACTTTTCGTTTTCCAGTACGCTGCTGAACGACGAAATGTGTAATTTTAGTGTATAGCTGTACTAGATTTCTTAGTACAATTCTCCACTCTTTTCGTTTTCAATTTAATTGACCTGCACATTAATTGCTTGCGAAATTTTGCCATTTAATTTTTTTTATAAAAAAAAAGTCAAGCTCTTGTATTGTTTATTTGATTTTTCTTTGGCTTTGGGTTTTCTCTAGTGTCTGGTTTTTCTGTGCATTTTCTGTATTAAATTATTCGAAATAAGTTCAATTCTAATTTTTGTATCAAAACCAATTTCAAAATCGACTAAACTAAATCTGCAAAATGGAAATGTGAAGTTGGAAAGAAGCACACCCTTCACATATCTTATCGGCGAACAAGATATAGCGGATCTTTATTTGGAGTGCTTATTATAACCAACTATCGACTTTTCTCATACCGAGTGCTAGTGCTTAGATTAAAAATAACCTATGTTCTTTTAAAATTAATTTATTTTAAGTGACTACTAAATAAAAATATTATAAACAAGATTCAGTAGTTTGTTCTGCAATTAACTGTCCATGTCATGATTTTTAAAATAAATTTGTTACTCCGACTTTTAAATTCTATGCGACCTTTGACACCATATAAATTTAAAAAAACACTTGACATTTCTAACGACATACTTTCAACACATAAATTAAGTCAATTGCCACAAAGAACAAATCAAATCGACCGCCCGCTACTGGCAGTACGAATATGAATTTCCGACCTGGTCGGGACAAGATGTATCCAGGCCGGAAGCCAAAGGTAAGCGGCCTACCGCTGCACAAACGACAATTAAGGAAATCATCGTTACCACAATAATGTTTGGTTGCAAAAAGGCCATCTTAAACGATACCCACCTCTATTTGGGAAGCCTGTTTCCGATCTCATTGATTGGCGATTTTATACCATACCCCAGAACTTATTTCTCAAGTTCAGACATTCTGTTTAATGTTTACTTCGTGAAAATCGGCACGGGATGGACATTGTTATTTAGTCTACAATTTCTGGTGATGACCTCGATAGTCATTTGTTGTGGTGATAGAAAGAAGATGATGACAAATCACTTACCTCGCATTGCCATCGCTACCTTCTTTTTCTTTTCTGGACGAAGTTTTTTAATGTAATTGAACCATCGTATGGCAGATGCACTGCTCCAAAAGCTATTCACTGTTCACTTTGAAATATATAATCTGAAAAATTTAATCAGACTATATAATATAAATATAATGGACTATATCTTCGAACGGGTAGTCCAATAAAGGCGAGCGATATCTTTTTAGAATCAAAACTTCATACTTTCAAAGGAAGCATTAACAAAACCAAAAGTAGTTTTGTCACCAAATTACTTTAGATGTATTTTTTTTTGTCACCAAATTTCCTTTATATATAATTTTTTTGAAATAATTCTTGGCTTGAAAATGATAACCGGAAATAGTAAGAACCCATAAATTAGAACTCATAACCGTTTACACCATGATTTACCTCCCTATTTCATTGATTTTCTTAAAATTGATAGAAATTTCATCAAATCGGCAGATAAACCAGTTAATAAGTCCCAAAGTATTTGCTTAATTTCCATCATTTAAACGGTTCTGAGTTTTATTTTAAATCCTCTATGTGTAACAAGAAGAATTTTTAAATCCAAGAATTATTTCAAAAAAATTACATCTAAAAGTAATTTGGCGACAAAAAATTTTCCATCTAAAAATAATTTGGTGACAAAATTACTTTTTTTTTACAACTTGTCAATTGTTTTGACAGCTTACAGAACTCTCGGCAAATATTTTTCCGCTGTGGTTTTCGTTAGCATTTCGCTCTCCTAGTGGAGACCACCTACAAAATTCGTTTCGCATCAGCAGCGTACTAGGCTTAATAGTCGCGCTTCCAGGAATTGTCATTTTTAATATTCAGAATTTCAAAACAAATGTCCATCGGTATCTCCTCTTACATCCTTTCCTATTTTCCTACTAATGCTCGCACTGTGCTTGTTCATTTGAACGGTAGTCAATACCCCTTTAGTGCGCCCATCATCAATTTTGTAGCATTGTCGGAAAATACCCGACACTCATGGGGTTTACGTTTGGTAACAAAAATACATTTATTTTTGATTTAGATCTGTCAAAAGACTGATTTTGACAATTTTTGTCTTCGATTGATTTATTTTTTGATTTTAAATCAATTTTGTAGATCTGGATTTTTTGGCTCTATTACTATCACCCATATGCATCACAACTGACAACCATCAGTTTGGCAAGACAGCTGATACACAGACAAATATATACCAATACTATAGCAAAAAAAAATCAATCTGAAAATTTATTCGATTCGTTACGAAAAAAATTAATTTATAGACCAAACGAAAACCCCATCAGTTAAGGTCAAGTGTTGTTTTTTCAATTCGAAATGAAAGTGATGGGATGTATATTACCAGTTGGAACTTCGTGTAATATACCGGTACCGTCGACATTTTAAATGGAGAATAAATAATAATTTCAATTAAAAGAAAAATTCTGTTTAAGAAAAACAGCTGCGGGATATATTCTTGCGAGAATTGGTGAACACTTACGGCATCACCCAAAGAGGATTTAGATTTAGATGTTAAAATCCAACTTCTATGTGCATTACATTGGGTTAGAAGTGGAACTCGGTACTATGTAGTCATCGGTGGACATGGTGTTTTAAAAACACCGATTCATCAATCAACTCACTGGCCAACTGAAGATAAAATAAAATGCACGACTGAATCGCACGTACTTGATCTTATATTCACATTTACATTCTATGCTAAATATTCTTAATAGAAATTTTTTACTTAATTTATTTATATAAAAAATTTCTTACATTAATTCTAATGAAAAATTGGGATGACAATTTTAAATATGTATGATAATATAAACCTTAAAACAAAATTTCAGAGAAAATTCTTCACCAGTTTTTGAAATACTGAATTTTCAAAAAAATATTTTTTCTTTCAAAACAATTTTTCGAAAACCTTGAAATGCAGTATTATTTAGAAATCGAAGAACCTCCTGTATACAGTTTTTTATCGAAATCAGTTGGCCAAAATGTAGGCCATACCCAAAGTAGTACCACATACTTTTTTATAGTACCTACATAAATCACAGGTAAAAATGGTATTTCGAAGGTGCTTCCACTCCTTGCTGGCATCCATTACGTTGAGGTGTTTTGCCTGTTCTGTGATATCTTTCCATTTATTAAATACTTCATGTCATAGCTCAAGGTTTCACTAAATTTTACAAAAAAGAGGCAAAATTTTAAACAGTCCTCATTTAGAAAATAAACTTAACTCTATTTAAAGCCGTCGTTTATATTTTAGCCTTTGTAAAAAGCTCAAAATCTTCAAAAATATTATAGTCTTCTTCTCCAGAAAACCAGAAAATTTTCAAAAAGATAAAGGAGCGTTTTGCTCTGTTTTAAGTTAGACGTCCTCTTTAACGTTAAAGTATAATTTTTGTCGTTTAAAATTATCAAAATGTCGACTCAACATTTTAAAACTTAGAGTAGGGCTTAAATGTTTAAAATTTTGCGCTAATGTCTTTATTTTCTAAGAGCAATTTTTGTACAGTTATTTTGACAGAGCTATTAATTTTAAAACTCTCGATTTTTAACAACAAACATTTGTTTTTGTTATATGTATGTTATACACTTCACTTTTTAATAATAATGCCGGACTTACACGAGTGACAAATTGCCATTAATTCATGCCATTAAACTGGCAAAATAATAGTAAAATTAATATAATGATAATGATAAGCATTTACACGGGGTAAAATAATGACTGTTTGATTGATAATGGCAATCTGCCATTAAAGAATGAGCAAGTTCATTCTTCCTCGCGGTGTGCCATCATTTTCAAAATGGCATCATTGTGCATTTACATGACACCATTATAATGGCAATATTTAATGCCAGTCATCCCTGCCATTTTTTTAATTTCAAAAATACTGGCAAATTTTCAAACCATTTACACGATTTAGTCAGTAATGTCAATAAAATGGAAAAAATAATGGCAATTTGTCACTTGTGTAAATCCGGCATAAAACACAATTTTGATAGTTGTCATTTTAAATTTGAATTCTATATGTTACAAAACGTGGGCACTGCATAAAGTTATCTATGTAGGCCATGACAAATTTCTAGATCAAACAATGACATAATTGTCACGAAAAATTAAGTCGCTGGCGGTTGGTAATCCGGAAGGTTTCCGAATGCTTCTAAGAGTGTTCGATTGGAATCAAATGACAATTATTCTCAGGAAATTCGATTCTCGATTTAAAGACAGAATCAAAACCAGAAGCACGCACACACTCAAAAAATTTGAAAATCGAATTCAACGTTGTGCCTTCCATATTGCAAAATAAAATATCTAAATACCAAAAATGTGCGTTTGACGTTTCCGAGCTTTGCACTTAGACACAAATTTAACTTCACAAAAGAGAATTTAGAGTTGGGTTCAGATTCAGGATCGGAGATTTATTACGAATTACCAATCGAAAACGACATTAGTCATTGTATTTTTCTGACTAACTTGTCACCTGTCAATATCTTATGAAATTCAAATTTGTCAGATATGTAAGTGCGACAAATTTGTTTAAAAAACTATCCTATCCGCCACCGCGATATCGTTTTGTTTTGCGTCTGACCTTAAATTTTTGGATGCGTTAAACAACTCTTACTACTTTTCATCAAATGTGCATCTGATACTTTTAGGAACTGAACCATAATTTGTTTGTTGCCTTCCAGATCCTTAAGTGGGAGAAATTAATATGGTTCTTATAACCTATTTTACGCTTATTGAATTATATAATCTTCTTTTGCTTCATCTGCAAGATTTTATTTTCAGTTTCGATCACTGAGTGCTTTTTTTCATAAGACCAGTATTATATTTTTAGAAATATAATCATGACACTAGTCCAATCAAACTACAAATTTCTGAATTTAAATAAAAACTACAAAAAAAAATATCATTTTAAAAGGAAACAGTAATAAAACATTACTTCAGAACTTCAAGGTCTTAAGATTATTTCTGGTCTATGGACTTGATTAGGCATATACTAATGAATAGAGAAGATATTACCATGTCCCTTTGAATAGCCAACATTCTGCATTCCATGATCAAATGATTTACTGGTTGTAAATTTCTCCAGTTTTAGCCAAACCTCTTCTAGAATAACTTGTAATTCCTTATGCTCGTGGGTATTTTACACTCTGTTCCGAATACAATGATATCATTTCCTAATTTAGAAAAAGGGTGAATCCGGAATCGACTTTTAAATTCGAATTCCTGACTATCTCTGGTCGTGTAAATTATTGTAATCCCGTGTCTATCTGAATCAAGTTTTCAGTAAGGAGAATTTGTTACATACATTTTTTTTTGTTAACTGGAAAAAACGCTGACTTCATTCTTGTTAATAAAAAATGTAAAAGGTCCAAAGCTTGTTAGATTTTCTCTTAAATTTAATATAGTTTAAGTTAATTCATAATATAAAATGTATAAATTTCTCAGTTAGGCCTTGCCGGATTTTCTTGTAAAAATAAAGCAAATTCTTATATTGAACAAAAAGAAAATAATAAACACTGATTTATAATTCACATCCTAAAACAATGCTTAAAATTACATTTCATGAATATAATTTATTAAAAATTAATAATAAGTTCATTACACTAATATTTTTTTTATTACTTTTCGCATACATATTCAAACGATAAAACTGAACAGGTTTTTCGCTTTAAATATTTTTTTTTTGTGGAAATTGTACAATCATTTGTGCACAAATCTGCTAGCGCATAATGCCTTCCTTGGAATTTAAATGTTCCGTTACTCTTTGGACATGAACTAAGATTTACCAATTTTTTTTTAATTTTCCATTATTTCAGACGATCACAAATTTGCATGAATAAAATAAATTTTGGCATGAAACAAAGCAACTTTCAATTCTGAAGCTACCCGTAACAGTATTCTAGGCATTTATTTAAAGCTAACGAGCTCATATATTATGGAATTAAATTGTTGCCTATCTATAAACATACAAGTGATACATTTCTCTGAAATTTTTTTTTTTAATCTGCAGGTATTATAGTTTTTTTTAGTTTTTTTTTCTAATGATGAGAAGGTTTAGATTAAATAAATTTACACGGAGAAAAATATAACATTTGTACTATACGCAAAATAGATGTTTGAAATATTTCTTTACTTTTAAATGAAATAGCAAAACCTTCTCAATTATTAAGGAAATACATTTATAGGCAAGTTTTGCATTTCGAAAAAAAATCGAACTCGGGATTTTGATCAAACTTGACATAACGATGATGTAGAACACCAAAAATGTGGGTCCCGTAATTCCGTCTATCTCTCTGTCTGTCTATCTGCCTGTCTGTCTGTAGAACGATCTTCATCTTAAACGGCAAACTTGGTACTTAAGCGTTTTGGGTGATTGTCTCATATAGATTTTTGAATCGTTTTTTTAGCCCTAAAAATAACGGTACTTGCCATACAATCTTTTCTGCCATCTTAATCATCTCGAAAGCGGCTCTAACGATTTTGATAAAAATTAGAGTCCACATTTTGGTCGAATTTTTGTTTAAAATATTTTTGTTATTAACGCTACCTGGCATTTTTTTTTTGATTTTCGACTTTCTCATAAACGGCTCTACGGATTTCAACCAAAATCTTTATACAGGAGGCCCTTCGAATTATAAAGAAAAAAGAATAAATTTGCGAAGAAATTTTTTTTGGATTATTGAAAAAAAAAATATTTTTGTATTTGGATTCTTGAATTTTCAATATTTCGAAAACGGGTGGGTGATTTTTTTTTAAATCTGGTTTTTTAGCTTATATAATTTAATAATTAAAATTAGCAGACAAATTATTTGTGATCGTTGAGCAAGTACGTGCGATCCAGTCATGAATTTTATTTTTCTGAAAATTCCACTATATGTCATAACCATTCAATTCGCTTTTGAGTAATGTGAAATTACCTGTGTGACAATGCTAAACAAATAATGTTGAGTATTTTTTTTTTCATTTCGGCTATTTGATTTAGTTACCCAAGAACTAAGAAGTAGCAAAAATTATTGTGTAATTGGGCACAATGACGGAACGCATTATCCTAAGTAAATAAACATCGATAGCAAAAAAACTCTTGTAGCAACGCCTAAATATATTTTTAGAGTCGAATTTTAATTAATTTTCCATCCAACATTTCTTTAATTTTTGTCTAAAAAAAATGATATGGTAATTTTAAGTATTTAATAATATAAATTTAAGATCGTTCAAAAAAATCGTCCATCCGTTTTCGAAATATTGAATTTTCTAGAAAAAAAAAAAGATTTTTTTCAAAAGTCCCAAAAAATATTTTTCGAAAATTTTGGTATGTAGTATTTAGAATTTGATGAGATAGTCTAAGATCGAAAAAAAAGTTATATGGCACGTATCGTTAATAATATTTCAATTACAAATTTTTATTGTCCAAAATTTAAACCATATATATAGTTGTGCATTGATTTTTTTGTTATCAAAATCGTTGGAGCCGTTTTCGAGATATTAAGACTTACAATTTTTGGTAAAAAAAAATGATATGGTAGGTACCGTTAGTGTTGCAGCTAAAACAAAATAAGATTTGAAAAAGAATTCACCAAATCACCTAAGAATCTTTACTACCAAGTTTGAAGAAAATTGCTTCAGCCAGCGACTTAGGGTGTAGATCGATCTACAGTCAGACAGAATTGCCAGACCCACTTTTACGTGTTTTCTATCATTGTAATGTCAAGTTTGTTTAAAATTTTGAAATTTGTTTCCAAATGAAAAACTTAACTCCATAACATGTATCGGAATCGCAATTAAAAAGGAAAATCAGTCAAAAACCCTTCAAGTCTCAAGACTATTATATATTCTTAGGAAAATTATTTTCTAATTCGATTTATTTGTTTATACCTAATATTTGCACTGCTTAAAAATACCAAGAATACATGGAGTGCAAAGTAGTACCACGCAATTTGTGAAGTCATAATTAAGGTATTCGAAAAAAAATCTACAATTAATGCTTCTTTTATGTGAATAATTAGCTCAAGCTAAAATTTAGATTTATACAATAATTGGGAATATAACAAATGCAAATTTTAACTAAAATCGTTGAAGCAGTTTTAAAGTAAATCCGAAAAAAACCAAAACAATTATAACTAATATACAAAATTTGTTTACCAAGTTTTAAGCATAAAATTTTTTAACACTCTTTTTTTCAAAATCCGATCAACTGTCTAGTCTCACCCTTAAATTAAACATAAATGCAATTGATACTGCTTACCTTGGCGCAGTTTCAAACAGCCTGATATTAAGGTAGTACTTGACAATTTTCTAATTTTGAAGCACTATACTCTACTAATTATTTCTAATTTTAAACACTTTTTAACTAGTAACCTAATAAACCTATGTTTTTGATTAGCTCCAACTGAACACGCCTAAAAGAATGCGAAAAACCGAGCGACTAAAACTTCCTGGTTTGTAAATGTGAAACTATTATATGGATTTATAGCCTGATGCTAAAAATATAAAATAGCCTTGTGTTGATTTTAACCTTAGTAAAATATTAAAAGATAGTTCGTTGATTAACTAGTTTATAATTAGCATTATCCTATTTTCAAAATAGTATCATATTAAAAACTAAATTGTTTATAATTATTATCACTTAACGCCCTTGTGCGTCAAAAAAAAATATTCATCTCTTCTTCTGGGATGAAAACCACATGAAAGCCATACAAGTTCGTTAAACCTTTTTATGTTTCTTTTTGTTTACAAAAATAAATAGCAAATGAATTTTAAATATAGTACGCACATTTATCAACTCAAACAATAATTTATGCTTAAAACGAGTTCAAACTATGCTTAAAATAGATTTAAATGAAAATTTTTTAAATTGCTTAAAACAAAAATAATCGAGTTGAATAAACCCACGAATTTTATATAACACATACCTTACTTCCAAAAATTGGTCGTTTCTACTTAATCAAAGTCATGTTTTATTCAAATATTAACACCACACCACAATAAATTTACACAGAGATTGTATTTGTTGTAGACCCTGATACCAATCAATTCATGTAACCTTTAGAATATTCTGAAACTAAGAATTTTTGGAAGTCGTGGTCGTCTGATGCTGATTTTAAGAATATTACATAATGCATGTATTATTAATTCGTGTATTAGTTACAAATTCAAGTTGTCTAATTTTATGGTGGCTAAAGCTTTGTTAATATTCTTTTAATGTAGTTGGCCTTGGGGAAGTTCAGAAAACCAATGAAGTGTGCCTCTACATCCCCTGTAAATCGGGTTAGGGCCGATAATAAGATAAGAATAATAATAAGATTGAAGATACAGTCAAATTTTTGTTTATTACTATTTTCGAACCAATGGAATGTATTTAATTTTGTATTTTGAAATGGCTCTCGCCGGAAAAGTTTTGGTATAAATATTGTTTTTATTTCTAGGTCCATCCATGGGAAATCCCCATTTTCTGCTGCGGTAGGGACATTGTCTTAAAATTGAACTCAAAATGAATATACTTTTTTAGTCAGGTGATGTCTCATACATTTTCATTTCAAACATAGCATTCAAGAAGGTGAACGAAAAATCTAAAAAAATAAACTAGGGATTGTAAGACTTTCGAGGTTGGCAGAAACTTTGTTTAATGATTACTTAGTATATATACATACTCTTATCTGCATCTGAATATCATACACTCTATTTAACTATGATTTATTACATATACCTATACATATAATAATTTAAAATTAAAGATGAAAAGCGTTTGGAAAAAAATTTAAACAAAAGAGCTGATGCCCAAACTTGAATTGATGTTTTCGTTCCTCTTAGTGACAAAAAAACTTAAATTGTTCTACTGTTAATTTTCTAAAAATGCAAAAAAAAAAACGATTCTGTAATCATAACACAAATCTAATTTGACTAATCGGCCGAACGTAGTAGAGCAGACTTTACGTTTTAAATAGGCTCAAATGGAACGATGGACAAAAGACTACGTCTTTTGTAGATCTATTTAATCGTTATTGGGCTAAAATATAATTTTAATGTATAGTTTATAAATTTATTCATAACTATAGTAAGTAGTTAAAAACTAAACAAGTTTTTTGATGTTGTTTCCAAATAAAATTAAAAACACGCTTTAAAACACTGCCATAAAAGTTATGTTAATATCAATTTTGTTTTAAATTTCGTCCTGTTTTTTTTTTTTAATTTTAAATAACTTCATTTAAAGTTAAAACATGCGTATAGGGAATTTGGAAAAGATATAGAATAAAATTAGTGAATAATATTTGGGGTTAGTGTCCATAAATTTTAACAATAAAATATTGAAATACAATGGTTTCGAATCAAAATCTTATGGGATATTCAATACATGATACCAATGTATTGTAGACACTCAGGGGGGTAGGTAGATAAAAATAGCGATCAAGAGTGAACTAGTAACTTAGATACAAATAGCTCTGAAATGCACCGTTTTAAATACCAAAAACCTTTACGGAACTGAATAAAAAGGCGGTTTTTATCGGGAATGGGACTGGGAATGGACCACTCTATTCGAGCGTCGCTAGAGCCATTTCTTAGCGTTGAGGAAAGTGATTATGTTTTTGATGTTTGTATCAGAAAGGAAAGGATTTCCAAAGACTTGCATTCTCAGTTGGCCAATGCGAGATAATTGCAGAGAAAATGAAGCACTGTATCCTTTTCCAACATACTTGTACAGCTGCTTCAGGAGATGTTATGAGAAGTATCAACCTTTGCTGTGTGCTCTCCCAAAGGCCAGTGTTCAGTGCAAGTAGCGACGAACCTTGCTATGTCTTCTCTCGGACTATATATAAGATCGTTTGCGCGGGATTTATTTTATATGTAGTTCATATGGTTCTACGTATGGCATAGGTAATCGGTCAGATTACTCCATCTACTGTTGAATTCCGAAATCAAAATTGAGAGATTTTTTTTTCTTTAATTTAACTATATGCCTGTAAGACCTAGAGTCTTTTAAATGCAACCTGAATTGCACGGCACTAGTTTGGTACATTTGATTTGAGAACCAGGTATTGACTGTCTCATTTTAACCCATGGGCGGCATCCAATTAAAATTAGAGGTATAAAAAAGAATGCGGCGTGGGGATCGAACCCACTCGTCCTAAGTTAGCAATCAAGCACTTTATCCACTGCGCCATTGCCACGTTGCAGCAAGTATTATTCTGGCGCTCTCCGTAAATAAGCTTTCAAGGAATGATCCCTGCCTGTTGATTGCCTTCGATGCCACGGTGTTCTGGAACCCTAATTAAAATACTTCTATGGTTAATGATCAGTTTATCAAGCTCATTTCGAAATTGTTGGATCAATTTTGAGGATATTTTTGTCGAATTTACGGCCGCTGGGATGTCTGTGATTATTGCCCAGTTTAGATTTTAAGTTCGATTTAATTGAAGAGTTGTGTATGCTTCTATTATAGCTAGTACTTTAGCTTGAAAGACGATAGTAGAGATGGGAAGTCTGAAAGAACTATAGACACTCAGCTACTCTGACAAAAATTCCTACCTCCACACCGCAGTTCATTTCAGATCCGTTGGTAAAGATTTTTGCCTTAAAACCTTTCGACAAGTCGTCATCCTCCCAATTTTTCTGGATGGAATAATAACTTCAAATATTTTGTTAAGACTCACGGTAGAGTAAGCACTCAAGTCCTAAAGTAAATTTACTTCTTTTATTTAAACATCTTTCCAATGTTAACATATACGAGTATTTATTATATTATTGTTTCTTTCATTTATTGTATCTTTTGTGGAAACCTACCTATGTTTTTGATAACTTTTCCTAATGATATAACAAAGGCTACAATATTCCAAGAGACAGCTAGTAATAAACATGTCATTGGTTGGATAGTGAAAGTGGTGCAGCTTTCTGTTATTTCAAGCTATAAATTCCACCCAATTGCATGGGTTACCAAGATAGAAATTTAATCAGATTATCACGCTATGTGATTGCAGTTTCACATTCCAAGAACAGGAACATGCATCTGGAACACAAATACGGGGAAAGCAGGCTGATAGTTCTTTGTTGGAAGCAAACTAATAGGTAATATCATATAGTATATCAAATTCTACAATTTCCTTAAAAAAAAGTCCATAAAGTATACCAACAATTTTACCCATTAAAATTATGTGCATTTTTTTAAACAATAAATTAAATTAATAAATTCATATGAATCAATTATGAAAGGGGACCACCAAAATTACCATGAATTCTCATTTCTTTTTTGACTATGACCAATACTATTTATATAAAAAAAAATGCGAGTATTTAACTACAATACACATTTTGATTATAGTTTAGTGGCATAAAATGTAGGTCTCGAAAAAATTAATTTTAGCGCATAAAGAATTATGACACCAACTTAGAACGTTCTTAAAAAAGTTCATCGATGTCACAAGAAAAATGCATTATTCTCTCAAATTTTTACCACAAATGACAAGAGATAACAAAATTAATTACATAAAGTAGTTTTAGATCCAAAATATGAACACACATTTTAGATTATTTAATTTAAATATGTATGATGTTGCACTACAAGTTTGCTCGAGTTCACAAAAAAATAAAAGCTCGGCAACAATATGAAAATGATGTTCCATTTCTTTTGGAATTTGTGATCTGTTAGAAAGTTTTGTTTTAAATTAATTTTTGTTGAAGTTTTGATGTTTGCTTTCTATAATGAAAACTAGTTTGATTAAAAACGAATAATATACAAAGCCTTTTAAATACATATAGGTAAATAGATTAGGCTAGGTTAGGTTGAGGTGGCTGTCAGCAGAGCAGCTGACACACTTAGATTGATCCATTAAATATAACGATTTTCTCCCCACTCAGTAAAACCAATTGGAGATTCTTACGAAGCAAGCGAGATTAGTTATGTTTATGGTTGCTTGATCACTAGGATAATTGAAGAAGAAATCTCCAAGATGGAGTCTGCGCCTTTTGGATAAAGCGGGGCTTCCATACAACTTCTGCAAAAAATCATTTGCGAATACTACCATCTGCGATGTCTGCTTGCCCACAAGACAGTGTCCGGTTATGACACCAACTATGTAGCTGATGTTAAAGATAACAAATATTAAAGCGCTTCAGATCCAGCACTGGCCACATCTGCTTGGTTCCAAGCTATAGAGACTATAAGAGATGATCGATCGATTGGGCTATTTCAGAGCTTATAGGGACGGAGATTTTAAAGCAGACTAAACTTAAACTACCTTTATCGCCAAATGTTCCGCCTGAAACACACAACAGTGGCCAGGAAGACGAAAGAATAAACATAAATTAATTCCGGCTGAGTACATGCCTCCGCTAACCCACCATCATCGGTTTTTGATCGGTCCGTCGAAAAATGAATCGTCTCATGTCCCAAGAATGTCATCTGGATTTAAAATGGAATGTCGACCTCAGAGATTTTTTCGAAATGGAACTATTGAATGGTATGATACTTGGAAATGATCTGAATGAGTTCAAAATAGCTGAATGTCCTATTTCATTATTGATCCACTCTGAAGAGGCTTTAAGCGGATTGTTGCCATTTGTTTACACTAAATGTGTCGAGGAGTACCAGATTAAGAAGAGTGTCTAGTTCAGTGGAAGGAAGTAGAAGCGAAGTGCTCCACTTATGCAAATGCAAGTCGAACTTTGGGCTTTGCTTAGTTTATAGCGGTTGACCACCATATACTGTCCCCCATATGTAAGAATCGGTCTAATTACCGAGATGTATAGCCAGTAAGTAAGGCAGGGTTGGAGACCCCATTTATTTCCAATAGTTTTTTTTGCAGGAGAGAAGGGCCTCGTGGCCTTTTTGACTCTTTCTTGTATATTAGCTTCTTATCGAAAATAAGAATCAAATATTTTGATTTGTAAGACGGCACCGATGTGTCCGGTTTGTTAACAACATTTTATAAAAGTTCTTTTAAGGTGTTTGGGTGCTTTCCTGATACTTCTATAGCAACAGCGTCCATATAGGCAATCACTGTGTTATTCTCAGACATCAGGCTATTTAAAACCACATTTATTACTAAGTTTAAGGGGAGAGGTGATAGAACACTGCCCTGCGGCATACCTATTCTTTTGAGTGTTTTTTTTTTTTTTGATAATCCGGCTAGTTAGCATTTGATTTTTCAGCTTAGCATTTGATTTTTCAGCTTTCAGCTTTCAAAGTAATGAAATGTGACAGCGCACAATCGATTGCAGATATGTCGGCATTGTTAAAAGCTTCTTCTGTTTCTAAAAATGCAACCTATGTGTATTGTTTTTATGGAGGGAATATTCGATTACACGTATTGACGTGTGGAGAGCCGTTTTCACCGGCCTCCTTTTCAATATGGATGTTGAGCCCTAGATAAGAGTCTCGTGTTAATGCTTGATCTTAAGTGAACATTGATCAGTCGTTCAAAAGTTCTTAGAAGGAATAATGATAGACTTATATGTCTGAGATCTTTGGGGCTTATGTACGTGATATCATTTATCAGCTTTAGGTATAAATACAACTTTAACTTTTCTCCATACCAGTGAAATATGGATCAGATCTAGGCAACCTTTCATAATTACTTCCAAAATCGGCAGGATTGTGTCTGCATTCATTTCGAGTGATCTGGTCTTGAGGACTTGTGTGGTTTGAAGCTGTTGAGTGCCCATTGTAATTTTTCCCTTATTATCAGATCCTGTGGAGAAGTTATATTACTGTTAATCCTATGCAGGTCAATACTATTATTAATAGTTTTTGACTTGCCTGGAAAATGAGTAGCAGCTTAAGCGATTATTCACATTTCAGACTACTTGGCATCACTGGATTTGTGGAGAGATCAATCTAAATTCTTCCATATTATCACAGAAAGATCTCCAACAAGATCGGTTGGTCTTCCTTAATTTTTTCTTGTATTTCTTAAGCGATCTCATATAGGAAATTAGACAATTCTCTTGAGCTCGATAAATTCTCGATTGTTCTTGAGTCTTTCCTGGTTTCCTTTTTCTCCTTATTTGGATTCGGAGACAGGATATAGATAATGATTTGTCATTAATGTTAGATGGAGCCTTAGTAATTTAGGTTTAACTAGGGTAATTGCGGGAGAGATGTCGCGTCGGGATAGATGCCGCTTACTTATGGGAAATCTATCGGCAGTGAAGCAGGATTTCCCAAAAAAAACCATCCGCAGCAGCCGCATTTTTTTTATTTTTAAGTTGGTATTACCGACCATTTATCTAATAACCAAATGCAAATAATCTTTTAATGGAATTTGACAGAGTTTATGTCTTGCACGTCTTATAAGTCCTCTATGGATAACACATACTCATGTACTGCTAATGAGTGCGTATTTATTACTAAATAATAGATATTCACTGACTTGCTCCTTAAATATTTGTTGCTATTCCAATTTAAGAGGTATGGTAGGGGGCGCTGCTCAAGTTTTAGTTATTTCATTTTTAGGCAATTTGACAGCAGCTGTCACAAAGCCACTCAAACATCATTTGATCTGGCAGTTTGGCGCGAATAAGCTAACTGTAACTTAAATTAAATCCGAAAGGTGTATTTATATTAATATACACATATTTGTACAATAGCATCTATTTTTAACATTAAGTTCAAATGCATAAGTAGCTACATTGCTATTATATGCTTTATAAAGCAACAAAAATAAATAAAAGTTATTTTTGGCCTAGTTAGTTACGTTAGTAATTTTTTCCTGTACGTGAATAGATGTTAAACTTTTTTTTTTGGAGAAAATAATACATACTTAACCAAAAATTATAGATTTTTGACTGCTTTCAGCTAACCCTTTCGAATCGTTCACAAATAAATTCGAATAGAGATAACTTATCTAATAAATAAATGAACGTGTCCAAGAATAAGACTTCGAGATTCATCAAAGTCATCGGAAATACCAACAAAAAAACAAAATATCGTTCGATACTCGAACAAATGTCACAAATCTATCTTTAGTTGTATTGAAAACAGATTCTTGTTTTCGTAATGTGCGGAAATCCTGCTTCACTGCACATAGCTTTTCCCAAAAAAAAAACAGGGCTATAGAGCAAGAATTATGAATGATGACTTCTGGTTTTCATCTTTTTTGAATATTGATTCAAATTGTATTATTAAATTCTTTTTTAAACTACATAAAACTCTGTTAATTTATTCCATTATTTGAATTTATTTTATTTGTCAATCTAGCAGACGGCAAATGCCAAGTCATAATGATTTTTTACTTGTATAAATTACATAATAAAAATCTACTCTAATCTAAAAAGTTCAGAAGAAATGTAAATGGTTACATCTTTCATATTAACAGGATTCGCTTGCTGAATTTTTGGCGGAATAATTTTCGAAAATTTCAAATATTCTTAGACAATATTTAGAAATAAGCAGGGATGTGTGCTCTCGCCATTACTTTTTGCATTATAGGTCATAGGTCAATAGTAGGTGTATTTCTTCCAACTATGTAATTTGTAATTTTGCATCCGGGCCTTAAACGAGAATAATCCGAAACTCCGCCCATTTTTACTATTTAAACATCCCCTATTTCTCTTATTATATCCAACTCCATATTCAGTTTAACAACATGCAATTAAAACTCAAATAAGTGTCTTTTTATTGTTAGGAAGCCTTATAGCAGCAATCGCAAACATGCAGACTTGTTTTATCTATCCTGTTTTGTTGCACATCATAACCATGCTAACAGCATTGAAATTGCAACACTCTGGTGCATATTTTCTGCGAAAACTAACATTTTACACTTGGATGATTGTGGATGCTGTTTCAATTGCATTTGAATCAAAATGTAAACCTAGTTTGTAAATCAATGGCACTCATAAGCAGTGCAGTGAACTCTCAATATGGCCTATATATTGAAGGTATACTTAAACCTGTCAGAAAAAGTACATCAATTTTAACTTGATTTTCTCCATGAATCGTTGCATAAAATTAGAGAGTTAGGTGCAGATTAAAATAGATAATATTATAGTCTGCAAAATTGTGTTGCTAAATGGAAAAATCCATACTATAACGGCTAAGCATTCATTGTAGCTAAAACTACAACTACAATGCTGTTAGTAGGTAGGTAGTCAAGTTATTCTAGATATCTAGTTGGTTTAGGCAAGTATAGGTACATTTATAAAATTAATACAAATGAGACATTATTAAGTATCAAGGTAGAAATAAATAGATGAAACACCTACTAAAATTGAACATTACGTTTGCTATAAATTCTTGAACAAATATGAATACATCAGAAATAAAATGCACGACTGGATCGCACGTACTTGCTTCTATAAATAAATAAATTGACGAAAACCCTCCACTATGTTCGGTCACATTATATGCAAAAGATTCTTAATAGAAACGGCTAAATGTATTTTTAAAGTCGTTTTTCACTTTATTTTTTATATATAAAAATTCATACATTTTTTCTAAAAAAAAATTGGTATGAACATTTTAAATATTTAATAATATTAATTCAAAATCAAAATTTCAGAACAAATCGTCCACCCGTTTTCGAAATATTAAATTAAAAAAAAAAAAATATTTTTTTTCGCATATCCAAAAAAATTATTTTTTGAAAATTTTGAAATTCAGTATCTTTTAAAATTTGAAGGAGCTTCTGTATAAAATTTTTTATCAAATACCGTTGAGTCGTTTATGAGAAAGTCCAAAATCAATAAAATGGTTCTATGGCAGGTACAGTTAATAACAAAATAAAAAAAAAAAAATGTTGGCCAGAATGTAGACCACATCCAAAGTAGTTCACACAACAATTTTTATCAACATCTTTAGACCCGTTTTCGAGATAATTAAGATGGTAGAAAAATTTGTATGTCAAGTACCATTATTTTTCAGGCTAAAACAACGATTCATAAATATATTTTGGACAATCACCTAAAAAGCTAAGCACCAAGTTTGAACAAAATCGGTTCAGTCGTTTAGGCTGTAGATCGTCCTTCAGACAGACAGACAGACAGACAGACAGCCGGAATTGCGGGACCCACTTTTTTTGCGTTCTCTTTATTGGTAATGTCAACTTTGATTAAAATCTCGAGTTCGATTTTTTGAAAATTTCTAAGTAATACTGCATTCTAAATAATACTGCATTTCCAAATTTTCGAAAAATAGTTTTTTTGGATTTTTGAAAAAAAGATTTTTTTTTGAAAATTCAATATTTAGAAAACGGTTGGATGATTTTTTCTGAAATTTTGTTTTTGAATTTATATTATTAAATATTTTAAATGTTCATACCAATTTGTTTCTAGAAAAAAATTAAGAATTTGTATATATAAAAAATTAAGTGAAAAACGACTTTCAAAATATTAAGTTTCTATTAAGAATCTATTGTATATAATGTGATTGAACATAGGAGCAAGTACGTGCGAGCCAGTCGTGCATTTCATTATTTTTAAAATTTAAAACATTTTTAGGCAAAACAATTGGTTGCTAATTTAAAGTAATTATTAATATGCGTAAAAAATGCAACTTCAGAAAAGCTTAAAAATCGATTTTTCAAGAAAATGTTTTTTTTTTTTTGTTATAGGAAATTTTTTGTTCGAATATTCAAGAGAATGTTGAAAAACTATTACCTAAATACAAAGTTTCGAATCGATTTAGTTTTCGAAATATTGATTTTTCAAAAAAAAAAAACTTCTGTCCGGTTTTCTATAAAATCGAAAACAAAAAAATGGTTATACCATATTTACCAAAAATAACCATTTTTGCCAAAAAAAAAATACAGAAAAGGACCTTTTCCATCTATTAACTGACTGATTTTTTTTAAGAAAAAATCGTTGGAGCCGTTGTTGAGATCATTTTGTTAGCATTTGGCCAAAATATGTATTGCAGGTGCCGTTATTTTAGGTATACAAAAATGAAAAAAAAACGTGTGGGCATATTGTCAAAGCTTGTTTTCAACGAAAATACCTAGTATAAGCCATAAATAAAAATTACAGAAAGCAAACATGGGAGTTTTGCAATATTAGTTTTTAGGAGTTGATTAAAGTGTTTATTTGTAACGTTCCATTAAATAACATACATTAATGCATTGTACGACTTTTTATTATTATATCTTAATTTAAATTATTTTTGAAAAGAATGAAAAGCTATTCTAAATCTCTAAACCAAACCAAATGTAAAAAAAACTGCTTATTGCTACATAATATAACTAATTAAAATTTAAAAAAAAGAAATAAAATTACCAAGTTTGAAGAAACACATCCAACCGTCAAGTTAATCAAGTTTAATGTCAAGTTTGATCAAAATCTCGAGTTATATTTTTTTTACGAATCCAAAACAAAAATGGTGGTACAATTTTTTGTACCAAAAAAGGTAGAACTTAATTATCTCAATAATGACTCTAACAATTTCAATAAAAAATAAAATTCTGTGCACTTCTACATGTATGGTCAACATTTTGGTTCAAAATATGATAGATAGATAGATAGATATTTTTTATTATTTCATTTCATCTTAAAAATTAATTAACATAAAAAAGATATAAAATAAAAGCTATAGAAATAATATAATGACATTATGTATTTTATAATACCGAGGTATGGAAATAGTGTTAAATGCAATTTTAAATGGATCTTACATATTATAGAAAATAAATGTTGAGGGTGGGGTGACCCTATGTAAGTACAAAATGTTGAAATTAAATAAGATTTTTCAAAAGAAGTTTGGACTACAAAGAAGGGAAAATATATTTTTTTATGGTCTTACTATATAAAGTAGAAATAGAAAATATAGATAATTCTAATTAAATAGTTTCGGAACTTAAAGTTCTATATTAATCAGATGAAAACATTAGAGAGAAGTGATTCAATGGTAATATATTCAATATTTAAAAGCCAATCTTTGGCTTGCTTTAAAAACATTTCAGAAGTGGTAAGAAATCTCATTTCTTGAGTAAGTTTATTAAAAGGGCGAAATGAGACCACAGAATAAAAATTAGTGCGGAATTGTGGAGCAGTCACAGTGTAACAAAAGTTTGAACGAATATTATGGCTGGAAATCAACCTAAAATTTAGATTTCCAGACCTCATATAAAAAGTCTTCAGAACCTTAAAACAATATAAGTGCCTTACCGAAAGTATCTTAAGGAGGCTGAAAAGTTCTAAGCTTGAATATCTACAATGTTTGCAAATTTTTCGAACTATATCCTTTTGAAGAGTAAGCAACAAGCAATTGCGTAATGCAACTTAGAATGGAATATACCATAATACTCGTATATAGTAGTAAGGAGTTTTGTCGAGCAAACATTACTAAGTTAGTAGAAATTCTTTAAAGTCCAGTCAAAATATTTTCTAAGTGACTCCCTATGGCAGGAGAAGTTGACCCTCGAGTCAATAAGAAGCCCTAAATATTTGAACTCATTCACTTTTTCTATCTTAAAACAATCATTACTACAACTTACAATGTCATTTAAAGACAAATATGACTGGTTAGGTTAGCCAAACAAGATCTACACTTATTTGTTTTAAATTTTTGACATTCTGGAGCATGGTAAAGAACCTCAGTTTCAAAAGCATTAAGCAGAGAAAAATTGAAAAATATGATTTTTGTTTTAATGCTGATTTTCAACCTGTGTTCAGCAAACCATACCCTTAATATATCAAGATCACAATTAATTCCAGCAACAAGGTCCCAAGCACTTTCAGACCCAAACGAACAACATATATCCTCAGCAAATGTAGTGGGTGAGCTTTTAAATTTCATGCTTAATAATGAATTTATGTACATTAAAAACAAAACGGGTCCTAATACCGACCCTTGTGGTACTCCAATATTAAATAAAATCATACCACTTTTTTTTAAACGGATGCGCGCACTAAAGGGGTTTTGACTATCCTTAAAACGATCAAGCACAGTGTGAGCGTAAGGAAAGTAGGGAAGGATGCAAGAGGAGATACCTATGCACATTGGTTTTGAATTTCTGAAAATCAAAATGGGAGGGGAAAATAGAGCCGGGTAAAGTATTCCGCATTCGCGTTGTACGGCTAAAGAAAGATTCTCTGTACTTAACAGTGCGTCCGAAGTTGGGCTGAAGGGTAAACTGATGAGCATTCCTAGAAGCGTGAGTATTACGTTTGAAAAATTTAAGGGGACGAATGCAATTGGCTCTGCTTTAACGACAGAAGACAGCACTGAGTCTTGAAGCATTAAATTCTACGCGTTTTTTTATTCCCCATTGGACAATGCTGTCAATATCAGAATTTAATGAGCTTATCATACGCTGCCGTTGCAGTTGCACATCCGAAGAACAAGGAGGTGCATCTGAAAACAAATATGAAGAGCTGAGAGTACTATCGTCAGTAAAACAACTAAGTGGATTAGAAGTTCCAGATAAGAGATCATTAATAAAAATGAGAAAAAGGGTCGGAGACAATACGGAGCCCTGGAGTACACCAGCATTTATTTTGTGAATATCAGACTTGAAACTGTCCAATACAACTTGTATTGAACGGTCCGAAAGGTAATTTCTAATCCAACGAATAAGAGGTTCATCAATACCAAATGCACGCATTTTCGATAGGAGAGCTTGATGCCAAACTCTATCAAATGCTTTTGAAATATCAAGCGCAATAATCTTACTTTCTTCAAAACGATGTAAAGATTTGTGCCACTGTTCGGTGAGATATACCATCATATCACCAGTGAACCTATTGCTGCGAAAGCCATACTGCCGGTCATTAAGAAGCTTTCGTTCTTCAAGATATTTCTTAAGCTGTTAATCAGCATTTCCATGACCTTGGAAAGAAGAGACGTAAGTGCAATTGGACGGTAATTAGAAAGTGAAGAAGATGCGCATTTTTTAGGGACAGGCTGGACAAATGCTGTTTTCCATCCACTCGGAAATCGATCTGTAGAGTAAGACAGTTGGAAAAGCTTACGCAGTGGTTTTGCCAGCGTTGAAGAACACCTCTTCAGAACGATGGGAGGGATACTATCCGGGCCAGCGGATTTGTGTATGTTAAGGCCTTTGAGGACTCTAGCAACTGCATGAGTGCGAAAGAAGATTCGTCCTATAGAATCGTTTACGATCTCAAGTACTGGAGGAGCCATATCACTTTCTGGCAGCGTCGAGTTAACAGCGAACTGCGCTGCAAGCAGATTGGCTTTTTCGCGAGAACTGACAAAAGGGGTGTCATTAAAGATGAGCGTTGGAACCGAAGACGAAGTTAAATTTCGAATATTTTTACAAATGACCAAAAATACATTGTAGTATTTTTGCCTTAATTTTTGGTCACGCAAAAATTTGGTTCTACGAATGTGAACGTTGGTAGTCTTTCTAGCTTGTTGAAACTCTTACAATTGTCAATATTAACTCTTTTAGATCTATTTAGAAGATATGATCTAAACCAGTCTTTCTTAAGAAAATCTAATGGTTGAACAGGTCAAAAGCTTTTGTTATATCTATAAATAAACCATAAGTAAACTTTTTCTTGTCACGATTTTTTTTTTAAAACTGATATATATGTATATCATTTGATTCAAAGACAATATATTATAAGAGACTTCTAGCTTTAGAAAACGTGCAAAACTTAATTGTAAGTATTACCGTTATTTGAGGGTTAAACTTCCATTGTGAAACCAGAGGTTAGTAATTCACACGACTGTTGTCAAGTTTTTTTTTAGTGTGTATAGCTTATGATTAGCGCCAGAAGAACAAGGTAGATTACAAAACGTGTACTTACCATCAAATAGAACATCGTGTTGGTTATCATAGGCCTTAAGCATAATAATTATGAAATAACAGTTTTATTAGAATTTATGCACTTTCTGACTAAAAGCAAGAGAAGGAAATCTCTTTAAAAATGTTCGAAATTTACAAGGCAGCAATCAACACATTATTGTGAGTGAAAACAAATCCATTTAATTTAAATTCCCTCTGCCATGTGTTCCGACTTTTGGCAAAAATATGCGGTTGTTGATCATAGCCTTAAAATACTCTCCTTATTTCGTTGTCTAAATTGGTGGATCAATGCTAAGCTTAATTTTACCTATAAACTTCACTATAATTTGGGTTCTAAATTTTTCTTTGCCATACAAAATCAAACTCGAGATTTTAATCAAAATTGACATAATAATGATAGGGCAACCAAAAAAGTAGGTCCCGCAATTCTCTATGTCTGTCTTTCTGTACAACGGTCTACAGCATAAACGGATGAAGCGATTTTCTTCAAACTTAGTTTTTAAACGTTTTAGGTGATTGTCTAAAATAGATTGTTTAATCGTTTTTATTTGGACCCAAAATAAGGCCTACATGCGTTGTATATAGTATTCAGTGACGTACGCAAAAATTCGTGAAAAGGAAATATAATGACGTAGAAATAAATGGATACACATAACTAAATGTTTTCATATTGCTTAGTTGTAATAGTTTCAGGGAAAACAAAGATACAATTTGAATTCATGCATAAATCAGAATATATAAAAAAATTCAAAAATCGTTGGAGCGTTTTTTTAATAAATTAATTTTTTATGTATAAAATTTTAAAAACATTTAAAAAACATTGAAATGCCATTTCGATGATATACACATACAAAATGCGAATTTAAAAAAAATCAGTGCCCGCTTTTCGAAAAATCGATCAGAAAAAATTTGTATTTATTTTTTAAAAATCGAAAAACTATTTTTTTGAAAATTTAAGTGTGCATTCTTATTAACACTTTTAGGAGGCATTTGCATAAAAAATTATTTTAATCAGTCAATCCAATATTGAGAAAGTCGAAAATATAAAAAGTGGTTCTATGGGAAGTACCGTTAATAAGTACGCCAAATAAAATATTTTTATATTCAAAAGTGGACTGTACTAATATAAGAACACGCACATTTTTAATCAAAATTATTGGAGCCGTTTTTGAGAAATACATTTATTTCTTAACGGTTTTTTAACATTTGTATGGGAATAATCGTTGTTTTTTATTTTAGAAAAATATTTTTTTTAACCATTCAAGATAATGTCAAAAAACCACTAAATACGAAGTTTCGGAAAAATCTATTGAGTCAAAATTTTGAATTTTCAAAAAAAAATTAATTTCCAAAAATTTTTTTTTTTGAAAAATTATGATTTACAATAGTGTTAACTTTCTAGGATATTCTGCGTAAAAAATTTCAAAAATATCAAATGAACCGTTCGATGAAAATCGAAAACCAACAAAATGGTTCTACTATAGGTACCAAAAATAACCAAAAAAATTATCAAAAGGTTCCCTTTCCCTTCATTAATGAACTGATTTTTTTTTTATAAAAATCGTTGGAGCCGTTTTTGAGAAAAATAAGAATTTTGTTTTTGGCCAAAAAAAAAATTATGAGACCCACTGTTATTTGACGTCTTTAAGAAAAAATGTGTGAGCATATTACCGAAAAGACAATATGCACCAAGTTTGAAGCAAATACACCGAACCGATTAGGCTGCAGACTCGAGGCCAGACAGACAGACAGACGGAATTTCGTTACCCACTTTTTTGGTGTTCTCTATCATCGTAATGTCAACTTTGATTAAAATCTCGAGTTCGATTTTTTTTCCAAATGCAACCATTGCCCTAGTACCTATGTACATACATATATGTATGTATGTATGTACATATGTATATCGCAAGTAAAAATATGTGAACTACTATAGGAATAGTCTACATTTTGGTTAACAATTTCTTCTACATTTATATATGTTGTTATTAACGGTTCTACAATACAACCATTTTGGACTTTCTCGTAAACGGCTTAATGGATTTCGATCAAAGTTTGTGAGTAGGAGTTCCTTTAAATTCTAAATAATACTACATACCAAAATGTACGAAACATTTTCTTTTTTAAATTCAATATTTGTTTTTTTTTTTTATAACTTTCCACGCGCTCAAAGGATTATGAATACCCTTTATATGATTTTAACACAGGGCGGGCATCCGGTGGAAGAAGAGAAAGAAGGATAGGAAATATGTGTGGCGCGATGTTCTGTGATTAGAGCTGGTTGTTGTCTCAGATTTATCTCCAGGGATGGCGGCTGCACTAATGCGGAGAAAATTAACGTGTCTTATTTATTTATGTGTCTTATAATTCGCATTATTTTATTTATTTCATTGTCATATTTATGGGTATGCTAGTTTACTCAATCACATGTTGTTAATGTTATGCTTGAACAGCATGTAATGAGTAAACCAGCAACTATTTTACGACAATTTTTAAAATTGATTTTTAATGGAATATAAGAAGACATAGACAACGGCAGGAATCGAACCTGCGACCACGAGGTTGACAGGCGAGCACACAACTATTAAGTATTATTAAATATTTAAAATCGACATACTAATTTTTTTTAGAAAAAAATTAAAGACATTTTGTATATAAGAAATTAAGTATAAAACGACTTAGAAATATATTTAGATTTTGTGATCGAACATAAGAGCAAGTACGTGGGATCCAGTCGTGCATTTTATTTTTTATAATTTTTTGCTGTTTTGGAAGCTAGAAATGAAAAACGCCTTAAGTGTGTAATCGATCCTAAATGACCTTCTGGCTCACATTTTAAGTGCCTGCTTATGCAAATACTTATCATTTTAGCTCTATATTGCTCACCGAATAGTGTCTACCATTTAGGTGAAGGAGGCAAACTTTTTTAAGTACCGATAAAATTGTGTTAAACAAAATTAGGTAAATTAGGTGATGTACAACAAAAATCAGTAAAAACAGTAATTCGGGTTTATTTCCAAAATGACAAACATCTGGTGGATTCCTTTGAAAAGAATTAGAACTGTTATTAAAGCAAAGTGGGAAATATCCATTTCTTACTAAATCTTGAATTAAAAAAAAATATTAATAAGGCCATTCTTTGTTTTCTCAATTATTTACTCACGCAGTTATCTACATGTATATAATTTACTTTACTACAGTTGTTAGCTCAAATAGTTTGATTTTCATAAAATACAGAAATATTCGCAAACATCTTACTCAAAGTGGCGTTTACTGCACTTTGCAACTATGGATAATCCCCTTTCCAAAAAGATCGTGCAACAGACAACACGAATTCCCAGACTATTAGTAAAAAAAACTATAAAAAACACTCACCACTTTTTTTTCGCAAATCCCTCCCACTGTTGGCTTCATTAATCCACATTAAGAGTAGACCACCAAAAATAAGCAAGCGAATCGTCTTCATGTTGTTAAAAAAAAAATAATAACACAAAACCTCCAAACGCAAATCCAAAATAATTAAACAAATTTTAAACAATATCCGTATAGCTTTCGTTCACTTTATATTTAATCGACAAGTACCTCTTTGTTTTTCATTTTTTATTCTAGTGGACATCACGACATCCTCACCAATTAATATTAAACAAAAAAACAAAAAAAAACAACAAACAAAAAACAAAAAACAGTAAACAGTTAGCAGGAAACAGGAAAGAAATTTATTTAAACTTGGTTATCACAACAGGCCGGCGGCGACGCACGGCGCAAGAGATAGCTAACTATAATATATCTCTGAAAAAAAAGCTCCACGCAAAGCTCAGACTGATCTTAAGTTAGATGATGTTCGGGCAAAATCCAAAATTTCGTGATTTTTAGAGTCCGGTTTTCTTCTGTGAGACACAATCGAAGTACATTCCTATCTAAACTTTCTGCCACACGACGCGACGTCACGCAGCCGAGAGAACAGCGAAATAAATTCTGGTAAAAACAAAATATTACAACTACAACCTGCTGTCGGCAAAAACGATGTATGTATGAATTCGTATGAGCTGAGAACTCACAACCACGCGATAACTATAAGTTTTCGGTTTGAATACCAAACGCCATGTTCAACGCCAGAAAGCCGTTGGAACACTAAGTTGGGGAAATTGTATCGTTGGTTGTGGCGATCGATGCTCAGGCCCCAACAACGTTAATGAAAGCAATTATTATGGCTTGTAAATCTACCTGGTGGTTGTGGTGTATCTGAATGCAGCATCTTCGCCAGTGGACAGCTGACCGCATAGTGCATGACCGACGCAAGGTAAGATCGTTTTGTTGAGGTTTTTCGAGGCTGTCACTGCGATTTGATTGAAAGCTTTTATTTTATTAAGGTTTAAGCTCTAAAATTTCTGGATGTTGACAAGATATTTTTAATAAAATTAGATTTAAATTCACATTACGTTTTGGGGTAGTAATTCTGTATTAATAAACACAATGTCTTTGAACAAATTGTACGAAAATCAACAAACATTTTAAATTCTGTTTTCACTTGCGATAGGGCAAGTTTTGCATTTGGAAAAAAAATCGAACTCGAGATTTTAATCAAAGTTGACATCAGGATGATAGAGAACACCAAAAAAGTGGGTCCGGCAGTTCCGTCTGTCTGTCTGTCCGACTGAAGCGATTTTGTTCAAACTTGGTGCTTAGGCGTTTTAGGTGATTGTCAAAAATAAATTTTTAAATCGTTGTTTTTTTTTTTTTATATTGTTAAATATTTAAAATTGTCATACAATTTTTGTTTAGAAAAAAATTAAGGATTTTTTTTAAGACTTCAAAGATATTGTATTTATAATACAAGCGACTATAAATAAACCAGTAAAACCATTACATTATGTGCTACAGATTACAATGCTTTGGAAATTATCAAATAAATTAAAAGGAATTAAACTGCGGAATTAAAATGAAAATCTCAAATATCATTTCCAAAACCTCTTAAGCGCACCTAGAAAAAGGACTCTAAACCAAAATATTTTAAAGAAACCTTAGATAATCGAATATCGATCTCAGAAGTTGAGAAATCTTTAGACTGGATGCCTATGAAAATATAGTTCAACCGAGTTCAAGATCATCTTAACATGAAACAGGTATCTTACCAATTGCATTCATTGAAGCAATAATTTACCCGATTAAAAAAAAGAGACTCGATGGATCCAGCTAACTATAGAGGAATTTCACTGTTGAACTCCTCATCTAAAATTTTTACAAGAATTCTCCAAAACCGACTAGAATTTTGGATCCACGGAAACAAGCTTTTGAAAGAATTACAAGCTGGCTTTCGATCTGCGTATGCTACGGTTTATCACATATTTGTATTGTGCAGCATAGCCAAAAGCTATATTACTAAAAAAACAAAAGTTAAAGTAAAGGAAAACATTTATTCATAGACTTTAAAGGCGCTTTTTGACACCATTTATTGTGCAAAATACAGAACTTTTGAGGCAGTAGCGAAATCCATTTCATTTTATGGTACCCAGGCATGGGGCGCCACTTATACTTAATACGGTTGAGAAACTATTCTTCTTAGAACCTTTGGGTACCAAATTATATATTGATGATTTATTCATTCATGCTATTCATCCTAATTTTAAAACTCAATATCAGTTATACAGGGTGATTTGCAAAAGTTATGACAAAGAGATAGGGTGTGTAGGGGTTGAACTTAGACAAGAAAAATATCGTATGTGAGGGGTGTCTATTTCCTCTCCTTTAGGCGGGAGGGACAATTTAAAAAAAAAATAATTTAAAACCGAGCAAAAAATAAATAAAAAATAACGGTAATACATACAGAGTCATTCTATAGTACTATGAAAAGCTAGAAATCCATTTTTTTAGTTTCACTCGAACTAAGTTATTGTAAAATTAATTTTCAAAGTCAAAATTAAAAAATGTTTTTTAAAACTATATATGTTTTTCAAATCTTACGTAATTCAGTATTATATTTTTTAATACTTAATATTAATTTTTGATCAAACACAAGAAACCTTCAATATCAAAACTATCGAAATGTTTTGTAGTTTTTGAGAAAATTAAAAATAACAAAAACTATTTTCTACTTGCGATATAGGTACTATAGGCCAAGTTTTGCATTTGAAAATCAAACTCGAGATTTTAATCAAACTTGACATTACGATGATAGAACGCCAAAAAAGTGGGTCCCGTAATTCCACCTGTCTGTCTATACAACGACCTACAGCCTAAACGGCTGAAGCGATTTTCTTCAAACTTTGGGCTGATTAGGGAATTTGAAGCGAATCGTTTTTAATTCGATATCTCATTTTCGACTAGCTTCGTTTTGATCAATTAACGAATTCGAAGCGAATCGTAAATGTTACTTCCAAGATTTCCAGATAATTGACAGCTGATTGCCAGTGAATATTTATTATTATTTTGTCCGAGGTGCACTAACTTTGTAATAAAATATTTATTTAAATAAAAAATGGACTCAAATGTTATTTATATAAATGCTTAACGTGAGGAAGAAAAAGAATCTTAAAATTCAAACTTGAGAAGAAAATTATTAAGAAGTGCTTCTTCACCTTTTGATCTTCCTTGCTTCGATTCAGTGTTTTTGCTGAACGTGTTTATTATTTGTTAAATTAGCTTTATTTTATAAAAACTTGGTTCGATAAGTTGTTTCGCCTTTCAAAAGAAACATTTAAAATTGTCTTGGACGAAATAAAAGACAAATATAGACCACGGAACAACAATGCGACACCACCAATTATAGAATTAGCTGCAACATTGAGATTCCTTGCAGACGGATACAAACATTGGAATGGCGCAACCCACAGTATGCAATTCAATGTCCGAAGCGCTAGACATATTGCAGAGAACGTTGTATGTTGTGTCCTTTGGCGATCCCTTCGTTTTCCCTCATAAATTCGATGAGCGGAGAAATTTGTTGCTGGTTGGTGTCTTACTGTCTTGGGCGTCTACATGTTTATTACAAAAAAAATGATGGTTTATTTCTTAAGTTTATTTTTATAAAAAAAAAATAATAACGGGTGATTTTTTTGCTACTTGGTTTTTGACGTTTATAGTTTTGACAGATCACACATGACAAATTCCACCAACATTTGACATTTCGATTCAGTATTGTTTGCCATTTCATCATGAATAGACTTACGCCTGAACAACGTTTGCAAATTATTGAAATTTATTATCAAAATTCGTGCTCTGTGAAAAATGTGTTTCGCAAGCTACGTCCGGCAAAATTGTCTTCAGCGACGAGGCTCATTTTTAGCTAAATGGATACGTGAATAAGCAGAATTGCCGTATTTGAAGTGAAGAGCCGCCAGAGGCAATTCAGCAGCTACCAATGCGTCCCGAAAAATGCACTGTTTGGTGCGGTTTATGGGCAGGCGGCATCATTGGGCCGTACTTCTTCAAGGACGATGAAGGCCGCAGGGTTACGGTCAATGGAGAAAGGTACCGTTCGATGATAAAAGATTTTTTTTTGCCGAAAATGCAAGAATTGAACTCGGTCGACATGTGGTTCTAACAGGACGGTGCCACATGCCACACTGCACGCGAAACCATGCATCAATTGAGAGGCGAATTTGGTGAGCAGTTGATCTCACGTTTTGGCGCAGTCAATTGGCCACCAAGATCATGTGATTTGACCCCGTTAGACTATTTTTTGTGGGGTTATGTTAAGTCTATTGTCTATGGGGACAAGCCAAACACGATTGCTGCCTTGGAAGCCAACATTGAACGCGTCATTGGTGAGATTCCGGCCGAAATGTGTGAAAAAGTTTGCCAAAATTGGACCTTCAGAATGGACCACCTGAAGCGTAGCCGCGGGCAACATTTAAGTGAAATTATTTTTAAAAAGTAAATGGCAGAATTTGATTTATCGATCCAAATAAAAATTTCATTCACTTGTTACAAGTTTCTGTGTTTTTTTGAATTTTCAAAAACCAAGCTCTTAAAAAATCACCGTTTAGTTAAACTCACATTTTTATTTGTTTAAATGAAAAAAATCCACCAAAATATCACTTTCGACCGTGTCGATAAACCAATCCGCTAAAGAAACCCTATCGGAAATGCACGCGCTAAAAATTGAAATGTCAAATCAAATTCGCTTTCGATTTCGAAAATAGGGCGAATGTAAAACGAAAGAGACGAAAGCGAAAACAGTAATATCAAATCTCATTTTCGCCACCTAAAACGATTCGCTTCGTATTCCCTAATCAGGCCACTGGGTACTTAAACATTTTAGGTGATTGTGTCAAATAGTTTTTTGAATCGTTTTTTTTAGCCCCAAGAATAACGGTACTTGCCATACAAAGTGTGTGCACTATTTTAGGTATAGTCTACATTTGCATAAACAAAAATCTTAAATATTTTGTTATTACTTTACCTGTCATGCAATACATTTTTTTGATTTTCAAGTTTCTCATAAGCGACTCCACGGATTTACGTATGAGGTCCTTAAATTATACATAATACTGCATACAAAATTTTCGAAAAATATTTTTTTTTGATTTTTGAAAAAAAAAATACTTATTTTTGAAAATTCAATATTTCGAAAACGGTTGACGATTTTTTCAAAATAATATTTTTTAGCTTATAAATATTATTAAATACAAAAAATTTTTATAAAAATTTTGTCTTATTAGGGCCAATTTTTCAATAGTCAGTTAAGCATTCAGTTAGTACATATTCTCCAGATTGAGCAAAAATCATTTTTTCAACAGCCAGATACAACTTAATCTAGGAATAAAGTTATATGCTCCTTTTAGAGCGGAATAAGAAGTTATCTGAGGAATAAAATAAAAAGCTATTATCGATGTCAAAAACACTTTGAAAAATTATTGCTTTGAAATAAACGTTAAACAAAAATTAATTTCCATGAAAAGTTCGATACTCGAAATTAAAGTGACGTTCAAATTAAATTATTCTATAGATTGTTTTTTCTTGATTGAAAAATTCGATGTTGTTATCCGATTGTTTAAGAGTCAAGTAAGTTTATTGCTCTGGCAACTAACTGGATGTTTATCTGGAGATTGAAAAATCGGCTCTTAAAACTATTATATAAATTTGTTATATAAAAAATTAAGTAAAAAAAACGACTTAAAAATATATTTAACTGTTTCTAATAATAATTTTTGTATACGATGTGACCGAACATCAGAGCGAGTACGTGCAATCCAGTCATGCATTTTATTTATTATCAGTCGTATAGGCATACAATAAAGTGACAAAGTACTGGATTAATCATATTTCACACATTTTTACTTTTACGATTATAGGTACTAATTCTAGCTTCTGTCTGTCTGCCCCCGAGTCTACAGCCTAAACGGTTGGATAGCAAATCAATCCAACCAAACTTGGTAGATATTAGGTGTGATCCAGACTTTTTTGGGCAGAAATTGGCAGATTGTCAAAACTTGAAGAGTGGGGATAAAATTCTCTCATTGAGAAATAAAGTCCGAAAAAGTCTGGAACAGTTTGAGCATAGTTTTCTACCAATTTTTAAACGTCAACACTTTTGTTGTTTTTATTTCTTTATTTGCTGTAAATTCACATTTTTTCTCTTCAAACTAATTATTTTGTATTTTAGTGTTTCTAAATTAATTTATTTGTTCAACAAATATTTTAGCACACCAGCTATGAAACGTTTTTTTTTCGTTTATGACAAACGTCAGTCTGACAATTGTTATTTTTTTGCCCACCAATTGCTGCCTACAAAAATTAATTGGGCAGGAATTGGCAAGAAATTGTGAGGAAGGGGAAATATTTTACTCTCGCAAGAGCGATCTCTGCTGCCCAAAACTACCAAATTTGAAAGTCTGGAAAAGGTTTTGCCAGAAATTGGTGCCAATTTGTACCAATTGGCAGAGTGTGGATCAGACCTATTGTTTTTCGGTAGATAGTATACACACAGGTTTTTTTATTTTTTTTAAGACGACAAATAACAGTAGCTCCCATACATTTTTTTGGGCCAAAAACAAAAATCTTATTTTTCTCAAAAACGTTTCCAACGATTTTTGTATAAACAAATCAGTGCATTAATGAAGGGAAAAGGAAAATTTCGGTAATTTTTTTTTTTGGAAAAAATTGTCATTTTTGGTAACTCTTGTAGGTAGTAACATTTTTTAGGTTTTCGATTTTCTGGGAAACAGTTAATTTGAGTTTTTTGAAATATTTTGCGCAGAAGCTTCTAAAAAGCTTAAACACTAATGTAAGCCAATTTTTTTCAAAAAACCTGTTTTTTTTTTAAACTAAAAATTTCAAAACGGTTTAATGGATTTTTTCGAAACTTCGTATTTGGCAGTTTTTTGACATTATCTTGAACAGTTAAAAAAACTATATTCCTAAAATAAAAACCAACGGTACCTCCCATACAAATGTGAAAAATAACCATTAAGAAAAAGTATTATTTCTCGAAAACGGCTCCAAGAATTTTTACAAAAAAAAAATTAGTACAGTACAAAAATATGTTATTTTGCCTACTTATTAACGGCACTTCCCATAGAACCACTTTTCATATTTTCGACTTTCTCAACATTGGACAAACCGATTAAAATAATTTTTTTTATACAAAATCTCCCTAAAGCTTTTCGATATTTAAAAAATAGATACGTTTTTTTTTTTTGAAAAATCGATTTTTAAAAAACTAGTCACAGAGATTTTTTGAAATTTGAATTTTAAATATATATTAATGATATCTTCAAAATGGCTATTTTTAAATTTTTGTTCTAAAAATGTTTTCAAAATCTTATACATAAAAAATTAATTTATCAAAAAACCGTTGCAACGATTTTTGAATTTTTTTTTATATATTCTTATTTATCCACGAATTCAAATTACATCATTGTTTTCCCTCAAACTATAACGACTTAACAATATAAAAACATTTGATTGTGTGTATTATCCATTTATTTCTACCTTATTATTATTTCATTTTTACGAGATTTTGCGTACGTCACTGAATACTAAATACAATGTAGGCCCTCATACATTTATATATACATATGTGTCTTTAAAAATCACATGACTCTTATGTATGCATATTGCATTTAAATTATAAAGTAATATGCATATATAGGTTATCTTACCTACATAGGCTTTAAACCTGCATAGGAAAACTAGGCTACATATCTAATAACAGCGTCAGTGGTTAGCTACATTAAAGTTGTTAGTTACAAGAGCAAGTTCGTACGATCCAGTCGTGCATTTTATTTCATTGAGAACAGCTGCATGAGAGCTTTGGGTTATAATTGACCTCCGAATGTTTTTTTTAAATTATGCAACGTTACACGTTAGTGGGAAAAAGATAGTTCTTTATGAATCACACAGCATACAAATCTAAGGCAGTTAAATCAGGTGATCTAGGTGGCCATTCTGTGGGACCTCTTCTTTCTATCCAACGGTCACTAAAATGGTCATCAAGCCAGTTCTTTACAGTGCAGCTGTACTGTGCTGGAACTCCATCTTGCTGGTAGATTAAACTCTCTGCTTTGGCCAAGGAAATGTCAATCAAATCGGGCAGAGGGTAACTGCAGATATGATTCTCCATTTATGATTGATTTCAGAAACCGTGGTCCAATAACTATTCTTACAAGAACACCAAGCCGACCGTTGCAGCTATGGCGGTGTTGAGATCTGGTTTGTTTCTTGTTATGCGGATTCCTGTTACTCCAGTGATGTAAATTGTGGAAATTTGTTACTCCATATCTGGTAAACTGAACTTCATCCATCCAGAATATCCTTCCAAAGTAATTATGTTCAGTTTCATCTCTTAGTAATAATATTCGACAAAATGCAGCTCTCGGTACTTCCACTGCCCATACTCTAGTTTGGGGGAAATGAAGCCTCTCTTGTGCTAAAGAAGGGATTAGGTTGGACCTTTTTCAAAATTCTTCCCTCTATGTGTTTTTGTTTTCGTTTTTCTCTCCCCGGTGCTGCAGTAGTCCGTGTTCTCGAAGACGTTGACGGATTCATGAATGATGAATGGGACTTCTCCTGTTGGGATACATTTCAGCGAAGAGTCTTTGTGCTTCACGACTTGACAATGAGCCATACAGTAGCAGTTATTCTTATCCGTTAATTCGGCACAAGAGTAACTTGGCAAATAAAAACAATTTGGTACTGTAATTTTATGTATTTAATAATATAAGCTTAAAAATATAATTTTGAAAAAGAATATTAATTTTTCAAAAATTAAAAAAAAAATATTTTCCTAAAATTTTAGTACGCAACGCAGTATTACTTATAACTCAAAGAACCTCCTATGTAAACAATTTGGTTAAAATCTGTCGAGTACCTGTTAATAACAGAATATGTAAAAAAAATGTTTAACCAAAATGTAGGCCTATAGTGTTGCTCAGATTTTGTTTTATCAAAATTATTAGAGCCGTTTTCAAGACAATTAAGATGGCAGAGATAAATAGATTCAAAAATCTATTTGAGACAATCACATAAAAGGCTTAAATACGAAGTATGAAGAAAATCGATGCAGTAGTTTATTTTATAGATCGTTGTACAGGCAGACAGACGAAATTGCTTGAACCACTTTTTTGGCCTTCTCTGTCAAGTTTGATTAAAATATCGAGTTCGATTTATTTTCGAAATGCAAAACTTAAACTATGTACGAGTATATCCAAAAAAAAAAAAAACAAATAGGCTAAAAAAATCTTCTTTTTTTTAACATTGAAAATTAATTTTTCAAAAACTATTTTATTAAAGAATATATTTCTGGCTTTTCATAATACTATACCATGACTCTGTATGCATATTACCGATATTTCTTAATTGATCTGTTTTAAGTGATTTTGTTGTTGTTAAGTTATTATTATTTTTAAATGGGGGAAATAGACCCCCCCCCCCTGCACGCCTTAGCTTGTTGTCATACCTTATGCAAATCACTTTAATATACAAAACATAAATGTTTTTCTCTGAATGTTGTATTAGCGTTTGCAGTTAGCAAACATCGAGTTCGTGCACCGAACTAAATTAAATTCTCTAATTTCAGCAACAAGGTTACAAAATTTCTTTAAATCGTTAACACCACAGATACACTTGAATTAGTTTGGATTGAAAAAAAAAACAATTGTTCAGGGACTCTTGATTAAAATCGCCAGCATATTAAATTGCCTTTCTCTGTTTCCTATAAAAATGTCGATGAACAGCCACGATCGGAATACACTTATCGAAAATTAATCTGTCGGTGTCTACATTGCCAATATAGAGCGGCATGCTATAAAGCCTTAATTAATAGTAGATATGTATGCATTCATACATCCAAAGATAGTAGAGCAGAAAATTTTGATTTTTTTTCTAAATTATAGCGAATGCTTTTTTGGTATCGTTTATTATATTTCTATTCTCGAATGCCAAATATGATTTCCAATCGTTGATCACTTTACCTTGGCTATAAAAATTTATATAACACCAAAAATAATTATATTAAATATTTAAAAAAAATACCATAGGGAAATATTTCAATGCGACAATATTATGTATGTATTTCTTAGAGCTTTAGGGCTTGGTTCATATTACTGTGCAAATATAAATACAATATCAGAACGTTCTTGCTCGGATAAAATCGCTTAATATTCATATTGCTGGACCCACACCAATACTACGAGTACTCTAATATATTTTTGTAATTATTTATTGTTCATAAAGAAAAGAAATAGACACAATACAAATTTAAATAAAATGCACGACTGGATCGCACGAACTTGCTCTTGTAGCTAACAACTTTGATGTAGCTAACCATTGAGGTTTAGTTAGTTATTTGTAGTTATCCTATGCAGGTTTAAAGCCTATGTAGGTAAGATTACCTTGATTCTTATTATAATGAATTGTCGAATGGATGATTCAAGGAATAGTTACATAGGTACCTACCTACAAATGTATATTTAAATCTAAGTTATGGATTTTAATTATGTAAGTTAGGAGAGTAAAATGTATCTACATATATATACCAATTGATGGAACCTAAGTATGTAAACATGTACATATAATAATGAAAATGAAGGACGTAGGTGGGTAGGTAGCTATATACATAAAACTTCATAATTTAGGTGCAATATGCATTACATAAGATTCATATGATTTTTAAAGACACATATGTATATATAAATGTATGAGGCCTATATTGTATTTAGTATTCAGTGACGTACGCAAAAATTGGTAAAAAGGGAATAATACTAATGCAGAAATAAGTCGATAAAACACATAATTAAATGTTCTTATATTGCTTAGTCGTTATAGTTTGAGGGAAGACAAAGATGCAGTTAAAAAATTCAAAAATCGTTGGAGCGCTTTTTTAATAATTTAATTTTTTATGTATATAATTTTGAAAACATTTTTAGAAAAAAAATTTGAAACGCCGTTTTGAAGATATTATTAATATTCATATAAAATTCAAATTTTAAAAAAATACTTCAACTGGTTTTTGGAAAATCGATTTTTCAAAAAAAAAACGAAAATTATTTTTTAAAAATCGAAATTTTTTTTTGAAAATTTTCGAATGCAGTTTTATTAACAATTTTAGGGAGCATTTTCATAAAAAAATTATTTTAATCGGTTCATCCAATATTTAGAAAATCGAAAATATGAAAAATGGTTCTATGGGAAGTACCGTTAATAAGTACGCAAAAAAAATATTTTTATACTTGAAAGTGAACTGTACTAATTTCAGAACACCCAATTTTATAAAAATTCTTGGAGCCGTTTTCGAGAAATAAATTTTTTTCTTACCGGCTTTTTAACATTTGTATAGAAGGTACCGTTGTTTTTTAACTATTCAAGATAATGTCAAAAAACCACCAAATACGAAGTTTTGAAAAAATCTATTAAGTCGTTTTCGAAATTTGGGTTTTCAAAAAAAAAATTTATTTCCAATTTTTTCTTTTTAATTTTGGTATACAGTAGTGTTTAAAATTTCTAGGAGCTTCTGCGTAAAAAAATTAAAAAAAAGTCAAATTAACTGTTTCCGAGAAAATCGAAAACCAAAAAAAATATTGTACTAGAGGTACCAAAAATAACAATTTTTTCCAAAAAAAAACAGTTTTTTTGTTTTTATAAAAATCGTTGGAGCCGTTTTTGAGAAAAATAAGATTTTTGTTTTTGTCCAAAAAAATGTATGAGGGCTACTGTTATTTGTCGTCTTAAAAAATGAAAAAAAACGTATGGTACCAAGTTTGAAGCAAATCCACATAACCGTTTAGGCTGCAGACTCGAGGACAGACGGAATTGCGGGACCCACTTTTTTGGTGTTCTCTATGATCGTAATGTCATGTTTGATTGTTGGAAAAAAAAATTTTGTTTACGAATACATAACTTGGCTTATAGTACATATAATCGCAAGTAATGTGGATAGCACATTTAAGTTTAAAGCAAAGAAAAGTAAAGGCAAATATATTACACTGTAGTGTACTTCTATTCGTTAAGTAATCGGCTGGGTAAGTAATCAACTAATATCTGCGAAAGTGTGCAGGAGAACCCGGGATAGCCTATTTTTCCAGGCTTTTTTAGACGTCAACCTGTCGAATTTTGCATCCGGACTTGAGCATGTACTCGCACAAGATCAAACTTACTATTATTATCCACTGGATTGCGAAACTTATAAACGTGAGTTTTGAGAAGAGAAAAAAATACCAACAATATACTCGTAATACTCTATCGTAAATGACTGGTTTAAAGTAGGGTAAAATCTTCGAAAAACCCTTCTGAAGGGTGGTATACAGCGAATCCAACTGAGTGAATCAACGACCGCTTCCATCGTGTGGTACGCGATAGGCCCTCCAAGCGATTTTTTTGAAGAACAGTCGAGATCTGCAAGTCGTTGAGAAATAAATGAGTTTGTGGGTGGCAATGGCGCAGTGGACAAAGTGCCTGATTGATAACTTAGACGTGTGGGTTCGATCCCCACGCTAGGCGCATTCTTTTCTATACCTCCAATTTTAATTGGATGCCGCCCATGGGTTAAAATGAGACAGTCAATACCTGGTTCTCAAATCCACTGAGCCAAACTAGTGCCGTGCAATTCAGGTTGCATTTAAAAGACCTTAGATCTTACAGGCATATAGTTAAATTTAAAAAAAAACTCTTCTTGCAAAACACTAAGTACACGCTGTACAAAACACGATTACTACGAATCTTAATTGTAGGATCCATATGATGGATAATAAGTAGAAAAGAATAGTTGTTACTGCAGTATTTCGACCGAAAAATTCTTCAGCGAAATTTTGAACCTAATATACACTCTTGCGTATACGTACTTTATTTTTTGTATTTAGTTCCATGGTAATTAATGTTGGGGTTATTTGCTTAAATTAGAGTAATTGTTGATCGGTAATCTTCGACCAAAAAATATTGCATAGGGTAATCAGATATCCTCCTTTAAGGGTGACCATCCCCTTTTCTCATAGGTTAGGTTCCAAATGATTTTATTTCATACAAATTACAAAAGTTTAGTGTATCATTCATTTTTTAAACATGGCTTACGCCGCGCCGTCGCGACGGTCGGTTGACAATTATTAATACTTAATTAATTAATTTTGTTTAATATACAAAATTGAAACATAAAATTAAAAAAATTCTTCTAAGATCCGTTTTCTGTAGTTAAGTACTAGCTTGATGTAGTTGTAAATGGATTCCCAGTCTAAGACTCCGTTTAAAACGTCTATGACTTTCTCTTCACTGAGGTAGTTTTTTCCAAGTGTAATCCTTCTGGTTTCCACCAAAACAGGACATCTTCCCACGAAATGGAACACGTTTTCACGTTCTCTAGTGTTTCATAATCCACACATTTTTCCACATCACTCCTATGAGGAACATAGTTCAGGAGAAGTATCACCTCTCTTGCTTTTAAAAACATTGACATGAGATCGGTTGGATACTCCGCCCTGAAGTAGTTATTTCGTAACATGTTATAGTTTAGCCTTGAATATATGTCTCTGTGTAATGAACTTCTGGCTTTCATAGTATAATCCTCTCTCTTTCTTTCGTCCACTAAAGATATGAGGCTATAGAGCTCACTTTTCCACGTTTCCATCCTATCGCTTCGGAGTAATAGTGGATGTCCACAGTATTCTGCTAGATCTCTCCATGACGCGAACTATGATATTTGTTTTTGAATCACAAGCATCGTAATTTTCTTTGGTAGTCTCCTATCATCCATTGCTATAGTCTTTGAAATATAGTCTATCTGTATTTTTAGAGTTGAAATATATAAAGATGGTAGACCTGTCTCTAGCATTAGTATGTGATTCGCAGTACTATAAGGTAGTTTCAAGCTTCTTTTTAAGAAATAGCGCAGAAGCTGCTCAACTTCATCGAACTCCTTATGGCCCCAAACTTGAGCTGCATAACACATGATAGCTTTGGCTGTGGTTTCAAAAATACTATATTTGGATTCGTAGTGAACATTTTTACAGTGAACCACAGTCCTCCATGTTGCGTTTAATGCATGCTTCGATTTGGCCAACTGATCAATCATATGATTTTGCCAGTTCAGGTTTCTAGATATCCGCATACCAAGATAGTTGTATTCATAAACAACTTCGATGTTTTGAGCTCCAAATTTCCAGGTTTCACTGCGGCCATTTCGGCCGCCTCCTCTACGAAAAATCATGACTTTAGACTTCTCTAGGTTCACCTGGGGCATCCATTTGTTGCAGTACTCGAACAATGATCATCAATTGGAGACTACCAGGCGACTCCGCTAGCATCACAATATCATCGGCGAATATTAGTACCTTGATTAAAAGATCCGCTGAAACATGCGCTCCACCCTGCAATACCTCTTCTAAGTCATCTATAAATAGAGCAAATAATAAAGGACTCAGATTACATCCTTGCCTCATTCCTATTTCCACTTCAAATTGTTCGGATTGCTTGGATCCAAAAGCGACTGCAGAAGTTGTTGAGTTATAGAGGTTTTCCAAAACGTTCAAAAACTTTGACTATACTCCTTTGTTACACAGTTTCAGCATAAGTGCTTTACTGTCTATGGTATCGAATGCCGCCTTGAAGTCGATGAAAAAACCGTACAGTTTTCTTTTAGATTTTATAAAGATTTCAGATATAGCGAATAGATTTGATCTTTGGTCGAATAATTCTTTCCAAACCCAGCTTGCGATTCGCTTAGTAAGTTGTTGTTATGAACCCAATCATAAAGCCGTTTGCAGAGAAGTTTCGTAAAAATTTTCATATATGAATTCAACAATGATATTTCTCTGTAGTTGGCAGCATCTTCCTTGTCACCTTTTTTAAAAATTGGGCAAATGATGGCTTCTTTGAAATAGAACGGTAAATAAGCTGAACCGTATGCGTGGTTTAAAGCTTTTGTTAGAGTCACTATAAAAATAGAAGTGTCTATTTTATAGAACTCTTTTGGTATGCTATTCGATCCTGGAGACTTGTTGTTTTGGAGCTCTTTCAATACAAGTTGAACCTCTGCACAGGAAAAAGGTGCATCCAGCTCTTCGTTCTCATAAAAAGGTTTGGCAAATTGGAATGTGGAAGAGAAATTGTCTTTTGTTAACGTTTTGAAGTGTTTTGCAAGGTCTTCGATTTCAATGGGTGAAATAACTTAATTGTTACGCTTTTTACTAATTTTTTTAAAAAATTTATTAAAATTCAAAAAAAGAAAACCTGCAATTAAAATCTGTAATAAAATTTACATTATGCTTAAAAATATTCTCTGTAAACATATTCATTTGAAGTTAAAAATCAAATCTGAACGCATCCACTCAATGAACTACATCTCACTTCACGCAGTAAAGTTATTCTTCATCTGTCAGTTTATGATTTGTGCCTCCATCTGTCCTTTGTCATTTTTTGTTTACAAAACAAGTAATTTTTTTGTTTGCATTTAAAAGTAAAATGACAGCTTATTGAAAAAGTCAATTAACGTGAAAAGTATGTATCATAGTATATATTTTTTTAAAACTGGCGATGTCCCCCTTTTTGTCATTTTCAATCTGGTAACCCTAACTAGAGGCCAAATTTGGTATTTAAATCAACTTAAAAAATATTATGTCATGCAAATTGCTAGCTGACTCCACCCCTGGTTACAGCCTTGAACAAATAAATTATAGTCTTGTTTTTTCACAGTTTTATGAGGATTTTCATGAACAAAAATAAACACCTAGACTGAAGTTGAAGAGAATTGACAACAATTATTGTATTCTTCTATCAAACATTCAAAACAAAAATACAAAACAATATATTTTTTTTACTTTTATTAAATTGTATGTTTTAATATATTGATTCTGTGTATATAATAAATGTAACTAATAGTTTAGAAGCATTTTGTCTTTTTCAGTCCTTTTTTACTCTTTGGTTTCCTATGTTTAATGTTGGCGTCAAGGATTGCTTCGTCGACTTGTGTTTCTTTTGTCCATTTTTGAGCTCGGACATTCAGTGGTTCTTTCGGAGTTCTAAGTTCGATTTCGATTGTGTTCTTTTTGTTTTGTGTGGACTTTTTGTTTCCAAGCTTAACCAGAAATACATCTGTATCTGGATCGTCAAAAGTTTTATGACACACCTAAAAAAGATAACGTTTTTGTATTTTGTTGAGAAAATTGTATATTTATAATTTTCCCATAACCCAAGAATAAAAACTAGAACATATAAAATTTACAATATTTCAATCGAATATGAAAATGTCGTATTACCAAATTAACGCATACACAATTAAATGTCGCCATCTTAAATAAAATGCACGACTGGATCGCATGCACTTGCTCTTATGTTCGATCACATCGTAAGCACTAAATTCTTAGTAGAAATCGCCAAATATAATACTTGTATGGTCATTTTTGACTTCATTTTTTTTTCATATAAAAATTTTTTTGTATTTTTTGTAAAAAAAAAATGTTGGTATGATAAACTTAAGTATTAATATTTAACAATATATACATTTAAGACCAGAATTAAAAACAAAAAAATATTTAATTTTCAAAAATCCAAAAACAAATATTTTGAAAAAATTTTGATACGCCGTATTATTTAAAATTCGAAGGACCTCCTATATAAAAATTTTAATCGAAACCGATCGGGTCGTTTATGAGAAAGTCGAAAATCAAAACAAATGGTTACATGGCAGGTACAGTTAATAACAAAATATGAAAAAAAAAATTCGTGGACCAAAATATAGACCATACCTACGAGTATAATGCATATATTTTTTAATCAAAATAATAAATTAAAAAAATTAAGAAAATCGATATAATTAAGAAGGTAGACAAAATTCTATGTCAGGTACCGTTTGTTTTGGGGCTGAAAAAAAAGATTTAAATTCTATTTTTCAGCAATTTAGGCTGTACAATTTGTACAGACAGATAGACAGGCATACGAAACAGCCAATCAAATATTTTTAGAGGAACAGAAATCGCGGTTGTAAAAGTAGATACAATTGTATTCTTTTTTCGATACACTAGCCCATTAGCTCATTATTACCTCATTATCTTGATTTATTTCTTATTTTTTTCTTATTATTTATTTTATCTCCATATACCTTTTGTAATTTATAATTGTTATTGTTAACTTTTCACAAACTTAAAAGTGCACTTTTACTGTGAATTGATGTATAGTTAAATAAATAAACATGTAAACTTGTAAACTTGTAAGGTAGACTTTGTTGAAGTTACACAAACTTTTATGAAATTCGATACACTCTTGCGCTGTCGCATAAGATCATATGTATTTGCTTATCAAAATATATTTTAAGAAATTTAGCAATTACCAACTATATTTTCTACAAAAACTAAAGGAAATTCATTAGTATGTCATTGAATTTCTCTGAACGTCTGAATACAATTCGTAATTTGGTAGCACTGCAAAATGTCAAAGGAATGGAAAAAGAGTTTGGTTAGAAGTTACCAAAGAAAATTGAATAACTGTGGTAGCACACACAAGCTTATGTTGTATCCTTCAATACATTCAATAATACAATGGTGCTAATAAATATTACAATATTACTGCAAATAATAACAATCCAGAAATATAAATAGATGGCAACATCATATGATTTCTTTATACATCCGCTTCTTTTTGTTCGATAACTCAAGTGGATTCTCAAAATTGACAGCTACTCGTACTAAAAAATTTGGAAAAATAAAATCTAAGAAAGGCATGTTGTGTACCCGACATTTTTCTAACTACTAAAAATTATGGACTTTCATATTTTGAAGAGTTGGGTTGAAATTGTTGCATTTGACATATTGAATATTTTGGGCATCCATGATAATTTGATGCACCACGATACCCCTCAATTTTTAGTACCTAAACTACCAGCCAACTAAATATGTCCTCTCTTGCGAACAGTCGTGGAAGTTGTGTGTTTCTTTATTTATTCCGAATAAAGAATAAAAGGAAATGAAAAAATATTTATCCAGAATATCCGGAAGAGGGAATTCTTTTTGTACATAACTGTAGTGTCCGAAATGCTTATGAACATCCACGTAACATTTATAGCGAGTTTCATTCAAATTTCAAAGATCTCCTCTCTAAATCGAGATTTGATATTTTCAATGAAACTTTGTTTCCAGATTTAATAAATATAGCATTGGTGAATGACTGACACACAAATATCTGAAAAAAAAATATATCTTCATCATCAGATTACGAAGACAAAGCAATTAAAAACTCCAATAAATTTATAAAACATAAATTAGAAACTTCGTCCATTATTTGTTTTATTTTTATTTTTTAGCACGGACAAACAACAACAACAACAAACATTTATTTGACGTTTGACAGAAAAAACTTTATACATATATATGTGTACTGAGATCAAATCTGCCAACCCATCAGAGATCAAATCTTTCGTGTTCCAGATTTGCTATTTTAGTTGCAATGAAACTCTCAAAATTCAAAAAGATCAAATCTTTTAACAGAAAGAGCAAATCTTTTCTTGAATAAAACTCACTATTACGTGAAAAGTTAAAACACCTGACAAAAAAAAATAAATTGAATGTAATGAAAGCATTTCGTGATCTATTTTTAAATGAAAAGCTTACTATCGGAGTTATCGTTAAGTAAATTTATATTCTGATCTATAAATTGATTTTTTTCGTAATGAATCGATTACGTTTTCAGATTGATTTTTATTTGCTATAGTATTTGTTTATATTTGTGTCTGTGAACCAGCTAGCGGTATCAGCTGTTTTGTCAGACTGATGGCTGTCAATTATTATGCATAAAGGTGTTAGTAAAAGAGGGGTAGCTCTGCCGAAAAATCCAGATCTGCAAAATTGATTTAAAATCAAAAAATAAATTAATTTAATCGAAGGCAAAAAATGTCAAAATCATTTTTTTGACAGATCTAAATCAAAAATAAATTGATTTTTGTTACCAAGCGAAAAACCCATAAATGAATTATTATTTACAATATAGGCAAACACAAATATTTGTTTCCTAAACTCCTCCAGTGAGTTCAAAAGAAAGTTATTGCTATGCTATTTTTTTCCAAAGTGATTGCAACAACAAACACGCTTAGGTACGTTATTGCATTGCATAAAATGTTCCAGAACGAATAAAGTAACAACAAAATGGCTTATCGGGAATAATTCCGTTGAATAAATAAAAGTAAAACTAGTATTCTGAATATTCTGAACATTTAGAACAGCACTCTGCAGTTGAAACTTACCAAACGAAATATGGGGCTTGTTCGAACACAGAGTTGATGGCATTTTAAATGTCATTTCTCAGTTTTAAACAGAGTTTTCAATTGCAGTCCTGCAAAGGTAATGCAGTTTATTTACACATGATCGCTAATCGTACAAGAATGCTGCCTTTTTACGTTTATGAACTTGACCGACCTTGATAAGTTAAGTGCATAATATTGTATTGTAAAATATGAGCAAGTTTTAAGTAATCTTTACTTCCATAAGGCATATGCAAAACCTCAAGATAATCCAACCATAATTCCACCCAACCGAAGACTTGTTTTCACAACAGAGGAGAGCTGAGCTCAAAAACTAAATACAAAAAAAATCAAATCATGGAGGCAACAAGTTTTTTTTGTATTTATAAAAATGTTCATAATAATAAATGAAAAAAAAAATAATTGGTGATACTTGAGGTCGCCCTCTAATTAAGTTGTCCTTACTAGGGAATAATGATAGTAAAGATGGAGAGACTTGGTAAGTTTGAATACCAGTCCAAGAGCAAATATTTAAACAGTTATAATATGTAGGATGGAAAAACATTTTTGCGTAAGTAATGTAAGAGTTTTTTTTGGTCAGTAAAGAAAGTACGGTATCATGGTTTCCCAGGTTACATTAAGTTGTTTTAAGTATGCACAAACGAAGAACATGCTCGCGCTCGCTGTGTTTTTCTCGTTTCCCGTTGGCGAAAAATTTTGATTTTAAATATTCGCTGGCTTTGATGTTCGTCGTGTATGGCCATACGCTAGCAAAGCGAAGAAATTATATGGGATTCAAAAAGTGAAAACTACAAAAATAAAGTTGGGAAAAATAATTCATGGCAAATCAAACATGGTAACACTTTTAAGAATCAGCACATTGAGCCCATTCCTCGGACTATAGGGCTAGTTTGACAAAAAAAATCTTTGTGCAAAACAATTAGAGTGCACATTTTGGTGCCAAAAATGTTAACATAAAATGTAATTAATGGTACCAGTTTTTCGACTTTTTTATTAACCGTCCAATGGATTTCAATCACCATTTTTATACCGGAGGTCTTTCGAATTTAAATAATAATAACGGATCCGCCATCTAAAGTTTTTTTTTTCAACTAGTGCTTATTTCGTGAATGGTAACACTGTCTTATTTGACAGATAATTAGTTTTATCCTTCCGCTGAACGAATATCGTTGTGCATACGCTTGAACAACGCTCGCTAAGTGGGCTTGCGATCGACTTAGAGAAGATGCCGATTTTGCCAAAAAAAATCATCTTTTCAGATGAAGCTCATTTTGATCTTGGCGGGTATGTAACAAGCAAAATTGTCGCATTTGGGGCACAGAAAACCCGCACGCATACATTGAAAAGCCGATACAACCAAACTGAGTCACTGTTTGGTGCGGATTTTGGTCCAGAGGCATAATTCGAAAATGAGCAAGGAGTGGCCGTTACAGTCAATGGCGATCGTTATCGGGCCATGCTGAACGAATTTTTGTTCACAAAAATTGAAGAGGAGGATATTGGCAATATTTGGTTTCAACAGGACAGCACTACGTGCCACACAGCCGAGGCTACACTCGATGTTTTGCGCCCATATTCAAAAAAAAAAGTTATTTGGCGGACCCACTAATTTTTTTCAGAAATATTTTTTTTCGGTTTTTGAAAAAGAATCAATTGTTAACTTGAAAATTAAATATTTTTAAAACAATTTTTTTAAAAATTATATTTAAATAAAAAACAAAATTAAAATGGATTAAAGGGGATTTGAAAATCATCATTGCTAGTATATCAAAGGGCAAGGTAGTGCCCATCCAAGTTCTGGCACTACACCCTATTTACATGAACAAACTCAGGCGATTTTCGACCCCCTCTAACTTCACTACCAATAAAGTCAGGAACTTCAAACTCTCGGTATTTGCTGAGTTCACCAGGCTTAGGCAACTCGCCAAGCCAAATTTCAATTTTTTAGCTTTAGTGGTTCCCGAGATATAAGACTGCAAAAATCGTAACTGACTCACTCACTCACTGACAGATCATCAAAATTATGGAGCACTTCCCGACATCGTAGAATCTTGTAATTTTGCACAACGGTAGGCCTTGTGGTATATAAAAGGAAAAAATCGGAAATTTAAGATTTTCCATTCACGGGGCGTGGTACCCGCCCATTTTCATAGAATTGATATACATTATTTGGAGCACTTCTGACCGTCATGGAATGATTAAATTTGGTACAGGGGTAGGGCTCAAAGCGCAACCAAAGGCAACAATTTAAAATTTGGGATTTAACATTCAGGAGAGTGGTAACCGCCCATTTGCATATAATTGATACCAATTATAAGAAGCACATCTGATTGTCGTAGAATGATGACATTTGGTAGAACGGTAAGTCTAGAATTTTAAAATTTTAGATTTTTTATTCAGGGGGCGTGGTATCCACTCATTTTCATAGAATTGATATCAACTGTGTAGAGAACTACTGATTTTGGTAGAATAATGAAAATTAGTAGAGCGATAGGATAGCGATAAACACCCATTTGCACAGAATTAATATTAAATATATTGAGAGCACCTCCGAAGAACCTCAAAATTATCGCAGAAATCTGTTACTTAATGAAATTGTGTTGGTTTTATCATACCTGATTACTCAATTTTAAAATAAAAACTTGCCAAGTTAACGAACACAATTAAGGCCAGTAATCATTAAATAACAGATTTCTCTGTTAATTTTGCGGTTCTTCCATAATACTCTCCGTAAAATATTTGATATTTAACATTAATAAACTTAGAACTTGGCGTACTTTTAGATCTCACTACTTTTCACGGCTGACTTGTTACGCAAAGGTTTTTGTATATGGAAGAACTTGGCTACTTTTTTGAAATTTATGTTTTTGGTGTGATTTGAATTTAGTCTATGTATTTGGTTTAAATTTTGAATTTGCCGCCCTAGTGACCATATTATTTATTTTATTTTATGTAGGAAAGAAAGAAGAAAATTAAATGTCTATTGCCGGTTTCGCTTCAATAAAAACATCGATCTGCCGTCGATCCGCTGTCAAATATTTTTTCTGAAATCAGATACTTTTCAAATTAAAACTAATATTTTTTTTCTGGAGAAACAGATCCGTATCGAATTTTTTTTTCGAGACGGATTCAAAACAGATTTGTTCACAGATTCTTACATACACTAAAATATTTGTTTTAAAGTTTCTCAATTGTTGTATTGTCAATGAAGTTTTTATTTTGTGGCAATGTACGGAAAAATAAATTAATATTATTAGAAAATAAAAATATTGTTAAAAACTAATACCAATATTTTAAAAATTGCAATTTAGAAATTCCCCCGCGGCGGAATCAGAAAACAAAAACGAAATAATTATGCATTGGCGAATTGGACAATTTGTTTTTTTTTTTTTTTTTGTAGATCTGCCAAGAAACACACGCAATCACAAAAAGAGATTTGATCCGCAATCGTTCGTTACTAAGCAAAAAAGTATTGGTTTTTGTAACGAATTTTTTAAACGAAATCGCCATATGTCAATCTTCATCTTCATTGACAGTTAAACTAACGGGGACGCATTTTAATTTCCTGAAGTAAATTAAATTTTGAATTGAAAGTTGTCCATATTTTTCAATTAACTTTTTATAAAATATTTAAATTAATTAAGCCCAACTCTGTCGAAAAATTTTGTACATGTTGGTAAGCACTTCTTTCACTCCAAAGCACTTCCAAAACTTTTTTAACATTGGAGAATGTTTCAGAGTGATTCGACACTAGGAATCACTTCTTTTTTAAATTTTAGAATAAGATGTAAGTTCAACTTTTTATCAAATAAAATAAAATACTTTTAAGACCGTGGTCAGACTAACAACCTTTCGTGTATTGTATAAAATATTTGTTTTATTGAGCAGAAATAATTGAGAAACTGGTAAAACCCTAAGAAGAAATACGAAACGTTTTCCTGTATATTTTTTTGAAAATATTATTATTTATTAAAAAAAAAAAACAGGAAAACGTTTTGTAGAACGAATTGAAGAATTGTCCTCTCTAAAGAGAACTTATGGTCACCCAAACCATGACGAAATTTCTTTGTCAAGAAAGAACAATCTTGGCACATCGGCAACCCTGATATACAATAGTGCAGCAATCTCCATTAAACTTCAGCCTATTCATTTGTAATGTGTCTTATTTGTTAGACCGTTAATTTTCAAATTATTAATATACATCTATAAAATCCTACGATACCTAGGCATAAGCAGACCATAAATAATCCCTGTACTGAAATGCCTTTTCCTTTTGATTTTATTTCTTATCGAAATCTGTGCAATGCGGAAAATGGAGCATATTAAGTAAGGTGAATGGAATCGTGTTGCACAACTACCAAATTTTAAGCCTGCATTCGACTATAGTCGCACGTGCTTGTACATACATTCACATATATGTGCTATTTACGGTTAGCAACGGTGATGGACTATATAACTTACCTCTATTCCTTTCTTCTTGGCTACTGTGTTGATGCCACGTAATGTTTTATCTATATCACTCGCTTGGACTTGGAAGCAGCAATTCCTTATTTGACTGGGAGTCTTGCGATATGCGTCTACACTTTTTACTGGTGGCAGCTTATTCATCAGTGGTATGTTGATACTGTCTCCACAGCATGAATCATTTTCCGAGTACTTGATATTGCCTCGGACAATCGGCAAAGATTTATTGTTTATGATGCTACCCCCTGTCTTTCGTTCGATGTGATTTCGAGCAAAGTTGTTATTTTGCACAAGGTCATTTAGTTTATCCCCACAAAGCTGTTCGTTAGCCGGTTTACCCTTTTTTGAGGTACATTTTTCGATGTCATAATCGGATTCGATATCGCAAACGCTTTCAACCACATGAGTGTCTTTTAGAACTCGTATCGTTAAGCCACTACCATTTAAATTCGCCTCGAATGCATCGTATTTCTCAGGGCCAAAGTCCGGTTTGGAGGGACACAGTACACAAGGTTTCATAACTATATCAGAGTTTTCTTCTTCTTCGTCGTCTTCATTTTCCGCTGCAATAAATGGTTGTTTTAAAAATGTGTATATATGTTTTTAAGCATTTAGTTTTGACTTAGAACATACCCTTATGTATTGATTTTTTTTAACTATGGAATTTTCTATTGTTTTTTTTAACTTTGGTATATCTAATTTTGAATCGGTCCATATTTTTTGAGTAGCTGTTTCATTTTTTGGAGAGCCTTGGCTTTGGCTATAATGAAAAGAATTGTGTATTTTAAAAAACCCATATTATGAAATCTACGACACAACTATGTACAATCTATCAACTGTTTTGAATTGCGATTGCAATCGAAATCTGCCTGTAAAACTCGTGAAAAAAAGGCCAAGGGCGAAAGTGACACTTGGTTGAAGTCTATTTTTTGGTTGATTAGAATATCTATGCACGCAAACAATAAAGAAACGTAGATACCTATTTTGTTTTCGAAATTCTGTTCAAAATTTTGTTATTTCAAAAACTGCATTTGAATTTTGTACGTTATTAGTTCTGTATTTTAAATGGGTTGGGGTCAAAATAATGTATGGTATTTAAAATACTATATCTCAAAACACTGTATTTCAAAATACTGTATGTACAAAATACTGTATGATCAAAACACTGTAAGTCATAATTATGTATTTCAAAATTCTGGTTTGTCAAAATGCTGTATTTCAAAATTCTGTATCTCAAAATTCTGTATTTCAAAATGCCGGAGTCCAGCACGTAACTTGATACAATCGAGTTTTATCGATACAATCGAGAATTGGAAGCACCTATTTTGGTTCAACCGAGTTTTCTCTAACGATACAATCGAGGATACTCGATTGAATCGAAACAATTTTCGATTATATCGACAAAAGTCGATTGTATCAAGTTACGTGCTGGGGCCCCAGCATTTTGAAATACAGAATTTTGAAAAGAGAATATCTACTTTTTTTAAGAATACATACTTATATCATAATAATTTTTCATTAGCTTAATATTCTGATACATGTACTTCCCATGAACAATAACATGTACCTAGCTATGATAATTCACAAGTCTTTGAATTAATTAAAACCAAAACAAAATTAATAGTATCTTGTTCTTAATTTCTATTTCTTATTAATTAAGGTATTCTGGGTTTACATTTGTTTGGACTTTCAATAAATGATATATACATAAATTGACTTCTGCTTTTTATTTTCATTTGTAATGGAAGTTTAAGAATTGAATCATATAAAAATACAGTATTTTTGGATACAGCATTTTGAGATACTAACAGTGTTTTGCTCATACAGCATTTTCAGATAAAGAATTTTGAGATCCAGTACAGGGTGGCGCACGAATCCTGCTACAATAAGAAATTTAAATAACTTTTATTTTAATCGATGTATTTCATTAATTTTGTTTTATTGGATTAAAAATTCAATTTTATTTTAAATAACTAATGGTTTTTAAAGATGATAGACCGCAAATGACCTCCACGCTCATCCACGCAAATGCGGCACCTGATCAGAAAATTGTTCATTGCGGCCTGAAGGATTGAAATTGGGATCGCTTCAATTATTGTCTTAATGGACTGCTTCAATTCAGTCAAATTCCTGGGTTTCGTTTTGTACACTTCCTGCAAAGTTTTATGACTTCATGAATTTAGTTTCTTAATAAAACCGCAAACATTACATTTCATCTGCTTGCCGAAAAAATATGACGGTTTCAGCGAACAGTTTCCTAAGATTCTATGTGTGTTCGTTTAACTTTTCCCAAGCTTGACACATGTTTTCTGCAAGAAAGTCTCCAAGAACTGTCAAAAAAATAACTATTTTCTATTCTCAGAACAAAAACCACGCTAGGGCGCGAATTGTGCTGTTGACATTTAAAGCAAGAAACAACAAGTTATGTCGTCTGATATAATTAAACCTTATACTTGTAGCCTCTTCTAGAGCACATATAATTTTCACAGGTTCACCCTATGCACAATCCACAGTTCGAAATAGTTCAGGGGCCAAATTCCGCAAGCGTGAGTTTCTCTGTGTACACAAAAAATCGGGTACACATACAAATTTCCGATTACGCAAGGGTGCGATTGATTTTTTTTTGACAGATAACGTGTACAAAGTTAGGCAAATTTATTCACGCATATTTTTGGGGTAAATATTTTTTTTGCACAGAAAAACATTCACGCTTGGGCCCCAGGTTAAATAAGAATATAACTCTAGTGCAAACCAAGGGTTACTTCCGTGCTCAACGAGCAAACTTTCCCGTACTTTTGTTTCAAAGAGTAAGAGAGAGAACAGGCTATTTCAATAGACCATTATCTATAAAAACAACGATAAAACAATGAACAAGCAAAGCATGAAACATTGCGATGGCGTTCAAGAGCTGCAATTGTTTCTGTTATTGTTCTATCACCTACCATGTTTAAAGCTCTCTTTGGAGACATTCAAAAACGGCATTGCACAAAAAATCAGATTCATTTTTACTTGCGGTATAGGTACTATAGGACTTTTTTTAATCAAAGTTGACATTACGATAATAGAGAACACCATAAGAGTGGGTCCCGCAATTCCGTCTGTCTCTATGTCTGTCTGTCTGTAGAACGATCTCGATTTTTTTTTCAAACTTGCTACTTAAGCGTTTTAGGTGATTTTCTCAAATAGATTTTTGAATCGGGTTTTTAGCTCCAAAAATAACGGTACTTGCCATACAATTTTGTCCACCATCTTAGTTATCTCTAAAACATTTATAACGATTTTGAGAAAAAAAAAGTGCACTATTTTAGGTATAGTCTACATTTTGGTCAACATTTTTTTTTAGATATTTTGTTACTAACGGCCATACAACCATTTTTTTTTATTTTCGACTTTCTCATCAACGGCTCTACGGATTTTGATCAAACATTTTATGTAGGAGGTTCTTCGAACTATTAATAATACTACTTAACAACATTTTCGAAAAACGATTTTTTTTTTGAAATTTTGTTTTTAAATTTATATTATTAAATATTTTGCCATACCATTTTTTTAGAAAGAAAATTAAAGAAATTTTGTATATAAAAGAACGATTTTAAAAATATATTGACCAGTTTCTACTAAGAATCTTGTGCATAAGATGTGATCGAACATAAGAGGAAGTATGTGCGATCCAGTAGTGCATTTTATTTCAAGAGTGTGGGTAAACTTCTCTCAGAGACAGACAAACTTTCATAAAGTACGGGAACGCTATTGAACATAAAAATTTAACCCATTTTTTTTTTAACGGAAAAACAAAATTATATGTATTTCTCAAAGTGCTTAATAAAAAGTTTATTTTTTTTTTTAAGTTCAACAATTTGCTATCACAAGTACCTAATGCCGTTTTCTATTTAACCAAAATAATCGAACCCTCAGGGATTTTTTTCCACAAAATGTATCGATTTTTTTTTTATCCGAGATCAAAATCACAGTTTTGGATTATAGAGGAATTTACACGTACATGAAACACGCACTTGCGCACATACCAAAGTAAAGCTACATTTGCTCTAAAGACTAAATATACACATCCAATCAAACAAAAATAAAATGTACGACTGGATCGCACGAACTTGCTCTTATGTTCGATCACATCGTATGCAAAAGATTTCTATTAAGAATCTAAATATATTTTTAAAGTCATTTTTAACTCAATTTTGTATATGCATATACAAAATTTAATTAATTTTGTTCTAAAATAAATTGGTATGACAATATTAAATATTTAATAATATAAACTTAAAAACAAAAGATTAAATCAGTTTAATTAAAGAAAAAATAACTCAAAATTCTGAAATAAATACTTAAACTAATTTGAGCTCAAAAAAAAGTACGCCATTTTATTTCTTGGATAAATGTGAATTTATGAAAAAAAAAATTTTTAAATCTGTGGAGCGGTTTTTGAGAAAAAGTTTTTTTTTTAACTTTTTGAAAATATTTTTTAAAAAATTCTAAAACGCCAGTTCATAGTTATTCAGAAAATACAAATAAATATAATTTTTGAAAAAAATTTAATGAGCAGTTTTCGAATAATAATTTAAAAAAAATTTTTTTTTTAATGATTTTAAAAATACAAAAAAATATTAATTAAAAATAATGGAACGCGGTATAATTTGGGCAACCTAAACCTATATTTTTGTGAAATTTCGAAAGAATCGATTAAACCATTTATGAGATAGTCAAAAGCAAAAAAAAACGGTCCTATGGAAAGTACGGTTTTTAGACATTTTCTATTTTTTTCCAACTATATGATCGGTCGTAGCTAAAAACCCACACTAATTTTTTTTTATCAAAATCGTTAGAGCCGTTTCTGAGAAAAATAGGTTTGAACGTTACGGTTATTTGTCAGGTACCGTTATTTTTTGAGCTAAAAAAAATTCAATTTCCCCTCTGTACAATACCTAAAAAACTCTATATACCAAGTTTGAAGCAATTCGGCCCACCCGTTTGGGCTGTAGGTGTCTATACATACATAGAGACAGACTGACAGACTGATAGACTGACAGACTGATAGAGTGACAGACTGACAGACTGACAGACTGACAGACTGACAGACTGACAGACTGACAGACTGACAGACTGACAAACTGACAGACTGACAGACTGACAGACTGACAGACTGACAGACTGACAGACTGACAGACTGACAGACTGACAGACTGACAGACTGACAGACTGACAGACTGACAGACTGACAGACTGACAGACTGACAGACTGACAGACTGACAGACTGACAGACTGACAAACTGACAGACTGACAGACTGACAGACTGACAGACTGACAGACTGACAGACTGACAGACTGACAGACTGACAGACTGACAGACTGACAGACTGACAGACTGACAGACTGACAGACTGACAGACTGACAGACTGACAGACTGACAGACTGACAGACTGACAGACTGACAGACTGACAGACTGACAGACTGACAGACTGACAGACTGACAGACTGACAGACTGACAGACTGGCAGACTGACAGACTGACAGACTGACAGACTGACAGACTGACAGACTGACAGACTGACAGACTGACAGACTGACAGACTGGCAGACTGACAGACTGACAGACTGACAGACTGACAGACTGACAGACTGACAGACTGACAGACTGACAGACAGACATACAGACGGACAGAATTTTTAGACCATCTTTTTTCGTATTCGCTATCATCGTAATGTCATGTTTGATTGTTATCTCACAACCTTTTTTTTCGACGAATGCATAACTTGCCTTATAGTACCTATAATCGCAAGTAAAATAGGATTGTGTGGTCTTTATGCCGAGAAAAAATTAGCAATCCCTGATCAAAATCCCTATTGCAAATAGAAAACGACATAAGTATTCATTTATTACACCAATACACAACCGACAATCCACAGCTTTTATATTTTTGTTTTTTTTTCATTTGACAGTCTACAATTTTGTTCAATATTTAACTCTTCTGTAAAAAATTCTGAAAATTTAGATTTTCTCAGTTTTAGGAAACAAGGGAACACACCTACATATATTTATATTGGAGCTTTTTATTGCGAATTGTTATTTTTCATTTTGCAAGTTTCATTAAAAAAAATAATTGAATTTTGATCTAGGTGAATAAATTCGTATATTTAAGTATGTTCTAGAAAATATATCAGTTAAAATGGTTTCCAAAAATAAATTTTTTTCAGTAAAGAAAAAGCGAGGTAGTTACAATTTCCGGAACTAAAGTTTCGCCATACAGAATATAAACCGCTATATTTAAGCTTTGAAGGAAATATTCAAAAGATTACTGCTGGTGAAATTGATTGATATCATCACTTTTATAAAACGGAATGCGGAAATGTATTTATTGGTAAAAAAGCAGTAAGATAAAAAGAAAAAGCGAAAAGGGTTGCAAAATCTATGATCTTCAACTAAAATAATATAACGTTTTAATATTTGTGTGATATTACGGTTAATTCCTCCACACGTTTGCATACAAACTCATACTACGTTTTCACCTACAACTTAATCCAGATTTAAGTAGATTAACCATAAATCCTCTTTGAATCTTGAAGAATTTCCATACGAATTTTAATCTCCTTAAAAGAAGATTAGAAATTAATCAAATTGAAATCTTCTTCGAAGTAGAAGATTGTCAAAACAAACAAACTTTATTTCATTGAACGCGCCTATTCTAATGTCATATTTTCTGCATTGACATTCAACAAAAAAAAAACTGTCCAACATCATTTAATTTGTTTTTGTCTGTCGTTGCCTTCAAATTTTGTTTTTGTTTATAAATAAGTATAAAAATAAAAAATGCAATAAAGCTACAAAGACCAAAGCGGTCGGCGCCTCGAATTTGTAATGGAAAATGTTTTAGCTATCCTACAGTAATATTTTGAAGTTGTTCTTTCCCAAATATATAAAAACGAAAACCGTGCAAAGGCGATTACAGTATTTATGTAAATATATCTATTTGCTGCAAGATGTTGGGATAACAATATTTTAAAGTTATTACTCATTTTTATTTATTGAAATTAAATTTGTTCACTGCACCGAAATTATTATTCTTCTTCCCAATTATTTTGTTTTTGCCTTGTTGTATTGACTTTTGAATGACAATTCATAGTGCAAACGTCAAACTAATCTTTTTTCACTGGTGAAAACATTTGAAGATTAATTTTTAATCTCAGTTTAAACCGGATTATCCTTAGGTGAAAACGCAGCATCAATCTTCAATAGACGTAGAAACAAACAGAACTAACTGGCCGACATGGTACATATGACGAAAGCCTCTTTTTTTTAACTTCTTCATTCGTAGTACTCATTATTGAGTTTTTTCTAAACAAGTTTGAGTCATAGTTCTATATGTACCAGAATTCGGTTCGCACAATTCTGAATGAGGCTATTTCAAACATCTGAAAAACTAAAATTCTGTATTTGTAAATTCTACAAGCTCAATTTTGTATATGCATATACAAAATTTCATTAATTTTGTTCTAAAATAAATTGGTATGACAATATTAAATATTTAATAATATAAACTTAAAAACAAAAGATTAAATTAGTTTAATTAAAGAAAAAATAACTCAAAATTCTGAAATAAATACTTAAACTAATTTGAGCTAACAAAAAAGTACGCCATTTTATTTCTTGGATAAATGTGAATTTATGAAAAAAAAAATTAAAATCTGTGGAGCGGTTTTTGAGAAAAAAAAGTTTTTTTTTAACTTTTTGAAAATATTTTAAAAAAAAATTCAAAAACTCCAATTCATAGGTATTCAGAAAATACAAATAAATATAATTTTTGAAAAAAATTTAATGAGCAGTTTTCGAATAATAAATTTTTTAAATTTTTTTTCTTAAAAATGATTTTAAAAATACAATAAAAATATTATTTAAAAATATTGGTACGCGGTATAATTTGGGCAACCTAAACCTATATTTTTGTGAAATTTCGAAAGAATCGGTTAAGCCATTTACGAGATAGTCGAAAGCAAAAAACACGGTCCTATGGAAAGTACCGTTTTTAGACATTTTTCTAATTTTTTTTAACTATATGATCGTTCGTAGCTAAAAACCCACACTGATTTTTTTTATCAAAATCGTTAGAGACGTTTGCGAGAAAATTAGGTTTGAACGTAACGGTTATATGGCAGGTACCGTTATTTTTTGAGCTAAAAAAAATTTTCAATTTCCCCTCTGTACAATACCTAAACAACCATATATACCAAGTTTGAAGCAATTCGGGCAACCCGTTTGGGGTGTAGGTGTCTATACATACATACATACAGACAGACTGACAGACAGAAATACAGACGGATAGAATTTTTAGACCATCTTTTTTTTCGACGAATGCATAACTTGCCTTATAGTACCTACAATCGCAAGTACAAAATTAAAGAATGTTTTTTTTTTTTTTAAATAAATAAAACACGACTAAAATTATATTTAGCTATACTAAGGCCCATTTGCTGATACACAACTTGCATTTAGTTATACTTAAGCACTTATGCAGAGGAAAGATTAGCTCATAAGCGTTTTAAGTTGAACATATGTAAATATTTATGATGCGTATCAGCAAACGGGCATAAGAATCTTGTGCTTACGATGTGATCGAACATAAGAGCAACTACGTGCGATCTAGTAGTGCATTTTATTCTTAAATCTACTACCAAGAATATCATCTTCGGATTATTGGTTTTGGGTACGTACATATACCTAAACATTCTTACAGAATTCATTTACAGAATTTTGGAATACTGAAAAACGACGTTTTCGTGTAAAACCTCATTTTTTCCTATAGGTCAAATTAAAAACTATTAAACTCATATTTAACTGCCTTATTACTAGAGGTTCTTAAAGCTGCCCATAAACACGCGTACTACAAGGGTACGTTCAATAATAAAAAATTTAACGCTGGTTGAAGACATTATGCACATACCTAGTTCACATTCTTCGTCACAATTTGGACATGGACAACCTCTCGATTTGTTTCCTTGTTCGTTAGATTCGCAATTTGCAGATTTATTATTTCCTTTGTTAGTTCGATTCTTTGAACCTTAAACAAAAAAACTTTTAATGGCAATGATTTATTGAAGGAAACGCCTTCCAACTAGATCCCGAAACGGTTTCTATTTTTTTAAGACGTAAGTATCTACAAGTCCATTTCAAAGCTTTAATTGTAGTGAAAATTATCCTTTTAGATTTTTATAGATATACTTACATCTTTCTTGTTCGTCTTCGCACTCTCCACATGGACAGCCCTTTTCAGCGTTTTTACTAAAATAACGCTTACAAGTCGTAGTGTCATGGGTTTCATATTTTTCACATTTCAATTTCGGGCAACAGGGCGAAGTTGATGGACTTCCAAACAAAAAAGGCGAGACAATAGTTGGACCCATGCACGCCAATCGCATTATCAAAACAATGTTTCCCGTTTGTAATCCACCATTAATATTCGACAAAGCTAATAGTTTTTTACTTAGTTCAAATGTTGGACAGAGTTCTTCTTTTCGAGCTGCCGATGTATCTGCTCCACAGTCGTTATCAATGACAACCCTATTCTTTTTCGATATTGACGATCTAGGGTTTGGTTTTGGATTTTTAAGATGTGCATCCCAATTTGGATTTCTTGCATTGAAGTCGTCAGTTACTTTATCAAACATCCTGTGAACAGGAATTTCCGTAGCTCCAATCAAGAACTTACACTGCTCTGTGCGTTTTTTGTAAACGTGCACCTGCAACCGATCGTTTCTGTTGATTGGAGTTTCAAGAGAAAATAAACAGCATTTGCCACTTTTCTTTGCTGTGTCTATGCAGCCTCCAAATTCTTTGTCGCAAATCGAAACGAAAACGTGTGAACGAAATGTTAGTTCACAGCATGTTAGATATTCTTCGGGAGCGCACATATTCGGTCGGGTGATCAAGAGATCGTCCACCACGAATTCGAACATGTACAAAAAATTTTGAGTCATTTTCTAAAAAAAAAAAGCGAATCCAGAATCTTGTAGCAGAAAATTTTGAACAAAAAAAATTAAGATGTGATTTTTCGAAACACCTACTTTGATTAAAATATCTATTTATTTATTTTTTGAGGGTTTTTAAAAACAAAATTATTTGTTAAGTTATTTACATAAGTATTTTTATTAAGTATACAAAATTTAATGTTTCTTCATTTCTTGGATTTGTTGAAGAAGGTATTCTATTCTGTTTTTCATAAGTGGCTGTCCTCGAGATGTTTTTTTGCTTATGACTTTAGATTTTTCTAATCGTTTCTTTTTAAATTCCATGATTTTGCGCTCCTTCTCAGCCTTTTCAGCTTGCTTTTTTTGACGAATGATTTCGGCGGCTTTGTTTTTTCTTTGTAGCTGTGGCTGAGGTTTTGGTTTGGCCTGGAAAAAAAGATTATAATTAATAAATAAAATGTTAGATATGTATTTATGTACATTTGTTTATTGTATTGTATTTGTGTTTATTGAATTAAAACTAACATAATACAAGATAAACATTTTTTAAAAGTATCTATGTTTGTTTACCAATTATATAATATATATTTATTGCCAAAAAAACAAATTCCATATATAAAGCTGACTATTGAGGTCAAAATTATTTATTAAAAAGAGAAAAAGTTACTAGCACTGGAGATGGTGTAATCTGATTAGTTATGGCCTTTTCGGATGGTCGTCCGGAAGGCTTCCGAATGCTTCTGAAACTGTTCGATTGGTATCAAATGACAGTTCTTCTCCTGGATAGAAGAGAAATTTCCTTCTGGATTTGAAGTCAGAATCAAAACCAGAAGCACGCACACACTCACACCAACTAAATGTAAAATTCAAATTTATTTATTTATGTCATTATTTTATTTTGATTTGTCCGAAATTTTGTAGTTTCAATTACAATCTTTAGGGAATTAAAATTATAGATGTCTGTTCCGAAGACAAATTTTTCCATCAATAAATGTAATTTCGCATTTTCATCAGTAATAACTTCGAAATCTTCTACATTTGCGTTAGCCATGTTTACAAAATAAAATAATCACAAATGTGCGTTTGACATTTCCCGTCTTACACATACACTCACATACATTTTCAGAATCTAGAATCTAGTGTTTACTTGTTCGATTGGAATTCCGGATCGGAGAGTTCTGCCGGATTACCAATCGAAAAGGATATTAGTTTCTTTAAGTAGGAAAAAATCTTCTTCTTGAAAGTGGCAGGTGAGGCGATTCTCTGCAATTCTGTTGGGATACTATTCCCCAGTCGAATTGTTCCGCAACAGTATACCCAAAATGAGTTAAAATCAAAAGCAACCCCCTTTGATACTGGACAAATTAAAGTATTTCTTCCAAATACACTGGAGCTCTATTATAAGTAATGCTGTGAAGGTTAACAGCATCTAAGGTAATTTTGTATTCCTCTTCCTAACAGCGACGATTTCAAATGTGATACACTATTATATTGCGGGATGTTGTGAATAAAGCGCAAACAGTCATTAAAAGCAACATTTACCCTACGTTTACAGTCATAATCAAGCACAGGATAAACATTTGTATAAGATATGTCTTTATAACAGGATTCAAAAAATAAGATGACGATCTTAAAGAACGGAGTCAAAAATTGCGTCACAACACCTAAAATAATCGTTTATTTGGAAGCCCAAATACTTAACTTTTCTAACATAGCTAGTTAATTTCTGGCCGGGGTTAAAACAATTTTTGGCAAATTACTGATTAATAATTCTTCTGGAGCATACCATACTCAAGGTTTTTGACGGATTAAGAATAAGTTGATTGGAATCAACCAATTTTTGTATACTTAATACAAAAATATATACAAGAACATCAACTGTGTACATGTGGATGTGATCTGATGCATTTGAACAACATCAGCAAGATCATTTTTTATAAATAATGAAAACTAAAAAGGACCAATAACAGATCTTTGTGGAATGCCTATATGAACTACATATATATTGACTTGAATTTCCCTTTTCAGTTTTAATTTGTTGAGTCCAATAATAAAGATAGTTTCACAAAAGTGTAAGAGCTCGTTTTGAAAAATTTAACTTATTTCTTACTGTAAATAGCAGAATTTCATGGACAATACAAGTCAAAAGCCTTTGAAAAATCTAAAAGAATCATGATACCTTAGTGGTCTTCATCGAGAGCACTACGTAGGTCTGGCGTGACTTTAACAACAGCAGATTCGCAACTATGATTGGTGCGAAAACCCTACTGTCATTTAGAGAGTTTGTCCAAAAAACTCGAGCATTTTGATCTGCCATCACCCGTTCACATTTTTTTTAAACAAAAGGTAATAAACTTATAGGTCTAGGTCTGATGGATAGAATTCCATTGCTCAGGAAACTCGCTACTGTAAAGACAATCAGCCCTATCAAAGATTTCATTGTAACAAATCTCAGAACGAATTGTTACGCTCCGAATCCCGAAAAATTGTGTTTACAGAATCCGAATGGAATCGAAAAAAGCATTGCCTCCTTGAACGCTCCCACTCTCAATTTCAAAATCGGCTGTGTTACGTCAAATTACCTTCAATTATCAAGAAACAAATTTCAGTTCATATCAATTTTTAATATTCGCTGTAAGGCGAAGGCAAAAGCTTAAAACCAAAAAAAAAACTGAGAGATGCATGCAATCCAATTGATATGGATGAAAACTTGCGTATAATAAAAATAATTAAATCGAGACTTTTTCAGTTTTATAAGAAATTCCCGATTGAATAAATAATCGTTTAAGTAGGTTTTAGAGGAGCTGCAACAGGTGTTTCAAGAAGTTAGATTTTCCTCAATAAACTTGACTTGTAGGGTGGCTGCTGCGCTGAGGTTTTGGGAGGATGTCGCTATCAGCCTGGTACTGGTGCATTGGGTTGGATCTGATCATATGGGCTCATTGGTCATGGTACACGAAAAGGGAACAAGAATTTTTGTCGATTAAAATGAAAAACTAGACCAGCACCACTAGAGCAAAGGAATCTGATGATCGAACTTGGCAAGTCGTGAAATAGCCATAATTCCAGCCAAAAATAATAGGTTCGTTCGTTGAGTTGTCAAACAAAACTTGGTTTTTCGGTAGACAAAAAATACCCGAGTGCCATTAATTTTATATTGCATAAAGGCAAGATATGTCATTTAATAATTAAAATGTGGAAAATGTTAAATTTAAGTTCTTAGTACATTTTTTTTTGGCCCCATGCTCAATCAACAGCTTCACAGGTATCCATTTTTCATTGATGTGTCTGCAAATTAATTTGAGTATTCTTCTATTTCCGTTTTAAAAATAACAAATCAAATCAGATCTCATGTGACTTTGACGTTTATTTATGGGGTTTTGGTAAATTTATATTTTGATCTATAAATTTATTTTTTTCGTAATGGCCTTTTGGATTGGCCGTCCGGAACACGTTCCCCCTATAAAACACCCGGAAACAATTAGACTGATTCTGAATTGTATGTATCACTGTATTTGTGAAAATTAAATTAAAAAAAAATCAAATAGACTAAAAAGAATTTCCAAAACACTTGATTTCAATTTAGATACACATTTTCTTGTATCAATAATAATTACAACTTGCTTCTTTTTATCTTATTTTACCAGAAAAGTAGTTTAAATTCAATAAACACATCGAAATTACACAACAAATCAACCCGATGATTTTGAAATTTTAATTATGTGAGTGTATTAGTGATTCTGTTTTCGATTCTGAAATGAAATCCAGAATCGTTTTCTGTTCTGTTTAGAGTAACAACTGTCATTTTGTGGTGGTCAGAACAGTTCTGGACGGCCAATCGAAAAGGCCATAAGATTGATTTTTATTTGCTATAGTATTGGTGTATATTTGTGTCTGCGAACCAGCTATCGGTATCAGCTGTCTTGTCAAACTGATGGCTATCAATTATAATGCATAGTGGTGTTAGTAAAAGAGGGGTAGATCTCCCGAAAAATCCAGATCTGCAAAATTGATTTAAAATCAAAAAATAAATAAATTTATTTGGCCAATCGAAGGCAAATATTGTCAAAATCAGTTTTTTGTCAGATCTAAATAAAAAATAAATTGATTTGTGCTACCAAACGATAACCACATTATTTACCTCAACTTGCCCCAGCTAAAACCTAGTTCTACTTCAGGGCGAGTTGAGGGCGACCCTAGGTTTCAAAAAACACAGAATTTGTTTATCAGGGTGACTTCAGGTTTTTCAAAAAACGCTTCAGGACTACCATAGGGCTACTTCAGTGCTCAACGAACAAACCTAATATGAGAAAAACTTGGTGGTAGAACACTCAAATTGTAGTTGGTCATTCAAAATCATTAAAGAGAGTCATTCAGTTGCAAGAAAAAGTGGATGAATCAAGCGATGAACTATGCTGGAGCAAGCTGGGGCCATAACCAAACTATTTTTCACCGACACACGCACGGGACAATCTTACTAATATTTTCAAAGCGGAAATAAGCAGAAGGTAATTTCGAAAAAAAATACCACAACCAAAAGACACTATCCTTTCAGAGGCAAAGGTACAATAAGAGCAGTAAATACCTGTCTTTAGTTCTTAACTTGGATGAGAATGTGTTGGACAAGTTGGGTTAACTCAGAGTCTCAATCACTTTGGAAGAAAGCTTTTGACAAGTGGTTAATTATGGACCAGAAAATTACCTTAGTTTAAGGTCCCTTATGTCTTCTAAACCAAAGTCGCACTTAATTGGGCTACAAAGGTGTTAATGGATATAAATTCGAAGATTATCATTAGAATATCTGTAGTCGAATTATGCTAAAAAGTGTTTGCAAAACCTTGTTCTACGGGCCATTAATACAATAGACACACGCAAATCATAAAAAAAAAAAAAAATGGAAATTCAGGCAAATGCCCAAATAGTTTGGAAAGGTTTAGTAAACAAATTTAAGAGACTATTAAACAGCATCAAGAAATGACAATTAAGACTACAAAAATAACCAAGCAATGCACAAGAAGTCGTAATGTATATTTGTTGAGTTTTACATTTACAAAAGAAACAAGCCTTCTCATTTTTAATTGTTACCTATAGTGCGGTCTCTTTGTAAGGAACCTCAGTTTCAGCTCTTCGGTTGAATTTATAGTTTCGATTGAACTAATCTAAAAGTTAAATCTTTCTCTGGTCGCGTTTTCAATGCCGTTATGAGCGTGACGTAATTTCTGGGTAAACTACTTAAAAGCATGACAACATTCCAACTGTCCGAAAGTTCGGTTTCACCTATGTCCCTCGATTTTTCGAACAATACGGTCATATTGTTTATGTGAGCTTGTACATTTCCGCCTTCTTCCAATCACATGCTGCAAATCCTTCGTTTAAGATGTACTTTGTTGATCAGCGTATCCTTTTAATGGTAGCTCTTTAATGCTTCCCAAGCATCTTTAGCCGATGTCGCTCGCCTTATGTGAACCAATTGGTCATCTTATACCAGTAGCCCAATGACTGCTCTGGCTTGATCATCCTTCCTTTTCCATTCTGCATCTGGATTCTCTGGCCTTGCTTCGGTTACTATATTGAGTAAACCATGTTTTATAAAAACTATTACAGTCTTGAACTTTCGTACAGAATAGTTCCCATTGTTGTGGCTATGTTTTCAAATTAAACGGTGGAGTAGTCAGTTGGTCATGTCGCAAACAAACTTATGTAGGACAGAAGCAGAGTTCATTGCTTTGTCAGAAGCATGTAAAGAAGCATCATGGATTCGTCGTATACTACATGATATGGGAGAAGCGGTAGCAGAACCAACAAAAATATACGAGGACAATCAAAGCCGTTTGAAACTCATTGAAGATGAATATTTGTCTAACAGAGAAAAACACATCGATACACGTTATCATTTTGTAAAGGACTATGTTAGAAACAAAGTAGTCATTGCAAATAGTGTCCAACGGAAATAATGTTAGCAGATCTTCTTACTAAACCAATGATAGCAACAAGGCTAAAACTAATAAGGGAACAATGTGGCATATCTTTGTGTAAATGAGGAGTCTTGAGTTTTACATTTACACATGAAAAACTACTTTATTATAAGTAACTTAATTTTTATGTAAATTATTTTTCTGTGTATGATTAATTTAATTTTTTTATTCATTGTTTATTGCTATTTATTCAGAAGAAGTTTACTCCATAAATAATTAATTCTTTTATAAAGAACTTTGTCATACTTTTGGCGATACGTAGAACCACATTTAAGAACGCCTTTCAACAATATAGACCCGAAGAGCAATACCAGCCGATTACAACTTAAAAAGGGATGCAATTTCTGCAGCTCAAATCCAACAATGACTAAATTTAATAGGCTTAAAAAACAAAATCAAGAAATAGTCATTGACGACAAAAATAAACAACCAATACACAAACAGATGCGATTTCTTAAGCTCAAGTACAACAGACTAAGTAAGAGTAATCAATCCCTCATAAAGTTACCAGAACGCATATCGATTCGAGATCTATAGGATTTTTTAAAAGCAATCTTACAAAAAGAAGTGGGTGCCCACTATTAGATGAAACTACACCACCAAGTAAGAGGTGCGCCGTAAGGCAGAAATAATGAAGAAAAAAGTCCAGCGGACTCCAGTGGGATGGTCACATAAGCTCACATGAGCAAAATGCCAGCAGTGCAAACCGTTGGCAGTTCATTTCGTTTCGGCTTGTGCAATTTAGTTTAAGTTTCCGAAAGCTCAGGGGAATTACAAAAATATGTCCAGATTTTCTGTCAAACACTAAGAACACATTTATGGATTTGCTTGCTCAAGCAAGTGATCTGAAATATTAACTGAACAATTGAAATCCATGTATAGGTGGCAGGTATAAATCGACTTTTGATTAGATCGTCAGTTTATAGTTACAAATTCCTTGAAACAAGCTATAGGTACTCAAAAAATTGAATCAATGACTTTCCACTCAAAAATTACACAATCGAATGGTTGACACTGGAAAATGAACTTGTTGGCGAAGTGGGAACTACTTTTGGGTATTAATTACATATATGTGGTAATAGCATTCTTTTCATTTAAATAAATAAATTTAAAAGTCTGGATAGTTTAATAATTAGATGAATTCCCGCCAAGGCAATGAAACCTTTTTAAATCACCAATAAAGCAGCTTCTTTACTTACATTGTACTGTGATTTCCTTTTTCCATTTTTGGGAAAGCCCTTGGTTTTCTTATAATCAATTTTATTTGAATCTTTTTGATTATTTCTCATGTTTAATTTAACTTTTTGTCTTTTGATTTTATTTTGTAAACAAAAACGTGCACATGTAAAAAAGGAACTGTCAATTTTTTTATACTGACGTTATATTGGTTCAGGTGAACAATACCAATCCTTCACAAAGTTTACCAAGCACCAAGTGTAAATATTTTGGGTACGTTCAAAGAGAGAACTAATTTAAATACTTGTTTAGATTGTGACTACTTTTATTTCTCTTTTGCGATACATAACTGTACATTTAAAATTTATAAGAATTGTGTAAATTATTAGACACCCCATGCGAAATACCAGCATTCCAGTAAAAAAAAACTACTATTTTAAGGTGCTAAATTTAATAATCCTGAAAATGATAAACAATTTTCACAGCTAGGTATTGCATTAAATTGTAGTATAATGCCGGATTTACACGACAGCCAATTGGCAGTATTATGCTATAAACAAATGTGCAGCTTTTTCACATGCAGCGAAAATAAATTACACAGGTTCTTATGAGTGTTGACACATTTCAAGGGCTGCAAGCAGCGCTCGCTGCACGATGTCTCTATTTCTAAATTGGCTGCCAAGTTTCATTGCAGCCACGGCAACAAAAAAAACCTCAAATAATGTTTTTTGGCATTACTCATATTGACTTAAATTTTTTTTTTGTTTTATGAATTTAAAAATGGAAGAAAATCTATGAATTGGTTAAGGAAAATAAATTTTTATATCATAAGCTCTTGTTATAGGAATCTTCATGAGGGACAAAATGAGCCTACGAATTTGTTTTTCCCTTTTTAATTCATTAATATCCATTTTTAATAAATTTAAATTTGTTTACCTCTTGACTGTTCTCATTGGGCGTGTTCAGATGTCGGCAGGATAGGTTAATATCTATCTAAGTTCCTGAGCACCCAACACCGGATAGATTTAATTTGTAGATATTCGTGCATATGTTTTACATTTCTCATGGGATACAAGAGTATACAAAAGTTTTTCGAATGGCTTGAGATTTATTTTTGGTAGGAGCTACTTTGTCACCAGCTGTGGTTTTAGACGGGATTACAACAATACCAATGTATACGGATAGCTATGTATCGATTTCTAAATGCGGACATAATGGGGGCGTTCGATAGCGCACAGCTTTCTGATACATTGCTGGAAAATATATTGTGCGTTTGTGAACGTATAAAACCCAATAGGTAACCATTTCTGTCAAAAGTCAAAACAGAAAAAAAAAACTATTTACTTATGATTACGCTTCGGCTCAAAGTGAATTAAACATACATTTGTTGGATAAAATATAAATTAAAAATAAATCAGGAAGTAGAACCACAAATGTTTCAAGCGATTCAGAAGAAGAAGATGATGTATTAGGTACGTAATTAAAGTTCACAAACAACAATTCAAAAGACAGCTGATTTCGTAGTCAGCTTTGCACTGCGATACCTAAGTATACCAGAAATTTAGCGCTAGCTTGGCTTCGATTTGGAAATCATATGTTTTGCTCGTTGTTATGATCGTCAGATGTTAATTGACAGATATTTAACACGTATTACAGCAACAAGGAACGTATTGCACAGCAAAGCTGTGCGCTACCGAACGCCCCCAATTTTGGCAAAACTATGTATAATAAATGTCAGAGTATGCACATGTGTTTCGGGAGCAGCGTTGTATGTAGCAATGCGTGCAGACATGCTGCACATCTGTTTTACCCATTACTGTCAAAATCTTGTCATTATTTGGTTTGTCGTGTAACTAGTCGAAAATGTGGCAGTATATTTGTCATTAAAAAATTGCAAGCCAGAATTTTCGTTAAGTTGTGGCATTATACTGAAATCGTGTAAATTCAGTACTGACAACAATTTTCGAATAATGACAATTTGCAATTGCGAATGAACTTGCTCATTCCTTACTGCCAGTGTTTGCAGTATTTTTATCTGTCATTATTTTAGATTCGTGTAAACCAATGTCCTTAATTAAATTAATGGCAGCCATATTTTGTCAGTAAATACTGCGAACTTGACTATCGTGTAAATCCGGCATTAGTTTTCTCAGCTGAATTTAAATAAAATAAGGAGGCTTTACATGGATCTGCGAACTTGGTAGTAGTGTAAATCCGGCATTCGTTTTCTCAGCTGAATTTGCATAAAATATAAGGAGGCTTTACATGGATCTGCATCTGCAGACTTGAAAAAAAGTAGAGCGGTACCATAATAAAACCGTTATAAAACAAATAAAAGTAAGACACGGTACACACTAATAACTTACTCGCACTCTGCTATAACTTTGTTGACACATCTCACAATCACATGTTCAATTTTCGTGGTTTTTAAGGAAACTGAGGAGAAATGGTAAAAAAAAACTTGAAAATTCGTTGCCTGAACGGAACAAATTATGGTGCAGATGAAAATGCTATAATGAAGATGAACATGTTCATCTTCACTATAATCTGCAATCTTCAGATTCATACTTCCTATAATCTTCATACATGGAGATGATCTCCCTTTTGGCCTTCGCTCCTTATCGCACAAGTATGATTTATTTACTTTGTTTCCTCTTTTTTTGCAGATGTCAATGCAGATGCAGATAAAGATACATGTAAAGCCTCCTACAGTAACCTTTTCAACATTTAAAAATTTTAAAGTGACATTTCGTGTCAGTGCGAGCTAAAAATTATGTGTTTGAAAAAACCACAAACAACACTATTGAGTTTTTTTCATCGACCACAAAAATCTAGCAGAAGGTAGAGGACTATCTAATAAGACACTTGTGATGACTTAAATTCCATACAGTGACATCCAACACGGAATAGAAAAAAATATACATCTTTTCATCATAAATCTTTCATTAAAGAAACAACTTGTCTCTTTTATTATACTTGTTATTGTACTTTTTCTAACTTGTTACTTCATGTCTGTATATAGTATCCGTTAGATATATTAAAAAGTTGAGTTTGTCGATATTGTTCCAGACGTACGTGCATCTACTAAAAAGTATCCATTATGTAATAGGTGCATTTGTGCAATTGAAAGTATCTATTTAAAAAAAAAAGTATCTATAAATATATAAAAAGTAGTCAATCATTTCAATCATACTATACACCCAATAAAATATACACCTGAAAAGATGCCGCCTCGTAATATTTCGCCTGGATGTGAAAGGCTGAATTGTTCATCTGCATCTCTGAGTCGTAAAAGTTGTGATGAAGACTACAAAAATTCCCCACATGAAAGGAAAATTTGAATTGAAATTAAAGGCGTTTTTCTTTTTAAATTCAGAGCAGGCTGCGTCAAAAAAATTGTTGTTTCTTTTTCACTCAAAGCCTTTAGAGCTCTGAAAGTGTGTTTCTTTGTTCGTTCTAAACATTCTACATGGGCTCGGACATAATCCTCTGACCAAATAGCTGAGCACAAGAAATATCATGTATCAAGAAGAAAAATGTGAAAAAAATAATCAGATACTTATGAAGAATCAATCAGTTATATTTAAATTATGTATGGTGTATTTTAATTGGGCTTTTTGATCTTTTTATTTTTTATGCAATTAATAAAACAAATTAACCCATTTTTTTAATTATTCCCGACGTTTCGTTGGTAATTTTCCAACTACTTCAGATGGTAGTTTTTATTGGACTGTTTGTCATTTACGTGTATAGTTTTTATTAAATTTGAGTGCTTTGTCTTTTTATTAAAAAAAAGTGTATTTTTATTTATTTATTTATTTTGGGTCCAATATATCGTGCAATATAAATGTTTAAATTTAATAAAAACTATACATTTAAATGACAACAGTCCAATAAAAACTAATACCCTCTGAAGAAGTTGGAAAATTACCAGCGAAAGGACGGGAATGAAAATGTATTCTGATTTGTGTGGTTCAAGTGCGTTTAAAACCCAAATCAGTGTGTTCAGAGCTCTGTTTAAAGCATACTCTATGTGCTCGAACTCTGTTCAGCAAAAATAACGCCTTAAATCAGAAAAAAATGGCGGTTATACTATGCTCCCACCAAAGCGAAATACGAGATTTCAGTAGGAAGCTTTCGATATTTCAAATTGGTGTTCATAGATTTGGACTGAAATCTACGAAATCTGATATTTCGCTTCGGTGGGAACATGGTATTAGATTTTGTTCACACTATTTACATTTTGCCTTTTTCTTTTATTTTGTTAATAGTTTATGCGGGCTGTAGGTCAATAAAAGATGTTTTTTTTTTTAATGTCGATTTCGTTTCAATAATTAGGATTCGCTACTAAAACCAATACTTTTTGGCTTTGAAAAGAACGATTACGAACCGAATCTCTTTTTGGGACTGTGTGTGTTGCTTGGCAGCTCTAAAAAAAAACAAATCTTCAATTCGTTAAAACATCATTATTTCGTTTTAATATCCCGATTCCGACCCGGGAGAGTTCCTAAACCCACTTGCACTTTTTTAATATTTGTTTCCAAGAAGTTTTTAAAATTTTTTTTTTATTTTTTAATATATTAATTTACTTTTTCTGTACACTGCCACAAAATAAAAATTAATTCACAACACAACAATTGAGAAACGTCAAAACAAATATTGTAGTGTGTGTACGAATCTGTGCACAAATCCGTTTTGAATCCGTCTCCAAAAAGAGATTCAATACGGATCTGTTTTTGAAGTAAAAGTATTGGTTTTAATTTGAAACGAATTTGATTTTCAGAAAAAAATTGACGGCGGATCGACGGCAAGTCGATGTTTTTGTTGAAACGAAATCGACATAAATCTAGATTGTGTCTTGTGTGCGATGAGGGTGATGACGATATTATTTTTCGTTCTTCTTTTTTGTTTGAAAAATTTGAAAAGAAATTTGACAAATTATGTGATGTTGTGATACCTACATATAATGTAATTGTAAATACCTACATAGCTTTTATAATAAAAGGTCTGATGAACAACGTAAACACGTTCGAAACGTTGCTATATAAAAAAAACATCTTTTATTGACCTATAGCCCACATTAACTATTAACAAAATCATTGAATTAAAGGTCACGTAAATAAATAACAACTTTGATTTTGCAGTTTTCTCCTACAAACTAAATGTTGCTAGCAATTCAGTGTTTTATTTTGAAAGGAGACAATTGTATTATAAATTTTTAGTGCAGTTGTGAAAGTAAATCATAAAATCCAAATTGCATTTTCTAAAAAAATCTGAAGAATTCGTCATTCTCATAAATTTATTACTGCATTTCACATTTATTTACCACACTGATCTTATTAAATAAAAGTGGGAACTCTGTCGAGAATACGTGTTTATTCAGTTGTACCAACCTAAAAACCCAAATAGAAGCAAAGCATATTTTCTGCGATAAACAAACAAATCCTTGACCTTCAATTTTATTTTATTTTTTTTCCTCATTAAAAAGGACAAAAGAAAATAATAAACTCAAACTCCTATCCCATCTGGATTTGTTTCTAGTTTAAATTTGTATTATTATTTTAATTCCGATATTATTTTCCCTATCCTCTTTTGTAAATAATTTTATTTAAACAACAAGGACAATGCCAAAAGTAGAAAAAATCAAAGTTAATGTAAAAGACCGAGTGGAGGACAATGCGATCGATTTAAGTCTGTCTGAGCTCGCAGAAGTTCCAGTCCGAGAAATTGTAAGTTATATTAATGAAATATCAAATATGTATTTATAAATTATGGCTGTAATTTGGTATTTGTTAGCCCAATATCCAATAGAAAACTATTTTTTTTATATAAAATGAAATCGTAAGTAATAATTCAGAAATTTCATTCGTGTATCTGAAATAATTTATGTACATACGTGTTATTTTGCGTGGGTAATGATGGGGATGGGAAGACCTAACTTACTAACTGTGTCCAAAGTCTGTATTAGTGTTTCATATGGGAGCGACTACAGAATAGGGAGAAACTGTCATGCAAATTTTAAGTACTCGTCCGCTTTGGGTCTTCTCCACCCTTATTCTTTCGAAACAAAAACATTGAACATGATTTATACAAGTTTGAGCTTCTAGAAGAATATTTAAAACGAAAAATTATTGATAGCCAAGTTTGTTAATTTAAGCAAATACATCCGCCAATAGGAACATGTTTAACCCATTTGGTGTGGGAGGGTGCGCTTGAATGAATAATTTGTTTTAAAAAGAGATGGTTCGTTCAATTATGAAGAATAGCTATAATTGTATGTACATATATGCTGGAGCCCCCTACGGGGCTCTCCCAGCAGAAACGCCAGAGGACAAATTCCAACTTAATACTTCTAAATAACGGTGCCCCAACCCATTTTTCCACACACAAATCCCTAACTCACATAGACTTAACCCTAATCTCACCCCATCTATATCCAATTGCATCCTGGTCAGTGCTCTCAGACCTATATGGAAGCAACCACTTTCCAATAGTCACAACCATAACTCTGGATTCAGATAATACCAAAACGAAAAATCGCCCAAAATTCCTAATCGACAAAGCAAATTGGGATCTTTTCAAATCAAACGCTTTGAGGTTTTCTTCTGCCAATCAAAATTCTCCTAACATTAATAAGAAGGCTGCTAGAATTCTCAAGGCAATACAGTCGGCATCTAATAATTCAATTCCACAGTCCCACAAAATAACCTCTAAACCAAATGTCCCTTGGTGGAACAATGAACTAAGGGACTTGAGAGCAAAAAAACAAAATGCCTGGAAGACTTAAGAGACACCCAACACTTATCGTAAGGCCAACGCATATTTTCGTAGAGCTGCAAAATCCGCAAAACAACAATGTTTTGAAACATTCACCAACAACATAAATCCTTGCTCGACACCCAAAAAACTGTAGTCAGATATGAAGACCCTCACCGGTAATTACACTCCCTACATCATCCAAACTATTAAGTCAGATTTACAAACAATCAATGAATCCTCAGACATAGCCAATTGTCTTGCGAACAGCTGGGCCGAGCAATCAGACGGCATCAACTTCCCCTCAGAGTTTTTACGTGCTAAATCTATCTCGCTACAAATAAATCCATCCATTCGACTTCTGGCTTTCGTCAAGAACAGACGGGGGCTTACTCCCTCGTCTCATTAGCAAAAAAAGTAACTGTGTTTTATAATTTAATTCTTGCTTGGCAGTAATAAGTAACAAAAATTGTTTAAATATATCATAAAAAGTAACTAATTAGAGTGAACCGTGCTGTAAACATGAAACAAATATAAGGTGTCCATTACGTCCTGATAAAAGCTGAAGTAGAAGTCAATCCGTAACTGTCATGTTTCACACAATAATCACTCTTTGACCACACATCATCCACGTATGGATGATGCTGTACCGTAACGGAAGCATCCCCAGGATGCATAACGACTGCACATATCAGTCATTGCCTACATCAATAACAACTGATGGAAAATTGCCTGTCCCAGGAACGGCATATAACTCAAATGAGCACATCACACATCGTACATGGACGATGCTGTACAGTAACAAAGAATCCTTAGGATCCGCGCATTAGCCGCCCATAACTGACAAACGGAATTATCCGTTAATCAACAACTGTTCATAACAGTTACCTAAATCTACATGGAAGCAAGCGTCAGAGGAGCAAACAGTCTCAACATTCTCATTATGCAGAAAGGACTCCTCCTCATCAACATACTTTACAATTATTATTATTATTATTATTATTACAAATTATTTATTTAGATTTAAGAATACATATATGAATGACAAAGAAATATTCAAAAGAAAATAGAACATGGCAACAAGGGCCGTCTGTCGAAAATAATTTGACATATATTCATTAATTTGTAAATGAAAAAAAAACTGAAAAAGAACTATTGATACATTTTCTTTTGATAATTTAAATTTTTGTACTAAATTTTTATTTGTATAACAATTTGCATTGAATATTTTGTTAAATAAATTCAAATTTAATATGAATTATAGGTCTTAAAGTTATAATTAAGGATGGCTAACAAAAAATTTAAAAGAGAGATTACAGGTCAAAACTATTTCGATATCTAAGTGCATGATCGCAAAAATTAAAAATTACTCTCCAACCATTTTTACCGTTTAAAATATCTTTGGTTTCAGAAAAAGATAAAAAGCTCTTTTGAAAGTAAAGCCTTCTCAATTCTTGCAGAATCGGACAGATAGCTACGAAGTGATAAATGTCTTCATTTTCATTTCTATTACATAGATTACAAATTGGTGAAATTTCTGGCCTGTGCGGTTTGAAGTTAAGTCCTACGATTTCAACTCTTGCTTTGAATATGGTACTAATTTGATAGGTGGACAGATAGTTATTAAAGTAATTTCTATTACTTAAGGAGTGGTTCAGTTCTCTGTAAATCAGCCGACTTGAAGAGGATTGTGCGCTATGAATGCATTGTAGATAAAAATGCTCATCTACTTTTGCAATGCAGTTGTAAAATGCATCACATGCCAGCATTCAATCGGCTGATTAGATATACTGAGATCCACTCCATATTTACCCGCAATATAGAACCATTCCCGAAAAGGAGTTAGGCTAAATCTCAAGCAATGCATCATTATTTTCTTTTGCAAATTCGTGTTTGGTCGCAGCATTACTTTGACTATGTAGTCAGCATTCGCTTTCAAGTTTTTTGTATAGATTTGTGGTATACCTGGTTCTACATACAAAGCATAAGTAGGTGTTGTCGATGGCAGCCTAAAAATACGTTTGAAAAAGAAGCGCTGTACTCCTTCAAATTCTTCAACAAACCTGAAACCATATACTTGATTTGCGTAGCAAAGGCAGGTATTTATCGTTGCGTCTAGAACTCTGAATTTGGAAGACGAATCCACTTTTGATTATGGTTTTAGCAACCATACATTTTTCTTTAACATGAGGACGTAAATCCAAGTTGCTTGTTATTAAAAAACCGAGATATTTATATTGTTTCACAACTTCTATGGGGTCTGAACCAAGAAACCACTTATTTTGTGGTAAAATCCTCCTGTTTATGGATTCAAAAATCATAATTTTCGACTTACTGGTGTTAATTTTTTAGATCCCATAGGTCGCAATAATTTTTAAGTCGATTAATAAGGAGCTGAAGTGAGGAAGGGGATTCAGCAAGTAAGACCAGATCGTCTGCGTAAAGCAGGATCCTTATAAGTTCGTCACCCACCCTCACTCCGCCACCTAAGATTTTAGTTCCATCATCAATGAATAAGGCAATTAAAATTGGACTTAAGACACATCCTTGTGGAACACCTGTTGTGGTGTCAAAAAATTCAGACATAGTGAGGCCATTATATATTGAAGAAAAAGTGTTGGTTGTCAATTGCTTGTATATTCTAAGGAACTTAGATAAAATACCAATGTTTGAAAGTTTATAAAGTAGAGATCTTCTATTAATAGTGTCAAACGCGGCCTTAAAATCTACAAAACACGTGTAGAGCTGCTCGTTATTGTCGACATATCGCTTAGCAATGCTAGATAGCGCAAATATCTGATCAATCGTTGATAGACCTATACGGAAGCCTGCTTGACAACAACTAAGTAGGTTATTTGTTTCTACCCAGTTAATCAAACTATGATACAGAATATTGGTAAATATCTTTCTCAAAGCCGGTAAATTTGAAATTCCTCTATAATTCTCTGGAAGAGTACAGTCACCTTTTTTAAATATTGCACAAATAATAGACTTCAAAAAAGATTGGGGAATTGCCTCTTCATTTAAATGTTTATTAAAAAATGTTAGAAGAATTGTAAGAAAATAAGGTGTGGCATATTTAAAAAATTCAATAGGAATTCCATCCACACCTACTGCTTTGTTGTTTTTCATTTTTTGTAAACTTATTTGAAGTTCAATCATCGTTATCTGATCATCTAGTTCAGCTATGTAGTGATCTGGTAGAGTGGAAGGAAGAGGGATTATCACCTGGACAAAGGAGGTTTTTGAAATAAGCTGCAAGGGTATCCACACTCATACTTGAAACAGAAAAGGGTTTACACCCACCCAATACTCGAACCTTACGCCAAAATGATTTAGATTCTCTGCAAGACTGCAAGACTTTACAATTCTATATATTCTTCTGTCATAAAATAGTGTAAAAAAACACAAATCGTGCTCAGTCAAAAATGAATTCCATACAAAATTATAACCTTTAAAAAGTTAATTTCTGTAACTAATTTTTTTACATAAGTACAAAATCACATGTCTTATTTAAAGTATATAGTGCGTTTGCACTCTCGACCATTCATACGTTAAGTGTATATAGGTTCAAGTATTAACGATGTAAAGTTCTCGCTCTATCTTAAAATGAAATGTTAAGCATAAGTGTTTGGATATATATATATATATGTATATATTTATTCTAGGTTAGTTTTAGGAGGCACTACGCCACAAGTTACCGATGCACTGTTTCTGTGAAAGAGCAGTTCCACAACTTAATTATAAACATTAGTTGACAACACGTCACAAGTAACTGATACACTGCTCGTGAGCAAAGCAGTTCAACTATACAAAATTACAACGACCAAGAGGTGAGCAACTACATAACAGACAAAGCAGGCAATATCCTAAAGCAATCGAGAAACACACCTTTGTAAAACCATTTTATAAAAGACTCAATAAAGAAGTAGACCACAACTCTACATCTGCTAGACATATCGAACGGCTTATAAATTTAAATGAAGTTTGAAAACTGCATTAATTTGGTGAAAGGCAAAACACCTGGTTTCGATCGGATTTCGTACCCCATGCTTAAAAACTGCCCAATGCCACTGAAGCTCCGTATTCTATCTCTCTATAATAAAGTTCTTGACAAAGGTATTATACCACAAGCGTGGAAAACCGCCATCATCATACCCTTATCTAAAACTAAAAGGAACCCTCTTCAGTTAAACGGTTATAACGGTTAACGGCCTAAATCAATGCTCTCTTGTATGGGTAAAATATAAGAAAAAATTATTGCCAAAAGAATACAATGGTTCATCGATAAAAATAATTTTGTCAACAATAATCAAGTCGCTTTCAAAGACGATTGTAGCACAATAGATGCTTTACTTTACATCGACGAATACATCGTCGATGGCTTTTGACAGGATAGGGATTCATGTTGTTTTGAACACTCTGATGATATGGAAAATAGGGCCAACAATTTTCGGCTACATACGTTCATTCCTAACAAACAGGAAATTTCGAGCCAGGGTTAATAATGTTTTTTCCACAGCCAAAGATCTTAAAAATGGTGTACCTCAAGGTTCGCCACTCAGTAGTTATCTTTATTATTACTTTCAACGAGATCAGTCACATAATGTCAAATTATCAAACAGTTCGGCATTCTTTATATATTGTCCTTGTAAAATCTAAAGAAATTCCTAAAGTAGCAGAGACATTTTCAAATATTCTGTTAGATATAGACAATTAGTCAAAATATTCTGAGTCAATTATATCATTAAACAAAACAAATATTCTCCACATATGTAAAAAAAAAACAAGTTGTCAAAAAATAATAAATCTTAACTTTAAAAATTTAGATATTTGTAATGTTAATTATTTAAGTATACTTGGTGTCATTTTTGACAGCAAGTTTAACTTTAAGTACCACTGTATATATCTTAAGTTCAGAGCATCTCCTATCCACAAAAAAGGAGATGCTCTGAACTGCGCCAACTACAGAGGTATAAGTCTCCTCAACATCGCATACAAAATTATGTCGGCTATTTTGTGTATCCGCATAGAACCTTTTACCAACGACCTGATCGGATTTTATCAGTGTGGCTTTAGGCGAGGAAAATCGACTAACGATCAGATTTTCACACTCCGGCATAATCCTGGAAAAAACCCAAGAATTCCAAGTCGATACGCACCATCTCTTCATGGACTTTAAAACAGCCTATGATAGCGTTGATAGAGACGAGTTATACAGAGCCTTGTCACATCTCGGCATCCCTGCCAATCTTGTCCGCTTGTGCAGAATGACAATGAAAGAATCTCGCTGCTCTGTCAGAGTCGGTAAGAACTTCACCAACGACTTTGATGTCGAGTAAGGTTTGAGACAGGGTGATGCGCTATCATGCAATTTCTTTAACATCGTGCTGGAAGCAATTGTGCGCAACTCAAATGTCAACACCAGAGGCACAATTTTTAAAAAGTCCGTTCAACTCCTTGCTAATGCTGATGACATTGACATCATAGGCAGAACAAAGCGAGCTGTCAGTGGAGTATTTGCAAGTATTGAAGCGGAAGCGGCGAAGATGGGTTTGACTGTTAACGAGACGAAAACTAAGTATTTGCTGTCATCAAGAAGAGAAGTCCAGCACCATCGACTGGGACAAAACGTCACGATTGGCGGTTATAACTTCGAAGTAGTCAGAGACTTTGTTTACCTGGGATCCACTATTACATCGCACAACAATATCAGTGCGGAGATCAAACGAAGAATCACACTTGCAAATCGCTGTTTCTTCGGGCTTAGAAAGCATTTGAGTAGTAAAGCCCTGTCTCAAAGAACCAAAGAGACCCTATATAAAACTGTAATCATCCCAGTCCTGCCGTATGGGGCAGAGGCATGGGCACTGACAAAATCGGATGAAAACCAGCTGGGTTGCTTTGAGAGAAAGATTCTTCGAGTTATGTTTGGCCCAGTGTACATCGGTGGTGAGTGGAGAAGAATATTTAACGACGAACTTTACGGGCTCTACAGCGATATCAACCTGGTCAAAAAGCTAAAAATACAGCGACTGAGATGGCTAGGTCACGTGGAGCTCATGCACATCGACGCACCAGCCCCACGAGTCTTCGTATCCAACCCCGGTGGACAACGCGACAGAGGAAGGACTTATTAAGTGGTGAACGACCTCAACCAATTTGATGTGTGTAACTGGTGGCAGCTAGCTAGGGACCGGGCTAGCTGGCGAGGTTTGCTGGTTGAGGCCGTGATCCATCCTGGATTGTAAGCGCCATCTAAAGTAAGTATATATCTTAAAAAGAGTTTGGCTACCAGAACAAATATTATAAAATATCTCACAAATAAAAATAGTAGTTCTCATATTAATACTGTTATCAGAATCATAAAATGTATTATACTATCAAAAATTGACTACGGACTTTCCATATATGGTAAATGCTCAAAATCTTCTCTTCAATTTATTAAACCCGTATATCATGCAGCAATAAGATTTACCTCCGAGCTTTTAAAACTACACCGAAGAAGAAGAAAACTGGTACTTTGTTTACACCGATGGCACTAGAAACCAATACTTCACAGCTTACGCAGTCGTGGATGGAGATGGAAACATTCTTAGTAAAAGAATTCTTCCTGATTTTCTATCTGTTCTAGCTGCCGAAGCCACTGCAATCCTCACAGCAACCAAACTCAACAACAAACAGAAAACAATCATATTTTCTGACAGCCTAGCAATACTTACTGCTGTAAAAAACATAAACAACAACTCGCCAACCATACAATACATAAGGGGCGAGCTCATTGGGAAAAAGGAAAATCTGAAACTCTTTTGAGTACCTGGACACGCAGGTATAAAAGGCAATGAATTTGCTGATGAAACTACAAAACAAGCAGCCAGGGAACCTCTGTTAATGTCTTTTGTTCCAAACAAAAATGACATATCAAAAATGGCAAAAAAAAACATTTCTCAACCGCAAAACAAATCCATTGGAGGAATTACAATCATCATTACTCAAATTTTAACCCAGAAGGCCATCCAACTGTTCACCCGAAAAACTGCTCAACTCATATGATTCGGTGTTTTTTACGACTCCGAATGGGTCACTCGATGATCACCCAGTCACCTGCTCGAGAAAAAAGACCCTCCTCTATGCCATATCTGCAATAGAGATGTATTCACCATCCCGCACATGTTATTTTTCTGCAACTCAACGAAAAGCATTTTCAATAAACTAACTAAAAATAAATCCATATTAGACATCTTAAAGCATCCATCTGAAGACAACATAAAATTAATTATTAAAATTTTAAAAACCTTAAAAATTGATAAACTTTATTTTGTATTTATTTTGTATTTTTCATTTATAATTTAGAAACATATATTATATTTATCTAATTGTTAGAATTCTCTCTTTTTATCCCAAGCGGATTGTCCTGATAGCTACTGCTTCTCCTTGTATTATTTTGTAATTAATTACATTATAATAAATATCAATAATAATAATCACCCCTATTACGATAGGCGTTTCGCTTAAATGACGAATGTGATTTTCAAGTATTTGTATTACGATTGGCGTTTTCCTCAGCGTAACGCCTTAATTCGAGTGGAACTTAATTTTTTGTGAGAAAAACGTCACTAATCGTTATTACAATATTCGTTACGCCTTGTTTATATGCCAATTAAAACGCTCTTTTTTGTCGACCAAAAATATTTAAACGACTCGCCGCGAAATTGCCTAAAAATATAAGTTTTGTTATTTTGTATATTTTTTTTTAACACTTTTTATTAAATTTGTGTTTATTAAAGGGTAAAAATTATTAATGATGAACAAATGAAGCATCTCGTCGAGTTATTGGAACAAATTTTAAGTAACACAAAATGTACAAAACAAAATCAAATTGGAATCATAGCACAACATTGAATTCTTTAACACCAAGTCTTGGAATTGACACACAATATCCTTCTTCCTTGTGGCATTTTGTACTGCTATTTATTAAAGTAAAGAAAGTCTACCTTATTTAGCCTGAAGTATCTACGCATTACAAATCTGGAAAGAAGAGAATAATCTTAATTGAAAATATCAAGAAATTTTTTTTGTCCATCTACTTACTTTGTATCTGGCAAATCTCACAGATTTGATTTGGAATTTTGATCTTTAATTATGTATATCAATTTTGTTGGTTTCTTGTTCGTACTTCTTGAGAAAATAAATGCAGCAACACTATTTATTTAGCGACTTTTATTAATTTAATCGGCAGAAATTGAATATGAATTTCAAAATTAATGACAGTTGCATTGAAAATTATTTTTTTCAAAATCAGCTGCTTATGTGGAACGTATTTCGATCGACAACGAGTGGCGTTTTAGTTTCGTAATACCGACACTAAAACGTGTAAAAAGTGACTCAACACAAAAAGTGAGAGCTGTCGTTCAAGATAAACGCCAATTGTAATAAGGGTGAATAATAATAATATGTACATATATAACGGGTGATTTTTTTGCTACTTGGTTTTTGACGTTTATATTTTTGACAGATCACACATGACAAATTCCACGAACATTTGACATTTCGATTCAGTATTGTTTGCCATTTCATCATGAATAGATTTACGCCTGAACAACGTTTGCAAATTATTGAAATTTATTATCAAAATTCGTGCTCTGTGAAAAATGTGCTTCGCAAGCTACGTCCGTTTTTTTTCCGCTCATTTTTGGCTAAATGGATACGTGAATAAGCAGAATTGCCGTATTTGGAGTGAAGAGCAGCCAGAGGCAATTCAGCAGCTACCAATGCATCCCGAAAAATGCACTGTTTGGTGCGGTTTATGGGCAGGCGGCATCATTGGGCCGTACTTCTTCAAGGACGATGAAGGCCGCAGGGTTACGGTCAATGGAGAAAGGTACCGTTCGATGATAACAGATTTTTTTTTGCCGAAAATGCAAGAATTGAACTCGGTCGACATGTGGTTCCAACAGGACGGTGCCACATGCCACACTGCACGCGAAACCATGCATCAATTCAGAGGCGAATTTGGTGAGCAGTTGATCTCACGTTTTGGCGCAGTCAATTGGCCACCAAGATCATGTGATTTGACCCCATTAGACTATTTTTTGTGGGGCTATGTTAAGTCTATTGTCTATGGGGACAAGCCAAACACGATTGCTGCCTTGGAAGCCAACATTGAACGCGTCATTGGTGAGATTCCGGCCGAAATGTGTGAAAAAGTTTGCCAAAATTGGACCTTCAGAATGGACCACCTGAAGCGTAGCCGCGGGCAACATTTAAGTGAAATTATTTTTAAAAAGTAAATGGCAGAAATTGATTTATCGATCCAAATAAAAATTTCATTCACTTTTTACAAGTTTCTGTGATTTTTTGAATTTTCAAAAACCAAGCTCTTAAAAAATCACCGTTTACATATCTACACCGGGAATTCATCACTTATGCATACATACATACATAGGTAGTAAGAATTACCTAATCATTAGAACAGTAAAAATTATACATACGATAGAAAACTAATTAGTTTAACAAATTACATATCTCTAAATAAACGTGTGCTAAATTTTCAAATGTCCTCGCAGACCAAGCCGTGAAAAATCAATGGCTAAACTTGAGTTTTTTTCTTTCGGTTTTAACGTACTCACTAATCTCAGCAGTAGCTATATACAGGTATGTAGGTACTTATTAGTAGACTTATATTTATTTATTGAAGAGTTTTTTGACCAATTTGTATTGATCGCGATTTTATTTCTTTTATATTGCCGAAATGGCGACCATTTAATTATGTAACATTGTACCATTTTGAAACATGTTTAAAATAAAGCTAGTATTAGACGGTCCTTGTAATGTGTCATTGCCGTGACACTCTGACGTCACTATGACGTAGTTGTCTGTCCTAAAAGTGTCACGTGTGATCGTCATTGTTTCCCATGTCATTGTCGAGAAAAAACAATGACAAACACCGTGAGACGTCATTTTAAGGTCATTGCAATGACAAATTGCAGTGACCGTGTGATAGCCCTTTCATTGTTGATGGGACACCGTGACACGTAGCTTATCGCTGCAAGGACTGTGTCCCAACCGTGATACGGCAGGAATTTCTGCCATGTCATTATTTGTCACGGTTGGGCATAGGTTCAATAGGTACCTACCTATAAATGTATATTTAAATAGATTTTAATTATGTAAATTAGGAGGGTAATTTGTACCTACCTACATAGATGGATCCTAGGTATGTAAATATGGACATATATAATGAAAGGGAATGATATAGGTGGGTAGGTATAGGTAATTATATATATGTCACCTTTGCAAAAATGTTATAGTTATAGTTTGAGGGAAAAAAGATGTCATTTGAATTCTTGGGCAAATACCGTACATTTTGTTCTGATTAAATGATAGCTAGTACCAATTCTCAAAATTTTGTATCAAAATCGTTGGAGCCGTTTTCGAGAAAAATAAGCTTTTCCTTTACAACGAAGACGCAATGACTCGATTGATAGACGCCGAGTGATCGTCACTGCTAAAAATGATAAATGTCATTGCAGCTAAGGCTCACCGCCAATGATCAACTGTTTGAGAGTTGTCACGTCGTCTGATAGCCATTGTTTCGCATGTCATTGAGGCGACACCGAGACGCAAATATCACCGTGACACACTTTGACGTTCATTGTATTTTGGGACAACAATGACAGACATGGGTCATTCATGTGATAGTCATTGTAGCCAGCCATGACACGATTACCTATTTGTTGTGACGTCAGAGTGTCGCGGCAATGACACATTACAATGACCGTCTAATACTAGCTTTACAGTTGAACCAGTTTTTTTTTCCAATTCTCCAAATACTTATGTATAATATTTTGTATATGTGTGTATATAGTCGAATGGAAGAAAACGTGATTGAAAGCAAAAAAAAAAAGAATAAACGTCTTAATAGAATTTGAAGGAGCTCCTATATAAAATTTTTGATCGAAATCCGTGGAGCCTATTTATGAGAAAGTTGAGAATCAAAAAAATGGAAGTATGGCAGGTACTGTTAATAACAAAATATATAAACAAATTGTAGAACATGCCTATAATATTACACAGATTTTTTTTTATCAAAATAGTTAAAGCCGTTGTTGATATAATTAAAATGGTAGAAACAATTGTAAGGCAAGTACCATTATTTTTGGGGTTAAAAAAAACGAGCAAAAATCTAGTTGAGGCAACACCTAAAACTTAAGTACCAAGTTTGAAGGAAATCTCTTTAGTGCTTTACTTTTGACAGTAGACGCTCTGCAGACAGACAGACGGAATTGCGGCACCCACTTAGTTGGTGTTCTGCATCATCGTTTTATTGCACATATTATTATGTACACATTTGTATATATGTACATACATATATGCTAGAAAACCTACCCATCATGGGCGAGATACCAACTCCATTTGTAAAGATCTAAATATTTCCATACATGTGCGTATAGAATATACAAAAGATGCATTGACTTTCAAAAACTTAATTTTGCTATAATTTAATTGACACATTTGTAGGTATAATAATTGAAAACCTCCTTACACCTTTTCTGATCCATTCATCGATATACTTACACTAGTACTTTTGTAGGCGACGGTTGGGGCAATAACTTTGTGGAATACTGTTTTTAAAAAGATTGAACTTTTTCATCAAATTTTGCATTTAGAATGGCACAAAACGAAAATCGAATAAATTTGGTCTCTTAACCCCTCTAAGATATATATTGTAAGACACGTTCTTATTATTCTTATACCGGCATATAGCCCTAAGTTTTACCTCAATTTTAAAATTGAACCACTAGAACTGACGATATAAGCTCAACACAGCCACTATATCTTTTCTTTTTAATGAATTTTCAAACATAACTGTTCTTCTACACTGAACGTCGATGATTGGAGTCGAACTAAGCAGGCAATTTTGAATGTTTTTATTCTGTTTTGAAATTAAGATTGCAAAGCTTCTATAGCTCATAGAGTAATGTTTGATACATCAAAATAATGGCATATTGTCTACTTATTATTTAAGGAAAAATCAAATCTATTCATTGAACCAGTCAAAAGTAATTGACAGATATGTGTAATCTTCTCGATATTACAGTTTTGTTACGGTTAGTGACATTCTGGGAATCCAATTTTGTTTACCAAACATTAAAGTCAATAGTCAGATTTCAGATTTCTAGGTCCAGTTCTTAAAAAGATAAAATTCTTTTAGTTGATATGTGTGAGACTGAGAATACTTATCGAATGTAACCCGTTACGTAACGAAGCGGTTTACCCTCCCATAAGATGTTATAACTTCAAAAATGGTTTGCATTCAAATTAGTTTGGAACACTATCAGTTCATAGACTTCATCCGTGACCATTAAGCTAAACAAATCAATTGGTATCATTGGACTGGTTTCCAGATCAGATATCCCAGGTGTAGATAACTGATCACTAAACGTAAACAATTTGAGTGACCTTCCTCTAACAGGATTGCATACGTTTGATGAAATATCGAAAACCACAGCGTCTTAATCCTCTGAGGATTCATAATTATCCTCTAAATTGGGCGATTCACTAGATTCAGAACCAGTAGGTATGTAGTCACTGGAATTTGACCCTTCAAAATCCAAGTTATCATCGCTATCAGTATTTTCATCTTGGTTTCTATCCCCATAAAATAATCTAGTTGGAATTATTTATTTGTTTACCATTGAAAATGTATTTTAGAGTCACGCTTTTATATGAATAACCTGCAAACTAAAGTAAAACTGAATCGAAATAAGGTTAAAATAAGTGTGATCGCACGGGTAGTATAATGGTATCATATTGATTGCAATATTAACAGAGTGAGCACAGGTAGACATAGTGTAGAAACACGCATAAAACAGCAGTAATGATAAAACAATATGCATAGTAAGTTTCCGGAATTATAAAGCCAACCCCACTGAGGAAAACCGGAAAAAGTTTCAACAAGCTAGAATGACTTGTAACGTCCACATTCGTAGAACCAAATTTTTGCATGACCAACAATTAAGGCAAAAAATACTACAATGTCCCAAAGGTAGTAAGAATTTTTGGTCGAAATTCGAAATTCAACTTCGTCTTCGGTCTTGAATGACACCCCTTTTGTCAGCTCTCGTGAAAAAGCCAATTTGCTTGCAGCGCAGTTCGCTGTTAATTGGACGCTCCCAGAAAGTGTTATGACTCCTCCTGTACTTGAAAGCGTAAACGATTTTATGGGATGAATAATCTTTCGCACTCGTGCAGTTGCTAGAGTCCTCAAAGACCTTGATATACACAAATCCGCTGGCCCCTCGTTCTGAAGAGGTGTTCTTCAACGCTGGCAAAACCACTGCGTCAGCTTTTCCATCTGTCTTACTCTACAGGTCTCTTTCCGAGTGGATGGAAAACAGCATTTGTCCAGCCTGTTAGTAAAAAAGGCGCATCTTCTTCACCCTCTAATTACCGTCCAATTGCACTTACGTCCCTTCTTTCCAAGGTCATGGAAACGCTGATTAATTATCAGCTTAAGAAATATCTTGAAGAACGAAGCTCCTTAATGACCGGCAGTAATAGGTCCACTGGTGATCTGATGGTATATCTCACCGAACAGTGGCACAAATCTTTACATCGTTTTGGAGAAAGTAAGATTATTGCACTTGATATTTCAAAAGCATTTGATAGAGTTTTGCATCAAGCTCTCTTATTGAAAATGCGTGCATTTGGTATCGATGAATCTCTTCTTCGTTGGATTAGAAATTACCTTTCGGACCGTTCAATACAAGTTGTATTGGACGGTTTCAAGTCTGATATTCACAAAATAAATGCTGTGTGCCCCAGGGCTCCGTATTGTCTCCGACCCTTTTTCTCATTTTTATTAATGATCTCTTATCTGGAACTTCTAATCCACTTAATTGTTTTGCTGACGATAGTACTCTCAGCTTTTCATATTCGTTTTCAGATGCACCTCCTTGTTCTTCGGATGTGCAACTGCAACGGCAGCTATGATAAGCTCATTAAATTCTGATCTTGACAGCATTGTCCAATGGGGAATAAAAAACTGCGTAGAATTTAATGCTTCAAAAACTTAGTGCTGTCTTCTGTCGTTAAAGCAGAACCCACCCCACATGCCGCTATCCATGAGTGGCACTTGCATTGAAGAAACCGATCAGCTTTCAGTCCTTGGCATGTGCATCACAGATCACCTCTTTTGGAATGAACACATATTTGATGTCGCCAAAAACGCTGCAAAGTGTTTGGGCTTTCTTCGAAGATGCAAGAAATTCTTTTCCCCGTCTGATCTGGCTGTAATCTATAAGGCCTTCGTTCGTCCAAAGCTGGAGTATAACTCGCACATTTGGGCAGAGCTCCCAAAACTCATGTGACTCTCTTTGATAGAATTCAAAATAGAGCTTTAAGAATGATTGGCGATAGAACTATAGTGGAGACATTCACATATCTCGAACCGGTCGTAATGTTTCATGTATTTCGATACTTTATCGCTATTCTTATAAACAGTGTTCTAGCGAAGTAGCCAGTTGCATTCCTCCCCCTAAACAATTCAACCGTAATACTCGCGCTTCTAGGAATGCTCATCAGTTTACCCTGAGCCCAATTTCGGACGTACTGTGAAGTACAGAGATTCTTTCTTTAGTCGTACAACACGTATGTGGAATGCTTTACCAGGCTCTATTTTTCCCCCTCATTTTTATATTCTGAATTTCAAAACTAATGTACATCGGTATCTCCTTTTTAATCCTTCCCTATTTTCCTAAAGCTCGCACTGTGCTTGTCATGTTAAGGGTAACCAAAACCCCTTTAGTGCGGGTTTATAATAAAAAAAAAATTGATAATTACAGTTTCAAATTTTGACGTTAAGGAACTATTGTTTTATAATGCATTTTCATACATTTTATATGCTATTAAATTCTTTTCTATTATAGGCTACATTTAAACGTGTTACTGTTTTGGATCTGTCGAACAACAAGTTGATGTCGTTGGGGGTAACATTTATTTCAACATGTATATTTACATAATGAAAAACAAACAAACCACACCTTTTTTTTCAGAAAAATTTTTCAATCTTAACAAACTTAACACGACTTGATTTGAGCAGGAATCAAATAAAGTTCTTACCAGAAGATTTTGGAAATCTTAGAAACCTTAGGCACTTGGATTTATACAACAATAAACTAGAACATTTACCATTAAGTTTTGGCAGCTTAAATAAATTGAGGTAAGACAGTTCGCAGTATATGGTAAGATATTTTTTTTAATGCTGCTCCCACAGTTATTTAGATCTTAAAGGAAATCCTCTAACGCCGGCTTTGGCTAAAGTAGTCGGATTATGTTTAACAGCAAAAGAATGCAATATTTCTGCAAAAAATACGGTAAGTTTAAAAACATATATACATACATATCTGGGTAGATCAAACCTAACACTCCTTCTAGGTAAAATGTATGGCCAGAATGCAAGAAGAAGTAGAAAAAGCCAAAGAAAAACTCCAACTAGAACACGAAGCCCAACTTGAAGCTATAGCAGATATACCGAACGGTGATGAAGCTAATAAATCAAAAAAAGCCAAGAAAGCTAAAAACAAATCAAAAAAGACCAAAAGTGAAAATGCTTCCCCAAAGCCAAATCTTAATATTAAATTGACCAAATCAAAAGCCGAAGGAAATTCTGCATTAGGCAGTGCCAATAAGCGCAAATCAAGTACAGCTCTAAAAACGATATTAACATTTTTTATGCTTTTAGCCATCAATATATTTATTATATATATTATAATGTTTAAGAATCCGGAAATAGCTGAGAAGCTAGTTGAATTTATACCTCATCAGTATCGTGATTGGATACTCACTAAATCTGAGTACTTTCGTTTGCGTGTTTCCGATTGGATTCAGGTCATTCGTACACCACCTGGGCACAACTGACATTTAATGTTTTTAAAGCCCCCATCAACTCAGTAATTATTAATACATACCTGAAAATTAAGAAAAGCAAATCCCAAAGAATAAGGTTATTTTGCATAAGGCCGATTTATAAAATAAAATGCGATAAATAGAAACGATTTGCTGCCACACTACATATTCATCAACATTAACATCAACTCGTCCATACTAACAAACTACCTTCAAACTTTAGACAATTCTGACATTAAAGTTCCATAAAATAGTACATAATACAGTTTATCACATGCAATAGACCAGTTAATACAAGTTAAAACAGTTTAATCATTCTTTACAAAGAGTTCTTTTATCAGTGTTATTCAGTCAAAGTAATTTACGATTATATAAAAACAAAAATATAGCTACTACATGCTGCTTATTCTAATTTAAAGCAAAAACTTTTTTCTGCACATTTTTTATGCTTTGCATTTACATCTTTTAGAATATAAGTTATAATACGTTTATCAGTCATTTTTTTTTACAAATTAATAATAAATAATGGTTTTATACATTCAAAATACTTGACTTACCTTTTTGGTAATTTTAAAACCAACAAAAGAAATCAACATTCAAGAAGTTCGTTCGGTGAGTTGGTTTAAATTACATAAGTAAACAATCAAATTCATGGGTGTCTTATAATGATAGGTGCAAAAAAGATTTAATGAGGAAGTACAAAGATGCAATGAAGCTTTCCAGGTAAACTGTTGTACAAGCACAAATTTCTGCTGGTTTCTTTTGTAAAAGACACATGAAAATGCATCAAGAATATTGAAGAAGAAGCCTTTCGTACTAAATTATAAAACAACCAAATTGGTATTTTAGTGGAACGATTGGCATTTGAAGAATATAACATCATCGAAAAAAATCAAGAAAAGTACGTTAATTTAATGCTTCTTCTTACACATCATGTACATACAAAATCAGTGTACAATGAGGAGTGTGGTAAGTATTGAAAGTTTTGTTTCTTCTCACTTTTATAGCACGCTGTGCTTGAAAATAAATTTGAATCAAAAAGGCAAAAATACGATATCTATGAATAATATTAATTTTTGTCATTAAAAAGGCGATCGAAATTTGTTAAGCTAGAATTACACGGCCAACGTAAAAATGACTTCAAATTCTGTTCTAAATGTGCAACGTCTTGCTATTATTGGGCTAGGCGCGCACATGCAACTTTCAGTTTTGCAACAGTTTGGTTGCTAAAGTGAATACCATGGACTTATATGAGAGTGCGCGCACATGCAAAAAATATTGAGTAAGCGATTCGAGTAACTTAAAAGTTTGTGTTTTGGCACAAATCGAACGATCGCCCAAATAAGTTCTTCACACCGTGCGATCATCGTTCAACTCGTGATTAAACTATTTCGTTTCGGAAAAAATGCATGTGCGTGCCTAGCCTTAATGTTTTGACGAGAGCGTTGACATGAATTTTTCGATATTGCATTAACGGTGCGGTGGCAGAGTGAAATTAAATTTTGTTGGTGACGTCAGGGAGTCAACGCGATGAACGATTACGTTGACCGTGTAATTCTAGGTTTTAGCGAGAAAATCATAAATGTAAAATAAAATATGAAAGGGACGAAACTATTTCAATAAGGTAACAGATAAAGATAATTTACAAACAAAATATCAAAACTGTTTAAGCTATGAAACAGATAAGCTTTTTCCTACTTACAAAAATTTTAAATTCACATCTTGCAAATCAACTAAAAATCTCTTCATGCTTAGGTGAAGGTATAGGCAGACAAGACCGATTTTTTTTCTATATCATTTAGACAGTTCACTTGATAGGTTTTTGTCCGACAGTTTGGCTAGACATAAAGAGAAACCTGAACAAGATTTCTAAGAAAAAATTGATCAATTGTAATAAAAATGAATTGAGTTCAAAAAACAAAAACAATTGGGGTGTATTCATAGTCATTTTCAAACTGTGTCTTAGTTAAACCTAGGTTAAGTTGAATTTTCGGACGTTGATTCTTTTTTTCTATAAGTTTATTATTCTAAAATATTTGAAGCTATTTGTGTAGTATAACAAGTTAATAATCTTAAAGAAATATAAAACCAAAATCGGTCTGTTTTCATTGACCCAAAATTGTCTTAAACTGTAGTTTAGTAAAACCTGGGTTTATCAGCAACTATGAATTTATTGTCTTAGCATTTGGACACGAAAAATAAAGAAATTTGGTGAAGCATCCCATTCAGAATGAAATAAGCCTGAGTACTAATATTCTGTAAAACGAAAACGATCAACCAATATCGTTTTTACTATTGCTATTCTTAGCTGCGTTTTATTATCTACGGATCTGGGTCTAGGTTATTTTATAACACGTATTACAAAAACAACACGCGATTCAGGTTTCTATCGGGGTTTTTATCTGGGTTTGCAAGTATTAGTATTAAATTCGGCGAACCGAGTGTACATACATATCAGTACATAACCCAGATCGTTTTATTTTTACGGGGTGAACCATATGCGTTATTGGCGATAATAAAACACGGCTTTTATCTTTCTCAATGTACGTGATAGAGATACCTATTCCCATCCATCGTTTTCGTTTTACAGAATGAGTACACAGATTGTATTTATTTAAAAATGTCACGATTGTATTAAAATCTAGAATTAAAATTTGTTTAAAATTAGCTATATACACATTACCTACGCAACTTGAGATTTATAAATTTTTGAACTTCAAAAATTCCAAAATAGACCTTTGAAAACATTTCACTAAAAATCAAGGTAAATAAATTGCATATTTCTGGAAAATAAATTTTTTTAAATTTACCAAATTTCAATTTCATATTTCGATGGAGAAAATTTTTTGAGAATCTAACTGGTCAAGTGACAAGAAATGAATTTATTGAATCTTATTAATTAAAGTTCTACTTTCGTCAATTCACACAAAATTGTAGACACAACTTTTTTTAAGACAATATCAACAAACTACTAAATACAAAGTTTCGAGGAAATCCATTTTTTCTGGGAGCTTCTCAATAAAAATAATTCAGGTACCAAAACTTAACATTAAACCTTCATTAATTATTTATATGGTACCGTTATTTTTGGTTTAAAAAAATTAGTACCAAAATAACTATCCAAAAAAACAATATGTACCAAGTTTGAAGATAATCCATCCAAACGTTTAGGCTGTAGACTCGCTAACAGACAGACATACAGAATTGTGATACCCACTTTTTTCATCTTCGCGATCACCGTAATGTGAATTTTAAATTTCGAAATCGATTTTTTTTACAAATCCAAAACTTTCCATATATTACCTACATACATACGTTATATGTATGTACTAACGCAAGTAAAACTGGAAAATAAATTCCAACGAAATCATTGTTCGTTTGCCAAATGTCACGCCACCTCCTTTAGTAAAAACGCACAGTTTCAGAAGTTTCAACGTTAAACTCGAATAAAACAATATAATTTTAAGGCGGAATTAACTACATATTTAACCGTTCTAAACAAAGAGTTAAAAATGATAGGTTCTAGAAATTAATTCTCACCAGTTTCCAATTGAGATTATCTTGGATCATACTCTTAAGTTACAGATATTCTTTCTTAAATCGCACAATAAGATTGTACATAAAAGTTGCGCTTGACATTGAATAAAAAATATTAATTTCAAAAACCCCTGGGGAAATTTTTTTTTAAACAAAAAATCGTATTAAATGACTCCAAAATTTCTGATGCCAATAAATTCCTAGAGAAACTTTCAAGCATCATTTACGTTCCCAGCGTTCGAATGACGATAACCCCATTATTACCAGAAGGCTGTGTGGGAGAAGTGAACCGATTTTCGTTTCTAAAGCCTTGTAGCTTTTGCAACTCTTCTCTGCAAAACTCTAAGTAGATCAACAGAAGAGTCGGTAAAAATATTATAAGAGTGTTATGCAAAAAAACAGTGGTTTTAGTCAAAATATTTGAAAGTGGTTATGGTTATAAGAGGCCATGATCCATATATGAATTGTGCCTAAGAATAAATTTGTGTTATTGATAATATTTGTTTAAGCAATCTTTTGTGCATTTTTAATTAAAAGCACACAATTCTGTTTTTAAAACTGCTAAGACATTTTTGAAAAACAAACATTGTTATTGAACTAATTAATAAAAACAAAATTTACAATTATTTATGATTTTATTTACATCTTTATTGGTTCGTTATTTTGAAAGTCCAAGCAAAATCAAGCCCATGTTTATCAATCAAATGTTTTCCAGGGAATTTGATTTGTATACTAGTTTGCGTTAATGTCCACTATTATAAAATAAAAACAACTTCGATTAAAAAGTGTCCTGTAATAAAAAGAAATATATTTATACCTCTATAGATGTGCTTGGCATGCCCAGCAAAGAAATCTTTGTTCCACGAGCTATTTTATTGAATGCATATAAATCAATTTGATTGTCATCGTATGGGTAATCTAATACAATTGCGTATACATTTGTGCCTCCATTGGATACCGTGGAGCTGGTATACCAAACTCCTGGAGTACCTGTGTCGTTTTGAAACTTCCAAGGCTTAGTGCCGTAAATAGCTTCACCATTAATGCTAAGCCATTTTCCCATATCTCTAAGTCTTTCCTCGAATATAGGTAGAATTGTTCCGTATTTAGTTGGCCCTACATTGACAAGAATATTTCCACCGCAACTGACAGTAGTCACAAGTTCTTTTAAAAAAAGAAAAACATACTGACACTCTTATTACATAAGAGAAGTATTCAATAATTACATACCTTTAATAAGCTCCTTTGACGTCATGTAATCTGCAAGGGTAGTATCATAACGCTGTCCCCAACTAGTTTTGTCCAGGGTAAATGCATTTTCCCATTTGTGTGGTTGAAGAACTCCTTAATTTATAAACATATTTGTATTATAAAGAAGGAAAATGTTAATATATTTTTTTAATACTTAAATAAATATGTAAACTGTAATTTTAGCTTTTGAGTTCAGTTATTATTTTTTTGAGAAAATCGTACTTAAGCGAAATTATTTTTACTGGCGATATAGGTACTATACGGTAAGTTTTGCATTTGGAAAAAAAATCGAACTCGAGATTTTAATCAAAGTTGACATTACGATGATAGAGAACACCGAAAAAGTGGGTCCCACTATTCCTTCTGTCTATCTGTCTGTCTGTAGAACGATCTACAGCCTAAACGGGTGAACTGATTTTGTTCAAACTTGGTGCTTATGCGTTTTAGGCGATTGTCCAAAATAGATTTTTGAATCAATATCTTAGCCCCAAAAATAACGGTACGTGCCATACAAATTTGTCTACCATCTTAATTATCTCGAAAACGGCTCCAACGATTTTGATAAAAATTAGTGTGTGTACTACTTTGGGTATGGTCTACATTTTGGCCAATTATTTTTTTTAATATTTTGTTACTAACGCTACCTGCCATACAACCATTTTATTGATTTTCGACTTTATCATAAACGGCTCAACGGAATTTGATGAACATTTTTTATACAGAAGCTCCTTCAAATTCATAATAATACTGCATCTCAAAGTTTTTGAAAAATATTTTTTTTTGGATTTTTGAAAAAAATTATTTTTATTGTGAAAATTCAATATTTCGACCTATTTTCGAAAACGATTTTTTCTGAAATTTTACTTTTGTTATTAAATATTTAAAATGTTCATACCAATTTTTTTTAGAAAAAAATAAGGATTTTTATATATAAAAAATTAAGTGAAAAACGACTTAAAAAAACAGTTAGCCGTTTCTACTAATCCTTTTCCATATAATGTAATCGAACATAGGACCAAGAACGTGCGATCCAGTCGTGCATTTTGTTTGTTTTGCTTCTGTTCTTATTTAATTTAATTTAGCATAATGCCAGCACATATGTAGTATGTACATATGTACACCGTTTTTATAAAACCTTAAACAGAGTTAGCCCTACTTACAATACTTTCATAGTGAGCACGAAAATTAAGTCGATTATCACAAATAACGCCTAAGTCACGAATGAATATTACAATTGGACCAAGTTTACTATTAAAAAAAATATTGACGCTTTAATAAGTGGGGACGTTTACGAGAATACGTACTGGCTTGACATTTATTAATATAGAGTTCAAGAAAATTGTGTTGACGCCAGTCGAAGAAGTTGTTGGGATCAGCTTGAAGTACTAGGGCATCAGTGGCTAATTTAATATGTTTTGAGATACGCATGTCATCATCGAATATCTGAAGCTCAAATCCCAAAAGTGTGAGATCGTTAGAGATAATTAAAAAAAATAAAATGCACAACTGGATCGCACGTACTTGGTCTTATGTTCTATCACATCGTGTGCAAAAGATTATTAATAGGAACGGCTAAATATATATTTTTAAAGTCGTTTTTTACTTAATTCTTATAACAAAATTTCCTTTTCTTTTTCTAAAAAAAATGTTATGGCAATTTTAAATATTTAATAATAAATATAAACTATAAAACACTATTTCAAAAAAAAATCATCAACCCGTTTTCGAAATACACTGGACGTCCAGTCTTACGAATGCCGATATAACGAATTTCCAGTATAACGAATCAACACTTGAAGTCCATTGATATCCCTAAATAACGAATAATGAAAGATTTGACTGCTCTTTATAGCGAATGCTGTTCAATTTCAACGAAAGGTAACAACAAAACATGAGAATCGTTTTCATATATAGAACTCGGTAGTTTTTTTTTTCGTTTTGAAGTTGTTTGCACAACAAAACGGTCATGTATCGTTGTTTTTTTTTTTTTGCTTACAAGTCTTTGGAATTTGTTTGCATTTGTTGCAAGATTGCTCCAAAATATTGAATCTACGGCAGTTGCAGCAAGAAGTTATCCAAAAGTGGTTGAAGTAACCAAAACCTTCAGACAAACTCAAATAAATGATTTGTTTTCTTCTCAAAATTGATTCAATTTGTGCAACTGTAAGAAGTTGATATATTAAAAACTTTTTAAATGATCTGTAAATATAATATTTTATTTTTAAGATGAAAAAACTGGTTTCGATATAACGAATCTTCCGACGAATTGGATGAACATTATATCTTTCGTTATACTGGACGTCTAGTGTATTGAATTTTCAAAAAAAAAGTTTTTTTTTTCGAAAATCCAAAAAAATATTTTTCGAAAATTTTGATATACAAATTTTGATCGAAATCGTGGAGCTGTTTATGGGAAAGTCGAAAATCCGAAGGTACCGTTAATAACAAAATATTTTAACAAAATTTTTGCCCAAAATTTAGACTCTACCTAAAGAAGTGCACACACTTCTTACTTGCGATTATATTTAGGTAAGATAACAATCAAATATGACGATGATAGCGAAGACGAAAAAAGATGGTCTAAAAATTCTGTCCATCTGCATGTCTGTCTGTCAGTCTGGCTGTATGTATGTATAAACACCTACAGCCCAAACGGGTGGGCCGAATTGCTTCAAACTTGGTATATATAGTTTTAGGTATTGTACAGAGCGAAATTGAATTTTTTGTTTAGCTCAAAAAATAACGGTATCTGCCCTATAACCGTTACGGTAAAGCCTATTTTTCTCGAAAACGGCCCTAACAATTTTGACTAAAAAAAAAATCAGTGCGGCTTTTTAGGTACGACCGATCATATGGTTGAAACATTTTTTTAAATGTCTAAAATCGGTACTTTCCATAGGACCGTTCTTTTTTCGCTTTCGACTATCTCATAAATGGCTTAATCGATTCTTTTGAAATTTAACACAATATATAGGCGTAGGTAGCCCAATTTATACAGCATATCAATATTTTTAATTAATATTTTTTTTGTACAGGGTGCGCCAGAGAAACTTACTTATTTGAAAAAATTCCCGCGTGGTGATTTGGACGGTTAGAGGGTCGAGAGGGGTCGTATCTGGAGGGGGGAAGTTCCCAAGTTTGTTTCTCCCTCCAGTCAGTTGCCATCATGCTCTGGTCTAGAGAGCAGCGGGCCTTCGCAGTCGAGAGCTTCTTTTCTAACGGTCGCTTACTTGTTGCTACGCAACGTGCCTTCCGCGCTCGCTTTGAAATTCCTCCTCACAGACTCGTTCCTGTCCGTAATTCGATTCTGTCGTGGGTTAACTCATTTCGGAAGTGTGGAAGTGTCGCTAAACCCAGAAATGGACTTCAACGGACCATCAGAACTCCGGAAAATATCGAAAGAGTGAGGCAGTCAGTTGTGCGTTCTCCCCGGCGTACGGCTCGCAAACACGCAGCTGCTATGAGAATTTCTGACACCACTGTTCGACGAATTCTACATGAAGACCTTCAATTTCATCCCTATACATTGGCTGTTGTGCAAGAATTAACTGAACGCTATTTTGTTGCCCGCGACGCCATTGCCAACATACCGATTGATATGCTGCAAAGAGTGGAGACGAATTTCAAAAATCGACTTCATCAGTGTATGCGCAATGGGGGTCGCCATTTATCCGATGTCATTTTCAAGACTGCATGAAAAAAAAATTGGGATATTGTATTCTCAAATAAAAAAAAATTAAAACAATAATTGAAGTACTTTTGTTTTTATTGATCTTTCAAATAAGTAAGTTTCTCTGGCGCACCCTGTATTTTAAAATCATTTTTAAAAATTTATATTTTGAAAACTGCTCATTAATTTTTTTTCAAAAATTATAGTTATATGTATTTGCTGAATACCTATAAATTGGGGTTTTTGATTGTTTTTTGAAAAATGTTTTCAAAAACTTTTTTTCTCGAAAACTGCTCCACAGATTTTAAAAATTTTTTTCTCATAAATTCAAATTTATCCAAGAAATAAAATGGCTTACTTTTTTTAACTCAAATTAGTTTAAGTATTTATTTCAGAATTTAAAATTATTTTTTCTTTAAGATTGTCATACCTATTTTTTTTAAGTAAAGTCGTTTTTTTAAAAATATATTTAGATTTTTAATAGAAATCTTTTGCATACGTTGGTGCGATCCAGTCGTGCCTTTTATTTTTATCAAAATCGTTAGAGCTGTTTTTGGTATTGCATTGCAAGTACCGTTATTTTTTGGGCTTAAAAAAAAACAATTCCAAAATCTATTTGAGACAATCACTTAAAACGCATAAGTAGCAAATTTGAAGAGAATCACTTGAGCCGCTTAGGCTGTAGATCGATTTTCAGACAGGCGGAATTGCGGGACCCACTTTTTTGGTGTTCCCTATCATCGTAATGTCAAGTCTGATTAAAATCTCGAGTTTGATCGTTTTTCCAAATGCAAAACTTACCCTATGGTACCTATATCGCAAGTAAAAATTAAAGGACCTACATGACTTCCTTGTGGGACCCATAATTTGGAGCTGAAAGGATTAAAGTACACGATCTAAATAGGATTGTATACTGACGATCGCTTAAATAAGATGCATGCTAAGAAATGAACTAGGATTGGAATTCATATGCTTTTAGTTCAAAAATAATTGCATGGGAGATTTTGTCAAAAGCTTTGCTGAATTCGCTAGCTATTGCGCCAAGTTCATTAGCCAGCTTTCTGAGATTCTACTACTCAATTTTTCACTCTTTATTTTCAAATGTGTTCCTATTACTTGAGACTTCATTCTTAGATTCTGTTTTATTTACAGGGATAAGAAAAGAGTCTTTCCAGAATTTAGGAAACACGCCACAAGAAAAAGATAGCTGGAAGAGAACAGAGAGTGATTGAGGCAGTTTCTCTCACAATTTATTTTGTTTATTTCTAAGTGAGCTAAGCTCATTGTTATACCAAGACAGGGAAAAGAGTGATTTTTTTCGTGGTTGCCAGTGAAATAATTATGAAAAACAGTTATGGCAAGGCGAGGTCTATAGTTTTCCAAAAAAAAATGGAAAGCTTACTCATTAGGTTCGTTCGTTGAACTTTACCTAGGGTCGACCCAGGTTTTTTGTGACAACCCCAAGAGTTTGTCAAAAAACCTGAGGTTTTCGGTGATGATGGATAAGTCCATCTATGTTATTGAAACATTGATATTAAAACAAAAAATTGATGATTCAATATCGATGTTGAAGGGAAAATAAGGGAAAACCCCTCAACACATCGATGTTTTCGATTTGATAACTATTAACATCGATGATGAGTACTCGATATTCTCCTCAATATCGCTCATTCCTACCTCAGATCTCATGTGACTTTGACGTTTATTCATTTACCTCAAGTTGCCCCTGCTAAAAACCTAGTTCTACTTCAGGGCGAGTTGAGGGCGACCCTAGGTTTCAAAAAACACAGAATTTGTTTATCAGGGTGACTAGGTTTTTAAAAAAAAACGCTATAGGACGACCCTAGGGCGACTTCAGGGCTAAACGAACAAACCTATTATAAAACAGTGTGATTTCTGAGAAACAACGTGGCTTAAGCCAAAAAAAAATCATACCTGATATCTGTATCAGTAGGTAAATACTAGAAGAACTAATAAACAAATTTGAATTCCGGATTCCAGCCCGAGCAAAAGTTGAATAAGCAATTATAAATTTTCTCACCTGGATTGTACCTATCAGAGCAAGTCCAAAAGTCCCCATGTAAACAATGTGTTGCGAAACCCCATCTGTCATTTGTGACTACGGTATCTCGAACTGGGCTTTCGTTATACAACCTTCAGCGACAACAAAAAAAAAAACTTAAAAACATTAGTTAAATGAACATTTGAACACATTTTCAAATATTTCACCAAGCAATGAAATCAGTTGAATTCCAATATGGTGGAGGAGCTTCCCAATCACCATCCGACCAAATGACTTCCGGCCCATAAAGTTCCACCAACTCACGAAGTTCAGGTAAAACTTTATCGTGTACATATTTGTTCTCCAAAAATATGTGCAATTTGTCTTCTTCATAGAGTCGATTAAACCACTCAAACAGTGAGTAATACAAACCAAATCGAATGGAAGTTTTATCACGAATAGCCGTAGATAATTCTCCTGGAATAAAAAAAAAAAAAAAAAACAAGAAACAAACAAATTTAATCAATGTTTTATAAAAATTATTATCTCTCACGCACCTATAATATCAATTCCTGGCCCAACGTCTTTGGAATTCCAACTAAACGAACGGCTGGATGGCCAAAGTGCAAAACCGTCATGATGTTTACTCGTAAGTACAACGTATCTGCAATGCAACAAAGTTTATGAATTTATAAAATAATTTATTTTAGGACATTACTTTGCTCCACTGTCTTGGAATAGGAGCGCCCATTGCGTTGAATTAAATAATTCTGCTGTGAAGTCTTTTGCAAATTCTTGATATGTAAAGCCCGGCCGATAATTTTTCTTCATAAAATCAATGTATGATGGTATTTTTTGGCCTAAGACAAGTATAAATATGTACTCCCAATAATTGATAAGAGCTCAAAGATTATATTGAAACAAAATGGACATACTAACCTTGCCAATTAGTCCAAAACCACTCTGAACCATAACTTGGTACAGAATATACACCCCAGTGAAGGAATATTCCAATCTTTGCATCATCGTACCACTGCGGTAGAGGTCTCTTATCTAAGCTATCCCATTTGGGTTCGTATTTCTGTCTTATTTTATTATCACACTCTCCATCGCCGCATTCGAAATTAAATTTTAATGAATTGACATTATCAAGAAATAAGACGGATATAAAAATTAAAATAACAGCGGCAACCACCGGCAAACGAGTCATGATGACTGATTCCAGAGACGATGCAACTTAAACTAATCATAACAATCGGTCAAGTGTGAAGTGTTTGAGTTGACGCCGGGTATGTACAGTTTCGCCAGCTGAGTAGATTCGTTCTTTTGTTATTTTGTGTATACATACATTGACTTTGCGATTGCGATTGGAAATTCGGAAGAACTCTCCAATTCGGAATGCCAATGAAATAAACAGACACATTAAATACGATTCTAAAGTCTTCCTATCACTGTGTATATGTAAAACGGCTCGCCGCTACCTGATGAAAGGTAGATGTAGATGAATTTTATATCGTTTACCAAGAAACTGTAAACAATAATATGCTTAGCATTAAAGGCATGTTCATATTAAAAGTTTTTTAACTTTATCCGTAAAAATATAAAATGCATGACTGGATCGCACCAACTTGCGCTTGTAGCTAACAACATTAATGTAGCTAACCCATTGTATTTATATATATATACAATGGCTAACCATTGAGGTTTAGTTAGTTAGGCGTAGTTATCCTATGGAGGTTTAAAGCCTATGTAGGTAAGATTACCTTGATTCTTATTATAATGAATTGTCGAATGGATGATTCAAGGAATATTTATAGGTGTTCGAGATTTAAATATATCTCTTTCGGCTGTTTTGGTCGTAATGTTTTTTTTTAATGAAACAATATCATTTCCTTTCCCGACGTTTCGACGGTGGTTGCCGTCTTCTTCAGGGGATCTTTTATTAACAAAAATAAAATGAACATATTATACACATAAGAACATTTAGTGTGAAATTTTGGCAAACTTACATTTAGTACGTATTACAGATAAACATAAATAATACAATGAAAGACAAATATAAAGCAATGTTTAAAAAAATTTTGTTTATGATATAAAAAAAAACACTTCGATTTAAGTTTAGTCGGCTTTAAATTGTCACGGATTCTGCTTAGTCACCAAAGAGCAGTAAACCGATGAAATGTTCTGGCTGTCTTGTTTACGATTCATATTGTTTTTGTTGTTAATAATATGAAGCATTTCTAGAGTATACGCTTGGAGACATGTTTCTCCCTTTCCAGGATTTCGACTCTATCAAAATCTGGTTTGTGTCCACACTCAATGGAGTGCAAGGCCAATGCTGTCTTCCCAGTGCTTTTTAAATTAATGTCGGATTTGTGGTTGGAAATTCGTTGACGAAGAAGTTGTTTCGTTGTACCGATATAGGAAAGATTGCAATTTTCTTCCGCATTGCCACAACAGTTAATTTTATAGACTACGTCTGTGCTAGAATAATTCAACCAATTGGTCAATAACTTAAAAATAAACGATTCAAGGAATAGTTACATTGGTACCTACCTACAAATGTATATTTAAATCTTAGTTATGGATTTTAATTATATAAGTTAGGAGAGTAAAATGTATCTACATATATATACGTATTGATGCAACGTAAGTATTTAAACATGTACATATAATAATAAAAATGAAGGACGTAGGTGGGAAGGTAGTTATATACATACAACTTCATCATTTAGGTGCAATATGCATATATAAGATTCATGTGATTTTTAAAAAACACATATATACATATAAATGTATGAGGGCCTACATTGTATTTAGTATTAATTGGCGTACGCAAAAATTCGTTAAAAGGGAATAATAATAATGTAGAAATAAATGGATAATACACATAATTAAATGTTTTTATATTACTTAGTCTTTAGAGTTTGGGGGAAAACAAAGATGCAATTTGAATTCATGGGTAAATAAAAATTATCAAAAAAAAATTCAAAAATCGTTGGAGCGCTTTTTTAATAAACTAATTTTTTATGTATAAAATTTTGAAAACATTTTTAGAGTAAAAAATTTAAACGCCATTTTGAAAATATTATTAATAAAAATCGATTTTTCAATTTTTATTTTTTCAAAAATCGAAAAACGTTTTTTTTTTGAAAATTTTCGTATGAAGTTTTATTAACAATTTTAGGGTAACAATTTTAGGGAGCATTTTTATAAAACAAAATATTTTAATCGGTTCATCCAACATTGAGAAAATCGAAAATATGAAAAGTGGTTCTATGGGAAGTACCGTAAATAAGTACGCAAAAAAATATTTTTATACTTGAAAGTGAACTGTACTAATTTAGGAACACACACATTTTTTATAAAAATTCTTGGAGCCGTTTTCGAGAAATACATTTTTTTCTTATCGGTTTTTTTAATATTTGTATGGGAAGTACCGTTGGTTTTTATTTTCGGAATACAGTTTTCTAACTGTTCAAGATAATGTCAAAAAACTCCCAAGTGCGAAGTTTCGAAAAAATCCATCAAGTGTTTTTCGAAATTTTGAGTTTTCAAAAAAAAAAGTTTTTTTTTTTAATTTAAAAAAAAAAAATTTTGAAAATTTTTTGTTTACATTAATGTTTAAACTTTATAGGAGCGTCTGTATAAAAAATTAAAAAAAAATCCTTAATGAACAGATTTTTTTTGATAAAAATCGTTGGAGCCGTTTTTGAGAAAAATAAGATTTTTGTTTTTGGCCAAAAAAAAATGTATGGGAGCTACTGTTATTTGTCATCTTAAAAAAAATGAAAAAAAAAACAAAATTGTACAAAGTTTGAAGCAAATCTATCCAATCGTTTAGGATGTAGACTCGAGGACAGACAGACAGACTGACAGACAGACAGGCGGAATTGGAGGACCCACTTTTTTGGTGTTCATCAAATTATTATTAATTTGATGAACAGCTGATTCAAAACTTCAGATTTTATGCAATACAACTGACTTAACAGAGAAAGCTACCTGGATCGTTCGAAAACAAACCCGCTACGGTAATCTTGGCTAGCCTATCGGCGTTGCACCAAACGCGTCCAATGCTGAATGCGACCGTCATACACATTTCTGAAAAAAAAACATATATTCATCATCAGATGATGAGGAAGACAAAGCAATAAAAAACTCCACTAAATTTATAAAATTTAAATTATTAACTTCTGCGTCTATTATTTGTTTATTTTTTAGTTTAATTTTTTAGCAGGGACTGGCACAATTTCACAATAAATTAATAACAAAATAGTTTCCATTTGATGTTTGACAGAAAAAACGTTTTACGTGTATGCGTACATTTAGATCAAATCTGCCTACCCACCAAAGATCAGATTTTTGGTGTTGAGATCTGATCTAGATTTGCTCTTTTTGTTGGAATGAAACTCTAAAAATTCAAAAAGATGAAATCTTTTGTCAGAAAGAGCAGATCTTTTCTTGAATGAAACTCGCTATAATTGAAGGGAAGTTTTGAGTGAGATTTTAAATCATACACATAAGCGCTGAGCTTTAAAAAAATGTTTACTTGTAATTCTTACTTTCCTGATGTACATTGATTGACTATCGCAATATTACCCTAATTTAAGGCAATGTCAACCAAGTGATAGGATCATGATACAACTAAACAAGATAACGCATTCCTAGTTTTATTTTTCTCTCGTTCTGCGCATCTACGTCACAAGGGCCCATTGAGTTTGACATTTTGCATTAATTGTATGGAAACTATTGTAAACAAAAGATATCTGAAAAGAAAAGTGCAATAATAAATTTATTAAATAAAAACAAATCACATGTGTTCTCAAGGCAAAATAAAAAATATATTTTAAATTAAAAAAAAAAATATTCGGACACTTGAGCCAGCAACATAAATTTGAGAAGATGCAAGTTGTAAATCTTCATACCTTGCAATTCAAAAATGAAGTGTTACGTACGAAATATTGAGTTTTTCCTTTAACTTCTATTTATTATTATTCATAAATAGTAGACCCATAATAATTGAAAAACAATAGCTCCATGGATCAAAATACATTCTTGCAGAAGTCAATAAAACATTGTATGTATATGAATTTCAAATGCTTGCTTTTATTTTCGAGTTTTTAATTTATATTTTTTTCCTTGAGTTTTTAATTTCTTTTATTTCTCTATTGAGTTTTTGTATTCGAAAAAATTCGCTATCGGAAAAATAGTGACTTAATTCTGCTATCGTAAACGACATTTGAAGATATTTGAATCATGTGTTTAATATACCTACTCAGTACAAATGTATAAAACATCGACTTCTCCGTTGACGGCATTGATAGTATTTCCAAAGATAAAAGCTTAGTCATCATGTCTTCCTACACAGTTTGGTAAGGCCACCTTAGTTCAAATGGTGTACCCAGAAATTCTCCTTACTCGAAAGATCCACTAAATCAGTGAGTTTGTTTCTTAAGCGATTGTAAATGTATCCGTCTAAGTTCTCTTAACCATTTTTACCTCCATGTGCTCTAACCATTTTGTTGATGGGTGCTGGTTCTTCGGAAACCTTAGGTAGAGGATGGATGGTTTGAACCCCATCCGGTTTTAAAACGTGCGAAGCCGCACGACAACAAATTGCTGGCTTCCAAATTTTCAATGAAATCTTAGCTTATCCATTTCATATAAGGTATTAAATAAAAAAAATCGTTCTTGGCGAAATGCCTACTCAATAACCTTGTAGTTTGGGTATTTATTGTATCATCTCTCTTATAAAAGGAAATCCATTTAATTAACCAACATTTCAATTTGGAAATGTATGAAAACTAGTTTTTGGTGTAGATTTTTTTCGAGTGTTATTATTACACTCAAACAGCGAACAAACTCCCTTTTTCAATTTATTTATTTATTCAATTAAATATTTATAGGTAACTTAATTCTGCGATCAGCATAAACAATCAACATCAACAAATGGAGCAAAATATTATAAATATCAAAGTCTATGTAGTGGGCCCGTGTGACGTCACGTAACTTTGACAGTCAACCCCCAACATGCGCAATCTTCTTTGGTTGTATCATGTGATAGGATATTATTTAGTTTTTTTATTAGTTTTATTAATAACGATTTCATTTTTTATCTTGTGACTTTATTTTAGGAAATGTATTAGTTCTTTCATATTTTTATCAAATATAAACGAATAGATTCGACTCAGCCTGGATTCGACTCAGGTTGGATTGGACTTTAATTATCTGTTCGTACCAAAGCGAAATTTCAAATTTCAGTGAATTCAGCCTATAATTTTTCTCAATAAAATCTTGTGCCGATGCGAGCAACACATACCTACATTAAACTTTTGTTCTACTAAAAAATTGATTTGCCACGAAAAACATCAAATGCCGCATAAAATTCTAATTTTACCATAATGGAAAACCCCATTGCAAAATTGAAAAAGTTGATACCACTGTACAAATTCAAGTGAATATCCAAAAATTCATCTCTGGTGTAGGTAGTACATACATACCTACAAAAAACAGTTTTATAAGTATTCGAAATTCTGTTACAGAATGAAACTGCTATAGCGGTGTGAATTGGGGCTTTACCCTACTGGAATGCCAACTTAACAGGTCTGAATGTTCCTATTGGGACACCCAAAACTCAACATCGAAACGAAAACGTGTGATATGGTAGGTGGTAATTTTAAAAAATCGTAGCCATGAATTTTGTGAGTTATAGGCATTTGAAAAAAAAAATTGAAAAATGTCACCCTTTGACGGTCTTTAAATTGCAGCGGTTACCAATCTTTACCTTTCTCGGTTTTTTTTTTGTTATGGAAACTTGAATAACCCCGCTAATAATTGCGTTCAAAATTTTAAACACACCTGCATCAGTTTTAAAGAAAATATAACCGTGTTGCGCAACTAAGTACTCAAAATTTTTACATGTCCCTAATTCAATGGACTGTAGTGTAAAAAAAAAATGTATTACGAAATTTTGGCAAGTTAACTTTTTTGTTTTGTTTTTTTTTGAAAATTCAATATTTCGAATACAGGGTGGCCCACGAATCGTGCTACAATAATAAATTTAAATAACTTTTATTTTAATCGATGTATTTCATTAATATTCTTTATTGGATTAAAGATTAAATTTTAATTTAAATAACTTTTTAAAGATGATATACTGCAAATGACCTCCACGCTCATCCACGCATACATGAAGGGTTGAAATTGGGATCGCCTCAATTATTGTCTTAATGGACTGCTTCAATTCAGTCGGTGCTTGCTATAAGCTCTCTTCGACCAATTCTGATAGTGTGAAAAAAAATTCCTGGGTTTCGTTTTGTACACTTCCTGCTTGACGTAACCCCATAAAAAAAGTCTGGTGCAGTCAGGTCAAGTGACCTTGAGGGCCAGCGGAAACTGCAGCTTCTGGATATCAATTTGTTTGGGAATTTCCGTTGGAGCTCCGCCATAACTGTGTGGCTTCGTGTGCACTTGCTCCATCTTGTTGAAACCAAATCCTGCTGAAAGGGATACGTCTTCAGCGAAGTTCTGGGTAAAAATACTCATTCAACATCTTTAAATAACGGTCCCCATTGATAGTTTGTGTTAAACCGTTTTCTTCAAAGAAGTATGGTCCGACAATACACCTTGATGAAACTGCGCACCACACAGTTACTCGTGCTGGGTGCAGTTCCATCTCATGGAGCATTTCTGGATTAGATTCACTCCATATATGGCAATTTTGCTTGTTAACATTGCCGTTTAAGTCAAAATGGACTCATCAGACATGAACAAATAATTTATCAATGTGTTGTCTTCTTCGGCCATTGCAATCATTTTTCGGCAAAATTCCAGGGGAACAGGCAAATTCTGAGGGTTTAACTTGCTTGTAGTTTGGACTTTGTACGGAAACAAGTTTAAGTCATCATGAAGTATCCGTTGTAATGACCGTCTGCTAACTCCAATTTGGCCCGATAAGTTTCCAGTCGAAACATTTGGATTTGCCTGTATTGCCGAGGCAACAGCCACGATTGTATCCTGAACCCGAACATTGGGATCTCGATGATACGGTCTTCGTTCGATGCTTCCAGATTTGGCAAACATGTTCACCAGCCTCATAATGGTCCATCTACTCTGGGGAGTACCACCAAACCCCAGCCTAAATTCCCTTTGGACGGAAATGACGGACTGGTATCGCTGCACTATCCAAATCCTTTTTTTCAGTATCCCAAGCATTCATTTTGATAAATCTAAATAGTAGCCTATAAAATAAAATAAAAATAAGCCGATTACTCACACTAAAAAAAAGTCATTACGTTTTATTTTTGTAGCACGATTCGTGGGCCACCCTGTACGAGTGGACGATTTTTTAAAATTTATATTGTTAAATACTTACAATTTCCATATGTTTTTTTTTTTTTTTAATTAAAGAAGTTTTGTTTATACAAAATTAGGTAAAAGTCGTGCATTTTATTTATTTTTTTGTGTGCTAAAAGGCACTCAACCGAGACAAAAGTTTCGTTTCTGCAAGTGTTTTGGCTTTTTTCCGCATGCTTGTTTTTTATGGTCGTTTTTCTTGTTTCTTAAAAATGTCTGATTACATTCTGCGGTCACTTACACTGGCACTCAAATTTTGTTCGGCATACAAACTTGATTTGAATTTTTTCTATTGTCTCGATCTTTTCAGGAACATTACAGAAACTATTATTTTATTTATTTTTATTTATTTAAATTAAGAATTCGGTAGTACACTAAGAATTAAATTCTTTTAATTTGAACTTAAACATATAATAAATAATTTTGATTAAATAAATTTAAAAGAAATTTACACAATGTAGGTATATACAGCTATTATTACGAGAGAATATTATTTCAATTAAATAAGTTATTCCTTTGATTATTTTTAGCATATGATAACAGTAGTTTTTTTAACTTTATGCTTGAAATTACTAAGCGAATTGACAATTGTAGAGAATTCCACAATCTTATAGCGTGAACAAAGAAAAGTCGTTGGCTATTTAAATATTTAAAGCGAGAAAGAATTATATTTTGCTTTCGAATAGAATTTGCGAGATTATTTTCTCAAACAGGTAAGATGGTTGGTGACTTTGAATAATTTTGTGAAGGAAAATGCAATTTGGTATGTTAATGTGTTGTCTAAGAGTACATCAGTTATATTAGAAGAAAATCTCGAAAATTTACGAAATCCATATATATAAAGTAGTGTAGAGTTAAATGGTAGTTCTAACTTTCGGAAAGAAGCTATATCAGGATCACAATAAACAACTGAACAGTAATTAACAAATGGAATAAACAGAGCTCTCACCAGTTATAATTTGGTAAAGACCGCAACAACGTTAGAAGAAATATATAGCTGACGCAGTCCAACCAAGATTCGTTTAACAACCATGTTAATATGACTTTCGCAGGAGAGTTTACGACTAATAATAATTCCAAGGTTGTTTACCTCTTCAACATATCGTGCGGTATTATTTAAAAAAAAAGGCCCTGAATGATAGATGCATCAATTAGATTCTTAGAAATTATTATCACCTTGGATTTGAGCGGATTCAATTTTAATTTATTAATACAAGCCCAATGATATATTCGCTCTAAGTCTTCATTTATTCTTGCCACGCAGTCTTCAATAAGACCAATGGGTCTTGAAAATTTAATTACTATTACTACGACAGTTTTATTTTGGCGTCTTTCTTATTAATAGAAGAGAGACTATTTTGAAAGTGCATTAACATGAAGCCTTTTTTTAAACTTTTTTTCAAGGTAAACCTATTCTGTTGCCCGGCAGTGTAGTTTATAAAAATAAAAGCAAAATTGGATCTTAGGACGGAGAAATTTAAAGTTTCGAAATTGTCAACAACTTTATCTACTTTAACGTCAATTTCATTATGAGTCCTCTCTAACGTTCTTTGTTTCAGAAATATTCACTAATATTCGCATATTCACAACAGAATTGAAATGTTGTGGAAAAGACGCATGGCCTCTAGGAAGGATAACCAGCAGCGCATCTAGTGTAGTTTCGGCATTTTGCAATTTACTTTGACAAATAATTATTTCCTATTTTAGTTCGTTATTTTTACAACCATATTGGAGCGGTTTTTTTACAAATGAAGGATCTTTCAGCTGGAAAGTTTAATAAAACTATGAATTATTTCCTATGATATCAACATGACAATCACTTGAAGTCCTGAAATTTGAAGAGTCCTAGTGATCACATTGGAAAATAGGTAAACACCGGGAGAAACTGGAGGAAGCAGCTTGCCCTTTCATTGAGAAAGTTGACATAATTATTAAAATATAGGTCCCACAAGGTAGCCATCTGGGTCCTATTATCTTTATTCTGACAATAAATGACGTAGAATCAGTAATAAAGAATTCTGAACTCTCCACATACGCAGACGACATGAAAATTTTCAGAGTAATTTCTTCATCCTTTGATGCTTTGCTTCTGAAAAATGACTTGGATAATTGTGGTGGTGTCAAAAAAAAACAATCTAGAACTTTATGTCGATAAATGCCAAGCAATCACATATTCTCACAAACGTTTTCGTCCGATACCACGGGACTACTACATAAATAATGACCTTGTTTCAAGAGTAACATCCATTCGGGATTTGGGCGTTATCTGCTCAATTTCAGATCTCATTATGAAAACATTCTTTCTAGGGTCAACGTTGGTCAAAGGAGTTTTCAGACCCTTTTGTTACGAAATCTCTGTACACAACCTTTGTCCGACATTTACTTGAGTATGCTAGCCAAGTATGGCCCCGTATCGTCTTGTTCATATTAAAAGAATCGAAGCAATTCAGCGTAGCTTCCTCCGTTTTGCTCTAAGGGGCCTTCCTTGGGTTGAGCAAGAGCAAACGAACAATAATTTTTTTTTTTTAAATTTAACTATATGCCTGTAGGAGCTAAGGTCTTTTTTAAATGCAACCTGAATTGCACGGTACTAGTTAGAAGAAAGAGAATGATAGGAAAGAATTGGCACAGTGGAATTGAGAACCAGGTATAGACTATCTCATTTTAACCCATGTGCAGCATCCAATTAAAATTGGAGGTATAGAAAAGAATTCGCCAGCGTGGGGGTCAAACCCACACGTCTAAGTTAGCAATCAAGCACTTTATCCACTGCGCCATTGCCAACAATTTGCAATATCTATCAAAAAAAAGTTACTTCCATAATTATTTGCGAAAAACATGTTAAAAAGAAACGAAGATTAGAAATAGAGTCTATTGAAAATGGAATCGTCAAAATATCATTGAACAAACAAAAGCAATCTAAAATAATAAGATTAACAAATGGACGTAAAAACCGGCAACCACTGTAACTCTCACTGATAGATTATCAAAATTATGGGACACTTATGGGGTTTTTGTTTGGTAACAAAAATCAATTTATTTTCGATTTTGATCTATCAAAAATCAGATTTTGAAAATTTTTGCCTTCGATTGGCCAAATAAATTGATTTATTTTTTGATTTTAAAACAGTTTTGCAGATCTGGATTTTGCGGCAGTTCTACCCCTCTTTTACTAACACCACTATGCATCATAATTGACAGCCATCACTTTGAAAAGTTCTTGTTTGATAATAATTTGTTTCGGTTGCAAAAAAGAATTAAAATAGTTTTGAGTTCAAATGGAAGCAGTTTTAAGTGAATTCATTTATTCGTCCGGTTCATCTTCGGACTTAGAAACTTGAAATTAAAAACAACGTTCAAGCCAATATTTGGCAGCTGTTACGAAAAATATCAATTTATAGATCAAAAAATATAAATTTACCAAACGAATCCATCATAGAACACTCTAGAATCTTTTTTGATGCACATTGGTAATTTTTCATTCAGGGGGTATGGCATCCACCCATTTTCTTCAAATTGATATAAATTGAATGGTGCAGCTACGACTATTGTAATGATCTTGTTGTACATGCAAAGGAATATATCCAAACTTGTGATTTTCCATTCAGAAAGTGCTTGGTAAGTTTTCTTTTAACTAAAAAAATTATACTCATGGAAAAAGCCTGACTAATGAACCTACCAAAATTTAATCGGCAATAAATTAAGTAACAAACCCCTATATCTCTCTATTCTGATTTGTTACACACAGGTGTTTGTATATACAAGCATAGACAAACTTGATTTTGTTACTAATGTTTTCCATTAGTAAATCCAGATTTCGATCTAGGTTAGGTTATGTTATGTAATTGGGCTGACAATTGATGACGTTACCGTCACTCTTAGATCAATGTAGATCCATTGTATTACCCGGAGTGTAGTCACTCTTTTCCGATATAAACTTGTGTCCTCTGAATCAGTCAAGCCATTTGGAGGCATTGACGAAGTTCTATATGTTAATTCCTGAAATATTAGAGAGCTCTTCCAAATTATTGAAGAAGTAGCTGCCCAACAGATTCTTTCTCTGGTGACAGAGTGCAGGTCAGTGACCGAGAAAGTGTGAGGTGTCCTCATGCACCTCCTCGTCACCACATCCCCTGCATAGATCATTTGTACTGAGTTTCATTTTGAATTTATGATATCCCAGCAGGTTATGTCCAGTGATTATGCTTATAAGAGAGCGAAGGGATCTCTTGTTGAGTTGCATAATTTTGTCTGTCCTCTGCTTGTTGAAGCATGGCCATATTTTCCTGGCAGTGTCACAAGTGTCAAGTAGGCTCCACCTTGTGTTGGATTTCTTTAGGATCCTGTCAGAAATTTTTTGTTTAACGTAACAGGGTGGGATATTTACCAGCTCTGCTTGACGTCAGTTGATCCCTGTCTTGCCAACTCATCGACGTTTTCGTTACCCTGTATACCGCTGTGTCCCGGGACCACCCAGCAGATTCTAACATTGTGTTGCGTACCAAGATTTCAATCTAGTTTATGTTTTTTTTTTCAAGCCCAACGGAAAATGATTTCAGATTTGATTTTTTCTGTTTTTGTATTTGTGTAATGTCGTGTCCGTAAAATTGTTATCGGTGTAGCTATATACAATTTTGTATTTTCGCTTAAGTTTTGATAAGTGGACAAAAGATTTTAATTTTTCAAGAAGGGAAGCTTTAATATTAATGAAGCATCATATGTAACGATTGAGTAAGATGTTAAAGCAGTTTTAGTATGATACTAAGTTAAAAAGACGATTTTCCTTATTTTAAACAAGATAACCATTGAACTATCTTTTAAGATTTTACTAAAGTCCAAATCACCAGGATGCTATTTTATATTTTTAGCATCATAGTATGCGTGTTTTTTCTAAGCCCCGGGGAAATTGGACGAAAAAAACGATGAGTAGGATTAACAATTTGGATGTTAAATCCAACAACAACTAATCCCCGTGGGTGCTTAGCTTAAACCCAGAGAATTCTCGGGGCTTAGCTATTGGAGAGGGTAAAAACTGTGCTACCAAACACTTTTTCACTAAGTTATCGATAAAATGTATAGAAACTGACATTTGTCAGATAATTATCAATTTTGTTTGGTTTGGTTGAGCATTGTGAAAAGTGCTTGATATTAGTTCCAACATTGGTTGTTTATATAGAAATGCCTTTCAGGAGTAATTTTTGCAACTATACTACCTTTAACCTGTAACTATTCCTTGAATCATCCATTCTACAATATTCATTATACTAAGAACGAAGGTCATCTTACCTACATCGGCTTTAAACCAGCATAGGATAACTAGACTACTTACCTACTAAACATCTTCAATATTGATTTAGCTACATTAAGGTTATTAGCTTCAAGAGCAGGTTCGTACGATCCAGCCCTACATTTTATTTATTTTAGGAATATCTATTTAAGATAATTGCGCAAAATTTTAAACAACCCAATGTTAAGGGCTTAAAATTTTACTAGTTAGCAATTTGCTAAGTGCTTATTGATTGAATAAATATTTCAAGATTTTTAAACCTTTTCTAAACTAGTAAATTGCTAATTAAGCAGAAAGCTGAGCATTTGTAGGGTTTGAATTTTGATGAAAACAATTATTGTTGTTATACGTTGTAAATTAATTATATGTTGATGAAAACCCAACATGTACATGTGCTCTAAAAATGTATTAGTTATTTCTATTTTCATCATTTTAACTTTATTATTTACAAAAAAAAAAAAAAAAAAAAAAATGTGCAGCCGCAGGACTCGAACCTGGGCACCCCGCGTGCAAGGCTGATATACTATCAGATTCCATAATGGATTTAGAAAATTGCTAAAGTAGGCATTCCGTGATTTTAACTTTATTAAAATGTTAAAATCGTTCAAAATTAGCTCAATCATCTTTTTAGCTTAGTAAATTGCTAAAAGTTACTAAATCGTTTAAAATTTTGCGCCAATGCACGCAGTTTAGAAAAATCCATTCAGTTGTTTTCGAAATTTTGAGTTTTCAAAAAAAAGTTTTTTTTTTTTAATTTCAAACTAAATTTATGTGTTTTTTTTTTAAACGCCTTTCTGTGGAAAGACCATTTCGGTAGCTACTGTTTTTCGATTAATTTGGGCTTCGATTAATGCTCGAATTTCAGTCTGAGGCGATACGAATCTAAAGAAGAAATTGAAAGTGTAAAGAATAGAATCAACATTCTAGCGCATTGAACATTCCCTAGTTGGCAATGCATTGTGCAGCATCCACACATTCAGAAGAGAATGCTTCGTTTCATCGAAGAATACCATTTCAAAGGAGTGAAAATGCAACGCAATGTTGCTATAATTGCCACGTGCCAACTATGCTGAAGTCGGCACATTGCATCGGCGAATTGCACCAAGTTCGTCGTAAACCATTTTCGTTGAAACTGGGATCGATGACCAATTCCTTGCCGGCTGCTTTTTGGAATGCTTTCTTTCGTCCAGCGCACCTAACATGGATTCTTCCTCCAATTAAAGGCCTTGTGGCATGTTCCGCGACGAAGTTTGAAAATCTAAAAGAAATAGTTTTTACTACAAACATGTTGTCAATTACTAGTTTTTATTGAACTGGTCTTGCAATCATTTCTCACAAATTGTATTCCATAGTAGTGTTCTCGTGACAATCAAGTACCTACAGCAAAGTAAAACATTTTCACGAAAACTATCCACACTCCAACTTGATTTTTTTTATTCGAATATGGAGGGATTTTCACATCTGTTTTTTTTTCTATCAAAAAACATAAAAATACAAAGAGAAAACGAGATACAAACATACATTACTAAAAAAAATAACTTCAATGCCATCTATGCTTGAATAGACTTACTAACTATCGAAACTCAATTATACTTCGGATGAAAAGGAAAAGTAATTGCCAGTATGTTCTTATTGTTGTTTTCCTTGTAAAATTTTTACTTTGCTGTACTTGCTAGTCACGAGAACACGACTAATATGCCCAGCATACATTTTACTGGAACAAAAGTAACTTGTTTCGATTTTCAGAGAATTTTATTAAAAATAAATAAAATTCGGCCGACAAATTTTACTCATGCATCAAATCCATTTTGAACACAGCTGTTTTCCTAATGTCATCTTGCAAATAGTGCTGCCAAGATTTTCACTAAGCGCTTTCGTCGTTTTTTTCAACCTATTCCCCCGGGGATTGCATCCACTAGTAAATCCATATAACACTTTGAAACAAACGCCGAAAAGTTATGTTCGCTTAGTTTTTTGCACTTTTTAGGCGTGTTCAATTGCAGCTTATCTAGAAAATAAGTTTAATAATGGAGTTTGTTAAAAGAAGCAAGCCTATCTAAGATAGGTTAGTATCCACTTAAGTTCTTGAAAAACACAAATCGGATAGGTAGTTAAAACCTGTATGGGTTTGTGCATATGTTTTTGACATTTGTCATGGGATACAAAAGTATATACCAAAATTTTTTCGAATAGCTTGAGAATTTTTTCTTTGCAGCATCTGTTTTGTCCTCAGCTGTGTTCTCACTTGGTATTGCAACAACGGATATATATTTCGATTGTTGAATGTATCCAATTTTATGGAACGCAAAATAGGAGACAATTTGTGTTTTGACAGATCTAAATTGATTTATTTTGCCAATGGAAACCCACATAACATTGTGTTTGTTACACGGTGTCTCCACCTTCTACGTATATTTTATAGTATACTATCTGTCATTTTGATAGAAAGAAAGAAAAATAGAATGCTACAAAATTTGGCATTAGGCATTAAGTAGCATACTATTTCAATTGCACAAATATCGCGAAGGAATACTTACCGGTGTGTTCTTGCTCTAGTAGCATTACAAGACTTAAAAAGCATTCAATAAAAGTATTTAAACAAAAAAAAAACAAGGAATTATAACAATACACACACCACAAACGCTTACCAGCCGCAAAAGCTAACCTCAAAGTGAAAATGGCAACCAAATAGTTTCCTATCGATAGAATGGTATGAGCTGTGCAATGTTTAGCATGACATTTTTTTATAGAATGCTATTTGTGGTCTCCATGTGCAATTTTCATAGAATGCGACCTAGCTTACTAGAAAATCTAGATCGTTGAGACTCCATGTTATGATCAAATATACGTATTTAAAAAATCGTACTTATCGCTCCACCTGCCGGAAATCGCAGAACAATAGCCTGACGTAGCTGTGCAATTAAATAAATCGAAATAATTAAAAAAATAAATAAATTATTTTATAGCCATACCATAATTATGGTAACACTGTTTTTAAATTTAACGGAAAACTGTAATATGGTTCGTGTACAAGGTGTGTGTATCTACCTTTTTCCTGTCACTTTTCTATATGAGGTCATTTTTTACGTCATAGTCGTTTTATGTAAAACAATTTCTAAGAGTTTTTTTTTCTATCTAAGAGATTTTTTATTGGAAAACTCAAAGAGAATCAATGAAGGAAATTCTCTTAAATTCTGCCAACTGTACATTGCTTATGCTATGTAGGTATTCAATGTATAATGAAAAAATACATTCAACAAAAAAAAAAGATATACCATTTAATGCCAAAATATAAAACCGAAGAGCTAGCTAGCACTTTAGACATTCACTTGCGTCGGTTTGTTGGAAGCGAAAGGTTGCCGCTTCTCCTCGAGTGTGGTGCAAAAGTGTATATCGGTAATGAGAAGAGCGCGCGTTTAAACTGCAATTAATTATTGATTTTATTAAATAAAAAGACATTACAGAAAATATTAATTCCTGTTCCAAAAAGTTACCTACCTCATGTAAGTTTCTTCTTTTTTTTTTGTTAATCTTTTTTCGACAAAGAATTATTTTATTTTTAAAGTGATTTAATATAGTGGATGGAAAATTAAAATATTTTTACTTAAGGAACAAAATTCCCTCTTTAACTGACACTATTGTATTAAAAAAAATCAATTCGTGAGATGTTACCAACTTATTTTCGTCATCACTAAGAGACACGTTGAACATATTATTTCTGTGTCTTTTAGTTGTATTCAGATTATTTTTTACGAGTGCATTCGCTTGTAGGTTATTTTCAGCCACACATTATTGGGAATTTATTTTAATCTGATTTCTGTGTCTTTAGGGTCCGAGTCCGAGGATACAGAGACAGGTAAAAAAACATAGAAATTTCACCGCAACCGCATGTGTGCATCTTTTTTTTTTTTGTACGTACTATCAAGAATACCTACATAATTTTACAGAAGCATACATACATACATATACCTTACCTATGTAATTTTTTGTTGTGTCGCATTGTTCTTTAAAACTTAGTAAAAAAATGGCTTGATTTTCTTTAAATTTAACACGTTGGCATTCTGCAAAAGTGAAAGAAGAGTTTTTGAATGGCATAATGTAGAGGTTCATTCCATATTGATTTCTGATTAAATAGATATGTCAATATCCCTTTTGACGAAGAATTATGTCTAAAGAACATTAGAATAGTTTAAATAATATCTAATAGTTAGGTATGTATGCATTCATACATTATAAAAACATATAAATGAACATTTATACAATTAAAACAAACACGTGTACGTAGACTTTGTTTTCATTTAAATGAAACTCTAGATCTGCGTTTTTGCGAACAAACAAAATATGCAATTTGCAAGGTTTCTAATCTAAAACGACGCAGAAAAAATTCTATTTATCAACAACTTGCGTTCTTACCTACCATTTTTTTTTTTTTTTTTATAGAAATCCAAAATGTAAATACTGAGATACCTCGTCATACTTTGTTATCCTTATCACTGTTATCCGAGTCACATAATCAATTTATCAATAGAGTGCACTATTTCTGTTTTACAACTTCCCACTTAAAAATTTCACGGAAAAAATTCCATTTGATTTGAAATAAAATCTAGGGTTTGAAAAATAAACTATTGATTTTGGTTAGGAGTTTTCAAGTCATATTTACGTATATACATAGGTACGTAGTTTCTTTCATTATTTCCATGTTTGTTTGTTTTTTTTTATGATATAAAGTATCAAAAACAAAACGTATGTAAATATTTTTTTCGTATTCGAGCAAAATGCGTCAATTAGTTTAGGCAATCATATTCGAGTACCTAATTGTGTTATATATGAAGAATTATGCCAAATAATTTAATTTGTCAATTAATGCTTCTGAGATTTCAAAGCCAATCCAATTTTTTTAACTTGAGATGTCAAAATAAAGGAATACAAGTATACCTAATTGATGAGATATGAAATGAGATGATATTACTGAGATGTCATAAACCTGAACGGACATTAAGTTCACGTTCAGGAAACATAAGTTAGTACACTCGCTGAACTGGAATAAGTTCTGTTTGGTAACTTTTTTTTGTAGTAAGAAGTGTAACAACTGTCAAAATTCTTGACAGGGGGAAATCTTGTAAATCTTGCAACAAAGTAAACAACCACAAATTAACCACATTTGTGTAATTGAATGATTGAATGTTGCAAAAACAACAATGTTCTATAAAATAAAATAAGAAATCTCGAAAATTCCAGTAAACAAATATTGAAATTTTCCACTTATCGTTTTCCTTACTGCGTTTCTTTCTTTCTTCCTGTTTGTCTTTAGTTTTCAGTACAAATATTTCATTCTAGTACACAAGCAATGAACTTCTCGCTCGAGTTCTCATTTCTCTCAAAGTGGCCATCACTAACGCAAGGAAAAGCTGAAAAAACTTGCCAGCTTTTGGTTTTGACAGTTTTTACACCAATTACACACACATATTCATGTAGTAAGAACTCACAATTTTTCTTTGTAGTTATTTTTACAGTTAACAAACAGCATTTTGTAAAAATTGTTACGAATTCTTAAGATAACAAACATACATAGGAAATCAAATATTTGTTGAGATTTCTGAATTTAGAAAATTTGACATTTCTAAAGAACCAAGTCCCTTGATGCACAAATTTGGTTTTCAGAAATTAATTCTCAAGACCGTTTACTTTTGGTTACAGCAACCAAAAACAAAATGAACAATAGCTATACGGAGATTTTCCTTAACTTGTTTTCCAATAAACTTCCCAATAATTTCCCTTAATTGGAAGGCATTTTTTGACAGATGTCGTCCCAATCAAAAGAAGAACACCTAAGAGACTAGATATGTAGTCAGCATTCATTGAACGCAAATTTGACTAGAAACAATGTAATATATCACAAATGTCGAACTTGGAACTTTATTTCAAAAAATATATCCTTAGTTCATCTTGCAAAAAAGTACCTCCAATATTTTTTGTGATATAAAATGAAATTTTCTTGTTAAATTTCTTACCATTATACACGTTCAAAGATTTCTCCGCAATTCTCGACATTATACAAAAAAAATGATTGTAGGTTGAGACAAATATTATTTTTATTTTTAATATCTTCATAATTAACTGCACAGACAATATTCATTTAAAGTTGAACTGGTAGATAACTAACAGCGGATAATTTTGACGCGAATGTACTTGAAGAGAGATATTTCTTGAAAAGCTTTCCAGTAAAAGTTCCGTTAATTGGAAGTATTTTTTTTGTACAGCTGGAAAATCATAAACCAGAAACTTGACTAAGTTTAAAGTCGAATAGGTCTTTTGAACGTTTATTTAACTTTATTGTGTAGTTCTGCTGGGATACCTGAGATAATAAATGGAATGCAAAATTGCAATTGTCAAATATAAATACATACATACAAACAATTTTTGCCTTCTTCTAGTTCTGTAGGCACATTCTTTACACATCTGTTAGATAGAATTGTGGCCTGATAGTTTGGTGGCAATCGACAGTAGAAATCTAGACATGTCTTACCAGTATGTTTTTCAACCGTTTTGCCCTTTGAAAATTATTATCATTGTTCTTAGGTCTTGTTTCGGTTCTGAAGACAGAATTAAATTCATATCAGCATGATATCCGGAAATAATATGCACAGATACGACCGACGCGACGGCGCGTTTGACTGCTAGTGCTAAAGTTGATAATTTACAGTTATATAGATAGTTCATTCCGAATAAGAATAAAATGATTTTAAGGCCGTGTGTGAATTGCGTTAAAATGTTGGTTAAATTTTGTCGCACATTTTCTGTATTTCACTTTTTGTGAATTTGAGAATAAAAGTGAATTAAGATGTTCTGTATTCCACATTTTAGATGTTCTGTATTCCACATAAAATAAAGTTTTTAAATAGCTCATTCTGAATGTAGAATTTTAGGATTCTGATTATGAAAATTCGTGTTCTACATTCCGAATATGAAACGTTTTTACACAAATTGTCTATAACAGGTGATTTTGACAATTCGAAAGTGAACTCGATGTGAATTGGAAGGAGTTGAATCCACTCGAAATGCAGATCACGTTATTTCATTTTAAGTGAAATTGAAATTCGTTTTGAATTCATTTTCACTCGGAATGTAGAACATGTGTGTGTAACTTGGTTAAAATTTGACACCAGCGTGGTGAATAGAATTGGTTAAAATGTACGCAGCTGTAGAGCAGGCTAAGTTTGCGTTAAAATTTAACGTTTCTCAAGATAGAGTATGTTGAAACTGTGAACGATAATAGAAAAGAATGATGAACTCCAAAAAGTCCAGTGGGCTGATTAGGGAATACGAAGCGAATCGTTTTTAATTCGATATCTCATTTTCGACTCGCTTCGTTTTGATCAATTAACGAATTCGAAGCGAATCGTAAATCCTACTTCCAAGATTTCCAGATAATTGACAGCTGATAGCCAGTGAATATTTATTATTTCAATCAAAATCATTTGTGTTTAGTCCGACTTGCATTAACTTTGTAATAAAATATTTATTTAAATAAAAAATGGACTCAAATGTGATTTATATAAATGCTTAACGTGAGGAAGAAAAAGAATCTTAAAATTCAAACTTGAGAAGAAAATTATTAAGAAGTGCTTCTTCACCTTTTGATCTTCCTTGCTTCGAGTCAGTGTTTTTGCTTAACGTGTTTATTATTTTTTAAATTAGCTTTATTTTATAAAAACTTGGTTCGATAAGTTGTTTCGTCTTTCAAAAGAAACATTTAAAATTGTCTTGGACGAAATAAAAGACAAATATAGACCACAGAACAACAATGGGACACCACCAATTATGAAATTAGCTGCAACATTGAGATTCCTTGCAGACGGATCATACCAGAAAGTGGTTGGGCAGGATACAAACATTGGAATGGCGCAACCCACAGTATGCAATTCAATGCATGAAGCGTTGTATGTTGTGTCCTTTGGCTATCCCTTAGTTTTCCCTCATAAATTCGATGAGCGGAGAAAATTGTGGCTGGTTGGTGTCTTGCTGTCTTGGGCGCCTCCACGTTTATTACAAAAAAAAAATATTGTTTATTTCTTTAGTTCGTTTTTATAAAACAAAATAATAGTTAAACTCACATTTTTATTTATTTAAATGAAAAAAATCCACCAAAATATCACTTTCGACCGTGTCGATAAACCAATCCGCCAAGGAAACCCTATCGGAAATACACGCGCTAAAAATTTAAATGTCAAATCAAATTCGCTTTCTATTTCGAAAATATGGCAAATGTAAAACGAAAGAGACGAAAGCGAAAACAGTAATATCAAATCTCATTTTCGCCACCTAAAACGATTCGCATCGTATTCCCTAATCAGGCCACAGATCTACTGGGAAACCATATAATAAATGTAAGTTTTAATTTATTCAATTGAAAAATAAAATTACATTAATATTTTTGTTTGTGTAGGGTCTCAAAAGGAAAAAACAAATAATACAATCTGCTTATATTTTAACAAATATAAAATAATTAATATAAAATACTCATTTTTCAAATTGAATAAAAATAGATTGATTTGTCATCTTGTCAAATTCTTGTCAGCTGTGAAAACTAGTGTTTATATACGGAATCAACAAACTATTCATAATGGGAATTGTTTTGAAAAGATTTGGAATTGTTGTTTCAAATTATTAAATTATCGATGTAAAACCGAAACATATAAGTAAAACTGAGATTTCGTTACATTTATCATGCCAAATTATTAACTTTATATCTTCTAAGTCGGCTTTTGCGAAAGAAATTAATTAACTTGAACAACAAAAAAAAAATGTTTTTAGGGAAATTTCTTAATTCTTGAAGGAATTTTAGCCAAAATAGTGTTTTAATAAATCCCTTTTAACGCAATTCACACAGCAAAAAGCTAAATTTGATCCCACCACAAACAAAACTGCAAAATTTAACCAAGGTAGAAAATTTAACCAACATTTTAACGCAATTCACACACGGCCTAATTTAAAAACGGGTGTATTTTTTGTAAGCGCTAGAAGAATTAAACGAAGAAAAATGACAAGATGAATATAACGACGCCATTGACATTTCCTTACAAATTATCGATAACAAAACAACAAGATATTTTGCTACTTCAGCGCATTGCTCATTGCTAAGCCCCAAAAACGTACATGCATTTAAAAAATCCCGAAACAATTTGTTGTTGCATTTTAAATGTAAATGGTTTAGTCAATATACCTCGTTTCTATCGTCCATTTTTTGTAGGGCTTGAAAAAACACACCTAACATGTTTACCTTCTGAACGCTCGTGTTTGTAATATCAATATTGCATTAGTTGGATAATGTTATTTTTCTAAAATATATTCAAGCAAAAAAATTAACTAAAGTACATTAAAAACAAATTGTTGTTGTTGATTTTGCTGTTATCAAAAATGTTTCATTATTATCTGGTAGAGCTAATGAAATAAGTACACGATGAATTGTGTCAACTCATCACTGTTATTCTATGATGAAAATAATAGCTTTAATAATTTTTAGTTTGAAAAACTAAAGCAAAAAAACTATACTTTTGGAGTGTTTATAAATTCAAAATCCATCACCAACGACTATTACTATGTAGAATATAATATTGTATAAAATTAATGCGATATTATTGCTGCAATACAAAGGCAAATTACTTAAAACGCACCTACTGATAATATATGTATTAGTTGGTAGTTTTATTTATAAGATTTCATTTGTAGGTATAAGCAATTATTATTATCTGCTGCATGCCGTCCTACGTTAATTAATCAAATAATGACTTCAAAGCTAAATAAACAGACAAAGCTCTCTAAAAATAAATTACAATAAAAAAACATTACAGTTGGAAGTTAGTCATGGGTAATTTCAATTTTGTTGGCCGTGGCACGATAGTTGTGTATTCGCCTATCAACATGATGGGCACATGTTCGATCCCTGCCGTAGTCTATGTCCTCTTATTTTTCCATTAAAAGCCAATTCTAAAAATAAATGTCATACAATGAGTTGCTGGTTTACTTATTACATGCTGTTTAGGCATAGAACTAACAACATGTGATTGAGAAAACTAGTATACCGATAAATATGACAACGAATAAAAAAAATAATGCGAATTATAAGGGACTTAAATAAATAAGACACCGAAATTTTTCCGCATTAGTTCAGCCGCCATCCCTGGAGATAAAATCTGATACAACTACCACCTACAGTCTCAGAACAACGCTCCACACATCTTTCCTATCATTCTTTCTTTTCCTTCTTTTCACGCCCCCGCTGTGTTGAGACATTTAAAGGGTAGTATAATCCTTGAGCGCGTGTAGATTATAAAAATAAAAAAATCAGTTACATTAAATATTCATGAAACAAACTGAAAAAAATATTAATTTTCACTTACTAAAAATAAGGATGCGTCTATAGGGCTTATAAAAAAAACTGTTATTTTCTCATACGTCAGCCTGTTTGTGCTTCTCTGCATAGGAGGCTTTACATGTATCTTCATCTTCATCTGCATCGACATCTGCAAAAAAAGAGGAAACAAAATGAAAAAATTATACTTGTACGATAGAGAGCGAAGACCAAAATGCAGATCATCTTCATGTATTAAGATTATATGAAGTATGAATCTGAAATTGCAGATTATAGTGAAGATGAACATGTTCATCTTCATTATAGCATTTTCATCTGCACCATAATTTGTTCCGTTCAGGCAACAATTTTCAAGTTTATTTTACCATTTCACCTCAGTTTGCTTAAAAACAACGAAAATAGCGAAAATTTTCTTCTCAAGACTACATACCTGAACGCTAAGAACATGTGATTGTGAGATGTTTCAAGAAAGTTATAGTAGAGTTCGAGTAAGTTATTAGTGTGTACCCTGTCTTACTCTTATGTTTGTTTTATATATTAGTGTCCCGCTCTACTTTTCTTCAAGTCTGCAGATGCAGATCCATTTAAAGCCTCCTTAAGGATGTACGAATTTACTTCAAATTTGGTGCACATCATTTTTATGGGATTGCAAATAAGGTCTGATGAATCCAGCCTTTTTTTGGAACAAATTGTTATTTTATACTACGTTTCTACTGACCACTAAACCGAGATTTAAGTCGATTTAGCTAAATCTCTTACAAATCTTGAGGATTTACCACCATACAAATTTTAATCTTCTCAGAGGAAGATTTAAAATAAATCTCATTTAAATCTTAATAAGGCCAATAGATGCACAATTCTAAAAAACCTATTCCCATATCGAAATGAACACATTTATTGGGAAAATGAATTGTTCGCTTCAGATGACATGGATTAAGCTGCCTTTCTCACTTCTACATCATAAGAGAAAATGAAACACAAATTGCATTTTGAGTAGTGCTGTCAAAATTAATTTACTTTTGTAACGGTGAAAATACTATTTGAGATTTAGTAAATCTACAACAAATTAACGTTCGGTGAAAACGTAGTATCTAATTTTAAAGAATGTGGATGAAATTCTCTCAGAGCGAAGTAAAATGGAAAAATGTGTGGAACGGCAATTTTAAATAAGCTGTTTTTCAAATTTTCTAATGAATTCAATAGCTTTAGATTTGTGTTTGACAACAGGTGCTTAGTTTATCAGCGGTTTCTTTTTTTAAAGGCTACGCTATCGAAAGCGGCTATGACTATACTATTTTCTGAGTTTTGAAATCAGCTGATTTACGTCAGAATGTGAATGGAAAAATAAATGCGTTTTTCGCTGTTCATCTCTTGAAATGTTGTAATGTGGTTTTCCATTGGTAGATGATATCAATTCTTTTTTGATACCTACATACAGGGTGGCGCACGAATCGTGCTACAATAAGAAATTTAAATAAATTTTATTTTAATCGATGTATTTCATAAATTTTATTTTAAATAACTAATGGTTTTTAAAGATGATAGACCGCAAATGACCTCGACGCTCATCCACGCATATGCGGCACCTGATCAGAAAATTGTTCATTGCGGCCTGAAGGGTTGAAATTGGGATCGCCTCAATTATTGTCTTAATGGACTGCTTCAATTCAGTCAAATTCCTGGGTTTCGTTTTGTACACTTCTTGCTTGACATAACCCCATAAAAAAAAGTCTGGTGCAGTCAGGTGACATTTGGAGCCAGCGGTGCAGTTTCTGGATATCAATTTGTTTGGGAATTTTCGTTGGAGCTGCGCCATAACTTGTGTACGTGTGCAATTGATCCATCTTGTTGAAACCAAATCCTCCTGGAAGAGATACGTCTTCGGCGAAGTTCTGGGTAAAAAAAACTCCTTCAACATCTTTAAATAACGGTCCCCATTGAAAGTTTGTGTTGCACCGTTTTCTTCAAAGAAGTATGGCCCGACAATACACCTTGATGAAACTGCGCACCACACAGTGACTCGTTCTGGGTGTAGTTCCATCTCATGGAGCATTTCTGGATTAGATTCACTCCATAAACGGCAATATTACTTGTTAACATTGCCGTTAAAGTCAAAATAGGCCTCATCAGACATGAACAAACAATTTATCAATGTGTTGTCTTCTTCGGCCATTGTAATCATTTTTCGGCAAAATTCCAGGCGAACAGGCAAATCCTGAGGGTTTAACTTGCTTGTAATTTGGACGTCATGAAGTATCCGTTGTAATGACCGTCTGCTAACTCCAATTTGGCCCGATAAGTTTCGAATCGAAGCACTTGGATTTGCCTGTATTGCCGATGCAACAGCCACGATTGTATCCTGAACCCGAACATTGGGATCTCGATTATACGTCTTCGTTCGATGCTTCCAGATTCGGCAAACATGTTCACCAGTCTCATAATGGAGTACCGCCAAACTCCAGCCTAAAATTCCCTTTGGACAGGAATGACGGACTGCAAGGAATGGTATCGCTGCACTATCCAAATCCTTTTTTCAGTATCCCAAGCGTTCATTTTGATAAATCTAAATAGCAGTCTATAAAATAAAAAAAAAATAAGCCGATTACTCACACTAAAAAAAAATGTTTTTACGTTTTATTTTTGTAGCACGATTCGTGCGCCACCCTGTATCTGTAAAACAAAGGATTTTGAAAATGAAATCCTTCCAGGTTGATTTTTTGATGGATCTAATTCGTAATTGACGACATTTTTGTCAGCAATGTTATCTAATCTTTGTAGGCTGCTCAATTAGGCTGTTTGTACTTGCAATTGTGGTGTATGATATTTTATACAAGGTCGTACGTAACTGATTTCCATTTTAATTCTTACCTTAAATTGAATCTCAGCACATATTTTAGAAACATTCAATATTGTCCAATATAAAGTAATTACTCAAATCTTTTTGATAAAACAATTTAGTTTTTTTTTTCAAATCCATGACAAAGCCATTTAATTCCTCTTTAAGACTATTGACTGTCACTGTTGTCAAGGTTTTCTAAAGTGACTTTGAAAGTGTACGTACCTACAATAAATACATTGCCCTTGCATAAAAAAAAAATAAAGAAAAGTGTTAAGGGTAGAAGAAATAAAAAAATCGCTACCAAATATGCTATAACAAGTCAAAAGCTGACGTAATTTCCTGCCTTATACCAAGCATCAACACACATAGCAATTTTAACATTTTTTTTCTTACCATAACGAATATAGTTGGGGGCGGATAAATTTAACATGAAATTGCGTGAGAAAAAGGAAACAAAACAAAAATACAACTATTGCACCAAAGATTGTTTGATAAGCACATGCAAACATAGTTAATCAAATATTGAACCGAACATTAGTTGAATGAACTCGACATAATGACGAGCTTAGTGAGATTGTAATGTGAAACATTTGACATATACTCGCCCTTTATCGTGCGAATAATATATGGACTTGTGTATGTCGGAAGAATTGTGTTCAGTTGGTTTTCGGTTCTTTAATGGATTTGGACTTTTTTTTATTAGAATCAATACCAATGTTTATGCTTTCTTCTTTGTTATATATTCTGCTCGAAAATTTTAATTGTCTTATGATATATTTTAGATTTCTCCTTAGGTTTGTTCAATGATTACACTGAAGCGTTCGATATCACACTTTGTTTGTGCCAGTGCATTTAAACTGTGTTCAATGTTTCTTTGGTGCCAGCACTTAGTTCTCACTGACCAGTCCTATGTGTTTTCTGGCGTAATATTTTCAGAGCCGTCAAATATAAAATCAGAGGTGTTAGCGGCAAAAAAAAAATTTTCCTGTGGGTAGGTGTAAAACATTCGGAAGGCTCTACAGGGACCGAAAACTAAAAACACCTTCTCCTCCCGATTGCAACTAAGTTGAAACTTATCTAGCAATTTATTTTTAACGAATTTAATTAACGTGTTGCAGGTAAGTATCCGGTGATGGTTCCTGCTTATACCGGGATTTTAAAGCTGATTCTTGTTTAGTGCTCCAGATCGGATGGCTTAGGCGCCAGTTATAGCCTTCATTGAAACTCATCATTGAAAACTTTGACTATCAACTCTGAGGCACTTAAACAAATAAAACTGATGTCGTTTTGGTACCAAAATGAAGGTAATAAGATATATAATATTTTTTGTCAAACAAATATTTTATTTGCCCTACCACTTTCAATTTAATTCACTTTTGATTTTCCAATGATGGAAAGCGTTTTCAATAATCATTCAATGATCATTGAAAAATCAAAAATGAATTTACAAGAAAGTGGCAGAGCAAATGAAATATTTTTTGACAAAAATATTATATATCTTATTACCTTCATTTTCGTACCAAAACGACATCAGTTTTATTTGTTTAAGTGTCTCAGAGTTGATAGTCAAAGTTTTCAATAATGAATTTCAATGAAAGCTATAACTGGCGCCTTAGTCCTTCGCAGGCGGCGTACTAAATTCGTCTCATCGATAATTTCGATTTTAGTACTATTACAGTGTTGTAATAGCCGTTTTCTATGATTTCGCGAGAATTTATTTCATAGCGAACCGTGGGAATCCCGAGATCTCTGTGGAGATATTCGTTTCTAATGTACCAAAGTGCGTTTACAAACGATCAAACGATCTTAGCAGTTTATTTTCAAATGTTTGTAATGTATTTTAATTAGAATCTCGCGTACAACCCCAGAGTTGTATACCATAAGTCCAGGCAGGTGCTTAAGCCTGTACAAAATTCGCTTGTTTTCGATACTGGGCTTAGAGTGTTTCCCGTGCATCCAGTACATATCTCTGAGTTTATTATTTAACTCTTCGCATTTCTTTTTAACATCCGGTTTCCGTTTTAATTTCGCGTCTAGAGTCATCCCGATATATTTTGCTTCATTAGCAAACGGAACTTGAACCGTATTAACAAATACCGGTATTCTATTAATTTTTTTATACGTGAAATCTACATGGACTGATTTTACTTCGTTAAGCGAAATCCGCCATGTTTTTGTACATTCACTGACATTATTCAGAGCTTTTTGTAATTTTGTCGTAGAATCATGTATCGTTTGGCCCACTGCTAGTATTGCAGTGTCGTCAGCAAACGTGGCTACGATAGTGTCTTTGTCTGAGGTATATCAAGTGTAAATAATAGGTACAATATTGGACCTAGAACACTTCCTTGTGGTACCAAAAAAAAAATGATTGACAATGTAAATAGTAAAAATCAGATATATTCTTAAATGTTTATATATAGATATTTCCTTTTTTTTTGTCGTTGATTTTTGTTGCTCATTTTATTTAAATATGTATCTTACTGGCCGTATTCAGGCAACAAAATGGGGGCGTTCGGTGTCGCCCAGTTTTCTGATACATTGCTGAAAAATATATTGTGCGTTTGTGAACGTATAAAACCCAATAGGTAACCATTTCTGTCAAAAGTCAGAATAGAAAAAAAACTAATTACTTACGATTACGCTTCGGCTTAAAGTGAAATAAACATACATTTGTTTGATAAAATATAAATTTAAATCAGGAAGTAAGAACCTCAAATGTTTCAACAGATTCAGAAGAAGAAGATGATGTATTAGGTACGTCATTAAAGTTCACAAACAACAATTGAAAAGACAGCTGATTTCGTAGTCAGCTTTGCACTACGATACCTAAATATACCAGACATTTAGCGCTAGCTTGGCTTCGATTTTGAAATCATGTGTTTTGTTCGTTGTTATGGTCGTCAGCTGTTAATTGACAGACATTTAACACATATTACAACAACAACGAACGTATTGCACAGCAAAGCTGTGCGCCAGCGAACGCTCCCAATAAGTAAACATACTCAATTGAAAGATGTCGAAACTTTTAGCCCAGATCAGCTGTTCAGTTCTAAGTTGAACACACCTAATTTCTACTCAAGATTTTTTTTGTTGGCAGAAATAGACAGCACAGATCTATGTTTATGTCAAGTTGCCTTTTGTCCTAAAATTAAAAAAAAAATATTGCTCAATAGCAAAAAATTGTTGATGCTATAAATGAATGTGTAAGTTCTAAAAAAACATAACTATTAGTGTAAACAAAAAAATATGAATTTTAAGTAAACAAAAATATACAAACTTAAACATGTTTTGACGTTTAATAAGTGATGGACAATACTTAATTTTGTTAGACTTTTGTTTTCTTAATGAGAATCTCATCAAATTTTTACTACAGTTGCCAATGTCTGTCCAAAAAAAAATTTATGTAACTAACCTAATGATGTGTTAGCGCAAAATAAATGTCAAATAACTTACAACAATCTATGAACACGCATTTTTTTCTGATAGTATTGTAAGAATAATCATTGGCCAAGTTTAGAATGTCGTTGACTGCCAAATATCAAGCAATTTTTCTTGGCAGCTAGCTAATTAGAAACAAAAAACTTGACTAGATTTTAAGTCGACTGCGTCTTCTGAACGTGGCCATTGTCTTTTGTTAAAGAAAATATTTTATCTTTTTGCGAAAAGAATCGCTCTTTTTGCATTTGTATATGTTTTATTGTTAAAAAAAAGCCAATCTACGAGTAGATCAGATCTGAAGATAAAAGATGAGATCTCTCTAGTTTCGAAAATTTGATCTGTATTCATCCCAATACATTTACTGTTTTAAACACAGATACTCGTATTCGAAAAATTTAGTTTCGACTAATGTTCTAGGTATTTCTTCATTAAAATTAGTATGGTGTTTTTGTTTTGCTGCAACTAAATATACTTAATGCTGAAATTTGTTTATTTGTTTTATTATCTTCTGTTCTGATCTGAAAGCCTAGTGTATTAGTAAATTTGTTTACTTTTAAAAATGCATTTATCGATTTTGAGACCAAATGGTTCAGATTTTCAAGGAAAACAGAGATAAGTTTCAGAGATCTCAGCAATCTCATTTATATGAACAGGATTGATCAGCAAAATTTTTGGCAATGACTGAGGAATGTTGGATTCACTTATTCACTCTTTAAAAGAGCAACTTTGTGTAAGATATCATCTGTGTCAAACTTTTAACACGTTGTCAAACTCATTTGATGTCGTCGGATAATTGCTACCGATTTTCTTATTGTCAGACGTTTGAAACGTGTCAAAAATCAACACAAAACTCATATCAAATAAAAATTTGCAATTAGCTGTTCTAGGCATTTGTCATGAGATAGCTGGTCATTGACTATAAAGATAACTTAGTGAGATTTTGCATTACTATGAAATAAACCATTGTAAGGAACATATTTGTGTATTTTCAATTGTTTGGCAGCTAATTGTCAGAGCATTGACCACTGCCAAAATATGTTAAGGCGGATTTTATTATAGAGTACTTAAACATAATATGAATTATATATAAGACACTTTATCTAAACACACTGTAGTACGATTAAAAATCCACCGAAATTCACCCCCTACATCCCTGATTTTAAAAACATGGATTGTTGCCAGGGTTTTTTTTTAATTTTTTTTTTATTTTCGTCATGTAAGGTAGGTATTTGCCAAATACCAATATTCCACTTACAACTGTTCTGCGCAAGGTTCTTTCATGCTCGACCAAGCCTTTTTTAATTGTCTAGATATATTTCTGTTAGCATAACACGAGCGGTTGTGTTGTTGATGGCATAGTACTATCTATTTCTACTAACAGTTTCTTCAATAATATTAGAAATCAATATATTGTATGATGTTCACTATAAATATTGTTTTGGTAGGTTAGGTGAAGTCGCTATCTTTCTTGGGTGCCAATTCTTATCTAATTGACATAAGAAATGAACAGAAACATGTACCCACATGTTGGAACCATTGATAAAATTATTTGTACGAGTATCTCAACTGATATACATATATGTATGTATAGATACAAGCTAAATCAATAAAAACAAATAAAAAATACGCACGAGACACTTAAACAATAATATCGCTTACCTTCGTCTTTGCATATATAAAGGAACTAGCTAAACAGACTTTGAGTTATCTAACGTTTACTTACTAATTTCGTTCTCTCAGAGTAAACCTACCTTACCTATACTACATCTATATTAGCATGACTGTACGCACAAAAAGTATCTAATAGATATACCTACCTAACTACAGAACATTTTCGTTCCATTCTCACGTTTCGGTGAAAGTTTTTTTTTAATTCTTGATCAATAATGCCATCGCCAATAAGCACTTTGTCTCTATCTATACATACATTAAAATTGACACAAATTTTGTTTATAATATAAGGACGTGTGTAGGTATCATCGTATTAGTCACCAAACACCCAAGAGTGTAGTTCCATTTTCTATTTTATCAGTGTTGGGCGGGCGGGAGCTACAACCTAAAAATAACATCAACTTTATACAAATTTTTAGATTTACATGACGTCATAAAAGTCTCCAATTCGTCATGAAACTTAAAAACCGTAAAGCACACCAGACCACGGCCCCTGGAAGAGAAATTGCTGATGAAATATTTTCTCCAAATTTCAACTTACTCGAAGAAGAAAAAAAAAAGAGTAACCGGCATGGCATAGCAGAATAAAATCCTAGGAAATTGAGAAGGAAATGGTTATGTCATTCATTCATGACCATGTGCAATTAAATGCAAGTAGTCGCACACACTTTATATAAGTGCTATTCTTGGTATATGGTTTGATATTGAATTTCGAATTCACTCTCGTACAGCTCCACTTAACGCGTTTAGCTTGTTTTTATGCAATGTCAAGTTAATATCCTATGCCATGTTAAGGTATCTACAATGCTGTGTCAAAAAAAATGTTTTTTTAGAATATAGATTTTTTTTCTTAGTATTTTTTTTTCTTTGCGTGATTTTGGATTCAGATACAAAGTATGTCTATTTATGAGCTATATTTCTATAAAACTAACTTTAGTTACTAGATATTTTTCTGAAACCATTGTTTGGGAGGCGTTTGACTATCCGTAATTTTTGAACATTATTATTAACTATATGATGGATCAAAAAAAGTGCTTCGATTATTCCCATTTATAAAATGAAACATTGAACATTTTTATTCAAGGCATAATTTTTTTAATGTAAAGTCTAATTTATTCATTTAACCGTGTGAATATAATTGTATATGAAAAATAATGCAAGTGTGAAAAATTAATTAAAATTGAATGTACATTCGAGTGCAAAATAATAAGTGTTTACTAAAAAAAAAAGAAGTTAGAAAAATTTGTTAATGTTAGGTTGGTATTAACAGCTGTTGTAATCTGTCGATTAGTTGTCTTAGTTGCTTTTCTGGGTGGCTAGTCCGTTTTAATACATTTGTGAACATTTTTTGAGAACAACCAACCTGTCTCGCGATTGTTTTACATATAGGTGTTTCCTTCACTTCGAAGCTTTTTGATAATTTCTCTAAACTGATGAGAACAATGCGATTTACGGCCCAGTTTTACTCCTACCAATTTAAAAATAGTTAAATTAATTAATTCACATATTATTAGTCATAAAAGAAATAATAACTTAGTTCTCTTAATTTAAAACCACGAATGAAAATATTAAAATTATACAACAAATTTTTTGCACAGCGAACTTTAACAAAACTTATCATTAAATACAATAAATCAAAATCAACGGCTGGATGCACATAAAACAGCAACAAGAAGATATAAGAGTGGTGCGACATATTTTATAAGTCATTTTAGTAGCACTTATTTCACTTATTTCTTAAGAAATCTAAAGCTTTCAAACATTCTTTTTCGCACCTATTATTTTGCACAGACTGTATATAGTTTTGAGTTAGGAAAAGGCTAATTTGTTTAGAAACTGACACAACGCTATAGTCTTATCCAAACCAAACAGCGAAATGTTTGAATGTATGTTTATAACATACGATCGTTCATATACCCTTTTTTAGAGGCATGGAAATATAAAATGAAATAAAACACAGATAAATAGTATTAGTCGCCATAAAATTAACTTTATTTCAAAGATAATTATTTTCCATCTTTATTTGATTTGTGGCATGTCCGCCGCGGCTTGATCGAATGTATATTTTGGCAATAACGCAGTGAATGTTGTTTTCCAAGTCGTTAAGACGTCAATCGTCGCTGGCGTATCTGTGTAGCCCAGCGACTTCACAGCAAATAGTCTAGCGGTGTTAAATCGCACGATCTTGGAGGCCTTCTCACATGCCAAAACGCGAAATTATGCGCTTACTAAAAGTTTCCTTCAATAAATCAATTGTGGCACGCGCTTGTTAAAACAACTGCTTCTCTACATCAAGGCTATTCAATTCAATGTCTCCATTGACTCTAACCCTCTACCCGGCAACGTTTGTAAAGAAGTAAATAACGATGACTACACCAGCATATAAAGGACGCCAAACTGTCAGTCTGTATTTAATAATTAATGATTGCGTCTCAACAATTACTTGAAAATCATTTACACTACAAATGTTACAGTTTTGCTTACTGAAGGAGCCATTCAACTAAAACAGAGCCTAGTCGCTGAACAAAACTTTCTTGTAAAAATCGGAACCAACAACAATTGCATTTTCGAAATAAAACTTTGTTCAGGCGTCAGTCGATTCATGATGAAATGGCATACGAGACTAACTAAACTAATAACTATTGATAAATCACAGGGCAGACAACAAAATGGCTTTCAATGAAAAACAGTGCTGCCAATCTACAGTTCTATACCTCTAAAAAAAAAAACATTTTATATTCTCCATAAGTTCGATTTTAATTTCAATAAACAACAAAATAACTAAAAGTTAAAGAGTAAAAGTTAAAATATTTATTGATGTACTAATATATTTTCTAGTGCATTAAAATTAGATTTTCATTAGTTGAATTTGCCTAAAATGAGATCAGCCATGATTTGAAAGTTTTAAAATTAGACAAATTTTAATACATTTTTTTTCACAGTACTGTAGATAATTTTATTTATTTCTCTATAATACATATGTAGGCACTATCTAATGTGTGATACACCCCAGCAAACATTTTAATTCAGAAATGAACGATAATTAATTCATAAAAGTGAAGAAACCGTCCGAAAAGAATTCACTTATGATGCAAATTGAATCCTTTTACCTGGGCTCTTAGACACCGATTTGAATCATTGTAATGGTTTATTTATGATATGAAAATTCGTCGTTTAAATGAACGTATATAAGGGTTCCATATATTCATTTAAATGATTGTTGCCTGAATCTTTTCTTAATCATAAAAATAATTCTAATAAAATTCATTTAAGTGAAGGATTTCTAAGTATATACCTTCACTTTAATTAATCATACAGGAAACATTTTTACGATTCAGAAAAGGTTCAAGCATTAATCATTTAAAGGAATATATGGAACTCTTATATACGTTCATTTAAATGACGAATTTTCAGATCATAAATGAATCATTACAATGATTCAAATCGGTGTCTAAGAGCCCAGGTAAAAGGATTCAATTTGCATCATAAGTGAATTCATTATTTCTGATTCATTTATGATTGATTTCAGAATGAAAATGTTTGCTGAGGCGATATTATAGACAAAATTTTAAACAGCAATAAAACCTACCCTAATTAAAGCAGTTTTAGCTCAAAAGTAGAATATTACTGTATAATTCAATGCACGGTATTGAAAACAAAGACAAGACTCATTCGAATTATAGTAAGTCGATGTGATCTGATCTGATTTATTTAACTTATTATCTCATGTACTTATAAAAACTTATTAAAAAAAGTAATTATTCAATGTAATGGTATAGTTATGAAGATATACATTTAAGCTGTTGATTTTGATTTAATTCTTTCATTAGCATACTGAAAATACCTCATTGCCACTTGGTCAAAATATTCTTCGGTTTGACCATGGCTGACGTGGAAAGCATCTATAAAAAAGATTAAATTTAAATTTTGTTTCGAAATGTAATTGCTTAATTTTTACTTCGCAAGGCAGCCAGTGTTGACAATGCCTTTGCACACCTTTTTGATTGTGTGCCTCGCCAGGAAAATTCTCTTGCCACCATATCATCAAAAATGTTTCTCAAGTTTGTTTTAATAAATTTTTTGGGGTCTATGTTGCGCCCAAATTGGATAAATGTAGTTTTCTAAAAAAAAAAAGAAAACATACAATGTAACACGGATATGATGGATATAAGAAATTTCTGAAAAGAAAAAAAGGGGATGCAAGGAAATGTATGTTTTTTTGTTTGCCTTATAACCTGGACAACACTAGCGCATAAAACACAAATTATAATATAATAGGAACATATTTAACAAAACTATTTACCAAATCGTTGAATTTTTCAGAACATTCTTGAATTGCTTTGTCAAATCTAAGGAACTCTTCGACAGATACGAAAGGTTTTTGCGGGACTATGGACGAGACCGTTGAAAAATTTCGTAAAGCCCTCTCCCCCCGAAGTTCTTTTCTTAAATTAAATATTTCATCGGTCAACCTCTGAAACATTTTTTGATTTGCTTCTTGGTTCGCTCTTATAACTTCTAGGACTTCTTCATTGGTACACGATGCTGAAATTAAAGAAATGATTTTTGTGTAATTAAGAGAATTTAACACTTTCGAGTATCTCTTACATTTAGCAGTTTTGGGTTCATAATTTAAGCACAAGGTAGTGCGTGGTGTTGAAGAAGAGCCTTCAAGAGGGATTTCATCTTAAAAAGATTTTTAAAAAATGTTTATATGGGATCTTATAATCTTGTCCTTATAATCTTGCTTTTGCAAATAACTACCTATGATAATCTTACCTGAAACAGTTAATATTCTTTTTGGATATTCAATTTCTGTCGAAGTGGTTGGAAAATCTCCTCCTGCAACAAAAAAGTGAATGAGGTAATAACAAGATTATAATTAAGTTATACAATTTTTTCCAAGCAATTACCTGGTCTTATCCTTAGAAATTTTTTGTAGTCAAATTCATCTTCCGTCTCAGAAATTAAATCGGTTTCCAAGCTCTGAATCTCTGTGTTTGTAATTTCAGAGCTGGTAATTTCAGTGTTCTCCATTTTTTTATATTGTTGTATTATTAATAATTGTATGCCTATTTGCTTTAAGTATGTAGACATTAGGCGGTAAATGGTTTTGAAACCAGCAATTAAAAAGGTCTTTCTTTTATTAAATATTTTTTTTTTTTAGACGAAATAGCAATAATTGTTTGTCATGTTTGTCTTTCAGTTTAGCGTTTTACCTTTGTATTTCTCTGTGTCTTGTATGCAGTTTTTTAGAGTTTATTAATATTCATGTGAATATAAAATTTAAAATTATTTTTTTTGATTAGTTTTAAAAATATTGATTTTTGAAAAAAAAAATCAAAAATTAATTTTAATTATAAGAAAAAGTTATTCAAAATTTTAATATGCAGAATTAGTTTGGCTACCTAATTCTTCTAAGATATACAATTTGACAGAAATCGAATGTACAGTTACCGAGAAAGCCAAAAATTTAAAAAACCGTTATATGAAAGGTACCGTTAATAGACTTTTCCCGGAAGAGCCGTTTTCCTTATAGTACCTATAATCGCAAGTAAAAAAATTATTTCATATGTATTAAGGGCAAAAAACAAAATGATTGATCACTTGTTTTAAGTAATGTTACCTTAATAACGTTATCGAAATAATGTTCGGTTATGATATTAGATAAATCGATCTGGTTTGTTGTATATATTGAAAGGTTTTGTGAGTTTATTGGAGAATCAAACAGAGAAACTAAATTTTGAACCGCAAAACTTTTCAATAAAATTTCTTCACTATCAGTTTTAATTATTTCTTGAATTTTGTAAAGATTATTAGATGTTAAGTAGAAATTATTTGGATCCCTGACAGAAAATTTTACATTTTTATATGTCACACTTTCAAAACATATGTCAGCTATATTTTTTTTTCTAAAAATAGGTAAAGTTTGAAACGCAACTTCCGCATCAAAAATACTTTTTTCAACCATTCTGTTGTAAACTTGTGTAACGAGATTATTTCCTTTTTTTATATTTTTTTTTAAATAATGAAGAAAATTTTCGTATTTAAAAGCATTAATGTTTTCTAAGGATCCATAGACAAGAGATTCAGATGGTAAATGCCCCAGACAATGAAAATTATATGTCAACATTTTTTCATCATAAAGAGTAGGAACTTGACTTATAAAGCTGTCCAACAAATCTTGGGCACATTCATTGTTTTGCAAACAATCACCGTCATTTAAAAGTATACGTATTGCTATGCTCAGCTTTAAGAAGTGATTATAATATTCTGCGTTCAGTATGTTTTTGAGAGTATATGGACCTGTGTACAATAAAAATTGACGAAATTCTGTAGCTTTCCACCTGTCTATTTCATTTAATTCCCGAGGATCCCTACAGAATTCGAAAGGGATTTGTTTTTTTAAATTGTTGAGTTTTCCTGACAATGATTTTATTGCCAATTTGGTCAATGAATACTTTTCATTTCTGGCTTTTATCCACGCACATAACAGCGTTTTCATTACCCCCAAGCACACTACGTGCATGTAATCTAATGGGAACTGTTTCACACAGTCTACATTAATTAACTCCAGGGCGATTGGTTCAATTTGGTGGTGATGCTCTGGATGAGATCTTAATCGAAATGACGACCCATTCCGAAGAGAAGATTCTTCTGGTGGAAAAACAAGACGATTGTGCGTGTACTTTCCCTTCTGTGTACATTTCGTACAACTGTAAAAACCTGTGTGCCCTTTGACTTTTAATATAAATGACCTTGCAGGTGCATCACAAATAAATGCTCGCGCTTTAACAGAGTATTTTATGCCTTCAAATACAATCCCAGACTCTATTATTTCTTTGAATTCATTTATAAAAGGATACAGAAAAGTGTCAGAATTTGAAGGTTTAGCATTTCCTCCAAAAACTCCTACCAACTTCACCTCTTTCGTCCCAACCACGCTAGAAAGTATAGGCCAAACTTGGCTTCTGGAACTTTTTGCCACCGGCAGCCCATCAATATTAAAGTCGAGCTGCAAATCAGTTTCCTTAGGTTTGGTCTTTAATAAAAAGTCAGTTAGACAGTCTTTCAACCCATAATGAATATATTCACCACTGCCCATTGGTGTTGAAATTATATTCTTCGGTGTTTGCTTTAAGGTCCGGGGATCTTTAGGAAGCCCAGGAAGTTTTGAACGCAAAATACTTAATAATTCACTCAGAGCCGAAGTACTTATAAGGTATTTGGTAGCCCAACGAGCCAACTGAATGCTTAAGTCTTCGAGCGGTACCCCATTTTCTTCTTCTACTTCATCTTGTGAGTTGAATGAATCAGAAGTGTTTTCAGCTATAACAGAAAAGGATACGTCTGAAAATCTGCCTTCGGACTCAGCGTCAGAAGTGATGCTATCAGGGGCACTTTTATCTATTGTCATGAAGTGACTTACTACTGCCCTAGACTCTGAGTTGTACGATCTTAATCTTTTCATTTTAAATAATTTAAAAAACTCTGTATTAGTTTTGTTTACCAAGTTTTTTTGTCTAATATTACTGTTGTACTTACTGTTTGTTTTGTTTTTATTGCAATTTTCTTTGTCTACTATTTCATTAAAATTATAAATTTTTTAAAATGTTTTTTGCTACTAATTTTATATATTTTTATTTATCCTTATTAGGTAATTATTGCTTTTATTTTTTTGTATTTATATTTCCACTGTACTGTATTTATTTTTTTATAAATCAATTTTTTTTTATTTTTTTTAAATTCATATACTTATTAGTCCTTTCAAAATGTTTTAAAATATTTGTTACAAAATGCTAGGTAGTATAGATTGAACCGAGACAAGGCAAAAATCGTATAAGTTGGGGGGTATATTTTTCAAAATTTAATAGTCTTACCAATTTAAATTCTAACACTAAAAACTAGATGGTCCTAGGCCTTGTACTCTTAAAGATGTAAGGAAATGTTTTAAATTAAGGAATGGATTTATAGGTTTCAAAAAAGTTATAGCTTGATATTATTAGTGTTTGAGCATTGCACCTAAACGGGAGGAAATAGAACACCCCCATACGACTTTTTTTTCGTGCCAACTTAATCTACACGCCCCAGCTTTTTGTCACACCTTATCGACCGGTATAATGTTTTATTTCACTATATTTTTCACTTTTTTTATTTATTTACACATCCGTTCTCAATTTAAATTTAACTCTATTGTTTTGTTTGGCACTTATTATATATTTTTTATATACTGTTATGCTTTTTTATATTTGTTTCAGTATGTAGGTTTATATTCCTATTAGGTGTCTTTATTGTTTACTTAGCGATTATGTTTGCTACGTGCGATCTATCCAAAATCTTTTATTAAATGATAATTGCCAATGCAACCGATACTTTTGTCGCGACAATGACCCGTTATCATTACCCTTTGTAAGGAAAATAAATAAGGACGAAACGAACAAAAAATCCTCAAAAGGGAAGGAAAAAAATTGAAATTTTCAAGTTAACAAGTCTAAGCAAACTTGACCTCGACAATATCCCGTTGAGACAACTCCTTTGTAAGAACAAAACATAAAAGGACGAACAAAAAAATCTCAATATATGAAGGATCCACCAACAAGATCTGAGTGTTGTTTTTTTTTATTTTTTTGATACATGGAGAATACATATCTCTGCGTCTCCCCGGTAAGAATTTGTGGGATCTTTGTATGCATTCATAATTCATTCAAAAAACTGAAGGTTTCTTGAATATTATTCTTCAGTTTTGGTGATTAAAATCTGAACCTTCAGAAAAATGTTTGCTGGGACCTAATTCGTCATTGACAATGGGTTTCTTTTACGAACATACATACATACATCTACATTATATAGGATCAAAAACTGGTTTCCGTTTCGTTAAAGAAAAATGCTTATGAAAATGCTCTTTTTAGGCAGTGGTCTTTTAGGTTAGTGGTGCGGTCACTTTAAATTCACTAATGTAGGTAGTAAATTTTATAGGATATACGCACCTTTTATATCTTTTCTATTTATGTGATAGATAAGTATAATAAATATTAACAACACCACCTTCTTTGCAATTGAAATTGGACATTGTTCGATATTGTTGAAGAGAAATTTTTGTTAAGAGTATTTTATTGCAAATTTTAAATTGTCCAATTATAATTTAAGTTTTGAATTCTCTCTTTTTTTATTATGTAAATAAGAGAAGCTTAATTTCAAAGAGTTTTCATTTTCATCTGGTTTTGAAGAAGTCAACCCAGTCAGGCAGGCAGAGTCATGCTATTATAAAAACATTTACATGCCAAGTGCATCCCCTCTAGAGTCTAGATAGTGTTTTCTATAAGAATTTTTCTTATTTCATTTTGTGGCGGGAAGAATTCGTTGAGCTATTCTAGTTTACGAACGAATTCAAAATCCTTCAATTGAAAAACCACGTGGTAGACGCAGAACGGTAGAAGTATTCTGTTGTGAGAGACGATGTCTGTCTGAATACTTTATTCGTATACCTTTGTATAAGTACTCGGTTCATATTATATATATGTATGTATATAATTATAATAAATTGTTAGTTTATAGCACCATGCCAACGGAAGACTGAGACGCGGACCATCGGTAGAGGTTCGGATTCGGGTTTTTCGATACTTGGCGGTACGGTGGCAGTTAGCGGCTGATGCAATGCGTTTGGCTTTTTACTGAAGACACACCACTCTAGACATTAGTTTGACAAGAGAGACGCCGCCGCCGTCACACAATTGGATTGATTGAGAATTATTCAAAAACTTTAAATAATTTGATTTAAACAGAAAGTGATTCAATCTATGGTATGTGAATGAGAAATCAAATTAAAAAAAAAAGTTGGATACAGATAGTAGGGTAGGTAGGTTATGCAGCTCATTGTATAGATTAGTTTGTAGTCTTAAATTAGATTTTTCTTATCCTTACATATGGATGTATCTATTGTAAGTAATGCGCAATTGAAGATGCACTTATAATGTAAAGATACAATCCATATACATACATACATATATATATATCTGTATTTTATTTATACACATCTACGTACTGTGGAATAAGAAGATGTGCTTTAGAGAGTGATTATAGACATGTGCGCAAAATAATATTTAGTATTTACTATGTTAAAGCAGTTTTAGTATGATAGTAAGCTAAAAAGGGAATTTTGGTAATTTACAAGTTAATCGTCGAACTATCTTTTAAAATATTACTAAAGTTAAAACCACCAAAAGGGGAGAGTACGATAACTCAGGCGCCAACAATGAAAAAGTATTCTTGTAGAATAGTTAGTTACAAGCATTTATTAATATGGGAGGGGGGGTCTTCTCTCCCGCCTGCCCGCGAGGCTCAATTTCATAAAAAAAGTACTAAAAATGCAAAACAAAATATTTAAAAATAACAGTAATACTTACAATAAAGTGTTATAAACGGTGATTTTTTAAGAGCTTGGTTTTTGAAAATTCAAAAAAACACAGAAACTTGTAAAAAGTGAATGAAATTTTTATTTGGATCGATAAATCAATTTCTGCCATTTACTTTTTAAAAATAATTTCACTTAAATGTTGCCCGCTGCTACGCTTCAGGTGGTCCATTCTGAAGGTCCAATTTTGGCAAACTTTTTCACACATTTCGGCCGGAATCTCACCAATGACGCGTTCAATGTTGGCTTCCAAGGCAGCAATCGTGTTTGGCTTGTCCCCATAGACAATAGACTTAACATAGCCCCACAAAAAATAGTCTAACGGGGTCAAATCACATGATCTTGGTGGCCAATTGACTGCGCCAAAACGTGAGATCAACTGCTCACCAAATTCGCCTCTCAATTGATTAATGGTTTCGCGTGCAGTGTGGCATGTGGCATCGTCCTGTTGGAACCACATGTCGACCGAGTTCAATTCTTGCATTTTCGGCAAAAAAAATCTGTTATCATCGAACGGTACCTTTCTCCATTGACCGTAACCCTGCGGCCTTCATCGTCCTTGAAGAAGTACGGCCCAATGATGCCGCCTGCCCATAAACCGCACCAAACAGTGCATTTTTCGGGATGCATTGGCAGCTGCTGGCTGCTCTTCACTCCAACTACGGCAATTCTGCTTATTCACGTATCCATTTAGCCAAAAATGAACCTCGTCGCTGAAACGGACGTAGATTGCGAAACACATTTTCCACAGAGCACGAATTTTGATAATAAATTTCAATAATTTGCAAACGTTGTTCAGGCGTAAGTCTATGGCAAACAATACTGAATCGAAATGTCAAATGTTCGTGGAATTTGTCATGTGTGATCTGTCAAAAATATAAACGTCAAAAAACAAGTAGCAAAAAAATCACCCGCTATAACTGTGTAATTTTTTCAAAACACATAAATAGATTGAAACAAATAATAAGACGACAAGTTCTTGGATTTCAGAAAACCTATATTCTTTTATTGTAAGTGTTGCCGTTGTTCTTAAATCTTTTTTTTTTTAGTTTTAAGTAATTTTTTTAGAAAATTGCCTTCCCTCCTAAAAGGAGGGAGATAGACCCCCTCTATATTTTGCCGCACCGTAGATATGGCACTCTCCCATCAAAGTGAGATCACTGTAAATACAAAAAAAAAACTCATGAAAAAAGAAGTTCTAGTAATTTTCAATTTTCTCAAAAACTAGAACACATAAAATCATATAGTTTTCAGTTTTTTTAAAACTTAACTTAAGAATTAATCAGAGCAAATATTATATAATTTTACAGTTTTGAAAAAATTACACGTTAAAACTTTTTTTAAATCTTTTTCTACCCAAAGTTTGAGTTTAAAACCCGTTTTTTTTCAAAAACTATGCATAGATTCCACTTAATTTAAAAATTAGCTAATTGATTAAGGAATTGGCTTAAAAAAATAAAATGCACGACTGGATCGCACGTACTTGCTCTTATGTTCGATCACATCGAATGCAAAAGATTTCTGTTAAAAATCTAAATATATATTTAAAGCAGTTTTTTACTTAATTTTTTATACATACAAAATATCTTTAATCTTTTTCTAAAATAAATTGGTATGACAGTCTTAAATATTATAATATAAACTTAAAAACAAAATATTAAATCGGTTTAATCAAAGAAAAAATAATTCAAAATTCTGAAATAAATACTTAAACCAATTTAAGCTCAAAAAAAGTACGCCATTTTATTTGTTAGATAAATTTGAATGTATGAGAAAAAAATTTTAAAAATCTGGAGCGGTTTTTGAGAAAAAAAGTTTTTTTTTAAACTTTTTGAAAACATATTTCAAAAAAAAAATCAAAAACGCCAATTCATAGGTATACAATAAATACATATAAATATAATTTTTGAAAAAAAATTAATGAGCAGTTTTCGAAATATAAATTAATTTTTTTTTTCAAATGATTTTAAAAATACAAAAAAATACTAATTAAAAATATTGGTACGCGGTATAATTTGGGCAACCTAAAATGTGTGAAATTTCGAAAGAATCGGTTGAGCCGTTTATGAGATAGTCGAAAGCAAAAAAAAACGGTCCTATGTAAAGTACAGTTTTCAGACATTTTTCTAATTTTTTTTTCAACCATATGATCAGTCGTAGCTAAAAAGCCGCGCTGATTTTTTTTAAATCAAAATCGTTAGAGCCGTTTCCGAGAAAAATAGGTTTGAACGTAACGGTTATATATTAGGTACCGTTATTTTTTGAGCTAAAAAAAAATTTTCAATTTCCCCTCTGTACAATACCTAAAAAACTCTATATACCAAGTTTGAAGCAATTCGGGCCACCCGTTTCGGCTGTAGGTGTCTATAAATACATACAGACAGACTGACAGGCTGACAGACTGACAGACTGACAGACTGACAGACTGACAGACTGACAGACTGACAGACTGACAGACTGACAGACTGACAGACTGACAGACTGACAGACTGACAGACTGACAGACTGACAGACAGACAGAATTTTTAGACCATCTTTTTTCGTCTCAAAACGATTTTTATTTTTATCTCAAAACTTTTTTTTCGACGAATGCATAACTTGCCTAATCGCAAGAAAAAAGTTATTACACTTATTTGTAAGTATTACCGTTATTTTTAAATATTTTGTTTTCCATTCTTAGTACTTTTTATGAAATTGACCCTCTCGGCCAAACGGGGTCAGATCACTGATCTCTATAATACACTGGATAGTGTATTCACACAAAAAAATCGACCCCAATAGAAAACTGTAATAATTGTAGAGGTCCCATGTCAGTATAACAGTATAACATTTTTGTTGCCAAAGTTACATTTCAAGATGGTTGCTTATGCTTGAAATTAAATTTGTTTAATCAACCATACCAAGGGCACCTTCTTCAATAAATATAAAATTTAAATTACACATCTATTTTCAACAAATGTAAGTAATGCATAATCATTCAACTCCATCAACAAGAAAACACATTTCCTTGAAACGTTCTGTTACCAGATTTTTAATATGTATTGTAAATAACCTAGAATTTTAAGACGAAAAAAGACAGAGAAACGCACAATATTGACTTCCATTTGTAAAAGAACTTGAACTTGTTTTATTTTTCCAACAATTACAGTGCAATAATTTCAGCTTCCATATTTAATGATAATTTTTCTGCAATATCTTTCACGTTCTTGTGACGTGGTTCATCTTCTTTGTCGTCTTCTTCTAAATCTTATATGTATTCGGCAAACATGACAAATCGACATCATGTTGATCGTGTTCATCACTACCAAAGTCGTCGACTTCATCTTCGTCTTCAAAATTCTTGCTTTTTGATTTTTCTCTTTTCAACTTTGTGCTTTGCTTTGACAATTTCCTTGAAAAGTTGTTATCGAATTTATCCTCGTCACGAAGGACTTCTTTGCATTTTCAATATCAATTCCTCCCTCGTCTTGATTGATATAATCTCTTGTGAGATCCGATTGTCCAGGTTCCGTCTTCCGTCTTACCTTTTCTGAATTGTTTGTAGTTCTTATTATCTTGATTGAAACTGACAATAAAAATAAATTGTTTTTCAATTTTTTTTGAAAAGTAGTACAATCTACCTCTGTATCTCTTTTTATAAAAAAACGAGATAGGCAATTGCCATGGTGCTACTGTCAAATTCAAATGGTGTCAAAAAAACTGTTATACTTTGTAGGGAATACACTATCCAGTGTATTATAGAGATCAGTGGGTCAGATAGACTCCCCCTCCCATATTAAAAAAAATACTTGTGTTAAGCCCCTCTAAAAAAAATCCGTTATTATTTTGCGGCGCCGGATTTATCTTACTCGCGCCCACCAAAAGGCTATTGTATCTTTTTAGCATAATACGAGTACTAATCCACATAAGACTATGACATCTAGATTCAAATGTCAGAAAGTTATGTTCGTTTAGTTTTTTTTTTATTCATTATTTTAGGCGTGTTCAGTTGCAGTTTATCAAGGAAATATGTTTAATGTGGTGGTAGTAAAATAGTATTCGAAATTAGAAATATCTTAATACAGTGGTTAAATACAATTTAGTAAGTAGTATCTTGCTAAAACCTTAACATTAGACTTAAAAATTTTGCGCCGTAGCAAATTATTAACATGCTGGCTTGTAACAAGTAGCTTCGTACTTTGTTTCAAAAAATATTATTCACAAAAGTTTTGTTATGTTTAATAGTGCAATTTTAAGCTTAACGCGTTTAGAGGTTGAATTTTAGCTACATAAGGATATTTTCAATTTATAATCAAAAACCACAATCTTTAGATTTTTTTTTTTTTGACAAACATCGTTGCTTCATAATATCTAAACGTATATACCTGTAGATATCTCTTTTTCGTTCTTTATTACGCAGCGTTGAATAAAGCCTTATTAATGTGTGTTCATTACGTAACCATGTAACCGTTGCGTTCGTTTAGCGAATTCTATTGAATACGACTGTTGTCCACCATCGTTGCTTGTAGTTTGAATGTAGAAAGCAAAGAATGAGACATTTTATCCGAAAGCGTGTTTTTTTCGTTTTTCCTGGCAGCAACCCGTCAGCTATTTATGTGACGATTAATTGAGCTCTGTATGTTTCACAAGGTGTGTTTGCTTAGTTCATCTTGCAAATCCAACATGTTTTCGACAGGTTTTATTTAAAACTTGTAGTTTATGAAAACGAGTGGTTTATCAAAAATGTATGGGAAAACTTGTGTTTTCGCTTTAGGTTTTCAGCCAAAGACGATAATTTCGCGAAAACCGTGTTTTGGGTTTGGTGTAAAAAGGCTATTACTTTCGTCCCTAAATAGATTGTTCCATTTTAAAGAGCAACTCGCTGAGATTGGAACAACCTACGCTTTATACGCGCAAACCAACGAAGAGAAAGATAGACAGAGGAGATCGTCGTTGCAATAACCTTGTCATTTGAGCAGGAGGTCTTAAAAGACATTTAATTGGATAGAGACACCAAATTCATGAGTACTTTCAAGCATAGATATTCCTTGTTTAACCTCACTACACAAATGTGGAAAATGGAATGCATTTCTTATTTCTATGCTTACCTCCCCTTACGATATTCAGACATTAAAAACGAATGTGTATCGGTATCTCTTATTAACTGTGTTTAAACATTATAAGAGTAGTCATGCCCACTTGAGTGTGCTAAAAATATTTAAAAAAAAAAGTCTTCGAATTTATAATTGCTAACCAACATTTTAATCAAGGAATCTATAATAATTATTAGTTAATCAGAGAAATCGTTAATCTGATTAGCACCATTTAATCAGAAGCTTTAAAAATCATATAACAGATTTAAACCACAACAGTTTGCTTTAAACTGAATTATTTTGTTAGTCAGTATCTACATAATGGTAAATCACCCAATTATTGACACCTTAAGGTTCTGTTCAAACCTACTCTATAACTGGGCTAACCGGTTGCTGATGGTATTATTAATCTTATAGAAGTTTTCAAACGTGCAGACCAAAAAAAATCTTTGCAATAGCCGGCTGCCAAATCAGGCTAACAGGTTTCCAAAAAAAAAATTAAAATTAAATATCAAATTGCGATTTCACATATACCCGGTAGTGTTATTAGCCGGTTTTAATTTTTAATGTGATGCGCACAATCCAAGATTAATACAATTATAAATAAATATAATACAAGTAATTACATAAAACGAACAAATAGTTCCGAGTGACGCAGAACTGTCTGCTGTTTTGAGCATGTGCGAAAGCACTTGCGATTATAGGTACTATAAGGCAAGTTATGCATTCGCCGAAAAAAAAAAGTTTTGAGATAACAATCAAACATGATATTACGATGATAGCGAAGACGAAAAAAGATGGTCTAAAAATTCTGTACGTCTGTGTGTCTGTCTGTCTGTCAATTTGTCTGTATGGTATGTATGTATAGACACCTACAGCCCAAACGGGTGGCCCGAATTGCTTCAAAACTTGGTATATAGAGTTTTTTAGGTATTGTACAGAAGTGGAAATTGATTTTTTTTAACTCAAAAAATAACGGTACCTGCCATATAACCGTTACGTTAAAACCTATTTTTCTCGGAAATGGCTCTAACGACTTTGATTTAAAAAAATCAGTCCAGCTTTTTAGGTACGACCGTTTTTTTGCTTTCGACTATCTCATAAATGGCTCTACCGATTCTTTCGAAATTTCACACATTAAAAAACAAACTTTTTTCTCAAAACCGCTCCACAGATTTTTAAAATTTTTTTCTCATAAATTCAATTTTTTACAAGAAATAAAATGGCGTAATTTTTTTTGAGCTCAAATTAGTTAAAGTATTTATTTTAGAATTGTGAATTATTTTTTCTTTGATTAAGTCAATTTCATCTTTTGTTTGTAAGTTTATATTATTTAATATAGATGTTGAAAATCACATCCCAGGAGGTATTGTAATAGAAGATGTAACTATTAAGGTTCTTCTTTATGCAGACGATCTTGTTATCCTGTCAGATAGCCCGCTTACTTTACAACTTCAAATAAATAAGCTAAAACAATACTGTGATAGTTGGGATCTCAAAATCAACAGCTCGAAGTCGAAAATTATGATCTTCAGATCACACAACAGATCTATAGGTTATGGCCGCAAATGGACTCTAGGGAACGATATTATAGAAGTCGTGGATAAATTTAAATATCTGGGATATATACTAACATATGACTCAAATACACACGCTCATGCTAAAGAAAAAATAAAGGCTGCTAAAGTTGCTTTAAACAGCATTAGGTCTAATTTTTTTTTGCAATATTTTTGTAGACTCAGTTTCCCTCTGCTATGGAAGCGAAGTATATGGGTATGAACAGCTAGAAGAACTAGAAAATGTTCAAAGATATTTTTTTAAACGAATCTTCCGGTTACCTAAGAACACCCCAAATTATGCCATCCATGTGGAGTCTGGCTTACCTCAAATATTTCTGAAAAACTTAAAGGCAAATGCGGATTACATTGTAAAGGTAATGAATAGATCAGACCAAAACCTCCAAAAGCGGATCCTTAATATTTATTTTAATAAAGTTTACAGTCCATTAAAAATTGGTACGATCTAGCTGTTACACACGACTTTCCGATCTCATTACGAACTGATAATAATGAAGAATTAAAATTGTCTTTATACAACTGCATAACTTTTCCAGAAATGCATAGAACGTGGTTCGCATTCAGCTTCAAGGAGTGTTTATAGGCAATTAAGTTTTACTCTAGGCGAGGATAACTATTTTAGAAACGAGTTTTCAGTTTCAGAAATGAGCTTAATTTTTAAAGCCAGAACTGAAATGCTGGATCTAAATTGTAAAGCATATAGATCTGACTTAAATCCTATCTGTTCTCTTTGCAACCTTGGTGCGAATGAAAATATCTTACATTTTATAGCGTTTTGTCCAATTTTACAAGAGATCCGTAGACTTCATTTTTCCGCAAGTTTCCTTTCTTTAGATGAATGTTTAAATATGTTGAATGGTGGCCGTGGTTGAAAGTCTCTTGTAGGATATGTTTCGCACGCAAAAAAATATCGAGATGAGTATTTGAACATGTTTTGAAGAATAAAGTCACCACTACTATTTGAATAGGTATTTTAAAAAGCGCATGTCGCAGATTATTTTCGTTTTAGCTAAACTAAAAGCCCTTTTTTACTTCTTTCTATGTTTTTATTTTGACTAAACTAAAAGTCCAGATTAATTATTTTCTCTTTCTTTCTAACTTTTTATATACAAAAAGGTTCTAAGCTTTAAATGTATCTAAAATATTTAACCAAAATTAATTTATCTTTGTTTTGACTAAACTAAAAGTCACAGTTTGTTTATTTATTAATCCCAAATTAAATATAGATATAATATAAAAATAACTTATAATTGACTTTAAATGAGCACAACTTTGTTAAATCAAACTCTCTTATTATATTTTTAAATTTTTTATTGTATAAGTAATTTTTTTTACGGCAGACGGCATATTTGCCATGCTTTGTAATTATTTCTTATATATAAAATTGTATTTTATGATTTGAAAAATAAAGAAAGAATTGAATTGAATTGAATTATTAAATATGTAAGACTGTCATTTTTTTAGAAAAAAATTAAAGAAATTTTGTATATATAAAAAATTAAGTAAAAAACGACTTCAACAATATATTTAGATTTTTAAAGAAATTTTTTGCATACGATGGGATCGAACATAAGAGCAAGTTCGTGCGATCCAGTCGTAACGGGTGATTTTCTTGCTACTTGGTTTTTGACGTTTATATCTTTGACAGATCACACATGACAAATTCCACGAACATTTGACATTTCGATTCAGTATTGTTTGCCATTTCATCATGAATAGACTTACGCCTGAACAACGTTTGCAAATCATTGAAATTTATTATCAAATTTCGTGCTCTGTGAAAAATGTGTTTCGCAAGCTACGTCCGTCTTATGGTCGTCATAATCGACCCACCGAGCAGGCTATTCAGCTCATTGTGACCAAATTTCGCACCAGTTTCACTTTATTGGACATTAATCCACCAAATCGTATCCGAAGAGTAAGTACCGAAGAGAATATTGCTGCCATCCGCCAGTGTTGCTGAAGATCGCGATATATCCATTCGGCGCCGATCGCAGCAATTGGGTTTGTGTTATTCGACCACCTGGAAGATTTTACGCAAAGATCTTGGTTTAAAGCCATACAAAATACAGCTGGTGCAAGAATTGAAGCCAGGCGACCTACCACAACGTAGAATTTTCGGTGAATGGGCCTTAGAAAAGTTGGATGAGGATCCGTTTTTTTGTCGCAAAATTGTCTTCAGCGACGAGGCTCATTTTTGGCTAAATGGATACGTGAATAAGCAGAATTGCCGTATTTGGAGTGAAGAGCAGCCAGAGGCAACTCAGCAGCTACCAATGCATCCCGAAAAATGCACTGTTTGGTGCGGTTTATGGGCAGGCGGCATCATTGGGCCGTACTTCTTCAAGGACGATGAAGACCGCAGGGTTACGGTCAATGGAGAAAGGTACCGTTCGATGATAACAGATTTTTTTTTGTCGAAAATGCAAGAATTGAACTCGGTCGACATGTGGTTCCAACAGGACGGTGCCACATTCCACACTGCACGCGAAACCATGCATCAATTGAGAGGCGAATTTGGTGAGCAGTTGATCTCACGTTTTGGCGCAGTCAATTGGCCACCAAGATCATGTGATTTGACCCCGTTAGACTATTTTTTGTGGGGCTATGTTAAGTCTATTGTCTATGGAGACAAGCCAAATACGATTGCTGCCTTGGAAGCCAACATTGAACGCGTCATTGGTGAGATTCCGGCCGAAATGTGTGAAAAAGTTTGCCAAAATTGGACCTTCAGAATGGACCACCTGAAGCGTAGCCGCGGGCAACATTTAAGTGAAATTATTTTTAAAAAGTAAATGGCAGAAATTGATTTATCGATCCAAATAAAAATTTCATTCACTTTTTACAAGTTTCTGTGTGTTTTTGAATTTTCAAAAACCAAGCTCTTAAAAAATCACCATTTTATTTCTCAGAAACCTCGTAAGCTAATGGACACATGTATAGCAAGTTATATATATGGTTCCCGTTTTAACGTTTCGTTAAATTTTGACAGTAACTTAAGTTCGCTTGACTGATTCGATTATGGTTGTATTTTAAGTTTTCTCTATTACTCGTGTGAATTGCTTCTTTCTAGTAAAACGTCAATATCTTCTACAATGATGTCGCTATTTCCATTTGTTATTTTTTCGCCAATTCCTCTCGGTTACAAAAAACACATCTAATAACAATGGGAACTCAATCTGTTGAACATAACGGTAGCATCATTCTCGCACATAGTAAACAAAAATATATATCCCTCCTCCAGAGTGCGACATTGTTTTAAATGGCTCTATACACAATAATGTAACATATCAATAATACTTGTTAAACTAATCGAAGACTCATCCATTTTGAGTTGGCCAATAAAAAACAGAAGTTTATGAAATAACTAAATAGAATCTATGCTAAAACTGTCGCAGCCCTATTAATAAAAAACGCTTAGTCCACCTTTAGTCCATGGACTCACAAAACCATGAAATAAGAGTTAGACCATGGACTAAAATTTCCTATTAATAAAAAATCGAACAAAATCTACTACAATAAGTATCAACTCTACCTCTTTTTATTCTCTGTCCTTGTAAATTTTGTTCTTAAATGTCAATTCTCAGTCCATCGCTAGACCACCGTCTTCGATAGTCTAGCAAAGGACTAAGTTGGTAAACGTTAAATACCAGAAATTCTGTCTTATTAATAGTATTTCGCACTTAGTCCAGGAATGAGTCCTAAACCTTCTCTAGTCTATGTTTATTAATTTGGGTGTCAATGTGCATTGAATATATGGAGTGTTTTTTCATCAATATTGTCAGTCGAAAAATCTGTCAATAATACCTTACAGGTGACGTTGGTGGTATGTAGGACCCTTAAGCGCCCTACAGATGATCAATGTTACTTGAGAATATTATGTACTCAAAGGAGCTGTTGTTCAAGTAAAATTGAGATTATTTATAGGAACTTCAATGATACTGTCAAGTAAAATTGAAACATTGACGAAAATCAGATCTGATTTGGTTTTCATCAATTTTCATTGTTACTTGTCATTGTGTTGTGGGAATCATTGTGATAAAGATGTCTGATTTTCACCCAATTTCGTGAATGCTCATTGAACGTGTGGTGGCGATTTTTCATCAATGTTACTTCACAATAAGTAATAAATAATACCTGTCAAGTAACATTTACCGCTTTCACACGTCTCGAACTACTTCGTCGATTTATAGTGTAGACAGATGGGGTTTGGATATGTGAAAAAAACTGTGTCGACATAGCAGTTTGATTTCTGGAGATCGAAGTGGCATGTCGACATGGCGTGTAAAAAGGAATGAACTAGTTTACCGGCACAGTTTCTGTTTTGTTTGTTTGTTTATCTGCTCATGTTAATAAATTAATAGTAATGGTATTAAAACTGCTTAAATATTTTTTGAAAATAATACGTCCTACAGACCTTCTTACTTCACTAATTTTAATGTAAAATTGACAACTATACTACTTGGCAGCTGGTTTTTACATAAAATTATACAACGGCGTATGTGCGTGTGAATGCCAAAACAACAACGAACTACTTTGTCGGCATATTAGATCGATGTGATGTGGCGTGTTAAAACGATAATTGATCGTCTATGGGTCGCTTAAGGTGGAATGACAAATAAAAATACAGTATCACAAGTGTTGTTTGTTTTTAAATATTGTAATTCCATTTTTACTAGCGATTATAGGTACTATAAGGCAAGTTATTATCGAAGACGAAAAAAGATGGTCTAAAAATTCTGTCCGTCTGTATGTCTGTCACTCTGTCTGTATGTATGTATAGACACCTACAGCCCAAACGGATGGGCCGAATTGCTTAAAACTTGGTATATAGAGTTTTTTAGGTATTGTACACAGCGAAATTGTATTTTTTGTTCAGCTCAAAAAATAACGGTATCTGCCCTATAACCGTTACTTTCAAACCTATTTTTCTCGGAAACGGCTTTAACGATTTTGATTTAAAAAAATCAGTGCGGCTTTTTACCTACGACCGATCATATGGTTGAAAAAAATATTCAGAAAAATGTCTAAAAACGGTCTTTTCCATAGGACCGTTTTTTTTTTCTTTCGACTATCTCATAAACGGCTCAACCGATTCTTTCGACATTTCACACATATATAGTTTTAGGTTGCCCAAATTATACCGCGTACCAATATTTTTAATTAATATTTTTTTGTATTTTTAAAATCATTTTTAAGAAAAAGAACTTAAAAATTTATATTTCAAAAACTGCTCATTAATTTTTTTTTTCAAAAATTATATTTATATATATTTTCTGAACACCTATGAATTGGCGTTTTTGAATTTTTTTTTAAAATATTTTCAAAAAGTTTAAAAAAAAACTTTTTCTCAAAAACCGCTCCACAGATAAAAAAAATTTTTTTTGGTAAATTCAAATTTATCCAAGAAATAAAATGACGTACTTTTTTGAGCTCAAATTAGTTTAGGTATTTATTTCAGAATTTTGAATTATTTTTTCTTTAATTAAACCGATTTAATCTCTTGTTTTAAAGTTTATATTATTAAATATTTAATATTGTCATACCAATTTATATAAGAACAAAATTTTAAAAAAATTGTATATGTATATACAAAATTGAGTTAAAAATGACTTTAAAAATATATTTAGATTTTTAATAGAAATCTTTTGCATACGATGTGATCGAACATACGAGTAAGAGCAAGTTCGTGCGATCCAGTCGTGCATTTTATTTCATTACCCGGCTACAACTTGTTCGAATTGATACCATAAATTTACCTAAAATAATAAACACAACTACGAGTATTCTATACAAATTCAATCTTAAATAATTAAATAATTTGTATTTGCTCTCTATAATTATAATAAATATGTAATTCCATAAATGCCAAATTAACTTGTATCAGTACTACCGGGGGTTTTGCACTGCTCTATTATACCAAAACAAGCAAACAAACAAAATTTTATTTCTTTTAATTCCGAAATAAATTCTCTAATAATAATAATGCTGTTCCCCTTTTGACAGTGAGAGAAAAATACCCGAAATCTGAAACTGGTATTCAAATTAATTGGACCTCATCAAAGTTGATTGATGCTTAACATCTTGCTTGAAAGGCAAGCGTCTGTAGTGTCAAAGACAAATTCCATTTTAATCAAATTCAATGTAGTTAAGCGGATATAGTTATTCTAACAAAAGGTCAAAAAGACCATTGAATTATTTTCCTTTTTTAATTGAAAATAAAGATTAAGAGCATTAAACAGTAGTTTTGATGGATTATTTAATTTACCCTTATACAAATATATATGAATTTAATTGAACGTTACGAAGTTAAGGAACTGTGCAATTAACTTTGCATTAAGAAGAGCAGGTTAAAGGTTCTGCAATGCAAGTGAAGCATTTCTCTTTCTATAAAATAATTGTAAAGTAATTGCTTCAGTTTGTGCGAAATAAATATCTTTGTTTTAAAACATATGAGAGATATGCCGCATTCAACTAAAATACCAATATCATATTATAAAAGTATTAAGTATGAACAATAAAAAAATTGTTGACTTAGCAAAATTAATCAAAATGTCTTGTCCTTAATAATTGAGAAGTAGGTACAATGTATTGAATAATATGGTGTAATCGAAAATCAAGTCAATAAAAAAATAAAATATAAATGTTATTCCTAAGAAAATAACAAGAATTACAAAAAAAAAACACACTACCACAAACCAACAAGAGATAAGAAATATGAACCCATGTACTTTCGTGCCTACAAGTGATTTAAGTTTACATATAAATTTTGAGTGCGTACCAGTGGCGTCGATATTTTCTATTGAAATTTTTAAAAAATCGCATTCAAAATTTATTTGACAGGGTCACTGATAATATCTTCTTTTCTTTATATGAAAATCGATTTTTAACAACACGCAAAAGAAAACTTTCAAATTTCAGTCATGGCTTAATAATAATCGTATTATAGCGACAAGTACATTAGGTGTGTTTTTTTCTAAGCCCCGGGGAAATTGGACGAAAAAAACGATGAGTAGGATTAACAATTTGCATACTAAATCCAACAACAACTAGTCCCCGGGGATTGCTTAGCTTAAGAGAATTCTCGGGGCTTAGCTATTGGAGAGGATAAAAACTGTGCTACCAAAAACTTTTTCACTAAGTTATCGATAAAATGTATAGAAACTTGAAAACTGACATTTTGACATGTCAAATAATTATCAATTTTGTTTGGTTTGGTTGAGCTTTTGGTCTAAGTGTGTCAGTTGATTTCCTGACGACCATGTCAACCTTACCTAACCTACCTTTTATTATACATTCCGCAACACAACACCAAATCAATTTTAACATTTTCCGCTTTTGTATTGCTTCTATGGTGTCGTAGATTTTTTCCACCTCGCCATGATCACAATCTTCTACAGCGATTTTCATTTTTGCGTTTATTTTTATTTTTAGACATATATTCCTAATGGCATAGGAACTGAGTGTCCCGTCCCGAATAAGCAACTCGTCCACTAATATCATGTCACCAGTGACCCACGAATGGGGTAGTTTTCAAGTAGTTGAATTCTATGTACCACTGTATTTGTGAAAATTAAAATTAAAAGAAAATCACAATTAACTTGGTTCTTTTTATGTTATTTTAATAAAAAAGTAGTTTAAATTCAATAAATATATCGAAATTACACAAAACAAATCAACCCGATGATTTTTAGAAGGATAAGCATGAGGCAAACAGTGATGTTTGTTTTTTTCTTGCATTACAGCTGTTCTTGAAATGTCATCTTGCAAATTAATAGTGCTGCCAAGTATTTCACTAAGCGCCTTGGTCGTTTTTTTCAACCAATTCCCCCGGGGATTTAAAAAAAACGCACCTATTATTAACAATCACATCTTAATCTAAAATGGAAGTCTGCCAAACTTTATGACACAAAATAATATCAACAAAACTCCCTTTATTTCAGTTCAAAGTTCGAAAGCCATCTTTTTCGCCAGCAGTAATATTGTTGTTGTTTGCCAGCATACAATCTACAATCTAAAAAAGATTTTTTGATAGATCGATCTCAAACAAATGTTGACGTTTTTATACAAACTATCGATAACAAATGTGACACTTTGTTTAATTAAATATTTCTAAAAGTTAAACCCCAAAATTTGATAACTCGTTTAAGATCTGATAATCATCTTCTTTACATTTCACGGATATAAAATATTAATTTATTATATTACAAAATTAACTTGTACATTTTTTTAGGACCAAAACTTTTACAAATCGAACTAACTTTTTCCAATGTATCAATCATTAGAAAATTTAATTTATTTCCACCGTTTGCCACAATTGAAACTCTATATATCAATTCTACTTCATAACAAAAATGAAACACCATCGGCATCTTGACAGGGATACTGTCAAAACTAATCTGCTTTTTGATCTTTTTTATTCTGTTTAAATATTAATGTCTAATTCCAAACAACAAATACTCGATTTTTTTCTGAACACAATCTATTTATTTCTAAGCAAAATTGATTTTCTGCTGTCACAACAGATCTTGCGTTTGTAGCTGGATTTCATCGACTTTCACGCGCACTATTTTTTCCAAGTTCCTTACAACAAAACAAAATATCATTCTGAAATTGATTTGAAATGGTTATTTGGGTCTGGACATACAAATATTTAATTATTTCGTTTTCGATTGGCTGATCTGAGTAACTATTTTTTGACTCCTATGGCCCAATTCCGTAAGCGTAAATAATTCCGTGAAAAAAATTTATTCACGCTCAAAATATGGGTGAATCAATTTGCCTATCTCTGTACACGTTATCTGTCAAGCAAATTGAATCTCACCCTTGCGGAATCGCAAATATGTGTTTCTACCCGAATGTTTGTGTTCTCAGAGAAAACTCACCCTTGCGAAATTTGGTCACTGTAACTCCACAAATGTTCGATTGGCTATTTCGAGTAAGGTTCTCGGGGCATTTTCTGTTCTCGATTTCATAAGGGAGTAAGAATAGAGCACACATACATATGTATAAAGTATTCGTCGGACTATTTGTAAAAAGTAATAATTGTCTCAAGACGCCATTTTTGTAGATGGCGACGTAAGTGTGTATGCGTTAATTTTGTCAATACATTTTTTATATTCAATTTGAAGCGAAAAAGAGTAGAAAACTCCGAAAAACCAATCGAGAACGACATTAATCTTAACTAAGATTTAGTTTCGATGGACACATTTTCGTAACTTTTTTTCACCCAATTTCCTTTGGTGTAAAAAAACTCACATCAAGGGTGTGGATTGCTCTCATTCATAACCCATCTAGTATCGCCAATGGTAAATGAAAACTACTCGTATTGTGTTATTTCGCATGTGTAGTGTATGCTATAAACCAAATGTTGAAATGTATAGGATGTATTTCAAGTGGTCGGAGCTTTGTTTTTATTATTTTATCTTTATAATAATTTTTTATGTATGTACATAGTATATGCATTAAAAATCTTGTCAACATCAAGTTAGAAATAAATCATGTTTCGGCATTATAATGTCATCTTCCTTACATTTTTTTTATCAGTGTTTTTGAAAACACTTAAAATAGAAAAGAAAGAAAACTATATTCTTGTTTGATATGAAAAGTCTCTCAGCCACTAACACATTTCTTCGTATTTATTCGATTTTTTTCCTGGTCGTACTTTTTCAAATTTAGGTCTTCATTGTAAGTTGTTTTTTTTTTTTTTTTTTTTTTGTGAACTACAACTTCTGTGGACTTTAATTAGATTTAATATAACGATTAGTGTATTTAATTTTTGTTATAGATGTATGAAGTATGTATGCATGTAGGTTCATATCTCGTCGACGAATAATATAGTGTTGGCGTGGGCCTTTAGTTGCGTAAATAGAAATTGTGGCTATGATGTGGGAGTTTGAATTCTGTGATTAAGCAATGACTATAATGCTCAAAATATCTGATTAATTGTTAAAATGCGATTACGTTAATCTATAACATTGTGATTAACAAAACTTGGTATCTGTTTCTTTTGAGTGATTCTCAAGAAGAAGGATATTGTATAAAAGGTCAGTAATTGGTGAAAAAAATCCAACAGTGTTATTAATTGTCCGAAATCTATAAGTTTAATTAGCAATTAGCGTGTTGTATTATTTTAACAGTTATTAATATTTTTTTTTCATTTGCTTGTGTATTACAAGTCTTATTTATTCGTATTCCCTAAACGAATGAATAGCTATGCAGTACATAATGACTTATTTAGCCGCTGTACAAATCCTTATTCATAAAACACTTTCTTACACATTATATGTAGTTAGAATGCATTTATGTCAAATAAAGTACCCAAAAGAGGAAATTTATTACATTTAGCTGTCATGTAAAGCTGTTTATCTAAGTAAAAGATATTCTAACTGCAATGAATAAACAAAAATTATCAAAAATGAAATGACCAAATGACCGAAAGTCAAAAGAGTTCGTTCTATTAAATGTGGATTTGTCAGATAAAATCATTTGTAGTAAATAGGCGGCAACCTAAACGGATATTTTGTTTTGGTATATGATGTCAGAATGACGTTTAGATACTTATGTAGCAACTATGAATTATGCACAAACGCGCTTAGCATATGTTGCTGATATTCTTGACAGTTTTAAGCAGTTTTTTTTTTTAATCCACAGTAGAGTTCAACATTCAATCTGCCAGGCAAACTACCCTATATTTTGACAAAGACTAGCTGTTAAATCTTGATCTTGGATCTTGATACCAACTTATCATTAAATATTAATGTTTTGTAAACATGGCCGACACAATTTTGAATTCGAGTTTGACATTTAGTAGGCGAACTTCTGGTTTTGATTCTTACTTCAAACCCAGAACCGAATTTCTCTTCCTTCGAAATCGAATACTTTCAGAATCATTCGAAAGCCTTCCGGACGACCAATGGAAAACAATATTAGTATTATAAAGGGTCCGCCAAATAACTTTTTTTTTTTTGAAAATGCTATAAAAAAAACTACTGAATATTTTCTCAAATTTCTTTTTTTATTTGAAAGTACAATCCTTTCGGTTAATAATGAAAAATAATTTCATTCAAATGGCTGCCTCGGCTGGCCATGCAGTGGCCTACATGATCGGTCCAATTTTTAAGCACATTATGGATTGTGTGCAGCTGTATTTCACCAATACGAAATATTGTCCTTTCACGAATATTGTCCTTTAAAGCGTCAATTGTCTCTGGGTTGTCGGCGTAACACTTATCTTTTACGGCACCCCACAAATAATAGTCCAACGGTGTCAAATCGCAGCTCCGAGGTGGCCAAACGACATCAGCTCTGCGGCTGATAATGCGATCTTCAAAAACAGGGCGCAAAACATCGAGTGTAGCTTCGGCTGTGTGGCACGTACCGCCGTCCTGTTGAAACCAAATATTGCCAATATCCTCCTCTTCAATTTTTGTGAACAAAAATTCGTTCAACATGGCCCGATAACGATCGACATTGACTGTAACGGCCACTCCTTGCTCATTTGCGAAGAAAAATGGCCCAATTATGCCTCTTGACCAAAATCCTTACCAAACAGTGACTCATTTTGGGTGTATCGGCTTTTCAATGTATGCGTGCGGGTTTTCTGTGCCCCAAATGCGACAATTTTGCTTGTTTACATACCCGCAAAGATCAAAATGAGCTTCATCTCAAAAGATGATTTTTTTTGGCAAAATCGGCATCTTTTCTAAGTCGATCACAGGCCCACTTATCGAAGCAAAAACGCATTGGATGGTCAGTTGGCTTCAACTCCTGAACCAATTGGACTTTGTATGGCGTCATACCAAGGTCTTTATGCAAAATTCGTCTCAATGATGTCTCCGAAATGTTCAATTGTTGAGAACGACGGTGAATTGATGTTGATGGCGCTTCACGCATACTTTTTGCCACAGCAGCAATATTCTCGGGTGAACGAACTGTTTTTGGCTTTTCACGCTTTGGTTTATCGATGAGGAGCCAGTTTCTTGCACTTTTTTCACAAGATAACGAACATACGGAACTGACGGTGCTTCTCTTCTTCCAAAATCCGTACGCAATTTTCGCACACATTCTGCAATATAACCATGATTTTCAAAGTAATGTCGCAATATTTCCCAGCGTTGTTCAAGCGTATACACAACCATATTCGCTCAGCGGAAGGATAAAACTAATTATCTGTCAAATCAGACATGAGCTAAGTGTTACCATTCACGAAATAAGCACTAGTTGAAAAAAAAAAAACGTTAGATGGCGGACCCTTTAGACTATGTTAATTTTTTAGATCTAATTTTAATCACATATAAGCACTCGTCATATGGAGACAGGCTGTCTCATTGTATGGCACGAGCTGTCATATATTTTGTGTGAAAAACAGCTTTCAACATAGTATAGGATTTTCTTCACACTTTTTTGACACTGTGGAATAGAGAAGTGCTTTTTCTTATTATATTTTTGTATTGCTCTTACTCATTCAATCATTACGAATTCTAAACAACCATTTAAAATCGATATTTGTTGCTGTAAGGAACTTGCAAAAAATAGTGTGTAAAGTGAATTCCATTAAATCTTGCTAAAAATACAAAATCTGTTTTAACAGCATAAAATCGATTTTTTTTAGAAAAAAATCGAATTTTTCGTTCTTTAGAAATCGACATAAAAATATAGTCGTACATCGCATTTTTTTTTAAATAATAAACCCGCACTAAAGGGGTTTTGGCTACCCTTAACATGACAAGCACAGTGCGAGCTTTAGGAAAATAGGGAAGGATTAAAAAGGAGATACCGATGTACATTAGTTTTGAAATTCAGAATATAAAAATGAGGGGGAAAAATAGAGCCTGGTAAAGCATTCCACATACGTGTTGTACGACTAAAGAAAGAATCTCTGTACTTCACAGTACGTCCGAATTTGGGCTCAAGGGTAAACTGATGAGCATTCCTAGAAGCGCGAATATTGCGGTTGAATTGTTTATGGGGAGGAATGCATCTGGCTACTTCGGTAGAACAATTTTTATAAAAATAGCGAAATACATGCAACATTACGACGATGTTCGAGAGATGTAAATGTATCCACTATAGTTTATCGCCAATCATTCTTAAAGCTCTTTTTTGAATTCTATCTAAGAGACTCAGATGAGTTTTTAGGAGCTCCTGCCCAAATGTGCGAGTTATACTCCAGCTTTGGACGAACGAAGGCCTTATAGATTACAGCCAGATCAGACGGGGAAAAGAATTTCTTGCATCTTCGAAGAAAGCCCAGACACATTGCAGCATTTTTGGCGACATCGAATATGTGTTCATTCCACAAGAGGTGGTATGTGATGCACATGCCAAGGACTGAAAGCTAATCGGTTTCTTCAATGCAAGTGCCGCTCATGGATAGCGGCATGTGGGGTGGGTTCTGCTTTAGCGACAGATGACAGCACTGAGTTTTTGAAGCATTAAATTCTACGCGGTTTTTTATTCCCCATTGGACAATGCTGTCAAGATCAGAATTTAATGAGCTTATCATACGCTGCCGTTGCAGTTGCACATCTGAAGAACAAGGAGGTGCATCTGAAAACGAATATGAAAAGCTGAGAGTACTGTCGTCAGCAAAACAAATGAGTGGATTAGAAGTTCCAGATAAGAGATCATTAATAAAAATGAGAAAAAGGGTCGGAGACAATACGGAGCCCTGGGCCACACCAGCATTTATTTTGTGAATATCAGACTTGAAACCGTCCAACACAACTTGTATTAAACGGTCCGAAAGGTAATTTCTAATCCAACGAAGAAGAGATTCATCGATACCAAATGCACGCATTTTCGATAAGAGAGCATGAATTCATTATTCGTTGTTGTCGCATTTTGACATTTCATCCGCATGCAACTTTTTTGTTGCAAAATTCGTGTCAGATTATTTTTATTGTATCTTACGCGGAAAATATTATTTTATTATTTCTCATTTGATTTTCAAGCATCCCCTTATAGTGTCCTTCGCGCTTTTCGTTGGGTGCTGAGTTAGGCTTTTGCCTTTGAGTCTCACTGACTAGATGTGAATGTTGCCAAACTATTTTGCATCCATTTTTTATTCCAACATTATAGTTACATTTCAGTAATCTCATGTGTCATTAATTACCTTATACCCATAAGACCAAAGTATGCTATTTGTTATTGGAAACAAATTAAAAAAAAATTAACTGTAAAACAAAAATGGTTTTCTTTTGATCCAATAACCTATTATGTATCTTACATTTTGTGTAAGTAAAAGCAATAAAGAACAAAATTGCCGAAAAAAACTTCAGATTCCGAATTAAAAAGTCTCCAATTTTTTTTTCTAGTTTTATATTAATAAATTACAATATGCATGGGCGAATAACATATCATCGAAACCGCAGACGATTTATTGGGTTTCTAAAAAGGTAACAATCCAAATACGAGACTATCTAAAAAGGTGTTGGTTTTACTATAATGTAAATAGATAATGGTTTCGTATTAAACATATGCAATAAAAATATTACGGATGGTATCTCTCAGAGTATAAAATTAAAAATTTATGCAATCGCGATTACCTACTTAATTTACATTTGTGTGGGGAAGGTTGATTGCGTTTTGTAGTAGCTTATTATAAAATCAAACAACTGCGTTCTGTATTATTGTGATAATTTTATTTTTGGAAAATAAAAAAAAATTGAAGCACATTTAGCGCTGCACAATTCTGTTTTAAAACTTAAAAAAAAAAAATATTTACATCAGCACATAATAGTTTTATATTATTTATGTATATAATAATATGTTGTAAATATGTATATACCAAATGTAAATATATAAACATACTCGTACATATTTATAAAAAAAAAATATGAGAACATAAGTGGAACAAAAGAATTTAATGTAATACATACAAACGAATGCAATTTAACACATGAAAAGTGCAATTCATATTCTTATTATTTACTCATTATTGGCATACCAAAACAAGCTTGATATACATCTTCAGAGACTGAATGAGAGGACTAACTCAGCGGATGAACGTGCAAATCAATTTGTTTCTTGTACAGGGTGCGCCAGAGAAACTTACTTATTTGAAAGGTCAATAAATACAAAAGTACTTCAATTATTGTTTTAATTTTTTTTTTATTTGACAATACAATATCCCTATTTTTTTTTTCATGCAGTCTTGAAAATGAGATCGGATAAATGGCGACCCCCATTGCGCATACACTGATGAAGTCGATTTTTGAAATTCGTCTCCACTCTTTGCAGCATATCAATTGGTATGTTGGCAATGGCGTCGCGAATGTTTTTCTTGAGGTGTGCTAAGGTCCTATGGTTCTTGCACAACAGCCAATTTATAGGGATGCAATTGAAGGTCCTCATGGAGAATTCGTCGAACAGTGGTGTCAGAAATTCCCATAGCAGCTGCGTGTTTGCGAGCCGAACGGCGCGGCGGGGAGAACGCAAAACTGACTGCCTCACTCTTTCGATATTTTCCGGAGTTCTGATGGTCCGTTGAAGTCCATTTCAGGGAAATATCTTTAATATTTAAAACATGTGATGTGAAGTTCTTCCGCTAAACGGATCTCCTTACAACAACAGCTTTAACCGATTTTGCACGTTATGTAATTTGAAACCCAAAGAGGACTGTTTTCACGTCATAGGTATATGGCCCATTTTTGCTTCCCACAGAAAAACATTCGTTGGAAAGGAAACTATGACGCTCCACGAAACTATTTCAGTGCTAAATGATTCCGACTGGAAAAGACTTTATTCTTTAAAAAGTTATTTATAAATATAGGATGTTACTTCTTACCGAATTTGTTTAAATATTTATTAAAAAAAAGAAAAAAATCAGTATTAATTTATGTACTTAATTTGCTAACCGAGCTGACGGCAATGCCATAGCTATAAAATTCATCAAAAATTATAAACATTATATCAAAAACGAAAAGGAAACAATAAATGAATTCCTTACTACTTACTACTACTACTACTCATGATTTTTTTTTCGGACGAAAAAACTAGGATTAATAGACAAAAAATGTTAAATGCATCAACATCTAATTCTATTCGGGCTTAGCAGAGCGCAAATAATTCTCGGGTCTTAATTTGTATTCCGAAGAAAACTCTCTTGCCGGCGTTTGTTATCGATAGTTTGTATGGAAATGTCATTTTTATAATGGCGTCTCTATTTTCTCCAATTCCTCTGGCTCTTACAAAAAAAGTAGCCTATTATTAATTTTTGATTGATGTCAGTCATACAAAACCATTTTTGAATTCGATGAAACCGTTAAGCGTATTGATTTTTTTATGCAATGAGGGTGTGAATGAAACAACAACTTATACTTGCCTCTACCGAGTTTATAAAAAAAACCTGATAATTTCTTGTTCGCAGAATGTATTCAAAGCTTTTGCTCTGTCCCGAAGATTGTTTGTTACACCCTTTGATAGAAAATTCAAGTATCACCACTTATTATTTTTACAAGCCGCATCGATCTACCATGTCGACGAAATAGTTAGTTGTCACTTCGATCTCCAGAAATCGAACTGCTGTGTCGACACAAACCGTGACAACACTATATGTCGACGGTGAAAACGGTAACTGCTGATACAATCCACAGTAAACTCGCTTTTTTTCATCTTGAAAAGTTTAAATTCGTTGCTGTTATTTCAAAAGCCCAAAAAACTCACAGACTGCTCTTTATGGACTTGTGATGGCCCCGCTTTTGATTAAATGTGCCGATCGACACTCTTCATCAAACAACCACATACTAGTGATTTAAGTTAGTATACACCAGTTACTGTTACTACAGTGTTCCCCGATTAATTGTCCCTCTCTTAATTGATTGGCAAAAATCCAATTCCAAAAATTCTGCATAAGCATCACAGTTTTTTTTACATACAATTGCAACATACTAAATTTAATTATTGGTTTAATTGATCATACAAAATTTCAGCTTAGAAACTAAAAACATTTTTAATTATAAAATCTAAACAAATTGTAGTCACTTGGAAGCACTGAATTGACAGCACTACTCACTTCATACCAAATTACAGCCAAAGACACTGAATTATTGAGATAGGAAACCTAGAATATTATTGGCCTCATTCATAAGTCGAACCATAACTATCCGAATAGGTTGGTATTATTGTAATCCCATGTAAAAACACAGCTGATGACAAAGCAGATCTAGAAAAAAACTGATGCTCGGCTTTGTTTATCCAACTGATTTGGAAACCATAAAAGAAAACAATATTAACATTAATTAATTGCAAAATAAAATTACACACTATTTTAAAACCAAGAACCTATAATAGCATTCACAAATAAAGAAAATCTATTACAATTCTTTATTCTTTATTGTACTGTTCTATAAATTATTCTCAAATGCCAATTCTTTATTTCCTCGCTATACTAGTTCTTCGGTGAGTTAGCGAAGGAATATGTTTAGAAATGTCAAATAGCAGACATTTTGTTATATATATGACATATTGCACTTATGTCGTTTTTATTTGGCAATCCGGAACCCTTCCGGACTCTTCTGAAAGCGTTCAGTTGGGAAAAGATGACAGTTCTAATTCTGAAAAGAAGAGAATTTGGCTTTTGGATTTGAAATCAGAATCAAAACCAGAAGCACTCACACATTCATATACTTGAACGTCAAACTCGACTGTTGTCATTTTTTGTATCATAATTGTGCAACAAACATTTTTTTGAATTTGAATATTCTCACGTACACAATTATTTTCACACATATAATCTCATTAAAATTCAGAATAGTCAGAATCACACAAAAGTGTTCAGTTGGGATCCCGGATCGGAGAAGAATCCCGGATTGCCAAATAAAAACGCCATTAAACCACAAGTTTAAAATAAACAAGGAAAAATAAAAGTTCAATAAAAACAAAACTCCTTAAACTGACATACGACACAAAAATGGACGACACGAAACTAAAATGGCCGATGGGGCTGACAGTTAAGTGCTCAAAAATAATTCCAAGTTTTGAAATTCTGACAGTTTACTTTCGGGAAGAAGAGAGGAATACTTTCCAGAGCCAGCTTGTTTTTCAGATTATACTGTGGTATGATTTCTGTGTATAGCTGTATTCGCTGTCATACAATAAGCTTCACAACATTAATAATAACACAATCACCTCATTAATTAAAAAAAAACGCTTAATTGTCTCCTTTAAGACAAATTAGCTAAAACGTTCATCAAAATTAAATTCACAATATATAATATCTTAAAAAAAGCTTATTTAAGTTTAGGACGAAATCGTTAAAAAATCTACTACAACAGCATGAAATGAGTGGAGTAATATTTTGATATCGTTCCAAAAATATACATATGTATTTCATATGCCATTTCAAATAAGGCCCAAATGACGTAAGACTAAAACGATTGTTCTATCAATCGATCATCGTTTCGATTATTGCCCTCTCTATATTTGTTTAATAATATAAAAGAGAAGGCAATCGTCGAAAAACGAAAAATCGTTTTAGTCTTCCGTGATCTGGGCCCAGGGCTGCCTGCGAATCTTTTGTAAGCCCCGGCTCTGATATCATTATTTACACAATTGTTTATATTCAATCCACCAAAATTATTATTTAATTGGGATTTGGTTCAAATAAGCGGAATTGACTGTATGTATTTAGTTATCAACAAGTTAAAATTTTAGAGGACACAACCTTCAATAAAATGTGAAGTCTAATTATATACTTATACCAAATATTGATAACATTATTTTGTAATATATTTTATAAAGAAAGAATTATATAAACGTTGCTGTGTCCTAAATTAAAATTAAATATAAACAATCGTTTTTAATTTACCGATCGCCTGACTGATGCACCTTTTAAATGTTATCGCAATTCATTAAGTTTATCTGAATTTTTGAAACTAACAAATTTCAGTTAATCAAACATTAAACGGCCCCCTCAATTTGTCGTCTATCGATTAATTGATTATTACTGAATCATATCAGAGGTCATTTTTATAAAAAAAAATCATTTAATCAAATTTTAAATTGATTCATGCATAAATTATTATTCTTGTAAATTTTATTGAGCGTTTTAGAATTTTAACTAACATTTATTTTTTTTTCTCTTTTTTAGAACCCTAAATTTAAATAAAACCGGCAACATGGTTAACATATCTGTAAGTAGTTCATTAAAAACCGTTTTATTAATATATTTAATTTCCCCAAATTTCAATTTGATATTTACTTGTATTATTTCTTTTTTAGGATGGCGGCAAAAATGTGCCGCAGGAAATGGAGCAGTTTCTCCCGCCCGGAGAAAAGAAGGCGGTCATTGTGTGAGTACAGCCTATTAAAACAATATTTTTAATTTTTTCAACGCATAAAGCGTGCAGCACATCTAGATTATCAATTAAAATAATTAAGATTTTATTAGCACAGTGAGATTTTAGCAAATAGATTGCAGGGAATTTAAAAAAAAACAACATTTTTTGTTCTTCTCTATTAAATAGTAATAAATTAAAATTATGACCTTTTGTCATTTTCAAAGATTCAATTAATTTATGAAAATAAAATTCCAGAATATTTTGTATACATATTAATTACTTAACGTGGTCACTTCTATTTAGAATTGGAATATGTTCATATAAATTAGATGTACATAGAAGAATGATTAAACTACGCTAAGTGATAAAACGAAAAATCAAACCAATTAAATTGCCTTAATTGATTTATTAAATTGTCTGATTAACAAAAAAAAAATTAAAGTTCAATTGTTTGTCGTGGGAAAGTAAATGCAATAATTGAGGAGATATTGAAACCATTTAAATTTCTTTAAACGGCTGAAAGCGTTTCATAAGCTTGTTTCACATTTTTATGTATTTAAGACGTTTAGAGTTGAACACTATGATAAGAAGATCTTTGACAATATGTTCGATACTCAATTCAATATTACCATTATCATCGGCTGTATAACTGACACGCACGTTTCCTTCTATACTAGTTAAGAAAGGATGGCGACCAGTTTCGCATTATAAAGTTGTATCAAATATTTAATATTTCAATTTAAAATTAAATAATGTAGTTGTGAGATTTTAGGTTATTATTTTCGCGGATGATATTCATATTACATAAAGTTTAAATTTTTCAGAGCTTACCGCGTTAAATGTTATATATAATATTTTCAATTTCTTTTTCCCGACGTTTCGAAGAAGTTCCAAACTTCGTGGTCACGGGATGAGACTGGCGATTGCTAAAAAACAATAACTAAAACAACATCCATCAATTGCCAGTCTCATCCCGTGACCACGAAGTTTGAAACTTCTTCGAAACGTCGGGAAAAAAAATTGAAAATATTTCAAACATTTGACGCGGTAAGCTCCGAAAAATTTAAACTTTATGTAAAATGCAGTTGTGGTTTGCGAAAGGATTCTTTTTTTTTTTTTAAGAAACCTGATTTAATATTAATAGTAATCATAGTTATAACTAGGTACATGCCTGTAAGAGCTAATAATAGAAAAAAACAACGGGTTGCACTCCGGGAGTGCCGGCTGAAGTGAAAACTTGAACATTAACGTTTTGCTGTTTTAATTTCCTAAATTTATTATACACAATGATTGATGCTATACAAATCTATGCCTTTAAACTGATAGCTACAGAAATATCTACCTACATTTTGTACCCTATACATGTGTATTAGGGAAACGAATTAGGAAAAAGGTTCTAATGGATAATTTATTATAATTTCATGCGTTTTTTTTTGTAATTAATTTTTATTTATTTTTACCTTGTAACTATCTTAAAGCTAGACAAAAATTCATAAAACTAGCCTAATTATCAATAACTTACAACTAATTTACTGGCCTTTACAGGCGCTCTAAACTAAACTATATATATATATTTTTTTTTTTTTTAATTCATTTTTATTTCATATTAACTTATAACTATCTTAAAGCTAGACAAAAATGTTTAAAATTAGCCTAATTATCAATAACTTACAACTAATTTACTGGCCCTTTTCGGGCGCTCTAAATTAAACAATAACTCTTACAACTAATGTCTTTCGACCTAAAAACTATTTTAATTAAATCTAATTATTTTATTTTTATTTAACCAAGAAAACTTTTTTTAGAAAAAAACTCAGTATCAAATCATTTAACTTTTTTTTTACTTAAAAACTACCTAAAGATAAACTAAAAATAATTAAAACTAGATACAACTAACTTATACTAACTAAAAATAAATTAAACTACTTAAAATACGTAAAAATACCCGAAACCATTTAAAACTACTTAAAAACTAGAACAGCCACAGCAGCATTTTTTTCTTTAAAAAAATAATAATAATAATAATTTCACGCGTTTTAAAAAACAAATGCTACACTAATCGATGACGAATAACTCAAAAAAATTTGTTTGCAAAAAATATTTTTCTTCATTTTTCTTGCCAGCTGATTGCCATTTGACACAAAATGGAACAAATCATTCCAATGATTTGGGTTCCAATTTCTCTCGTTCCACTGACAGAATCTTGGACGAAAAACATTTTCGTGTGTGTTTCAATCAGGAAAACTTGATGGCAGACTGGTATTGAGGCTTGTCAACTGACATAATTTTCCTGTTTCCTATACACGACCATCCGGAAAACATATTCACTTTCATACTTTACCTAATGCGTTTTCCTGATAGCTATTTATAACTGGCCCCTTAGGTGACACATTTCATTTTGTTCAATTTCCATATTTTAGACACTTTGAGTGTGTTTCTTTATTCATTCTGGAATGTCCAGAATATTCAGAATAACATTTTTTCGTTCCTTTATTCCACGGAATAATCCGGATAAACTATTTTGTAGTTTTTTATTTATTCGGGAACGTTTGGAATGCATTCTTTGTATTCCATGTTAAACAGGGAATGAAAAGAATATTTTCGTAATATACCCCTCATGTGAATGTCAAACAAGCAAACAAAATGACACCAGCCAAAGACGGAAACCAAGCAAGTAAACAAAATGGATGACCAAATATTTTTTATATATTTGTTATTGAAATAAATATATAAACAATAATTAAATTTGAGTTTTCGTTAGTTAACAAATCAATAATATTTAATTTTTACCATTTCTCATAGACACCTGTGTTTTTTTTATTATCATCTCATCACTTTCAAACAGCTGATTGATTTCATCTTTTTCTTTTCTATTCCTGAGAGTATTATTGTTTCTTTATTCATTCCATTCTGGATATTCTGGATAAACATTACGTCTTTTCCATCCATTATATTCCTTATCCGAAATAAACAAAGAAACACACTCTTTAAATACACGAATTTGACGAGTATAGGTCCCGACGGTCTAGCCATCAGCAGTCACCATCCATGGATGAGCATAGCAGACTGTAATACAAACCCACACGTGCACTCGCGCAACCTCCTGCCCCGCTTAAACGAAACAGCAGGAGGAGGCATTTTCGCGACACGATAGAAAGAATGGGGATATAACTTTCTCTCCTACGCCGCACTGGCGGTCTATTCTTCCACCTCATCGTCTTAAGAATTTTTGATCATGCCCCATTTCCTGACGTGAGTTTAACATTTTTTACCCATCCCAAAAAAGTGCACAAGGCCGCTAAAGAAGTTTTCACTTCAAAAGTTGATTTTGACGAATATTCGTTGGGCAAAAAAATCTCACATTATAATTGTAATTAATTTTAACTCACTTGATTTTTGTAAAAGATATTTCTGGCAAATGTTTGTTTAAACAATTCTTATTAACTTTAAAATTACCAGCAAATAATATTCCAAGATTATGCTGCAATTGTCCTTGAATTGACCCCACGTCCTACATTTCCACATTTACAATGTTTCACATCACCTTGAGTGTAACTTACACAAATACAAACTTGTTTATTTAACAACTTCGTTGGGCATAAAGTCCGAAAATAAAAGATAATCTATTTCATTGATTAATTTATTGACTGAATCATAAACAACGTCAGTAACCCAGCCGTTAGGGGTTATCATGAACAAGAGTTTTATTTGCTTCCTTACACATTATAATCATGGAATATTGTCCTGTGTATGACCATGACATGACAGTTTCACACTAGAATATAACATTTTCATCGATATTTAATTTTGAACTTGAATAGTTCGCATGAAATATATCAATTCTTCTTCATGCTAATTCTGTCAAATGATTTCAGTAAAGCTTCTTATTTCCAAGGCCGCAGAAAGCCTGATTTTTGAACGTTATTGATTAAAATTCCAGTTGTACTTTGACACTTCACCAACGAATAAGAAATCCTTAAACGGCTCACGCATTGTAGTTTTCAGAAAATCAAAATCATCATGGACCAGTGTCACCTTCCTTCCTCGTTTTCATAAAACTCGTATTGTGTCACACAATTTTAAGAGTAATAAAATCCACTTGAGTGTGCACACCAACAGCACACTTAACGGGAAAAAAAGAACCCATCTTATAATCCTTGTTGCATAGCGTAGAATTAATATATTGTATTCACACTGCATGACAACTGATTTGGTTTATCTTTTAGATTGAAAAGTAAAGTTTACTTCATAGTAAACTAAATGTGAAAAAGTTTTCCAATTGCTTGCTTATTCCGATAAAAATAAATCCAGCAGCGCTGACAAATCTCACGATCATGAAGGTCAGTTTACTTCACCAAAACTCGTTCAGGACATTGCTCTTGTTAATATCTAGTAAATTGGAGACTGAGATTTGTTCGGTATCTTTTGAATTTGACATGAAAATGTTATGTTATTAGTTTCCATAGGAAAAGTTGCTTGTATTGCAATAATAGACACTTATAGATACAAACTATTTGATTGTAAATTTAAATTTAAAATATACTTTAAACATAGGAACCAAAAATTGAACAATGAAATAAGTTCGAAAATTTATTTTCAATAATCGAATAATAAGCACAAAAGAAAAAACTCTGAAAATGGCATCCAAATCATTTAAGGCCCATAGAGCTCGTAACAGAGCTTAACCACACCAACACCTTAAGCCAGTTCTGTGTGAATCGCGCTTAAGTCGTCTTCAAGAAATAGAGCCATTTTCGAGAAACCATGGCATCCACAAGTAGGCGTGACAGTGGGTGGACTTAACTAAATCTATTATTATTTTTTACTGCACAAACTAAACATTTTATCGAAATCGTGAGAGGCGTTGGCGAAAACTCATATACAAGTTTAGCTCCTTTAAAGTAATAAGATACAATCTTTTTTGTTGACACATCCATCTTTTCGGAAATGTTGTTTTAAAATTGGACGCTGACGTTCCAGTACCTAACCTGATTTATTACGCATTCCATGGTCAACTGACTTCAATTCTTGAGTGAGTTGAAATTTTAAAGGATTTACATAGATTCTAAATGACAATTCCCAGTGAAATGTTTCCCTTTTCCATACTCTATTATTGTAAAACAAAAAAAACCTTCCGGGATTTGTTTCCCTTTGCCTTATTCTAAACAAACTTCAAACTTGGGAAAAATGCTCGGCAAAAAGATCGACATTCTAAATGTCATAAAAAGGGAACATGTTTCCCATTTGTTCAAAAGTCAATACACATTAAAGGCAGCCATATTTGTAGAAAGAGCATTTCGATAATTTGCAATAATTTTGCCAAGCCGCGCTCCTTTGCGGATAAATTATAACGATATAAAACTGTGGGCTACTACTGTTTTTGTAGTTGATTTTCACAATATTAGCATTTTCGGCGATTGCTTAACGACAAACTTATGACAGCGACCAACGGCCAACAAATAAACGAATAAATTTGATATAAAACAATTTATAAACATAATTTTTAAACAAAATGAAATATAATTTTTATTAATATAATTAGCTTTTTAATTGCAAAAAAAAAAATCTGAGCAAACAAACTGGACGTTTAGAATTGCAATCTGATTGTTACGAACTGTCAAAATCTATTCGGGTTTCACATCCACAATTCATTGAACTATCAATTGTTAAACGTCATTCACGACGAATAAAAAAAAATGAACGAAACGTCAAAATGGATAAATATTCTTACATTTTTTGGTCGTTGGTCCCTTTGATGTGAATAGTCGTTAAGGCCTTTTTGATTCGCCGTCCGGAACACGTTCCGCCAATAAAACACCCGGAAACAATTTGACTGATTCTGAATTGTATGTATCTGTGTATTTGTGAAAATTAAATTTAAAAAAAATCACATCGGCTAAAAAGAATTTCCAAGACACTTGATTTCAATTAAGATACACATTTTCTTCTCTCAATAATAATTAACTTGCTTCTTTTTATGTTGTTTTACCAGAAAAGTAGTTTAAATTCAATAAACACATCGAAATTACATAAATCAAATCATACCGATGATTTTGACATTTTAATTATGTGAGTGTATTAGTGATTCTGTATTAGTGGTTCTGAAATGAAATCCAGACAACTGTCATGTTATGGGGGTCAGAACAGTTCTGGACGGCCAATCAAAAAGGCCATTAGACTGACCTATGCAGTTTTGGATGAGAGTTCGGTTTGACATATGTAATTTAAACAGGGATGTCAAACCAACTTATTTGATTATCTTTCATCTTTAAAAACTGGCTCTCACCTTAGCCTTAGGATTTGGCCAAAAATCTTAGCACACCTATAAATTCATAGGCTACTTATAGGAATGATTGAGAGTTGTAATTTATAAACCACAAAATACTATTCCTCCATTAGCTGTCAAGCCATACAATTTATTATATTTTATTTTTTTCTCCAACTTCAATTTCAAAATTTTGGTCGAAATCATCATGGTAAAATAGTATGATATATTAATAAAATAGAACTCAATCAAACGATGCCTAGTGTGCTTTCTATTTCTGACTTAATTTTTCCAGATGGATGTGCGCCTCGTTTACAATTGTTGGGTGACGTTTTTAGAAATGTGGCGTGCTTTCTTTTGCATAACAATACAAATGTGAATTTCCATTCAAATGATTAAAACCGAAACCCTCGCAATAATTCCACAATGTCAATATGTATTTTCTTCACTACTAAACGCTTCCTGAAAAAATCTCTTTGAAAGGGGTTTCCTTTGTTCGCTGGTGTACAATAAATATAAAATAAAAATAAACTCTTAAACTAAAAGATCTTAAAATGCAAGAAAGTATTTATTCGAAATGACTTGACAGCGAATCTATTTAAAGAACGACTTTCTGTCTACTAGCTGTTCATTTAACTAACATAAATCTTTTGTTGCAGAAAAAATATAATTTGAAACGTAATAGCTTAAAAGAAAAATATTATGAATATCTTCGGAATTTTTCAAAGCTATAAATATTAATATGTATCTATATTAATATTACACAAAAAAAATTATTTAAGAGCAAGCTCTCAACATCTAATCGTCAATTGGGAAAAATATACAAAACTTCAAAGTACGTTCTGAGTTAAATGAAACGAGCTGATAAAAAGGGTCAAAGAGATACATTAGGTACAAACTATCAACTGCCAATGTACGTAGTATATCTTCGCAGTTGGTGGGGTTGTTCTTATCAATATGATGAAGCATGATGTTTGCAAAATTTTCCCATTAGTATGTAATACCGACTAATCTGGTAAAAAAAACAACAATTTTTATATATGTTTTGTGAACAACAATAATTGGACATCATTTGTTTTATAAAATCAATGATTTCCGCAAAAAAATAAGATTAAGAAAATAAACAATGATATTTCTCCAGGGCTGGATTAATTCACTGTAGAACTAAGGCGGTTAACTATAGAAATATTAAAACGATTCATTCTTTTGGACAGCCAGTCTACGGTTATAGTGCTTATAAACAATGCATGTCTACATGCATATTACAACAATCCTGTAGGTATATTAAGAGTACCTATGTACATATATAATGTGCACTAAGTGTAGTTATGCGTTTGGGAAAGTGTGCGGATAATCAATACAAAAATGTCAAATTCGCCGATTATTAAAATACTGAAAGAAGTTATAGCGATAAAATGTCGATTAAATGACATGTCGGTACCGGTGTATATGAAAAATTGCACAATCACAATAAATATTAATAGTCTTATTCATTAGAATATGCTAAACGCATCGTGCATAGTTATGCATTGCATAAGGAATTATGTAGCCTCTATGCCAATCCTTGCTAATACAAATTTTCTACCAATTATAGTTATAATGTGCTAATCTCAAAATAAAGTATTCATGTGTACTCTTATTTTCACTTTGTGACATACAAGACAGGCTTGCAACAGAATGATATCTTTCTCAATCATCAATCGACACAAGACTCGCTTCCACACAACATCGTTGTTGGTGCATGCTGCATGCTAAAAATAATAAATATAAGCACCCTTAAAAAATGGGAAATTTTTATGGGCGATGTCAAATGACTTGTCAATACAAAATCCCTTTTATGTAGGCTGTATACTACCTTCCAAAGTGTTTAGCTTATGCTGCTGCTATGTAACGTAATGAATAATATTTTTGCGTTTAGAGAAATTAATAAAGAGAACATTGTATTATGTACTCGCTATGATGCGTTAATGAATAAGGCTGTAATAATAAAAGAAAAACAAATGTATAACAAGAAAGAGCTTTCTGGGAGCCTTTCTCGTGACTTTTGACTGATATTCTACACAAAACAATAAGGTGTTGAACGAAAGCCGATCAATTTTTCATAATGGGGTTATCGTGTATAAAAATTTGCCTGGAAATTTGTCTCGATTTCGAATCTTGGGGACGTGAATGATGCTCAAAAGCTTCCCTTGAAATTTATTGGTATCGGGAATAAGCTTTCCCAGGGAATTTTGCTGTCATTTTATACAATTTTTTGTTTGAGGTAAATTTATTCCGTGGAAAATTCACAATTGCAGGAAAAAATTTCAAGGGAATAAAATATTCCGGGGGAGATTGCCGATAGGGCCTAATGTAGATATATTTTTTTTAATTTGAAGCTCCTGTAACTTCAATACAAAAAGTCGATGTGGTAAAATCGATCCACCACGCCCTTAAGTCGATCGAATGCAGAATGTCCATTGTGGGATCAGATGTTTCACACGTAGAGCCGGCCGTCTTGTTACATTCTTAGCATCCAATATGGGGCGAAATTTATTGATTGTCATCGATCGGTATTGCTCTCCATTGATGGTTAACAATACCAACTTCATTTTCCAAGAAATACGGTCCGATGCCGACAGCTAAACAGTTACTTTCTGGTGTTGCCTTGTAACTTGTTTGACCTCTTGTGGAGTGGCATGGTTGTATCTCCGGCAATATTTCTTCATTTCATCCAAAAATGTGTCTTAAAGGTCAATAAATGCAGACGGTGGCGCCGTGTTATTCTTTACAGGTGCATGTGATATTGCTCTATATTTAAGATAAGGTGCGAATTCAGCAATGACTAGTCCGAGTTGCCTCGCGCTCGGACTAGTCATTGAATGTTGTCCGCATACTAAAGCAGCTTGAAACTTTAGCTGGTGGTAGTTCTTTAGAAGCGTGAAGGTATGCGCGTTCATTGGTCATTCTATAGACGTCCCGCTGCTATCAAACCTATAGGCTAACTCTTCTGCATCTGTATAGCCAATGTGTTATTTATACTGATGCGTACACCCAGCTGCTAAAGTATTTTCGATGCGAGTGAACAAACTATTAGAACGAAATATCAACTCAAGCTACACTAAGGCCTTTCAAAAATGTTCTCTTTTAGCTAATAATGCTAATAATAATGAATAACAAAAAGACCCATATGGACTTATGCTATTTATTTTTTTTATATGCAGGAATTAACTGCTAGACTTAAAACATATACATTTGTGGGAATGCTACATTTTAGATGAAAATTTGCCCGGTAAACAAAAATTGACAAACAAGCCGGAACAACTGACACCATGAGACTTTATCATAGTAACGTAATATGCAATCGGTTTTTTTTGCTGTGTCATTCATAATGCGCTAATTACCTACGGCTTCACAGAATGTTAATTAATTTCTCGTTTTACGATAAAATATATGTACATAAATGATTCGTATGTTATTTAAATGTGTAAATGTCAAGCTAATTAAAACAGTTACAAATTTGCTTTTGTGGCTTTAAAACTTGAAAAAAAAAATACAAATTGTATTTGGAGTTTATTATGAATTGTTTTAGCCCTTAACCTTTCTCCCATGTAATAGCTACGAATATTCGAAAAAAGAATCTTTCTTTCCGACTTTGAATTTAGTTTTGAAAATTCTTCAATTACAAAATATATGAACCTCTTTATCACTGACCCGTTTGTAGGTCAAAATCATTTTTGCAATAGGCCTGTTTTTTGTCCCTTACATTTTAGCATATAAATAATTTCAATTTTAAATAGAACAACAATTCCGCTAAGACTGAGCAGATTTTGTAAAAGAATTTTAAACATCTGTGAATTCGTTTTGTCATTATTTTTAAGCTAACATAAAGGGCAGACAAAAAACGACTAGTTTTGTTTTCAAGGTGAGGATTAGACACCCTGTTTGCTGAACCTGTATTTGGTTTTGTCAGCGTATTCGAAAAATAAATTAGCTGGAAGAGTCTTATAGTGTATGCCAGGATTCTTGTTTACTCTCTGGAAAATCCTTGGCCACAAAAATGCTGGGTGTTTTTAACAAAAGCCTTGTAAGACTTCTAAGGGCCCAGCTATCGCGATCACAGGAACATCACAGAAATTTGAAACAACATAAAAGTTCATATTTTTTTCAAATGATTTTTTACTTGCGATTATAGGTATTATAAGGCAAGTTATGCATGAGAAGCCTAAAAAAGTGATCGACAAAAAATGTCTGTCTGTCAGTCAGTCTGTCCGTCTGTATTTATAACGAGCTGCAGCCTAAACGCTGTAAGCGATTACCTTCAAATTTGGTATGTGTGATTATTTTGGCATTCCTCAGAGGGGAAATTGAAATTTCATTTTTAGGCCTAAAAATAACGGTACCTGCCATATGAACTTGAAGAAAAAATCTTATTTTTCTCGAAAACGGCTCCAACGATTTTGATAAAAAGATTTGAGAATTTTTTTGTTGGTAATAGCTATCATTTGATATCAACCAAGTTTACGGGAAAAGTCTATTAACGGTTTTTTAAATTGTTGGCTTTCTCCGTAACTGTACATTGGATTTCTGTCAAATTTTATATCTGAGAAGACCTGGGTAGCCAAACTAATTCTGTATATTAAAATTTTAAATAACTTTTTGTTTATAATTAAAATTAATTTTTGATTTTTTTATTTTGAAAAATCAATATTTTTTATTTTTTTATATTTATGATCACGTGTATATTAATAAACTCTAAAAAAAACTGTATACCAAAATTTCAAGAAAAACATTTGTTTTCAAAAAACTAAAAATAAAAAACCGGATTTCATCAAAATCCGTCCTACAATTTTCGAGATACTTTTTTATAAAATTTTCATTGATCGGTGGCATCTAATGGTTTTCATGTTTTTTTCGAGAAACCGATTAAAGTGATGGTTTTGGCAGTTTTACCCACCTATACAGCATTCACTTTCATTTATACATATGTATGTATATATCTATGTACATACCTAGGTTCTCTATATATAGGAAGGTACATACATATTACCCTCCTAATTTTTATAATTCAAATTCATTTAAATATACATTTGTAGGTAGGTACCATTCCTTGAATCATATGTATTCCACAATTCATTATATTAACAATCAGGGTTATCTTAACTACATCGCCATTAATCTTGCAAAGGATAACCAGACAAACTAAACCTACTAACAGCGTCAGTGGTTAGCTACACCAAAGTTGTTAGTTACAAGAACAAGTTCGTATGATCCAGTCGTGAATTTTATTTGATGAGCGTTTATAGCGAAAAAGGAAAGTAATGTAAAATATAAGTTGACAAGCCAAATATTATCTACTACAAATTGCCACCATTTCTTTTCTGATTGAAATGCTCACCAAAAAAATGTTTGTCCACAATTCCAGAAGAGAAACTGAAACTGAAATCATTGGAATAATTTGTTCTTGTTTGAAATGGAATGGCAATTAACGGGAACTAACAAAATTCATCAGGAAAATAAATTAATAAATACATTTTTAATAAACAAAATATATTTTCTGTTGTAAATATTCTTGTTTTTCCTTAAAACTGAAAGAATTATGTTAATTTCAAATAAAAAATTCGTTCTTAATTTTACCACAATTAGCGCAATATTCGCTTGGTCCTAGTTTTTAAAACTTCCGATTTAAACTTTTTAATTACTTAAACAAAATATTTGCAAAATTTTAAATGAAAATTTTAAAGCTAAAACGAAATGGATAAGTCCATTGCAAAAACATTACTTTTGTTCATTGAACTTTACCCAGAATCGACCCAGGTTTTTTTTTCACAACCCTAAGAGTTGTCAAACAAATCTGAATTTTTCGGTTCTCAAAAACCACTTTAGCGTCATTAATGCCTATGTTTTTGAAAAGCAAGCGTGGCGTAACTTAATTAATAATTAAAATTTAAAATAAGTTTAAATTTAATTTCTTAATGTATTTTCTTTGCACAATTTCCCTATGCACAATCCACAACTTCAAATGATTCTATTTTCTATTTCTGTGTATGAAAATAAATGTCAGTATTGTTTTAATTTCCATTTTAAAAATGACAAATTGTATAAAAAAGACGTATCCGTAACAAAACAAAAATACTTCAGATTCTGGATGTTAAATACATCTATCCACCTACATAATTTCATTCAAAGCTCTTCAGTCGTTGAATGTAGGCACAAACGACGAACATATTCGCCTAGTTGTGCTCTTCTTGTACGTGGGCTGGTTCGCGAGCCGCTTGCTGTTGGCCAAAAATTTAGATTTTGTCGTGTTCGTTGGCTTTGATGTTCGTCGTGTATTCGCGAACAAAGCGAAGATTTAATATTGGATTCAAAAAGTAAGAACTACAAAAATAAAGCTGGAAAATATAAATCATGGCAAATCTTCTAGCTGCTTAGCAAATTTCATTAAAATCAATTCAATGGTTGAGGCATGAATGCGGAACAAACAACCAGGTATATATTTTGTTCATATATAAGCCTCTCCCATATAGGCATATGAAATGTTCGGTTACATTTTTCGGAATAAAAATGAGTATGTGTGTGTCCAAGTGCCAAATTTTATCCAGATCCGTTCAGCCGTTCTGGCTTTAGTTATTGAGCTTAGAACATCTATCAATCCATCCATCCAAACTTATACATTTATAATATCAGTCGGATTATCCGAAATTTTCCAAACTTCACAACGAATTTACCACCTTTACATTGTCCAAAATCATCAAAACATGCTTTAAATTTATCTATATATCAAATGTTCACGTTTTTCTAGAATTTTTCGAGTTTTCCACTAAGAATTTTCTATTTTTTCATTCGAAAAGCCATTCCGGAACATTTGCATACACAATTAATTAAAAAAAATCAATTTTCGATTTTTAAAATTTCCCGACTTTTTGTGAGGGCTTACCCAAATTTTTCTTTCGCAAAAAGATCTCATGGATTTTACGAACAACTAAAAAAGAGTTCTAGCCAAATCGGCTCATTCGTTCTCAATTGATGAATTACAATAATTTTTTTCACACCATTTTTAATAGCAGATGCCCGTGTGATGGTATACGGACTATCTATCCCACGGGAATCTAATGAGATCTATACACCTACAATTAAAAACCGTCCAGTCGTTGAGGCGTGAAAGCGGAACAAACACCCAAGTATATGTATATATTTTTTCATATTTAAGCCACTCCCATAGGAACCGTTAATTTTTTTCGGGATAAAAATTACTTATGTGAGAATCCAGTACTTCATCCATCTACCAATCAAATTTCATGCAAATCCATGTGCTTCTATGCGCCTTGTGAATAAAAGCTATGTTGGCTATTTGTAGAATGAGCTGTACGAAAAATTAAAACACACCTATCCCACGGGAACCATACATTTTTCTGGGATAAAAAGTAGCATGTGGCCTATTTCAGACAATAATCTATCTCTGTACCAAATTTCCAGATCAGTTCAGCCGTTCCGGAGTTATTATATCCATCCATCCATCCAAAGTTTCACATTTATAATATTAGTAAGATAGTAAAATTAATAGTACAGCCAGTCTTACCACTAGGAATCATTGTCAAAAGGTTCAATGACTCTTATTTTTTAGATTTGACCCATTTTTTTTTAAGAAAACAAATAAACTTTATATAACACGGTTGATTCAATTTATAAGTTAAAGTACTTTTATTTAATTTTGCAGAAAACAAAAACTGTTGACAAAATTGCATAGTGTAAACTTAACTTCTATTTCCTTTCTGGAACGTTCAAACAAAACCTGCAAAAATTATTTCTTCGATTTTCCAAAGATATGTTTTAGATTTGTAATTTATTTATTTAATAACACATGTATGTGATTTATGTAAAATTATTTAATTTGATAATATGAAGTTTTTTTTTTTTATTGGGACTCGTTCATTTTCAAAACGACTCATTTTTTTATCATCTGGGACTCATTTAAAATTAACTCTGCGGTACGGTAATATTGAGTATCATAGGCATATTTAAATTTAAGAGTAAATTCTTTAAGAAATTAAGGTCAAGTTCGATATAAAATATAAACGAACTCTTTACTTGCGGAGTTAAACGAAAGATTAATAATTTTCTATTCCTACTATCAGGTACAACCTTGTACATATTTCAGGATCAATTTACAAGTATTTGAATTCCTTTCATTTATTCGATACTTAATTTGCTTATGACAATTTTTAAGACAAATTTTAGTAACGTTGCAGTAATATAACCATTCGTCATAACAACATTCCAAATACCTACAGAAATATTTTAAGACTAGCTGGCATTCTTTTGTATCTTATTCATAAAGGTTTCAAATAAAAAAAAAAGAAAAAACATAATATGACAAGCTTACACTCACTGTAGGTATATGTACCTTCTGAAAAGAAGTGTATAAACAATAGTATATTTTGGTTGTAATTATGACCCTCTATGATGCAATACAATTTTGAATTGCACTAAATGAATTTACGTGCGAAATTGTGCATTTTACTGATTTAGCAGAATTTTTAGTATTTTTATTTAGTGGTTGAGTAAACGATTTTTTTAATTTAATTTTTTACGGCATTGAATTAGTTGAGTTGAAAGTTTAGGTTAGCTAGGTTCATCAAGTGCTGCACAGTAGTTTGTGTTTTTTTTTGAAAAAAAAAAAGAAATATTTTTTTTTTACCATTATTGACTAATTTAGATACAAAATGGCCGATCCTGAACAAGGTGGAGAAAAAGGATACGATCCTTTTGCAGAAAGACTCACAATGGAGAGTGCAACCACGTAAGTTTGAACTTGAAATGGTTTTTTGTTGTTATTATAAAACCATTTATTTTCCTTAGTGACAACGAAACTCTTACACATTTACTGAAGGCCGCCCTGGGAACTGGAATTCTTTCAATGCCCATAGCTTTTATGTACGCAGGATTGTTTTTCGGCATAGTTACAACAATGTTTACAGCTTTAATTTGCACACACTGCGCGTATGTTCTGGTAAGTTATATTACCTATAACACAAAAAAATCTGTCGAAATGATTTCGACATACTACTTTTAGAAACTTGCTTTTCTTTTTCAAGTCTCTTAGGTCTTCTCAACGTGACCATTTTCAGTAATTTCGTCTTGTTAAATGTCAATTTGGTCGTAGAATGCTTTTTAGCTTTTATGTATTAGCTTTCTTCAGTATACGAAAATGACAGGTACGAGTAGCACAGATTCGTGTAAATATATATAATATATACCTAAATACATCATTCTCAGTAAAAATCAATAACAAATTTTCAAAACATAAATGGCAAACATAATGTACGTCCTTATCACTCCTTTACAAAGGAGTCGTAATAACTGTGAAATATAGTAAGTGTGTTCCCGTACTTTGTGCACAAAAATGTGAAGATTGTCATTTTTGCTAGACTGGGGGTAATAATGTCTCAGAGCGCAACAAATTTTCACAAAAGTACGGGAATGCTTTGAGCAACAATTAAGCAACAATTTTTGCCATTTTTTAAAAGTGTATTTTTGAAAATCTTTATTAAAGATTTACGATGAAATTATTTCTTAAAATAACCAATTTGATGTCACAAATTTCAATTTATTGCACGGATAAACCCGACCAGACTATAAATTCCATTATTTTCAAATTTTGTAACGATACACTCTTGGCAACTGACAGCTTATGTATTGTTTTTGTTTTGTCTTTTTTCCTTCATTTGACAGTCTTCATAATTTTGTCCAAAGAAATTTCTTGGACTAAAATGAGCATTCTCGGAAAATAATTTATTCTCTCATGATTGCTCTCTTGTGTGAAAAACTACGAAAATTTAGAGTACGGGAACATGATTTGACTGTTTTTCGTAGAAATTCGTAGATTTGTTTTAGGGACTACGGGAACGCACCTAGTTTTAGAAGTATTATGTCATTTTTATTTGGCAATCCGGAAGCTTTCTGGACTCTTTTGAAAGTGTCGAATTTTGCAACAAAAAATGACAGTTCTGATTCTGAAAAGAAATTTTCTTCTGGGCTTAAAATCAGAATCGGAACCAGAAGCACTCAAACATTCACATTCTTAAACGTCAAACTCAACAGCTGTCATTGGATACCTTCAAATATCGAAACATATCTATCCGGATAGGTATGAGTTGTTTTAATCCACAGCTAATGACAAAACACTTGCTACTAAAAAAATCTCAGTCTATCCGAAAAATGTTGGTTATACTTTTGTATCCCACGAGAAATGTCAAAAACATAATGCACACACACACATACAAATTTAATCTATCGGACGTTGGTTGTTCAGAAACTTGGATACTAATACTACGTTTCCACCGAACTTTAATCTCTTGTAGATTTGCTAATCTCAAAAAGTGTTTCCACCGCTCCAAAAGTAGATTAATTTTGACAGCACTATTCAAAATGCATATATCTTTTCATTTTCTCTTATGATGTAGAAGTGAGACAGGCAGCTTCATCTGTGTCAACCGAAGAGAAAAATTCACTTTCCCGATGAATGTGTTCATTTCGATATGGAAATAGGGTAGTTCGATTGAAGATTTAAATGAGATATATTTTAAATCTTTGTCTGAGGAGATTAAAATTTGTATGGTAAATCGTCAAGATTTGTAGGAGATTTAGCTAAATCTACTTAAATCTCGGTTTAGTGGTCGGTGGAAACGTAGTATAACCTATCTTAGAAAGGTTTTCGTGTTGATCCGACATTTGAATGTACCCATTGGCCACATTCAAAAGGACGTAGTCGACTTGAAAGCTTGTCAAGTTTCTGGTTTTTGATTGCACAGCTGCCAAATAACATGACCTATTATTGGCAGCTGGACAATCAGAACATCTTCTGAACGTGACAATTTGGTTTATCCTAATTGTGCAACAAACGTGTGTTATTTATTTTCACATGACAATCACACTAAACTTCAGAAAATGTGTTCAGTTGAGAGCAGCGACCAAATAGCCGTTCAAAAAAAAAAACGCCATTGGACAATTGATGTTGACAGTTTGCACGAATTGGTTGTAAACTGATCTGACTCAAAAGCAAGTCCAGAAAATCCTAATTCAAAAAAGTTTTACTACCAAACTGTTCGGAATGAACTCACTAAAATTCTTATCATGACAAATTTGTTTTGGATATTTTTATCCAGGATGTGTAAAACCCGTCATAACAGCCAAGTGAGAGAATTTTTTTCTCAGAAACTTGAAAACTTTAAAACGCATCGAACAATTTTCATGCATTTACTGTCAAAATTTAAATTCTCCTTTTACCACGCTCACATTCAATTAACAACAAACTTAGTTTGGCTAACAACTTACGTTAAAAATTAAATTTCGCAAGTTATTTGTATGTATGTATCTAGTGAAACTTAGTAGTACATTCCTTGATGATTATAACCTTTCATAAATTCAACCGATATTCATATTTAAACATTTTGTTTTTACTTTTTTCTTCTAGGTTAAATGTGGGCACAAATTATACTATAAAGAACAAAAATCGAAAATGAGTTTTGCCGAAATATCAGAAAAAACATTTATGCTTGGACCAAAGTGGGTTCGTGCATTAGCTGTACCTTCCAGAATTCTTATTCTCTTTGGATTGTTTCTAACATATTTTGGGACTTGTTCTGTTTATGCAGTTATCGTTTCCAGTAACTTCCAACAAGTAATCCAAGCAGTTTCTTTTAATGAAGCGATATATTTTAAAATTATATTTCTTTCCAGATAATCGAGCATTATTGTGAATGTAAAATCAATTTAAAAGTTCTAATTGCAATTTTACTTATTCCATTGATTCTGCTAACATGGATTCCCAATCTAAAAAGCTTGGCTCCAGTTTCAATGGCTGCAAATGTATTCATGGGATGTGGTCTCACTATAACTTTTTATTACTTGGTTATTGGATTGGCTCCAATAAAAGAACGAGAATACGTGCAGATTTCCACTTTACCCTCGTTCTTTGCCATTACTATTTTTGCAATGGAAGCTATCGGAGTTATAATGCCACTCGAAAACAGTATGAGAACACCACAGAATTTTGTTGGAGTTTTTGGTGTTCTTTCTAGGGGAATGTCGGGTGTTACAATTATTTACATTTTACTTGGATTTCTTGGCTATTTGCGGTTCGGCGATAAAACCGGTGAGAGTATAACTCTTAATTTACCAGTTGAAGAAGTGTGAGTAAAAAAAGATTATTATTTTGTATAAAAAAATTATTTTCTTGCTTCTTTTTCAGACCTGCCCAAGTTGTGAAGGTGTTGATCGCCCTGGGTGTTTATTGTACTTTTGGACTACAATTTACTGTTTGCCTGGAAATCGCATGGGATGGTATCAAGGATAATTTCACAAAACGACCTCTCCTTGCTAATTATGTCTTAAGGTAAGTCAAAAACTAATACTTCAAAATCTTAAAATACACCCACATAATATAACCGTTATTAGCAATGTCATTTTCGATTGGCTCTTCGGATTTAATCTTTTTACTCTGAATTTTCCATATTCTATAGGATTGGGGGCGTTCGGTGTCGCATAGCTTTCTATTACTTACTTACTTACTTACTTAGGTGGCGCTACAGTTCGGGGCGAACCTGGGCCTCAATCAACATGCCTCCCAAGATAGCTCGGTCTTTGGCTAGCTGCCTCCAGTTACGCACTCCAAGTTGGTTGAGGTCATCTTCCACTTGAGCGCGCCACCTTAGGCGAGGTCTTCCTTGGCTCCGTTTTCCCTCTTGGTTGGAATCGAAGATCCTACGAGCCGGAGCATTGTTGTCCATACGCTCTACATGACCTAGCCATCTTAAACGTGATATGCGTATTTTTTGCACCAGGTCAATGTCGCTGTACATCTCGTATAGTTCGTGCTTGACCCTTCTCCTCCAAAGACCATCTCTTCAAGAGATGGCTTTACTACTCAATTACCTCCCTACCCAATAGGAACATCGATTGGCAAGAGTTATTTTTCGTTTATTTGTAACGAGATGTTGTTGTTCGATGTTACAGCGGATCCGAGGTAGACAAAGTCCCTAACTACCTCAAAGTTGTACCTGTCTATTGTGACGTTTTGTCCAATCCGCCGGTGTTGTGTGTCCTTTTTGTGGACAGCAGGTACTTCGTTTTGGCCTCATTGACTGCTACTCCCATCTTAGCCGCTTGAGCTTCAATGTTAGCAAACGCTCCAGTGACAGCTCGCTGGGTTCTGCCTTGGTGTGTATGAATAGTGAAGGCCTGATCGGCGTCAACCAGGCGATGCCCAGTGTTGTAACTATCTCGTACACATCAATTGTGCTTATTTTACCTCCTTGCGGTAACCACCGGCTTGTCCATCCGGACATTCCTGCTAAACTTATAAGCGCGAATGTTGAACACAGAAAAGAAAGCAACAATATAATGCTCTGTTTTAATGACTGCTCTAATCGACTCGAAGAAGTCTTGCATGAGCTCCTCAGAAAGAGGAAGTACGGCGGATGATTCAAAATAATTGGACCAACGGCGACTTCAACAGTCAACAAAGCAGATGCCCTAATGAGCTACTTCGACGTATTTGGAGATAAGGTCATTTGGACAATTCAATGCAAGTCAGGGCATTGAAATAGCGATGGTGGCGGATGATCCCTTAATGGGCCTACAGCAGCGCTCATATCCCTGAAGCGGGTTACTGACTCCGGACTTTCCGGCTCCTTTCGTTCAAGGAGTCCAACAAGGACCTGGCCCTCCAGGTTGGTGGTGTGCGTGGGGTCAACAACCCCGCCATGTAAAAAAATATAAGTTGCGAAGCGACCAACAGCCTCGGAAAAGGAGCTTTCTAATACATTGTTGAAAAATATACTGTTTGTTTGTGAACGTAACTATTTCCGTCAAAAGTTAAAACAGACAAAAAAAACTAATTGCTTACGATTACGCTTCAGCTCAAAATGAATTGAACATACATTTTTGGATAAAATATAAATTTAAAATGAATCAAGAAGTAAGAACCACAAATGTTTCAACCGATTCAGAATAAGAAGATGATGTGTTACGTACGTAATTAAAGTTCACAAACAACAATTGAAAAGACAGCTGATTTCGTAGTCAACTCTGCACTACGATACCTAAGTATACCAGAAATTTAGCGCTAACTTATTTTCGATTTGGAAATCATATGTTTTGTTCGTTATTATGGTCGTCAGCTGTTATTTAAAACGTATTACAACAACAAAGAACGTATTGCACAGCAAACCTATGCGACACCGAACGCCCCCATTGAAAGTATGAATCAAAAATGAGTAACTCCGAAAAGCTAATCGAAAACGGCATTAGAAACTAAGCATTATTTTTACGTATTTTTAATTGTTTTTCATAAAATTTTATAAAATCCACGATACGCTTCCGTAAAGACACAATTTTTAATGTCCTCTTCGATTGGCTGTTCGGAGTTATTTTTTTTCCACTCAAGTTTTTTTTTTTTTTCATTTTCTATAGGAATAAAACATAAGGAGTTAAAAAAAAAGTAACTCTAAACATCCAATCGAAAACGGCATTGTTGAAACGACTCCCATATTACCATATGTGGTGACGGTATTTATGTATATACATGACCTACACACACCTTCAAGAATTGATCGTCATGTCAAAAAAAGTGTGTTACTTTTTTTGTTCTTAACATGTATGAGCTCGGACATGATCGTCAGCATTCTGAGCTGATTGCTGGATAGACCAAATGTCATGTGTGCCAAGAGCGCAATGTGAAGAAAAAAATACTCACATAATTAAAATTTTGTTTAATGTTTAATGCAATAAGACAGAAACGAATTAACAAAATTTAAAATAATGACAGCTAAGAGTTCAAGTGTATTTGTAAAATCAAACAAATAAGAGTGTTCGGAGTGGGCTCCGTTTGCAAAAAAAATTTCAGAGTGGACTCTATGCGATCGAACTATATTCAGAGCACTTTTATTTAAAAAAGCTATTAATATAATGTAATTACCAAATAATATATTTGCTTATATTTTTTTCTTTCAGAACTGCTTTGGTTGTTGCTTCCATTGCATTGGCAATAGCTGTTCCAACAATTGCTCCATTTATGGGTCTGATTGGTGCTTTTTGCTTTTCAATCCTTGGCCTCATAATGCCCGTAAGCTTCAATATTAATTTCTTGGAAAATATAATATTTGTAATTATTTTTTTTTATCTATTCAAAAGGCTGCAATTGAAACTATAATAAGTCTAGATACTGGTTTCGGTACCTGCAATTGGATTCTCTGGAAAAACATATTAATTTTCCTATTTGGAGTTTTTGCTCTAGTATTTGGATCAAAAAGTGCTATAGAAGATATTTTAAAAGTATTACACAAATAGTCATAGAAAGTGCATATATTTTTTTATTATATATATATATTTTTTTTTAAATTGATTAAAAAGACATTCACTTTTTAATTTTACCACAGGGTCTATATTATATTTTGTTTAATTTAATTTATTTTTTTTTGTAAACAAACAAATTTATATAGCAAATTTTAAGTGCTTTGCAAGGGCAAGGCGAGTTGTAAAAAAAAACGTTTTGGTTGATTTTATAACGGGGTCCATTGTTAAATATTTAAAAGTTTAAATAAATTGTATAGATATTATATATTAGTTAACAATTAATTAAATTGTAATGATAACATATTCTAATAATACAGATGCAATGTCTTCCCCATATTATTATTATTAATTAAATATTTTCAGGATTTTCAATCTGCTCGAATTTGTCATTGTTATATGCATGTAAATGTTATACTTTATACAAAATACATTATTTACCACGATATTAAAACCTAAAACTGCTCCAGTCTAAATATCATTTTTCAAACTATGGTGATGTATTTTCTATAGTTTTGGTTTGTGAAGCATGTTACACTGCCAATTTTATTATAATCTCTTTTCGAAAAAAAATCATACTGTCTCGAAAGAATTTTTAATAAAATTTCAATACTTTATTTAAAATAAATCATTTGCATCCTGCAATCCTGTATTTTTTTTTATAAAATATACTGTACAACAGTGGTAACATATCCAAATCGATATAAAAAAAAATATTTTGAAGTTCTATAGTAAAAAAAAGAAACTTTTAAGTTATACTTTTCGAGGCGAGTTGAATGTAAAATAGTATCTCGGTTAAGACACACACACAATAGTATCTCCATCCGCGACACAAAATGTGGTCCTTATCAGGATACCGTTTCATGATTTTAAAATTAGTTTTTTTTTTAATCTAGTGCGTAAATAGCTATTTAGTTTTAGAAAGTTAATTAACACTAATGTGACGGTTATGGGGATCATAAATACTAATCGACTTTTATTTGAAAATGCAATGTGCAATTTATTTTTATATCGAGATCTAATTTTTGTCAAAATTATATAACTATGTTAAATTGAATTCAAACAATATCGAGCGTTCCATTTTAAAAATACCGAACTTACAACTCGCTAATACCATTTCATCCTGATCTCAAATTTTAACTAACAAAAAATACATAATCCAACACGATAAATCGATTCAATTGAGATAAAAGTATATACATGCCTTAAAAATGCACGTCTCTTATTTTTTGTTATAATGAATTTGGATCTTATTTTGTAAACAAACAACATTTTATAATGTACACTTTAAGTACAAACGTAAGTGCATGCATAGGAACCCCAGGTTAAATTTTTGAATGTACCTGAAGGTCTGAATTAAGGTCTGATAGGTTTAGATCAAGTTATTAACTAGCATTCATTTTTTATTTCATTTTGTTATTCGATTAAGGAAATATACAACCTAATTTTGCTCTGAGTATAGATTGATTAAATTGAATCACTTACACAAATATGAAATGAATGGAATGATTTGATCCGGACGGTTTGAAAAATTAGATTAGATAAATGCTAAATTATTCAGTTCTGATGTTGAATCTTAAGACACAATTTTAAGAATTGAATAGTTTATACTAGGGCCAGTTTGATTTGTAATACGATTGATTTGTTTACATATTTTTGTAAAAGAAGAACCCTTTGATTGTGCTGTGAGGAAAAGCAAAAACACATGCATATTGTATTTTATTGTAGTAGTTAATTAAAAATAACAGTAATATTATTATTTAAAGTGCCTCCAAATAATAATAAAAAAAAAACAATAACAAGCACAATGCTAATTGAACCATTTTAAAAACAAAAAGTTTCCTAATGTTAAATAAGAACAAAAAATATACTAAATATAAAACCAAGTTAAATTGAAGCCTAAAACAAACTTAATTGTTGTGCTTTTAAGTTAAATAATATTTTATTATAATAGTACCTTTATACCTTTAAGATATTGGTGTCCTATAGATTTTAAATTTGCGTTTAATAGGAACTCATTATGTATTTTAATTTATTTGAAAAAAAAAAACAAAACCAGAAAAAAGCATGCTAGTTTAACATGTTACAAAAAACGATCATTATAATTTTATTTTAAAAGAAATTGTATTTTTTTATAAAATAAAAGCTATTTTTATAAGCAATGTGGCTGCATTTAATTGTAAGAACCCAAAACAAGAAATTAATAACAATACACCGAGCTATTAACTGTCCACATTTTTACAAATTGAGTTTTTGTTTAGAAAGCTGATTTAAATAAAAAAAAAAACATAAAAAAAATAGATCGATTAACTTTTTTTTAATAAGAAGTGAAAAGACGCCCGACGTCAGAAATTACATTTGGGTAAGTCCAATTTTTTCATGTAAGGTGTTGTGCGGTTTTTGGACGGTCTCAAAATTTATTTCACGATCTTTAACTGGTCAATATTCTTCCTCGATAGTGGCGTTGACTCCGGACACGATGACTCCTGTGCCGATATTATCACAAGTTTGATTCGCTTGGATGAGAACTTTCATCACTAACAGGGTCGAAGCATTATCCCAAAGAAAACGCATTATTTGAGCTGTAAAGAGTTTAATAGGGTTGTACATATCGATGGGTTTGGGGAACATTGTTGAAAATGTAATTTTTTTTGCAGGGGGTAACCTTGATTTTTTTTTCAAAAATGTCGAAAAATGTGAAGTCAAGAATTGTACATTAAATTATACAACAATAGAAAGGTCTGTGCAATCCCTTTCGAGCACTAACAGTCGCAGATTTTTCCGGGGCTTGGTTGCGGAGATATCAGCATCCAAAGCACGACATGTAGTTGGGTGGAAAATCGTGCGAATGATTTTGTATGAAAATATCTTAACAACCAGATACCGCTGACGATTTTTGTTCTCAGCTGTGGATAGGTATTGAACAGACCTCTCATTTGATGTACATATCGATGGGTTTTGGGATCATTGTTGAAAATGTAATTTTTTTTTGCAAGGGGTTAACCTTGATTTTTTTCAAAAATGTCGAAAAATGTGAAGTCAAGAATTGTACATTAAGTTATACAACAATGGAAAGGCCTGTACAATCCCTTTCGAGCAATGGCAGTCGCAGATTTTTCCAAGGCTTGGTTGTGGAGATATCAGCATCCAAAGCAAGTCAAATGCAGTTGGGTGGAAAATCATGGGAATAATTTTGTATGAAAATATCTTACCAACCAGATACCGCTGTCGATTTTTGTTCTCAGCTGTGGATAGGTATTGAACAGACCTCTCATATGATGTACATATCGATGGGTTTTGGGATCATTGTTGAAAATGTAATTTTTTTTTGCAAGGGGTTAACCTTGATTTTTTTCAAAAATGTCGAAAAATGTGAAGTCAAGAATTGTACATTAAATTATACAACAATGGAAAGGTCTGTGCAATCCCTTTCGAGCACGGACACGCAGATTTTTCCGGTGCTTGGTTGCGGAGATATCAGCATCCAAAGCAAGTCAAAGGCAGTTGGGTGGAAAATCATGCGAATAATTTTGTATAAAAATATCTTAACAACCAGATACCGCTGACGATTTTTGTTCTCAGCTGTGGATAGGTATTGAACAGACTTTTCACTTGATGTACATATCGATGGGTTTTGGGAACATTGGTGAAAATGTAATTTTTTTTGCAAGGGGTTAACCTTGATTTTTTTTCAAAAATGTCGAAAAATGTGAAGTCAAGAATTGTACATTAAATTATACAACAATGGAAAGGTCTGTGCAATCCCTTTCGAGCACTGACAGTCGTAGATTTTTCCGGGGCTTGGTTGCGGAGATATCAGCATCCAAAGCAAGTCAAATGCAGTTGGGTGGAAAATCATGCGATGTATGAAAATATCTTAACAACCAGATACCGCTGACGATTTTTGTTCTCAGCTGTGGATAGGTATTGAACAGACCTTTCACTTGATGTACATATCGATGGGTTTTGGGAACATTGTTGAAAATGTAATTTTTTTTTGCAAGGGGTTAACCTTGATTTTTTTCAAAAATGTCGAAAAATGTGAAGTCAAGAATTGTACATTAAATTATACAACAATGGAAATGTCTGTGCAATCCCTTTCGAGCACTGACAGTTGCAGATTTTTCCGGGGCTTGGTTGCGGATATATCAGCATCCAAAGCAAGTCAAATGCAGTTGGGTGGAAAATCATGCGATGTATGAAAATATCTTAACAACCAGATACCGCTGACGATTTTTGTTCTCAGCTGTGGATAGGTATTGAACAGACCTTTCACTTGATGTACATATCGATGGGTTTTGGGAACATTGGTGAAAATGTAATTTTTTTGCAAGGGGTTAACCTTGATTTTTTTCAAAAATGTCGAAAAATGTGAAGTCAATAATTGTACATTAAATTATACAACAATGGAAAGGTCTGTGCAATCCCTTTCGAGCACTGACAGTCGTAGATTTTTCCGGGGCTTGGTTGCGGAGATATCAGCATCCAAAGCAAGTCAAATGCAGTTGGGTGGAAAATCATGCGAATAATTTTGTATGAAAATACCTTAACAACCAGATACCGCTGACCATTTTTGTTCTCAGCTGTGGATATGTATTGAACAGACCTTTCATTTGATGTACATATCGATGGGTTTTGGGAACATTGTTGAAAATGTAATTTTTTTTTGCAAGGGGTTAACCTTGATTTTTTTCAAAAATGTCGAAAAATGTGAAGTCAAGAATTGTACATTAAATTATACAACAATGGAGAGGTCTGTGCAATCCCTTTCGAGCACTGAGAGTCGCAGATTTTTCCGGGGCTTGGTTCCGGAAATATCAGCATCCAAAGCAAGTCAAATGCAGTTGGGTGGAAAATCATGCGAATAATTTTGTATAAAAATATCTTAACAACCAGATACCGCTGACGATTTTTGTTCTCAGCTGTGGATAGGTATTGAACAGACCTTTCATTTGATGTACATATCGATGGGATTTGGGAACATTGTTGAAAATGTAATTTTTTTTTGCAAGGGGTTAACCTTGACTTTTTTCAAAAATGTCGAAAAATGTGAAGTCAAGAATTGTACATTAAATTATACAAAAATGGAAAGGTCTGTGCAATCCCTTTCGAGCACTGAGAGTCGCAGATTTTTCCGGGGATTGGTTCCGGAGATATCAGCATCCAAAGCAAGTCAAATGCAGTTGGGTGGAAAATCATGCGAATAATTTTGTATGAAAATATCTTAACAACTAGATACCGCTGACGATTTTTGTTCTCAGCTGTGGATAGGTATTGAACAGACCTTTCATTTGATGTACATGTCGATGGGTTTTGGGAACATTGTTGAAAATGTAATTTTTTTTTGCAAGGGGTTAACCTTGATTTTTTTCAAAAATGTCGAAAAATGTGAAGTCAAGAATTGTACATTAAATTATACAACAATGGAAAGGTCTGTGCAATCCCTTTCGAGCACTGAGAGTCGCAGATTTTTCCGGGGCTTGGTTGCGGATATATCAGCATCCAAAGCAAGTCAAATGCAGTTGGGTGGAAAATCATGCGAATAATTTTGTATAAAAATATCTTAACAACCAGATACCGCTGACGATTTTTGTTCTCAGCTGTGGATAGGCATTGAACAGACCTTTCATTTGATGTACATATCGATCGGTTTTGGGAACATTGTTGAAAATGTAATTTTTTTTGCAAGGGTTTAGTTAACCTTGATTTTTTTCAAAAATGTCGAAAAATGTGAAGTTAAGAATAGTACATGAAATTATAAAACAATAGAAAGGGCTGTGCAATCACTTTCGAGCACTGGCAGTCGCAGATATTTCCGGGGCTTGGTTGCGGAGATATCAGCATCCAAAGCAAGTCAAATGCAGTTGGGTGGAAAATCATGCGAATAATTTTGTATGAAAATATTTAAACAACCAGATACCGATGACGATTTTTGTTCTCAGCTGTGGATAGGTATTGAACAGACCTTTCATTTGATGTACATATCGATGGGTTGTGGGAACATTTTTGAAAATGTAATTTTTTTGCAAGGGGTTAACCTTGATTTTTTTCAAAAATGTCGAAAAATGTGAAGTTAAGAATTGTGCATTAAATTATACAACAATAGAAAGGTCTGTGAAATCCCTTTCGAGCACTGGCAGTCGCAGATTTTTCCGGGGCTTGGTTGCGGAGATATCAGCATCCAAAGCAAGTCAAATGCAGTTGGGTGGAAAATCATGCGAATAATTTTGTATGAAAATATCTTAACAACCAGATACCGCTGACGATTTTTCTTCTCAGCTGTGGATAGGTATTGAACAGACCTTTCATTTGATGTACATATCGATCGGTTTTGGGAATATTGTTGAAAATTTAATTTTTTTTGCAAGGCAACCTTGATTTTTTTCAAAAATGTCGAAAAATGTGAAGTCAAGAATTGTACATTAAATTATACAACAATGGAGAGGTCTGCGCAATTCCTTTTGAGCACTGAGAGTCGCAGATTTTTCCGGGGCTTGGTTGCGGAGATATCAGCATCCAAAGCAAGTCAAATGCAGTTGGGTGGAAAATCATGCGAATAATTTTGTATGAAAATATCTTAACAACCAGATACCGCTGACGATTTTTGTTCTCAGCTGTGGATAGGTATTGAACAGACCTTTCATTTGATGTACATATCGATGGGTTTTGGGAACATTGTTCAAAATGTAATTTTTTTTGCAAGGGGTTAACCTTGATTTTTTTCAAAAATGTCGAAAAATGTGAAGTTAAGAATTGCACATTAAATTATACAACAATGGAGAGGTCTGTGCAATCCCTTTCGAGCACTGAGAGTCGCAGTTTTTTCGCGGCTTCGTTCTGGAGATATAAGCATCCAAAGCAAGTCAAATGCAGTTGGGTGGAAAATCATGCGAATAATTTTGTATGAAAATATCTTACCAACCAGATACCGCTGACGATTTTTGTTCTCAGCTGTGGATAGGTATTGAACAGACCTTTCATTTGATGTACATATCGGTCGGTTTTGGGAATATTGTTGAAAATTAAATTTTTTTTGCAAGGGGTTAACCTTGATTTTTTTCAAAAATGTCGAAAAATGTGAAGTTAAGAATTGCACATTAAATTATACAACAATGGAGAGGTCTGTGCAATCCCTTTCGAGCACTGAGAGTCGCAGATTTTTCCGGGGCTTGGTTGCGGAGATATCAGCATCCAAAGCCAGTCAAATGCAGTTGGGTGGAAAATCATGCGAATAATTTTGTATGAAAATATCTTAACAACCAGATACCATTGACGATTTTTGTTCTCAGCTGTGGATAGGTATTGAACAGACCTTTCATTTGATGTACATATCGATCGGTTTTGGGAATATTGTTGAAAATTAAATTTTTTTTTGCAAGGGGTTAACCTTGATTTTTTTCAAAAATGTCGAAAATTGTGAAGTTAAGAATTGCACATTAAATTATACAACAATGGAGAGGTCTGTGCAATCCCTTTCGAGCACTGGCAGTCGCAGATTTTTCCGGGGCTTGGTTGGGGAGATATCAGCATCCAAAGCAAGTCAAATGCAGTTGGGTGGAAAATCATGCGAATAATTTTGTATGAAAATATCTTAACAACCAGATACCGCTGACGATTTTTGTTCTCAGCTGTGGATAGGTATTGAACAGACCTTTCATTTGATGTACATATCGATCGGTTTTGGGAACATTGTTGAAAATGTAATTTTTTTTTGCAAGGGGTTAACCTTGATTTTTTTTAAAAATGTCGAAAAATGTGAAGTCAAGAATTGTACATTAAATTATACAACAATGGAGAGGTCTGCGCAATTCCTTTTGAGCATTGAGAGTCGCAGATTTTTCCGGGGTTTGGTTGCGGAGATATCAGCATCCAAAGCAAGTCAAATGCAGTTGGGTGGAAAATCATGCGAATAATTTTGTATGAAAATATCCTAACAACCAGATACCGCTGACGATTTTTGTTCTCAGCTGTGGATAGGTATTGAACAGACCTTTCATTTGATGTACATATCGATCGGTTTTGGGAACATTGTTGAAAATGTAATTTTTTTCTGCAAGGGGTTAACCTTGATTTCTTTCAAAAATGTCGAAAAATGTGAAGTCAAGAATTGTACATTAAATTATACAGCAATAGAAAGGTCTGTGCAATCCCTTTCGAGCACTGGCAGTCGCAGATTTTTCCGGGGCTTGGTTGCGGAGATATCAGCATCCAAAGCAAGTCAAATGCAGTTGGGTGGAAAATCATGCGAATAATTTTGTATGAAAATATCCTAACAACCAGATACCGCTGACGATTTTTGTTCTCAGCTGTGGATAGGTATTGAACAGACCTTTCATTTGATGTACATATCGATGGGTTTTGGGAACATTGTTCAAAATGTAATTTTTTTTGCAAGGGGTTAACCTTGATTTTTTTCAAAAATGTCGAAAAATGTGAAGTTAAGAATTGCACATTAAATTATACAACAATGGAGAGGTCTGTGCAATCCCTTTCGAGCACTGAGAGTCGCAGTTTTTTCGCGGCTTCGTTCTGGAGATATAAGCATCCAAAGCAAGTCAAATGCAGTTGGGTGGAAAATCATGCGAATAATTTTGTATGAAAATATCTTACCAACCAGATACCGCTGATGATTTTTGTTCTCAGCTGTGGATAGGTATTGAACAGACCTTTCATTTGATGTACATATCGGTCGGTTTTGGGAATATTGTTGAAAATTAAATTTTTTTTTGCAAGGGGTTAACCTTGATTTTTTTCAAAAATGTCGAAAAATGTGAAGTTAAGAATTGCACATTAAATTATACAACAATGGAGAGGTCTGTGCAATCCCTTTCGAGCACTGAGAGTCGCAGATTTTTCCGGGGCTTGGTTGCGGAGATATCAGCATCCAAAGCCAGTCAAATGCAGTTGGGTGGAAAATCATGCGAATAATTTTGTATGAAAATATCTTAACAACCAGATACCGCTGACGATTTTTGTTCTCAGCTGTGGATAGGTATTGAACAGACCTTTCATTTGATGTACATATCGATGGGTTTTGGGAACATTGTTGAAAATGTAATTTTTTTTTGCAAGGGGTTAACCTTGATTTTTTTCAAAAATGTCGAAAAATGTGAAGTTAAGAATTGTACATTAAATTATACAACAATGGAGAGGTCTGCGCAATTCCTTTTGAGCATTGAGAGTCGCAGATTTTTCCGGGGTTTGGTTGCGGAGATATCAGCATCCAAAGCAAGTCAAATGCAGTTGGGTGGAAAATCATGCGAATAAATTTGTATGAAAATATCTTAACAACCAGATACCGCTGACGATTTTTGTTCTCAGCTGTGGATAGGTATTGAACAGAACTTTCATTTGATGTACATATCGATGGGTTTTGGGAACATTGTTGAAAATGTAATTTTTTTTTGCAAGGGGTTAACCTTGATTTTTTTCAAAAATGTCGAAAAATGTGAAGTTAAGAATTGTACATTAAATTATACAATAATAGAAAGGTCTGTGCAATCCCTTTCGAGCACTGGCAGTCGCAGATTTTTCCGGGGCTTGGCTGCGGAGATATCAGCATCCAAAGCAAGTCAAATGCAGTTGGGTGGAAAATCATGCGAATAATTTTGTATGAAAATATCTTAACAACCAGATACCGCTGACGATTTTTGTTCTCAGCTGTGGATAGGTATTGAACAGACCTTTCATTTGATGTACATATCGATCGGTTTTGGGAATATTGTTGAAAATTAAATTTTTTTTTGCAAGGGGTTAACCTTGATTTTTTTCAAAAATGTTGAAAAATGTGAAGTTAAGAATTGAACATTAAATTATACAGCAATAGAAAGGTCTGTGCAATCCCTTTCGAGCACTGGCAGTCGCAGATTTTTCCGGGGCTTGGTTGCGGAGATATCAGCATCCAAACCAAGTCAAATGCAGTTGGGTGGAAAATCATGCGAATAATTTTGTATGAAAATATCTTAACAACCAGATACCGCTAACGATTTTTGTTCTCAGCTGTGGATAGGTATTGAACAGACCTTTCATTTGATGTACATATCGATGGGTTTTGGGAACATTGTTGAAAATGTAATTTTTTTTTGCAAGGGGTTAACCTTGATTTTTTTCAAAAATGTCAAAAAATGTGAAGTTAAGAATTGCACATTAAATTATACAACAATGGAGAGGTCTGTGCAATCCCTTTCGAGCACTGAGAGTCGCAGTTTTTTCGGGGCTTGGTTCCGGAGATATCAGCATCCAAAGCAAGTCAAATGCAGTTGGGTGGAAAATCATGCGAATAATTTTGTATGAAAATATCTTAACAACCAGATACCGCTGACGATTTTTGTTCTCAGCTGTGGATAGGTATTGAACAGACCTTTCATTTGATGTACATATCGATGGGTTTTGGGAACATTGTTGAAAATGTAATTTTTTTTTGCAAGGGGTTAACCTTGATTTTTTTCAAAAATGTTGAAAAATGTGAAGTTAAGAATTGAACATTAAATTATACAGCAATAGAAAGGTCTGTGCAATCCCTTTCGAGCACTGGCAGTCGCAGATTTTTCCGGGGCTTGGTTGCGGAGATATCAGCATCCAAAGCAAGTCAAATGCAGTTGGGTGGAAAATCATGCGAATAATTTTGTATGAAAATATCCTAACAACCAGATACCGCTGACGATTTTTGTTCTCAGCTGTGGATAGGTATTGAACAGACCTTTCATTTGATGTACATATCGATGGGTTTTGGGAACATTGTTCAAAATGTAATTTTTTTTGCAAGGGGTTAACCTTGATTTTTTTCAAAAATGTCGAAAAATGTGAAGTTAAGAATTGCACATTAAATTATACAACAATGGAGAGGTCTGTGCAATCCCTTTCGAGCACTGAGAGTCGCAGTTTTTTCGCGGCTTCGTTCTGGAGATATAAGCATCCAAAGCAAGTCAAATGCAGTTGGGTGGAAAATCATGCGAATAATTTTGTATGAAAATATCTTACCAACCAGATACCGCTGATGATTTTTGTTCTCAGCTGTGGATAGGTATTGAACAGACCTTTCATTTGATGTACATATCGGTCGGTTTTGGGAATATTGTTGAAAATTAAATTTTTTTTTGCAAGGGGTTAACCTTGATTTTTTTCAAAAATGTCGAAAAATGTGAAGTTAAGAATTGCACATTAAATTATACAACAATGGAGAGGTCTGTGCAATCCCTTTCGAGCACTGAGAGTCGCAGATTTTTCCGGGGCTTGGTTGCGGAGATATCAGCATCCAAAGCCAGTCAAATGCAGTTGGGTGGAAAATCATGCGAATAATTTTGTATGAAAATATCTTAACAACCAGATACCGCTGACGATTTTTGTTCTCAGCTGTGGATAGGTATTGAACAGACCTTTCATTTGATGTACATATCGATCGGTTTTGGGAACATTGTTGAAAATGTAATTTTTTTTTGCAAGGGGTTAACCTTGATTTTTTTCAAAAATGTCGAAAAATGTGAAGTCAAGAATTGTACATTAAATTATACAACAATGGAGAGGTCTGCGCAATTCCTTTTGAGCATTGAGAGTCGCAGATTTTTCCGGGGTTTGGTTGCGGAGATATCAGCATCCAAAGCAAGTCAAATGCAGTTGGGTGGAAAATCATGCGAATAAATTTGTATGAAAATATCTTAACAACCAGATACCGCTGACGATTTTTGTTCTCAGCTGTGGATAGGTATTGAACAGACCTTTCATTTGATGTACATATCGATGGGTTTTGGGAACATTGTTGAAAATGTAATTTTTTTTTGCAAGGGGTTAACCTTGATTTTTTTCAAAAATGTCGAAAAATGTGAAGTTAAGAATTGTACATTAAATTATACAATAATAGAAAGGTCTGTGCAATCCCTTTCGAGCACTGGCAGTCGCAGATTTTTCCGGGGCTTGGCTGCGGAGATATCAGCATCCAAAGCAAGTCAAATGCAGTTGGGTGGAAAATCATGCGAATAATTTTGTATGAAAATATCTTAACAACCAGATACCGCTGACGATTTTTGTTCTCAGCTGTGGATAGGTATTGAACAGACCTTTCATTTGATGTACATATCGATCGGTTTTGGGAATATTGTTGAAAATTAAATTTTTTTTTGCAAGGGGTTAACCTTGATTTTTTTCAAAAATGTTGAAAAATGTGAAGTTAAGAATTGAACATTAAATTATACAGCAATAGAAAGGTCTGTGCAATCCCTTTCGAGCACTGGCAGTCGCAGATTTTTCCGGGGCTTGGTTGCGGAGATATCAGCATCCAAACCAAGTCAAATGCAGTTGGGTGGAAAATCATGCGAATAATTTTGTATGAAAATATCTTAACAACCAGATACCGCTAACGATTTTTGTTCTCAGCTGTGGATAGGTATTGAACAGACCTTTCATTTGATGTACATATCGATGGGTTTTGGGAACATTGTTGAAAATGTAATTTTTTTTTGCAAGGGGTTAACCTTGATTTTTTTCAAAAATGTCAAAAAATGTGAAGTTAAGAATTGCACATTAAATTATACAACAATGGAGAGGTCTGTGCAATCCCTTTCGAGCACTGAGAGTCGCAGTTTTTTCGGGGCTTGGTTCCGGAGATATCAGCATCCAAAGCAAGTCAAATGCAGTTGGGTGGAAAATCATGCGAATAATTTTGTATGAAAATATCTTAACAACCAGATACCGCTGACGATTTTTCTTCTCAGCTGTGGATAGGTATTGAACAGACCTTTCATTTGATGTACATATCGATGGGTTTTGGGAACATTGTTGAAAATGTAATTTTTTTTTGCAAGGGGTTAACCTTGATTTTTTTCAAAAATGTTGAAAAATGTGAAGTTAAGAATTGAACATTAAATTATACAGCAATAGAAAGGTCTGTGCAATCCCTTTCGAGCACTGGCAGTCGCAGATTTTTCCGGGGCTTGGTTGCGGAGATATCAGCATCCAAAGCAAGTCAAATGCAGTTGGGTGGAAAATCATGCGAATAATTTTGTATGAAAATATCTTAACAACCAGATACCGCTGACGATTTTTGTTCTCAGCTGTGGATAGGTATTGAACAGACCTTTCATTTGATGTACATATCGATGGGTTTTGGGAACATTGTTGAAAATGTAATTTTTTTTTGCAAGGGGTTAACCTTGATTTTTTTCAAAAATGTCGAAAAATGTGAAGTTAAGAATTGCACATTAAATTATACAACAATGGAGAGGTCTGTGCAATCCCTTTCGAGCACTGAGAGTCGCAGTTTTTTCGGGGCTTGGTTCTGGAGATATCAGCATCCAAAGCAAGTCAAATGCAGTTGGGTGGAAAATCATGCGAATAATTTTGTATGAAAATATCTTAACAACCAGATACCGCTGACGATTTTTCTTCTCGGCTGTGGATCGGTATTGAACAGACCTTTCATTTGATGTACATATCGATGGGTTTTGGGAACATTGTTGAAAATGTAATTTTTTTTTGCAAGGGGTTAACCTTGATTTTTTTCAAAAATGTCGAAAAATGTGAAGTTAAGAATTGCACATTAAATTATACAACAAAAGAAAGGTCTGTGCAATCCCTTTAGGGCACTGGTAGTCGCAGATTTTTCCGGGGCTTGGTTGCGGAGATATCAGCATCCAAAGCAAGTCAAATGCAGTTGGGTGGAAAATCATACGAATAATTTTGTATGAAAATATCTTAACAACCAGATACCGCTGACGATTTTTCTTCTCAGCTGTGGATAGGTATTGAACAGACCTTTCATTTGATGTACATATCGATCGGTTTTGGGAACATTGTTGAAAATGTAATTTTTTTCTGCAAGGGGTTAACCTTGATTTCTTTCAAAAATGTCGAAAAATGTGAAGTCAAGAATTGTACATTAAATTATACAATAATGGAGAGGTCTGTGCAATCCCTTTCGAGTACTGACAGTCGCAGATTTTTCCGGGGCTTGTTTACGGAGATATCAGCATCCAAACAAGTCAAATGCAGTTGGGTGGAAAATCATGCGAATAATTTTGTATGAAAATATCTTAACAACCAGATACCGCTGACGATTTTTCTTCTCAGCTGTGGATAGGTATTGAACAGACCTTTCATTTGATGTACATATCGATCGGTTTTGGAAATATTGTTGAAAATTAAATTTTTTTTTGCAAGGGGTTAACCTTGATTTTTTTCAAAAATGTTGAAAAATGTGAAGTTAAGAATTGAACATTAAATTATACAGCAATAGAAAGGTCTGTGCAATCCCTTTCGAGCACTGGCAGTCGCAGATTTTTCCGGGGCTTGGTTACGGAGATATCAGCATCCAAACAAGTCAAATGCAGTTGGGTGGAAAATCATGCGAATAATTTTGTATGAAAATATCTTAACAACCAGATACCGCTGACGATTTTTGTTCTCAGCTGTGGATAGGTATTGAACAGACCTTTCATTTGATGTACATATCGATCGGTTTTGGGAATATTGTTGAAAATTAAATTTTTTTTTGCAAGGGGTTAACCTTGATTTTTTTCAAAAATGTTGAAAAATGTGAAGTTAAGAATTGAACATTAAATTATACAGCAATAGAAAGGTCTGTGCAATCCCTTTCGAGCACTGGCAGTCGCAGATTTTTCCGGGGCTTGGTTGCGGAGATATCAGCATCCAAACCAAGTCAAATGCAGTTGGGTGGAAAATCATGCGAATAATTTTGTATGAAAATATCTTAACAACCAGATACCGCTGACGATTTTTCTTCTCAGCTGTGGATAGGTATTGAACAGACCTTTCATTTGATGTACATATCGATGGGTTTTGGGAACATTGTTGAAAATGTAATTTTTTTTTGCAAGGGGTTAACCTTGATTTTTTTCAAAAATGTTGAAAAATGTGAAGTTAAGAATTGAACATTAAATTATACAGCAATAGAAAGGTCTGTGCAATCCCTTTCGAGCACTGGCAGTCGCAGATTTTTCCGGGGCTTGGTTGCGGAGATATCAGCATCCAAAGCAAGTCAAATGCAGTTGGGTGGAAAATCATGCGAATAATTTTGTATGAAAATATCTTAACAACCAGATACCGCTGACGATTTTTGTTCTCAGCTGTGGATAGGTATTGAACAGACCTTTCATTTGATGTACATATCGATGGGTTTTGGGAACATTGTTGAAAATGTAATTTTTTTTTGCAAGGGGTTAACCTTGATTTTTTTCAAAAATGTCGAAAAATGTGAAGTTAAGAATTGCACATTAAATTATACAACAATGGAGAGGTCTGTGCAATCCCTTTCGAGCACTGAGAGTCGCAGTTTTTTCGGGGCTTGGTTCTGGAGATATCAGCATCCAAAGCAAGTCAAATGCAGTTGGGTGGAAAATCATGCGAATAATTTTGTATGAAAATATCTTAACAACCAGATACCGCTGACGATTTTTCTTCTCGGCTGTGGATCGGTATTGAACAGACCTTTCATTTGATGTACATATCGATGGGTTTTGGGAACATTGTTGAAAATGTAATTTTTTTTTGCAAGGGGTTAACCTTGATTTTTTTCAAAAATGTCGAAAAATGTGAAGTTAAGAATTGCACATTAAATTATACAACAAAAGAAAGGTCTGTGCAATCCCTTTCGGGCACTGGTAGTCGCAGATTTTTCCGGGGCTTGGTTGCGGAGATATCAGCATCCAAAGCAAGTCAAATGCAGTTGGGTGGAAAATCATACGAATAATTTTGTATGAAAATATCTTAACAACCAGATACCGCTGACGATTTTTCTTCTCAGCTGTGGATAGGTATTGAACAGACCTTTCATTTGATGTACATATCGATCGGTTTTGGGAACATTGTTGAAAATGTAATTTTTTTTTGCAAGGGGTTAACCTTGATTTCTTTCAAAAATGTCGAAAAATGTGAAGTCAAGAATTGTACATTAAATTATACAATAATGGAGAGGTCTGTGCAATCCCTTTCGAGCACTGACAGTCGCAGATTTTTCCGGGGCTTGGTTACGGAGATATCAGCATCCAAACAAGTCAAATGCAGTTGGGTGGAAAATCATGCGAATAATTTGTATGAAAATATCTTAACAACCAGATACCGCTGACGATTTTGCTTCTCAGCTGTGGATAGGTATTGAACAGACCTTTCATTTGATGTACATATCGATGGGTTTTGGGAGCATTGTTGAAAATGTAATTTTTTATTGCAAGGGGTTAACCTTGATTTTTTTCAAAAATGTCGAAAAATGTGAAGTTAAGAATTGCACATTAAATTATACAACAATAGAAAGGTCTGTGCAATCCCTTTCGAGCACTGGCAGTCGCAGATTTTTCCGGGGCTTGGTTCCGGAGATATCAGAATCCAAAGCAAGTCAAATGCAGTTGGGTGGAAAATCATGCGCATAATTTTGTATAAAAATATCTTAACAACCAGATACCGATGACGATTTTTGTTCTCAGCTGTGGATAGGTATTGAACAGACCTTTCATTTGATGTACATATCGATGGGTTTTGGGAACATTGTTGAAAATGTAATTTTTTTTTGCAAGGGGTTAACCTTGATTTTTTTCAAAAATGTCGAAAAATGTGAAGTCAAGAATTGTACATTAAATTATACAACAATGGAGAGGTCTGTGCAATCCCTTTCGAGCACTGACAGTCGCAGATTTTTCCGGGGCTTGGTTCCGGAGATATCAGCATCCAAAGCAAGTCAAATGCAGTTGGGTGGAAAATCATGCGCATAATTTTGTATGAAAATATCTTAACAACCAGATACCGCCGCGAATTTTTGTTCTCAGCTGTGGATAGGTATTGAACAGACCTTTCATTTGATGTACATATCGATGGGTTTTGGGAACATTGTTGAAAATGTAATTTTTTTTGCAAGGGGTTAACCTTGAATTTTTTCAAAAATGTCGAAAAATGTGAAGTTAAGAGTTGCACATTAAATTATACAACAATGGAGAGGTCTGTGCAATCCCTTTCGAGCACTGAGAGTCGCAGATTCTTCCGGGGCTTGGTTCTGGAGATATCAGCATCCAAAGCAAGTCAAATGCAGTTGGGTGGAAAATCATGCGAATAATTTGTATGAAAATATCTTAACAACCAGATACCGCTGACGATTTTTCTTCTCAGTTGTGGATAGGTATTGAACAGACCTTTCATTTGATGTACATATCGATGGGTTTTGGGAACATTGTTGAAAATGTAATTTTTTTTTGCAAGGGGTTGACCTTGATTTTTTTCAAAAATGTCGAAAAATGTGAAGTCAAGAATTGTACATTAAATTATACAGTAATGGAGAGGTCCGTGCAATTCCTTTCGAGAACTGAGAGTCGCAGATTTTTCCGGGGCTTGGTTGCGGAGATATCAGCACCCAACGCAAGTCAAATGCAGTTGGGTAGAAAATCATGCGGATAATTTTGTATGAAAATATCTTAACAACCAGATAACGCTGACGATTTTTCTTCTCAGCTGTGGATAGGTATTGAACAGACCTTTCATTTGATGTACATATCGATGGGTTTTGGGAACATTGTTGAAAATGTAATTTTTTTTTTGCAACGGGTTAGCCCTGATTTTTTTCAAAAATGTCGAAAAATGTGAAGTTAAGAATTGCACATTAAATTATACAACAATAGAAAGGTCTGTGCAATCCCTTTCGAGCACTGGCAGTCGCAGACTTTTCCGGGGCTTGGTTCCGGAGATATCAGCATCCAAATCAAGTCAAATGCAGTTGGGTGGAAAATCATGCGAATAATTTTGTATGAAAATATCTTAACAACCAGATACCGCTGACGATTTTTCTTCTCAGCTGTGGATAGGTATTGAACAGACCTTTCATTTGATGTACATATCGATGGGTTTTGGGAACATTGTTGAAAATGTAATTTTTTTATGCAAGTGGTTAACCTTGATTTTTTTCAAAAATGTCGAAAAATGTGAAGTTAAGAATTTCACATTAAATTATACAACAATGGAGAGGTCTGTGCAATCCCTTTCGAGCACTGACAGTCGCAGATTTTTCCGGGGCTTGGTTCCGGAGATATCAGCATCCAAAGCAAGTCAAATGCAGTTGGGTGGAAAATCATGCGCATAATTTTGTATGAAAATATCTTAACAACCAGATACCGCCGCGAATTTTTGTTCTCAGCTGTGGATAGGTATTGAACAGACCTTTCATTTGATGTAAATATCGATCGGTTTTGGGAACATTGTTGAAAATGTAATTTTTTTTTGCAAGGGGTTAACCTTGATTTTTTTCAAAAATGTCGAAAAATGTGAAGTTAAGAATTGCACATTAAATTATACAACAATGGAGATGTCTGTGCAATCCCTTTCGAGCACTGAGAGTCGCAGATTTTTCCAGGGCTTGGTTGCGGAGATATCAGCATCCAAAGCAAGTTAAATGCAGTTGGGTGGAAAATTATGCGTATAAATTTGTATGAAAATATCTTAACAACCAGATACCGCTGACGATTTTTGTTCTCAGCTGTGGATAGGTATTGAACAGACCTTTCATTTGATGTACATATCGATGGGTTTTGGGAACATTGTTGAAAATATAATTTTTTTTTGCAAGGGGTTAACCTTGATTTTTTTCAAAAATGTCGAAAAATGTGAAGTTAAGAATTGCACATTAAATTATACAACAATAGAAAGGTCTGTGCAATCCCTCTCGAGCACTGGCAGTCGCAGATTTTTCCGGGGCTTGGTTCCGGAGATATCAGAATCCAAAGCAAGTCAAATGCAGTTGGGTGGAAAATCATGCGAATAATTTTGTATAAAAATATCTTAACAACCAGATACCGATGACGATTTTTGTTCTCAGCTGTGGATAGGTATTGAACAGACCTTTCATTTGATGTACATATCGATGGGTTTTGGGAACATTGTTGAAAATGTAATTTTTTTTGCAAGGGGTTAACCTTGAATTTTTTCAAAAATGTCGAAAAATGTGAAGTTAAGAGTTGCACATTAAATTATACAACAATGGAGAGGTCTGTGCAATCCCTTTCGAGCACTGAGAGTCGCAGATTTTTCCGGGGCTTGGTTCTGGAGATATCAGCATCCAAAGCAAGTCAAATGCAGTTGGGTGGAAAATCATGCGAATAATTTGTATGAAAATATCTTAACAACCAGATACCGCTGACGATTTTTCTTCTCAGCTGTGGATAGGTATTGAACAGACCTTTCATTTGATGTACATATCGATGGGTTTTGGGAACATTGTTGAAAATGTAATTTTTTTTTGCAAGGGGTTGACCTTGATTTTTTTCAAAAATGTCGAAAAATGTGAAGTCAAGAATTGTACATTAAATTATACAGTAATGGAGAGGTCCGTGCAATTCCTTTCGAGAACTGAGAGTCGCAGATTTTTCCGGGGCTTGGTTGCGGAGATATCAGCAACCAAAGCAAGTCAAATGCAGTTGGGTGGAAAATCATGCGAATAATTTTGTATGAAAATATCTTAACAACCAGATACCGCTGACGATTTTTCTTCTCAGTTGTGGATAGGTATTGAACAGACCTTTCATTTGATGTACATATTGATGGGTTTTGGGAACATTGTTGAAAATGTAATTTTTTTTTGCAACGGGTTAGCCCTGATTTTTTTCAAAAATGTCGAAAAATGTGAAGTTAAGAATTGCACATTAAATTATACAACAATAGAAAGGTCTGTGCAATCCCTTTCGAGCACTGGCAGTCGCAGACTTTTCCGGGGCTTGGTTGCGGAGATATCAGCATCCAAAGCAAGTCAAATGCAGTTGGGTGGAAAATCATGCGAATAATTTTGTATGAAAATATCTTAACAACCAGATACCGCTGACGATTTTTCTTCTCAGTTGTGGATAGGTATTGAACAGACCTTTCATTTGATGTACATATTGATGGGTTTTGGGAACATTGTTGAAAATGTAATTTTTTTGCAAGGGGTTAACCTTGATTTTTTTCAAAAATGTCGAAAAATGTGAAGTCAAGAATTGTAAACTAAATTATACAACAATGGAGAGGTCTGTGCAATCCCTTACGAGCACTGGGAGTCGCAGATTTTTCCGGGGCTTGGTAGCGGAGATATCAGCATCCAAAGCAAGTCAAATGCAGTTGGGTGGAAAATTATGCGAATAATTTTGTATGAAAATATCTTAACAACCAGATACCGCTGACGATTTTTGTTCTCAGCTGCGGATAGGTATTGAACAGACCTTTCATTTGATGTACATATCGATGGGTTTTGGGAACATTGTTGAAAATGTAATTTTTTTTTGCAAGGGAACCTTGATTTTTTTCAAAAATGTCGAAAAATGTGAAGTTAAGAATTGCACATTAAATTATACAACAATGGAGAGGTCTGTGCAATCCCTTTCGAGCACTGAGAGTCGCAGATTTTTCCGGGGCTTGGTTGCGGAGATATCAGCAACCAAAGCAAGTCAAATGCAGTTGGGTGGAAAATCATGCGAATAATTTTGTATGAAAATATCTTAATAACCAGATACTGCTGACGATTTTTCTTCTCAGCTGTGGATAGGTATTGAACAGACCTTTCATTTGATGTACATATGGATGGGTTTTGGGAACATTGTTGAAAATGTATTTTTTTTTTGCAAGGGGTTAACCTTGATTTTTTCAAAAATTTCGAAAAATGTGAAGTCAAGAATTGTACATTAAATTATACAACAATGGAGAGGGCTGTGCAATCCCTTTCGAGCACTGACAGTCGCAGATTTTTCTGGGGCTTGGTTCCGGAGATATCAGCATCCAAAGCAAGTCAAATGCAGTTGGGTGGAAAATTATGCGAATAATTTTGTATGAAAATATCTTAACAACCAGATACCGCCGACGATTTTTGTTCTCAGCTGTGGATAGGTATTGAACAGACCTTTCATTTGATGTACATATCGAAGGGTTTTGGGAACATTGTTGAAAATGTAATTTTTTTTGGCAAGGGGTTAACCTTGATTTTTTTCAAAAATGTCGAAAAATGTGAAGTTAAGAATTTCACATTAAATTATACAACAATGGAGAGGTCTGTGCAATCCCTTTCGAGCACTGAGAGTCGCAGATTTTTCCGGGGCTTGGTAGCGGAGATATCAGCATCCAAAGCAAGTCAAATGCAGTTGGGTGGAAAATTATGGCAATAATTTTGTATGAAAATATCTTAACAACCAGATACCGCTGACCATTTTTGTTCTCAGCTGTGGATAGGTATTGAACAGACCTTTCATTTGATGTACATATCGATGGGTTTTGGGAACATTGTTGAAAATGTAATTTTTTTTTGCAAGGGGTTAACCTTGATTTTTTTCAAAAATGTCGAAAAATGTGAAGTTAAGAATTGCACATTAAATTATACAACAATGGAGAGGTCTGTGCAATCCCTTTCGAGCACTGAGAGTTGCAGATTTTTCCGGGGCTTGGTTGCGGAGATATCAGCATCCAAAGCAAGTCAAATGCAGTTGGGTGGAAAATCATGCGAATAATTTTGTATGAAAATATCTTAACAACCAGATACCGCTGACGATTTTTGTTCTCAGCTGTGGATAGGTATTGAACAGACCTTTCATTTGATGTACAGATCGATGGGTTTTGGGAACATTGTTGAAAATGTAATTTTTTTTTGCAAGGGGTTAACCTTGATTTTTTTCAAAAATGTCGAAAAATGTGAAGTTAAGAATTGCACATTAAATTATACAACAATGGAGAGGTCTGTGCAATCCCTTTCGAGCACTGGCAGTCGCAGATTTTTCCGGGGCTTGGTTGCGGAGATATCAGCATCCAAACAAGTCAAATGCAGTTGGGTGGAAAATCATGCGAATAATTTTGTATGAAAATATCTTAACAACCAGATACCGCTGACGATTTTTGTTCTCAGCTGTGGATAGGTATTGGACAGACCTTTCATTTGATGTACATATCGATGGGTTTTGGGAACATTGTTGAAAATGTATTTTTTTTTTGCAAGGGGTTAACCTTGATTTTTTTCAAAAATGTCGAAAAATGTGAAGTCAAGAATTGTACATTAAATTATACAACAATGGAGAGGGCTGTGCAATCCCTTTCGAGCACTGACAGTCGCAGATTTTTCTGGGGCTTGGTTCCGAAGATATCAGCATCCAAACAAGTCAAATGCGGTTGGGTGGAAAATCATGCGAATAATTTTGTATGAAAATATCTTAACAACCAGATACCGCTGACGATTTTTGTTCTCAGCTGTGGATAGGTATTGAACAGACCTTTCATTTGATGTACATATCGAAGGGTTTTGGGAACATTGTTGAAAATGTAATTTTTTTTGGCAAGGGGTTAACCTTGATTTTTTTCAAAAATGTCGAAAAATGTGAAGTTAAGAATTTCACATTAAATTATACAACAATGGAGAGGTCTGTGCAATCCCTTTCGAGCACTGGCAGTCGCAGATTTTTCCGGGGCTTGGTTGCGGAGATATCAGCATCCAAAGCAAGTCAAATACATTTGGGTGGAAAATCATGCGAATAATTTTGTATGAAAATATCTTAACAACCAGATACCGCTGACGATTTTTGTTCTCAGCTGTGGATAGGTATTGGACAGACCTTTCATTTGATGTACATATCGATGGGTTTTGGGAACATTGTTGAAAATGTATTTTTTTTTTGCAAGGGGTTAACCTTGATTTTTTTTCAAAAATGTCGAAAAATATGAAGTTAAGAATTGCACATTAAATTATACAACAATGGAGAGGTCTGTGCAATCCCTTTCGAGCACTGAGAGTTGCAGATTTTTCCGGGGCTTGGTTGCGGAGATATCAGCATCCAAAGCAAGTTAAATGCAGTTGGGTGGAAAATTATGCGAATAATTTTGTATGAAAATATCTTAACAACCAGATACCGCCGACGATTTTTGTTCTCAGCTCTGGATAGGTATTGAACAGACCTTTCATTTGATGTACATATCGATGGGTTTTGGGAACATTGTTGAAAATGTAATTTTTTTTTGCAAGGGGTTAACCTTGATTTTTTTTCAAAAATGTCGAAAAATATGAAGTTAAGAATTGCACATTAAATTATACAACAATGGAGAGGTCTGTGCAATCCCTTTCGAGCACTGAGAGTTGCAGATTTTTCCGGGGCTTGGTTGCGGAGATATCAGCATCCAAAGCAAGTTAAATGCAGTTGGGTGGAAAATTATGCGAATAATTTTGTATGAAAATATCTTAACAACCAGATACCGCCGACGATTTTTGTTCTCAGCTCTGGATAGGTATTGAACAGACCTTTCATTTGATGTACATATCGATGGGTTTTGGGAACATTGTTGAAAATGTAATTTTTTTTTGCAAGGGGTTAACCTTGATTTTTTTCAAAAATGTCGAAAAATGTGAAGTTAAGAATTGCACATTAAATTATACAACAATGGAGAGGTCTGTGCAATCCCTTTCGAGCACTGGCAGTCGCAGATTTTTCCGGGGCTTGGTTGCGGAGATATCAGCATCCAAACAAGTCAAATGCAGTTGGGTGGAAAATCATGCGAATAATTTTGTTTGAAAATATCTTAACAACCAGATACCGCTGACGATTTTTGTTCTCAGCTGTGGATAGGTATTGGAAAGACCTTTCATTTGATGTACATATCGATGGGTTTTGGGAACATTGTTGAAAATGTAATTCTTTTTTGCAAGGGGTTAACCTTGATTTTTTCCAAAAATTGCGAAAATTGTGAAGTCAAGAATTGTACATTAAATTATACAACAATGGAGAGGTCTGTGCAATCCCTTTCGAGCACTGAGAGTCGCAGATTTTTCCGGGGCTTGGTTCTGGAGATATCAGCATCCAAAGCAAGTCAAATGCAGTTGGGTGGAAAATCATGCGAATAATTTGTATGAAAATATCTTAACAACCAGATACCGCTGACGATTTTTCTTCTCAGCTGTGGATAGGTATTGAACAGACCTTTCATTTGATGTACATATCGATGGGTTTTGGGAACATTGTTGAAAATGTAATTTTTTTTTGCAAGGGGTTGACCTTGATTTTTTTCAAAAATGTCGAAAAATGTGAAGTCAAGAATTGTACATTAAATTATACAGTAACGGAGAGGTCCGTGCAATTCCTTTCGAGAACTGAGAGTCGCAGATTTTTCCGGGGCTTGGTTGCGGAGATATCAGCATCCAACGCAAGTCAAATGCAGTTGGGTAGAAAATCATGCGGATAATTTTGTATGAAAATATCTTAACAACCAGATACCGCTGACGATTTTTCTTCTCAGTTGTGGATAGGTATTGAACAGACCTTTCATTTGATGTACATATTGATGGGTTTTGGGAACATTGTTGAAAATGGAATTTTTTTTGCAAGGGGTTAACCTTGATTTTTTTCAAAAATGTCGAAAAATGTGAAGTTAAGAATTGTACACTAAATTATACAACAATGGAGAGGTCTGTGCAATCCCTTTCGAGCACTGGCAGTCGCAGATTTTTCCGGGGCTTTTTAGCGGAGATATCAGCATCCAAAGCAAGTCAAATGCAGTTGGGTGGAAAATTATGCGAATAATTTTGTATGAAAATATCTTAACAACCAGATACCGCTGACGATTTTTGTTCTCAGCTGCGGATAGGTATTGAACATACCTTTCATTTGATGTACATATTGATGGGTTTTGGGAACATTGTTGAAAATGTAATTTTTTTTGCAAAGGGTTAACCTTGATTTTTTTCAAAAATGTCGAAAAATGTGAAGTCAAGAATTGTACACTAAATTATACAACAATGGAGAGGTCTGTGCAATCCCTTTCGAGCACTGAGAGTCGCAGATTTTTCCGGGGCTTGGTTGCGAAAATTATGCGAATAATTTTGTATGAAAATATCTTAACAACCAGATACCGCTGACGATTTTTCTTCTCAGTTGTGTATAGGTATTGAACAGACCTTTCATTTGATGTACATATTGATGGGTTTTGGGAACATTGTTGAAAATGTAATTTTTTTTGCAAGGGGTTAACCTTGATTTTTTTCAAAAATTTCGAAAAATGTGAAGTCGAGAATTGTACACTAAATTATACAACAATGGAGAGGTCTGTGCAATCCCTTTCGAGCACTGAGAGTCGCAGATTTTTCCGGGGCTTGGTTGCGAAAATTATGCGAATAATTTTGTATGAAAATATCTTAACAACCAGATACCGCTGACGATTTTTCTTCTCAGTTGTGGATAGGTATTGAACAGACCTTTCATTTGATGTACATATTGATGGGTTTTGGGAACATTGTTGAAAATGGAATTTTTTTTGCAAGGGGTTAACCTTGATTTTTTTCAAAAATGTCGAAAAATGTGAAGTTAAGAATTGTACACTAAATTATACAACAATGGAGAGGTCTGTGCAATCCCTTTCGAGCACTGAGAGTCGCAGATTTTTCCGGGGCTTGGTTGCGAAAATTATGCGAATAATTTTGTATGAAAATATCTTAACAACCAGATACCGCTGACGATTTTTCTTCTCAGCTGTGGATAGGTATTGGACAGACCTTTCATTTGATGTACATATCGATGGGTTTTGGGAACATTGTTGAAAATGTAATTTTTTTTGCAAGGGGTTAACCTTGATTTTTTTCAAAAATGTCGAAAAATGTGAAGTCAAGAATTGTAAACTAAATTATACAACAATGGAGAGGTCTGTGCAATCCCTTACGAGCACTGGGAGTCGCAGATTTTTCCGGGGCTTGGTAGCGGAGATATCAGCATCCAAAGCAAGTCAAATGCAGTTGGGTGGAAAATTATGCGAATAATTTTGTATGAAAATATCTTAACAACCAGATACCGCTGACGATTTTTGTTCTCAGCTGCGGATAGGTATTGAACATACCTTTCATTTGATGTACATATTGATGGGTTTTGGGAACATTGTTGAAAATGTAATTTTTTTTGCAAGGGGTTAACCTTGATTTTTTTCAAAAATGTCGAAAAATGTGAAGTCAAGAATTGTACACTAAATTATACAACAATGGAGAGGTCTGTGCAATCCCTTTCGAGCACTCAGAGTCGCAGATTTTTCCGGGGCTTGGTTCCGGAGATATCAGCATCCAAAGCAAGTCAAATGCAGTTGGGTGGAAAATTATGCGAATAATTTTGTATGAAAATATCTTAACAACCAGATACCGCTGACGATTTTTGTTCTCAGCTGCGGATAGGTATTGAACATACCTTTCATTTGATGTACATATTGATGGGTTTTGGGAACATTGTTGAAAATGTAATTTTTTTTGCAAGGGGTTAACCTTGATTTTTTTCAAAAATGTCGAAAAATGTGAAGTCAAGAATTGTACACTAAATTATACAACAATGGAGAGGTCTGTGCAATCCATTTCGAGCACTGAGAGTCGCAGATTTTTCCGGGGCTTGGTTGCGAAAATTATGCGAATAATTTTGTATGAAAATATCTTAACAACCAGATACCGCTGACGATTTTTCTTCTCAGTTGTGGATAGGTATTGAACAGACCTTTCATTTGATGTACATATTGATGGGTTTTGGGAACATTGTTGAAAATGTAATTTTTTTTGCAAGGGGTTAACCTTGATTTTTTTCAAAAATTTCGAAAAATGTGAAGTCAAGAATTGTACACTAAATTATACAACAATGGAGAGGTCTGTGCAATCCCTTTCGAGCACTGAGAGTCGCAGATTTTTCCGGGGCTTGGTTGCGAAAATTATGCGAATAATTTTGTATGAAAATATCTTAACAACCAGATACCGCTGACGATTTTTCTTCTCAGTTGTGGATAGGTATTGAACAGACCTTTCATTTGATGTACATATTGATGGGTTTTGGGAACATTGTTGAAAATGTAATTTTTTTTGCAAGGGGTTAACCTTGCTTTTTTTCAAAAATGTCGAAAAATGTGAAGTCAAGAATTGTACACTAAATTATACAACAATGGAGAGGTCTGTGCAATCCCTTTCGAGCACTGAGAGTCGCAGATTTTTCCGGGGCTTGGTTGCGAAAATTATGCGAATAATTTTGTATGAAAATATCTTAACAACCAGATACCGCTGACGATTTTTCTTCTCAGCTGTGGATAGGTATTGGACAGACCTTTCATTTGATGTACATATCGATGGGTTTTGGGAACATTGTTGAAAATGTAATTTTTTTTGCAAGGGGTTAACCTTGATTTTTTTCAAAAATGTCGAAAAATGTGAAGTCAAGAATTGTAAACTAAATTATACAACAATGGAGAGGTCTGTGCAATCCCTTACGAGCACTGGGAGTCGCAGATTTTTCCGGGGCTTGGTAGCGGAGATATCAGCATCCAAAGCAAGTCAAATGCAGTTGGGTGGAAAATTATGCGAATAATTTTGTATGAAAATATCTTAACAACCAGATACCGCTGACGATTTTTGTTCTCAGCTGCGGATAGGTATTGAACAGACCTTTCATTTGATGTACATATTGATGGGTTTTGGGAACATTGTTGAAAATGTAATTTTTTTTGCAAGGGGTTAACCTTGATTTTTTTCACAAATGTCGAAAAATGTGAAGTCAAGAATTGTACACTAAATTATACAACAATGGAGAGGTCTGTGCAATCCCTTTTGAGCACTGAGAGTCGCAGATTTTTCCGGGGCTTGGTTGCGAAAATTATGCGAATAAATTTGTATGAAAATATCTTAACAACCAGATACCGCTGACGATTTTTCTTCTCAGTTGTGGATAGGTATTGAACAGACCTTTCATTTGATGTACATATTGATGGGTTTTGGGAACATTGTTGAAAATGTAATTTTTTTTGCAAGGGGTTAACCTTGATTTTTTTCAAAAATGTCGAAAAATGTGAAGTCAAGAATTGTACACTAAATTATACAACAATGGAGAGGTCTGTGCAATCCCTTTCGAGCACTGAGAGTCGCAGATTTTTCCGGGGCTTGGTTGCGAAAATTATGCGAATAATTTTGTATGAAAATATCTTAACAACCAGATACCGGTGACGATTTTTCTTCTCAGCTGTGGATAGGTATTGGACAGACCTTTCATTTGATGTACATATCGATGGGTTTTGGGAACATTGTTGAAAATGTAATTCTTTTTTGCAAGGGGTTAACCTTGATTTTTTTCAAAAATTTCGAAAATTGTGAAGTCAAGAATTGTACATTAAATTATACAACAATGGAGAGGTCTGTGCAATCCCTTTCGAGCACTGAGAGTCGCAGATTTTTCCGGGGCTTGGTTGCGAAAATTATGCGAATAATTTTGTATGAAAATATCTTAACAACCAGATACCGCTGACGATTTTTCTTCTCAGTTGTGGATAGGTATTGAACAGACCTTTCATTTGATGTACATATTGATGGGTTTTGGGAACATTGTTGAAAATGTAATTTTTTTTGCAAGGGGTTAACCTTGATTTTTTTCAAAAATTTCGAAAAATGTGAAGTCAAGAATTGTACACTAAATTATACAACAATGGAGAGGTCTGTGCAATCCCTTTCGAGCACTGAGAGTCGCAGATTTTTCCGGGGCTTGGTTGCGAAAATTATGCGAATAATTTTGTATGAAAATATCTTAACAACCAGATACCGCTGACGATTTTTCTTCTCAGTTGTGGATAGGTATTGAACAGACCTTTCATTTGATGTACATATTGATGGGTTTTGGGAACATTGTTGAAAATGTAATTTTTTTTTGCAAGGGGTTAACCTTGATTTTTTTCAAAAATGTCGAAAAATGTGAAGTCAAGAATTGTACACTAAATTATACAACAATGGAGAGGTCTGTGCAATCCCTTTCGAGCACTGAGAGTCGCAGATTTTTCCGGGGCTTGGTTGCGAAAATTATGCGAATAATTTTGTATGAAAATATCTTAACAACCAGATACCGCTGACGATTTTTCTTCTCAGCTGTGGATAGGTATTGGACAGACCTTTCATTTGATGTACATATCGATGGGTTTTGGGAACATTGTTGAAAATGTAATTTTTTTTGCAAGGGGTTAACCTTGATTTTTTTCAAAAATGTCGAAAAATGTGAAGTCAAGAATTGTAAACTAAATTATACAACAATGGAGAGGTCTGTGCAATCCCTTACGAGCACTGGGAGTCGCAGATTTTTCCGGGGCTTGGTAGCGGAGATATCAGCATCCAAAGCAAGTCAAATGCAGTTGGGTGGAAAATTATGCGAATAATTTTGTATGAAAATATCTTAACAACCAGATACCGCTGACGATTTTTGTTCTCAGCTGCGGATAGGTATTGAACAGACCTTTCATTTGATGTACATATTGATGGGTTTTGGGAACATTGTTGAAAATGTAATTTTTTTTGCAAGGGGTTAACCTTGATTTTTTTCAAAAATGTCGAAAAATGTGAAGTCAAGAATTGTACACTAAATTATACAACAATGGAGAGGTCTGTGCAATCCCTTTCGAGCACTGAGAGTCGCAGATTTTTCCGGGGCTTGGTTGCGAAAATTATGCGAATAATTTTGTATGAAAATATCTTAACAACCAGATACCGCTGACGATTTTTCTTCTCAGTTGTGGATAGGTATTGAACAGACCTTTCATTTGATGTACATATTGATGGGTTTTGGGAACATTGTTGAAAATGTAATTTTTTTTGCAAGGGGTTAACCTTGATTTTTTTCAAAAATGTCGAAAAATGTGAAGTCAAGAATTGTACACTAAATTATACAACAATGGAGAGGTCTGTGCAATCCCTTTCGAGCACTGAGAGTCGCAGATTTTTCCGGGGCTTGGTTGCGAAAATTATGCGAATAATTTTGTATGAAAATATCTTAACAACCAGATACCGGTGACGATTTTTCTTCTCAGCTGTGGATAGGTATTGGACAGACCTTTCATTTGATGTACATATCGATGGGTTTTGGGAACATTGTTGAAAATGTAATTCTTTTTTGCAAGGGGTTAACCTTGATTTTTTTCAAAAATTTCGAAAATTGTGAAGTCAAGAATTGTACATTAAATTATACAAGCTTGGTTCCGGAGATATCAGCATCCAAAGCAAGTCAAATGCAGTTGGGTGGAAAATCATGCGAATAATTTTGTATGCAAATATCTTAACAACCAGATACCGCTGACGATTTTTCTTCTCAGCTGTGGATAGGTATTGAACAGACCTTTCATTTGATGTACATATCGATGGGTTTTGGGAACATTGTTGAAAATGTAATTTTTTTTTGCAAGGGGTTAGCCCTGATTTTTTTCTAAAATGTCGAAAAATGGGAAGTTAAGAATTGCACATTAAATTATACAAAAATCGAAAGGTCTGTGCAATCCCTTTCGAGCACTGGCAGTCGCAGATTTTTCCGGGGCTTGGTTGCGGAGATATCAGCATCCAAAGCAAGTCAAATGCAGTTGGGTGGAAAATCATGCGAATAATTTTGTATGAAAATATCTTAACAACCAGATACCGCTGACGATTTTTCTTCTCAGCTGTGGATAGGTATTGGACAGACCTTTCATTTGATGTACATATCGATGGGTTTTGGGAACATTGTTGAAAATGTAATTCTTTTTTGCAAGGGGTTAACCTTGATTTTTTTCAAAAATTTCGAAAATTGTGAAGTCAAGAATTGTACATTAAATTATACAACAATGGAGAGGTCTGTGCAATCCCTTTCGAGCACTCAGAGTCGCAGATTTTTCCGGGGCTTGGTTGCGAAAATTATGCGAATAATTTTGTATGAAAATATCTTAACAACCAGATACCGCTGACGATTTTTCTTCTCAGCTGTGGATAGGTATTGGACAGACCTTTCATTTGATGTACATATCGATGGGTTTTGGGAACATTGTTGAAAATGTAATTCTTTTTTGCAAGGGGTTAACCTTGATTTTTTTCAAAAATTTCGAAAATTGTGAAGTCAAGAATTGTACATTAAATTATACAACAATGGAGAGGTCTGTGCAATCCCTTTCGAGCACTGAGAGTCGCAGATTTTTCCGGGGCTTGGTTGCGAAAATTATGCGAATAATTTTGTATGAAAATATCTTAACAACCAGATACTGATGACGATTTTTGTTCTCAGCTGTGGATAGGTATTGAACAGACCTTTCATTTGATGTACATATCGATGGGTTTTGGGAACATTGTTGAAAATGTAATTTTTTTTTGCAAGGGAACCTTGATTTTTTTCAAAAATGTCGAAAAATGTGAAGTTAAGAATTGCACTTTAAATTATACAGCAATAGAAAGGTCTGTGCTATCCCTTTCGAGCACTGGCAGTCGCAGATTTTTCCGGGGCTTGGTTCCGGAGATATCAGCATCCAAAGCAAGTCAAATGCAGTTGGGTGGAAAATCATGCGAATAATTTTGTATGAAAATATCTTAACAACCAGATACCGATGACGATTTTTGTTCTCAGCTGTGGATAGGTATTGAACAGACCTTTCATTTGATGTACATATCGATGGGTTTTGGGAACATTGTTGAAAATGTAATTTTTTTTGCAAGGGGTTAACCTTGATTTTTTTCAAAAATGTCGAAAAATGTGAAGTCAAGAATTGTACATTAAATTATACAACAATGGACAGGTCTGTGGAATCCCTTTCGAGCACTGGCAGTCGCAGATTTTTCCGGGGCTTGGTTGCGGAGATATCAGCATCCAAAGCAAGTCAAATACAGTTGGGTGAAAAATTATGCGAATAATTTTGTATGAAAATATCTTAACAACCAGATACCGCTGACGATTTTTGTTCTCAGCTGCGGATAGGTATTGAACAGACCTTTCATTTGATGTACATATTGATGGGTTTTGGGAACATTGTTGAAAATGTAATTTTTTTTGCAAGGGGTTAACCTTGATTTTTTTCAAAAATGTCGAAAAATGTGAAGTCAAGAATTGTACACTAAATTATACAACAATGGAGAGGTCTGTGCAATCCCTTTCGAGCACTGAGAGTCGCAGATTTTTCCGGGGCTTGGTTGCGAAAATTATGCGAATAATTTTGTATGAAAATATCTTAACAACCAGATACCGCTGACGATTTTTCTTCTCAGTTGTGGATAGGTATTGAACAGACCTTTCATTTGATGTACATATTGATGGGTTTTGGGAACATTGTTGAAAATGTAATTTTTTTTGCAAGGGGTTAACCTTGATTTTTTTCAAAAATGTCGAAAAATGTGAAGTCAAGAATTGTACACTAAATTATACAACAATGGAGAGGTCTGTGCAATCCCTTTCGAGCACTGAGAGTCGCAGATTTTTCCGGGGCTTGGTTGCGAAAATTATGCGAATAATTTTGTATGAAAATATCTTAACAACCAGATACCGGTGACGATTTTTCTTCTCAGCTGTGGATAGGTATTGGACAGACCTTTCATTTGATGTACATATCGATGGGTTTTGGGAACATTGTTGAAAATGTAATTCTTTTTTGCAAGGGGTTAACCTTGATTTTTTTCAAAAATTTCGAAAATTGTGAAGTCAAGAATTGTACATTAAATTATACAACAATGGAGAGGTCTGTGCAATCCCTTTCGAGCACTCAGAGTCGCAGATTTTTCCGGGGCTTGGTTCCGGAGATATCAGCATCCAAAGCAAGTCAAATGCAGTTGGGTGGAAAATCATGCGAATAATTTTGTATGCAAATATCTTAACAACCAGATACCGCTGACGATTTTTCTTCTCAGCTGTGGATAGGTATTGAACAGACCTTTCATTTGATGTACATATCGATGGGTTTTGGGAACATTGTTGAAAATGTAATTTTTTTTTGCAAGGGGTTAGCCCTGATTTTTTTCTAAAATGTCGAAAAATGGGAAGTTAAGAATTGCACATTAAATTATACAAAAATCGAAAGGTCTGTGCAATCCCTTTCGAGCACTGGCAGTCGCAGATTTTTCCGGGGCTTGGTTGCGGAGATATCAGCATCCAAAGCAAGTCAAATGCAGTTGGGTGGAAAATCATGCGAATAATTTTGTATGAAAATATCTTAACAACCAGATACCGCTGACGATTTTTCTTCTCAGCTGTGGATAGGTATTGGACAGACCTTTCATTTGATGTACATATCGATGGGTTTTGGGAACATTGTTGAAAATGTAATTCTTTTTTGCAAGGGGTTAACCTTGATTTTTTTCAAAAATTTCGAAAATTGTGAAGTCAAGAATTGTACATTAAATTATACAACAATGGAGAGGTCTGTGCAATCCCTTTCGAGCACTCAGAGTCGCAGATTTTTCCGGGGCTTGGTTGCGAAAATTATGCGAATAATTTTGTATGAAAATATCTTAACAACCAGATACCGCTGACGATTTTTCTTCTCAGCTGTGGATAGGTATTGGACAGACCTTTCATTTGATGTACATATCGATGGGTTTTGGGAACATTGTTGAAAATGTAATTCTTTTTTGCAAGGGGTTAACCTTGATTTTTTTCAAAAATTTCGAAAATTGTGAAGTCAAGAATTGTACATTAAATTATACAACAATGGAGAGGTCTGTGCAATCCCTTTCGAGCACTCAGAGTCGCAGATTTTTCGGGGCTTGGTTCTGGAGATATCAGCATCCAAAGCAAGTCAAATGCAGTTGGGTGGAAAATCATGCGAATAATTTGTATGAAAATATCTTAACAACCAGATACCGCTGACGATTTTTCTTCTCAGCTGTGGATAGGTATTGGACAGACCTTTCATTTGATGTACATATCGATGGGTTTTGGGAACATTGTTGAAAATGTAATTCTTTTTTGCAAGGGGTTAACCTTGATTTTTTTCAAAAATTTCGAAAATTGTGAAGTCAAGAATTGCACATTAAATTATACAACAATAGAAAGGTCTGTGCAATCCCTTTCGAGCACTGGCAGTCGCAGATTTTTCCGGGGCTTGGTTGCGGAGATATCAGCATCCAAAGCAAGTCAAATGCAGTTGGGTGGAAAATCATGCGAATAATTTTGTATGAAAATATCTTAACAACCAGATACCGCTGACGATTTTTCTTCTCAGTTGTGGATAGGTATTGAACAGACCTTTCATTTGATGTACATATTGATGGGTTTTGGGAACATTGTTGAAAATGTAATTTTTTTTGCAAGGGGTTAACCTTGATTTTTTTCAAAAATGTCGAAAAATGTGAAGTCAAGAATTGTACACTAAATTATACAACAATGGAGAGGTCTGTGCAATCCCTTTCGAGCACTGAGAGTCGCAGATTTTTCCGGGGCTTGGTTGCGAAAATTATGCGAATAATTTTGTATGAAAATATCTTAACAACCAGATACTGATGACGATTTTTGTTCTCAGCTGTGGATAGGTATTGAACAGACCTTTCGTTTGATGTACATATTGATGGGTTTTGGGAACATTGTTGAAAATGTAATTTTTTTTGCAAGGGGTTAACCTTGATTTTTTTCAAGAATGTCGAAAAATGTGAAGTCAAGAATTGTAGGTTAAATTATACAACAATGGAAAGGCCTGTGCAATCCCTTTCGAGCACTGACAGTCGCAGATTTTTCCGGGGCTTGGTTGCGGAGATATCAGCATCCAAAGCAAGTCAAATGCAGTTGGGTAGAAAATCATGCCAATAATTTTGTATGAAAATATCTTAACAACCAGATACCGCTGACGATTTTTGTTCTCAGCTGTGGATAGGTATTGAACAGACCTTTCGTTTGATGTACATATCGATGGGTTTTGGGAACATTGTTGAAAATGTAATTTTTTTTTGCAAGGGGTTAACCTTGATTTTTTTCAAAAATGTCGAAAAATGTGAAGTTAAGAATTGCACATTAAATTATACAACAATAGAAAGGTCTGTGCAATCCCTTTCGAGCACTGGCAGTCGCAGATTTTTCCGGGGCTTGGTTGCGGAGATATCAGCATCCAAAGCAAGTCAAATGCAGTTGGCTGGAAAATTATGCGAATAATTTTGTATGAAAATATCTTAACAACCAAGCTGTGGATAGGTATTGAACAGACCTTTCATTTGATGTACATATCGATGGGTTTTGGGAACATTGTTGAAAATGTAATTTTTTTTTGCAACCTTGATTTTTTTCAAAAATGTCGAAAATTGTGAAGTCAAGAATTGTACACTAAATTATACAACAATGGAGAGGTCTGTGCAATCCCTTTCCAGCACTCAGAGTCGCAGATTTTTCCGGGGCTTGGTTGCGGAGATATCAGCATCCAAAGCAAGTCAAATGCAGTTGGGTGGAAAATCATGCGAATAATTTTGTATGAAAATATCTTAACAACCAGATACCGCTGACGACTTTTGTTCTCAGCTGTGGATAGGTATTGAACAGACCTTTCATTTGATGTACATATCGATGGGTTTTGGGAATATTGTTGAAAATGTAATTTTTTTTTGCAAGGGAACCTTGATTTTTTTCAAAAATGTCGAAAAATGTGAAGTTAAGAATTGCACTTTAAATTATACAGCAATAGAAAGGTCTGTGCTATTCCTTTCGAGCACTGGCAGTCGCAGATTTTTCCGGGGCTTGGTTCCGGAGATATCAGCATCCAAAGCAAGTCAAATGCAGTTGGGTGGAAAATCATGCGAATAATTTTGTATGAAAATATCTTAACAACCAGATACCGATGACGATTTTTGTTCTCAGCTGTGGATAGGTATTGAACAGACCTTTCATTTGATGTACATATCGATGGGTTTTGGGAACATTGTTGAAAATGTAATTTTTTTTGCAAGGGGTTAACCTTGATTTTTTTCAAAAATGTCGAAAAATGTGAAGTCAAGAATTGTACATTAAATTATACAACAATGGACAGGTCTGTGGAATCCCTTTCGAGCACTGGCAGTCGCAGATTTTTCCGGGGCTTGGTTGCGGAGATATCAGCATCCAAAGCAAGTCAAATACAGTTGGGTGAAAAATTATGCGAATAATTTTGTATGAAAATATCTTAACAACCAGATACCGCTGACGATTTTTGTTCTCAGCTGCGGATAGGTATTGAACAGACCTTTCATTTGATGTACATATTGATGGGTTTTGGGAACATTGTTGAAAATGTAATTTTTTTTGCAAGGGGTTAACCTTGATTTTTTTCAAAAATGTCGAAAAATGTGAAGTCAAGAATTGTACACTAAATTATACAACAATGGAGAGGTCTGTGCAATCCCTTTCGAGCACTGAGAGTCGCAGATTTTTCCGGGGCTTGGTTGCGAAAATTATGCGAATAATTTTGTATGAAAATATCTTAACAACCAGATACCGCTGACGATTTTTCTTCTCAGTTGTGGATAGGTATTGAACAGACCTTTCATTTGATGTACATATTGATGGGTTTTGGGAACATTGTTGAAAATGTAATTTTTTTTGCAAGGGGTTAACCTTGATTTTTTTCAAAAATGTCGAAAAATGTGAAGTCAAGAATTGTACACTAAATTATACAACAATGGAGAGGTCTGTGCAATCCCTTTCGAGCACTGAGAGTCGCAGATTTTTCCGGGGCTTGGTTGCGAAAATTATGCGAATAATTTTGTATGAAAATATCTTAACAACCAGATACCGGTGACGATTTTTCTTCTCAGCTGTGGATAGGTATTGGACAGACCTTTCATTTGATGTACATATCGATGGGTTTTGGGAACATTGTTGAAAATGTAATTCTTTTTTGCAAGGGGTTAACCTTGATTTTTTTCAAAAATTTCGAAAATTGTGAAGTCAAGAATTGTACATTAAATTATACAACAATGGAGAGGTCTGTGCAATCCCTTTCGAGCACTCAGAGTCGCAGATTTTTCCGGGGCTTGGTTCCGGAGATATCAGCATCCAAAGCAAGTCAAATGCAGTTGGGTGGAAAATCATGCGAATAATTTTGTATGCAAATATCTTAACAACCAGATACCGCTGACGATTTTTCTTCTCAGCTGTGGATAGGTATTGAACAGACCTTTCATTTGATGTACATATCGATGGGTTTTGGGAACATTGTTGAAAATGTAATTTTTTTTTGCAAGGGGTTAGCCCTGATTTTTTTCTAAAATGTCGAAAAATGGGAAGTTAAGAATTGCACATTAAATTATACAAAAATCGAAAGGTCTGTGCAATCCCTTTCGAGCACTGGCAGTCGCAGATTTTTCCGGGGCTTGGTTGCGGAGATATCAGCATCCAAAGCAAGTCAAATGCAGTTGGGTGGAAAATCATGCGAATAATTTTGTATGAAAATATCTTAACAACCAGATACCGCTGACGATTTTTCTTCTCAGCTGTGGATAGGTATTGGACAGACCTTTCATTTGATGTACATATCGATGGGTTTTGGGAACATTGTTGAAAATGTAATTCTTTTTTGCAAGGGGTTAACCTTGATTTTTTTCAAAAATTTCGAAAATTGTGAAGTCAAGAATTGTACATTAAATTATACAACAATGGAGAGGTCTGTGCAATCCCTTTCGAGCACTCAGAGTCGCAGATTTTTCGGGGCTTGGTTCTGGAGATATCAGCATCCAAAGCAAGTCAAATGCAGTTGGGTGGAAAATCATGCGAATAATTTGTATGAAAATATCTTAACAACCAGATACCGCTGACGATTTTTCTTCTCAGCTGTGGATAGGTATTGGACAGACCTTTCATTTGATGTACATATCGATGGGTTTTGGGAACATTGTTGAAAATGTAATTCTTTTTTGCAAGGGGTTAACCTTGATTTTTTTCAAAAATTTCGAAAATTGTGAAGTCAAGAATTGCACATTAAATTATACAACAATAGAAAGGTCTGTGCAATCCCTTTCGAGCACTGGCAGTCGCAGATTTTTCCGGGGCTTGGTTGCGGAGATATCAGCATCCAAAGCAAGTCAAATGCAGTTGGGTGGAAAATCATGCGAATAATTTTGTATGAAAATATCTTAACAACCAGATACCGCTGACGATTTTTCTTCTCAGTTGTGGATAGGTATTGAACAGACCTTTCATTTGATGTACATATTGATGGGTTTTGGGAACATTGTTGAAAATGTAATTTTTTTTGCAAGGGGTTAACCTTGATTTTTTTCAAAAATGTCGAAAAATGTGAAGTCAAGAATTGTACACTAAATTATACAACAATGGAGAGGTCTGTGCAATCCCTTTCGAGCACTGAGAGTCGCAGATTTTTCCGGGGCTTGGTTGCGAAAATTATGCGAATAATTTTGTATGAAAATATCTTAACAACCAGATACTGATGACGATTTTTGTTCTCAGCTGTGGATAGGTATTGAACAGACCTTTCGTTTGATGTACATATTGATGGGTTTTGGGAACATTGTTGAAAATGTAATTTTTTTTGCAAGGGGTTAACCTTGATTTTTTTCAAGAATGTCGAAAAATGTGAAGTCAAGAATTGTAGGTTAAATTATACAACAATGGAAAGGCCTGTGCAATCCCTTTCGAGCACTGACAGTCGCAGATTTTTCCGGGGCTTGGTTGCGGAGATATCAGCATCCAAAGCAAGTCAAATGCAGTTGGGTGGAAAATCATGCGAATAATTTTGTATGAAAATATCTTAACAACCAGATACCGCTGACGACTTTTGTTCTCAGCTGTGGATAGGTATTGAACAGACCTTTCATTTGATGTACATATCGATGGGTTTTGGGAATATTGTTGAAAATGTAATTTTTTTTTGCAAGGGGTTAACCTTGATTTTTATCAAAAATGTCGAAAAATGTGAAGTCAAGAATTGTACATTAAATTGTACAACAATGGAGAGGTCTGTGCAATCCCTTTCGAGCACTGGCAGTCGCAGATTTTTCCGGGGCTTGGTTGCGGAGATATCAGCATCCAAAGCAAGTCAAATGCAGTTGGGTGGAAAATTATGCGAATAATTTTGTATGAAAATATCTTAACAACCAGATACTGCTGACGATTTTTGTTCTCAGCTGTGAATAGGTATTGAACAGACCTTTCATTTGATGTACATATCGATGGGTTCGATGGGTTTTGGGAACATTGTTGAAAATGTAATTTTTTTCTTGCAAGGGGTTAACCTTGATTTTTATCAAAAATGTCGAAAAATGTGAAGTCAAGAATTGTACATGAAATTATACAACAATGGAGAGGTCTGTGCAATCCCTTTCGATCACTGGCAGTCGAAGATTTTTCCGGGGCTTGGTAGCGGAGATATCGGCATCCAAAGCAAGTCACATGCAGTTGGGTGGAAAATCATGCGAATAATTTTGTATGAAAATATCTTAACAACCAGATGCGAATAATTTTGAATGAAAATATCTTAACAACCAGATACCGCTGACGATTTTTTTCTCAGCTGTGGATAGGTATTGAACAGACCTTTCATTTGATGTACATATCGATGGGTTTTGGAAACATTGTTGAAAATGTAATTTTTTTTGCTAGGGGTTAACCTTGATTTTTTTCAAAAATGTCGAAAAATGTGAAGTCAAGAATTGTACATTAAATTATACAACAATGGAAAGGTCTGTGCAATCCCTTTCGAGCACTGACAGTCGCAGATTTTTCCGGGGCTTGGTTCCGGAGATATCAGCATCCAAAGCAAGTCAAATGCAGTTGGGTGGAAAATCATGCGAATAATTTTGTATGAAAATATCTTAACAACCAGATGCGAATAATTTTGAATGAAAATATCTTAACAACCAGATACCGCTGACGATTTTTTTCTCAGCTGTGGATAGGTATTGAACAGACCTTTCATTTGATGTACATATCGATGGGTTTTGGAAACATTGTTGAAAATGTAATTTTTTTTGCAAGGGGTTAACCTTGATTTTTTTCAAAAATGTCGAAAAATGTGAAGTCAAGAATTGTACATTAAATTATACAACAATGGAAAGGTCTGTGCAATCCCTTTCGAGCACTGACAGTCGCAGATTTTTCCGGGGCTTGGTTCCGGAGATATCAGCATCCAAAGCAAGTCAAATGCAGTTGGGTGGAAAATCATGCAAATAATTTTGTATGAAAATATCTTAACAACCACATACCGCTGAAACCTTGATTTTTTTCAAAAATATCGAAAAATGTGAAGTCAAGAATTGTACATTAAATTATACAACAACGGAGAGGTCTGTGCAATCCCTTTCGAGCACTGAAAGTCGCAGATTTTTCCGGGGCTTGGTTCCGGAGATATCAGAATCCAAAACAAGTCAAATGCAGTTGGGTCGAAAATAATGCCAATAATTTTGTATGAAAATATCTTAACAACCAGATACCGCTGATGATTTTTGTTCTCAGCTGTGGATAGGTATTGAACAGACCTTTCATTTGATGTACATATCGATGGGTTTTGGGAACATTGTTGAAAATACAATTTTTTTTGCACGGGGTTAACCTTGATTTTTTTCAAAAATATCGAAAAATGTGAAGTCAAGAATTGTACATTAAATTATACAACAATGGAGAGGTCTGTGCAATCCCTTTCGAGCTCTGAGAGTCGCAGATTTTTCCGGGGCTTGGTTGCGGAGATATCAGCATCCAAAGCAAGTCAAATGCAGTTGGGTGGAAAATCATGCGAATAATTTTGTATGAAAATATCTTAACAACCAGATGCGAATAATTTTGTATGAAAATATCTTAACAACCAGATACCGCTGACGATTTTTGTTCTCAGCTGTGGATAGGTATTGAACAGACCTTTCATTTGATGTACATATCGATGGGTTTTGGAAACATTGTTGAAAATGTAATTTTTTTTTTGCAAGGGGTTAACCTTGATTTTTTTCAAAAATGTCGAAAAATGTGAAGTCAAGAATTGTACATTAAATTATACAACAATGGAAAGGTCTGTGCAATCCCTTTCGAGCACTGACAGTCGCAGATTTTTCCGGGGCTTGGTTCCGGAGATATCAGCATCCAAAGCAAGTCAAATGCAGTTGGGTGGAAAATCATGCGAATAATTTTGTATGAAAATATCTTAACAACCAGATGCGAATAATTTTGTATGAAAATATCTTAACAACCAGATACCGCTGACGATTTTTGTTCTCAGCTGTGGATAGGTATTGAACAGACCTTTCATTTGATGTACATATCGATGGGTCTTGGGAACATTGTTGAAAATGTAATTTTTTTTTGCAAGGGGTTAACCTTGATTTTTTTGCAAAAATGTCGAAAAATGTGAAGTTAAGAATTGCACATTAAATTATACAACAATAGAAAGGTCTGTGCAATCCCTTTCGAGCACTGGCAGTCGCAGATTTTTACGGGGCTTGGTTGCGGAGATATCAGCATCCAAAGCAAGTCAAATGCAGTTGGGTGAAAAATTATGCGAATAATTTTGTATGAAAATATCTTAACAACCAGATACCGCTGACGATTTTTGTTCTCAGCTGTGGATAGGTATTGAACAGACCTTTCATTTGATGTACATATCGATGAGTTTTGGGAACATTGTTGAAAATGTATTTTTTTTTTGCAAGGGGTTAACCTTGATTTTTTTCAAAAATGTCGAAAAATGTGAAGTCAAGTATTGTACATTAAATTATACAACAATGGAAAGGTCTGTGCAATCCCTTTCGAGCACTGGCAGTCGCAGATTTTTACGGGGCTTGGTTGCGGAGATATCAGCATCCAAAGCAAGTCAAATGCAGTTGGGTGGAAAATCATGCGAATAATTTTGTATGAAAATATCTTAACAACCAGATACCGCTGACGATTTTTGTTCTCAGCTGTGGATAGGTATTGAACAGACCTTTCATTTGATGTACATATCGATGGGTCTTGGGAACATTGTTGAAAATGTATTTTTTTTTTGCAAGGGGTTAACCTTGATTTTTTTCAAAAATGTCGAAAAATGTGAAGTTAAGAATTGCACATTAAATTATGCAACAATAGAAAGGTCTGTGCAATCCCTTTCGAGCACTGGCAGTCGCAGATTTTTACGGGGCTTGGTTGCGGAGATATCAGCATCCAAAGCAAGTCAAATGCAGTTGGGTGGAAAATCATGCGAATAATTTTGTATGAAAATATCTTAACAACCAGATGCGAATAATTTTGTATGAAAATATCTTAACAACCAGATACCGCTGACGATTTTTGTTCTCAGCTGTGGATAGGTATTGAACAGACCTTTCATTTGATGTACATATCGATGGGTTTTGGAAACATTGTTGAAAATGTAATTTTTTTTTTGCAAGGGGTTAACCTTGATTTTTTTCAAAAATGTCGAAAAATGTGAAGTCAAGAATTGTACATTAAATTATACAACAATGGAAAGGTCTGTGCAATCCCTTTCGAACACTGACAGTCGCAGATTTTTCCGGGGCTTGGTTCCGGAGATATCAGCATCCAAAGCAAGTCAAATGCAGTTGGGTGGAAAATCATGCGAATAATTTTGTATGAAAACATCTTAACAACCAGATGGGAATAATTTTGTATGAAAATATCTTAACAACCAGATACCGATGACGATTTTTGTTCTCAGCTGTGGATAGGTATTGAACAGACCTTACATTTGATGTACATATCGATGAGTTTTGGGAACATTGTTGAAAATGTATTTTTTTTTTGCAAGGGGTTAACCTTGACTTTTTTCAAAAATGTCGAAAAATGTGAAGTCAAGAATTGTACATTAAATTATACAACAATGAAGAGGTCTGTGCAATCCCTTTCGAGCACTGACAGTCGCAGATTTTTCCGGGGCTTGGTTCCGGAGATATCAGCATCCAAAGAAAGTCAAATGCAGTTGGGTGGAAAATCATGCGAATAATTTTGTATGAAAATATCTTAACAACCAGATAGCGCTGACGATTTTTGTTCTCAGCTGTGGATAGGTATTGAACAGACCTTTCATTTGATGTACATATCGATGGGTTTTGGAAACATTGTTGAAAATGTAATTTTTTTTTTGCAAGGGGTTAACCTTGATTTTTTTCAAAAATGTCGAAAAATGTGAAGTCAAGAATTGTACATTAAATTATACAACAATGGAAAGGTCTGTGCAATCCCTTTCGAGCACTGACAGTCGCAGATTTTTCCGGGGCTTGGTTGCGGAGATATCAGCATCCAAAGCAAGTCAAATGCAGTTGGGTGGAAAATCATGCGAATAATTTTGTATGAAAATATCTTAACAACCAGATAGCGCTGACGATTTTTGTTCTCAGCTGTGGATAGGTATTGAACAGACCTTTCATTTGATGTACATATCGATGGGTCTTGGGAACATTGTTGAAAATGTAATTTTTTTTTGCAAGGGGTTAACCTTGATTTTTTTCAAAAATGTCGAAAAATGTGAAGTTAAGAATTGCACATTAAATTATACAACAATAGAAAGGTCTGTGCAATCCCTTTCGAGCACTGGCAGTCGCAGATTTTTACGGGGCTTGGTTGCGGAGATATCAGCATCCAAAGCAAGTCAAATGCAGTTGGGTGAAAAATTATGCGAATAATTTTGTATGAAAATATCTTAACAACCAGATACCGATGACGATTTTTGTTCTCAGCTGTGGATAGGTATTGAACAGACCTTTCATTTGATGTACAGATCGATGAGTTTTGGGAACATTGTTGAAAATGTATTTTTTTTGCAAGGGGTTAACCTTGACTTTTTTCAAAAATGTCGAAAAATGTGAAGTCAAGAATTGTACATTAAATTATACAACAATGAAGAGGTCTGTGCAATCCCTTTCGAGCACTGACAGTCGCAGATTTTTCCGGGGCTTGGTTCCGGAGATATCAGCATCCAAAGCAAGTCAAATGCAGTTGGGTGAAAAATTATGCGAATAATTTTGTATGAAAATATCTTAACAACCAGATACCGATGACGATTTTTGTTCTCAGCTGTGGATAGGTATTGAACAGACCTTTCATTTGATGTACATATCGATGGGTTTTGGGAACATTGTTGAAAATGTAATTTTTTTTTTGCAAGGGGTTAACCTTGATTTTTTTCAAAAATATCGAAAAATGTGAAGTCAAGAATTGTACATTAAATTATACAACAATGAAGAGGTCTGTGCAATCCCTTTCGAGCACTGACAGTCGCAGATTTTTCCGGGGCTTGGTTCCGGAGATATCAGAATCCAAAGCAAGTCAAATGCAGTTGGGTCGAAAATCATGCGAATAATTTTGTATGAAAATATCTTAACAACCAGATACCGCTGACGATTTTTGTTCTCAGCTGTGGATAGGTATTGAACAGACCTTTCATTTGATGTACATATCGATGGGTCTTGGGAACATTGTTGAAAATGTAATTTTTTTTTGCAAGGGGTTAACCTTGATTTTTTTCAAAAATGTCGAAAAATGTGAAGTTAAGAATTGCACATTAAATTATACAACAATAGAAAGGTCTGTGCAATCCCTTTCGAGCACTGGCAGTCGCAGATTTTTACGGGGCTTGGTTGCGGAGATATCAGCATCCAAAGCAAGTCAAATGCAGTTGGGTGAAAAATTATGCGAATAATTTTGTATGAACATATCTTAACAACCAGATACCGATGACGATTTTTGTTCTCAGCTGTGGATAGGTATTGAACAGACCTTTCATTTGATGTACATATCGATGAGTTTTGGGAACATTGTTGAAAATGTATTTTTTTTTTGCAAGGGGTTAACCTTGACTTTTTTCAAAAATGTCGAAAAATGTGAAGTAAAGAATTGTACATTAAATTATACAACAATGGAAAGGTCTGTGCAATCCCTTTCGAGCACTGGCAGTCGCAGATTTTTACGGGGCTTGGTTGCGGAGATATCAGCATCCAAAGCAAGTCAAATGCAGTTGGGTGGAAAATCATGCGAATAATTTTGTATGAAAATATCTTAACAACCAGATAGCGCTGACGATTTTTGTTCTCAGCTGTGGATAGGTATTGAACAGACCTTTCATTTGATGTACATATCGATGGGTTTTGGAAACATTGTTGAAAATGTAATTTTTTTTGCAAGGGGTTAACCTTGATTTTTTTCAAAAATGTCGAAAAATGTGAAGTCAAGAATTGTACATTAAATTATACAACAATGGAAAGGTCTGTGCAATCCCTTTCGAGCACTGACAGTCGCAGATTTTTCCGGGGCTTGGTTCCGGAGATATCAGCATCCAAAGCAAGTCAAATGCAGTTGGGTGGAAAATCATGCGAATAATTTTGTATGAAAATATCTTAACAACCACATACCGCTGACGATTTTTGTTCTCAGCTGTGGATAGGTATTGAACAGACCTTTCATTTGATGTACATATCGATGGGTCTTGGGAACATTGTTGAAAATGTAATTTTTTTTTGCAAGGGGTTAACCTTGATTTTTTTCAAAAATGTCGAAAAATGTGAAGTTAAGAATTGCACATTAAATTATACAACAATAGAAAGGTCTGTGCAATCCCTTTCGAGCACTGGCAATCGCAGATTTTTACGGGGCTTGGTTGCGGAGATATCAGCATCCAAAGCAAGTCAAATGCAGTTGGGTCGAAAATAATGCCAATAATTTTGTATGAAAATATCTTAACAACCAGATACCGCTGATGATTTTTGTTCTCAGCTGTGGATAGGTATTGAACAGACCTTTCATTTGATGTACATATCGATGGGTTTTGGGAACATTGTTGAAAATATAATTTTTTTTTGCAAGGGGTTAACCTTGATTTTTTTCAAAAATATCGAAAAATGTGAAGTCAAGAATTGTACATATAATTATACAACAATGGAGAGGTCTGTGCAATCCCTTTCGAGCACTGAGAGTCGCAGATTTTGCCGGGGCTTGGTTGCGGAGATATAAGCATCCAAAGCAAGTTAAATGCAGTTGGGTGGAAAATTATGCGAATAATTTTGTATGAAAATATCTTAACAACCAGATACAGCTGACGAATTTTGTTCTCAGCTGTGGATAGGTATTGAACAGACCTTTCATTTGATGTACATATCGATGGGTCTTGGGAACATTGTTGAAAATGTAATTTTTTTTTGCAAGGGGTTAACCTTGATTTTTTTCAAAAATGTCGAAAAATGTGAAGTCAAGAAATATACATTAAATTATACAACAACGAAAAGGTCTGTGCAATCCCTTTCGAGCACTGACAGTCGCAGATTTTTCCGGGGCTTGGTTCCGGAGATATCAGCATCCAAAGCAAGTCAAATGCAGTTGGGTGGAAAATCATGCGAATAATTTTGTATGAAAATATCTTAACAACCAGAAACCGCTGACGATTTTTGGTCTCAGCTATGGATAGGTATTGAACAGACCTTTCATTTGATGTACATATCGATGGGTTTTGGGAACATTGTTGAAAATGTATTTTTTTTGCAAGGCGTTAACCTTGATTTTTTTCAAAAATGTCGAAAAATGTGAAGTTAAGAATTGCACATTAAATTATACAACAATAGAAAGGTCTGTGCAATCCCTTTCGAGCACTGGCAGTCGCAGATTTTTCCGGGGCTTGGTTGCGGAGATATCAGCATCCAAAGCAAGTCAAATGCAGTTGGGTGGAAAATCATGCGAATAATTTTGTATGAAAATATTTAAAAAACCAGATACCGATGACGATTTTTGTTCTCAGCTGTGGATAAGTATTGAACAGACCTTTCATTTGATGTACATATCGATTTGTCTTGGGAACATTGTTGAAAATGTAATTTTTTTTTGCAAGGGGTTAATCTTGATTTTTTTCAAAAATGTCGAAAAATGTGAAGTCAAGAATTGTACATTAAATTATAAAACAATGGAGAGGTCTGTGCAATCCCTTTCAAGTACTGAGAGTCGCAGATTTTTCCGGGACTTGGTTGCGGAGATATCAGCATCCAAAGCAAGTCAAATGCAGTTGGGTGGAAAATCATGCGAATAATTTTGTATGAAATTATCTTAACAACCAGTTACCGCTGGCGATTTTTGTTCTCAGCTGTGGATAGGTATTGAACAGACCTTTCATTTGATGTACATATCGATCGGTTTTGGGAACATTGTTGAAAATGTAATTTTTTTTTGCAAGGCGTTAACCTTGATTTTTTTCAAAAATGTCGAAAAATGTGAAGTTAAGAATTGCACATTAAATTATACAACAATAGAAGGGTCTGTGCAATCCCTTTCGAGCACTGGCAGTCACAGATTTTTACGGGGCTTGGTTGCGGAGATATCAGCATCCAAAGCAAGTCAAATGCAGTTGGGTGGAAAATCATGCGAATAATTTTGTATGAAAATATCTTAACAACCAGATACCACCGACGATTTTTGTTCTCAGCTGTGGATAGGTATTGAACAGACCTTTCATTTGATGTACATATCGATGGATTTTGGGAACATTGTTGAAAATGTAATTTTTTTTTTGCAAGGGGTTAACCTTGATTTTTTTCAAAAATGTCGAAAAATGTGAAGTTAAGAATTGCACATTTAATTATACAACAATAGAAAGGTCTGTGCAATCCCTTTCGAGCACTGGCAGTCGCAGATTTTTCCGGGGCTTGGTTCCGGAGATATCAGCATCCAAAGCAAGTCAAATGCAGTTGGGTGGAAAATTATGCGAGATACCTCTGACAATTTTTGTTCTCAGCTGTGGATAGGTATTGAACAGACCTTTCATTTGATGTACATATCGATGGGTTATGGGAACATTGTTGAAAATGTAATTTTTTTTTGCTAGGGGTTAACCTTGATTTTTTTCAAAAATGTCGAAAAATATGAAGTCAAGAATTGTACATTATATTTTACAACAATGGAGAGGTCTGTGCAATCCCTTTCGAGCACTGACAGTCGCAGATTTTTCCGGGGCTTGGTTCCGGAGATATCAGCATCCAAAGCAAGTCAAATGCAGTTGGGTGGAAAATCATGCGAATAAACTTGTATGAAAATATCTTAACAACCAGATACCGATGACGATTTTTGTACTCAGCTGTTGATAGGTATTGAACAGACCTTTCATTTGATGTACATATCGATGGGTTTTGGGAACATTGTTGAAAATGTAATTTTTGTTGCAAGGGGTTAACCTTGATTTTTTTCAAAAATGTCGAAAAATGTGAGGTTAAGAATTGCACATTAAATTATACAACAAAAGAAAGGTCTGTGCAATACCTTTCGAGCACTGGCAGTCGCAGATTTTTCCGGGGCTTGGTTCCGGAGATGTCAGCATCCAAAACAATTCAAATGCAGTTGGGTGGAAAATTATGCGAATAATTTTGTATGAAAATATCTTAACAACCAGATACCGATGACGATTTTTGTTCTCAGCTGTGGATAGGTATTGAACAGACCTTTCATTTGATGTACATATCGATGGGTTTTGGAAACATTGTTGAAAATGTAATTTTTTTTTGCAAGGAAACCTTGATTTTTTTCAAAAATGTCGAAAAATGTGAAGTTAAGAATTGCACATTAAATTATACAACAATAGAAAGGGCTGTGCAATCCCTTTCGAGCACTGGCATTCGCAGATTTTTCCGGGGCTTGGTTGCGGAGATATCAGCATCCAAAGCAAGTCAAATGCAGTTGGGTGGAAAATCATGCGAATAATCTTGTATGAAAATATCTTAACAACCAGATACCGCTGACGATTTTTGTTCTCAGCGGTGGATAGGTATTGAACAGACCTTTCATTTGATGTACATATCGATGGGTTATGGGAACATTGTTGAAAATGTAATTTTTTTTTGCTAGGGGTTAACCTTGATTTTTTTCAAAAATGTCGAAAAATGTGAAGTCAAGAATTGTACATTAAATTTTAAAACAATGGACAGGTCTGTGCAATCCCTTTCGAGCACTGGCAGTCGCAGATTTTGCCGGGGCTTGGTTGCGGAGATATCAGCATCCAAAACAAGTCAAATGCAGTTGGGTGGAAAATTATGCGAATAATTTTGTGTGAAAATATCTTAACAACCAGATACCGATGACGATTTTTGTTCTCAGCTGTGGATAGGTATTGAACAGGCCTTTCATTTGATGTACATATCGATGGGTTTTGGGAACATTGTTGAAAATGTAATTTTTTTTTGCAAGGGGTTAACCTTGATTTTTTTCAAAAATGTCGAAAAATGTGAAGTTAAGAATTGCACATTAAATTATACAACAATAGAAAGGTCTGTACAATCCCTTTCGAGCACTGGCAGTCGCAGATTTTTCCGGGGTTGGTTCCGGGGATATCAGCATCCAAAGCAAGTCAAATGCAGTTGGGTGGAAAATTATGCGAATAATTTTGTATGAAAATATCTTAACAACCAGATACCGATGACGATTTTTGTTCTCAGCTGTGGATAGGTATTGAACAGGCCTTTCATTTGATGTACATATCGATGGGTTTTGGGAACATTGTTGAAAATGTAATTTTTTTTTGCAAGGGGTTAACCTTGATTTTTTTCAAAAATGTCGAAAAATGTGAGGTTAAGAATTGCACATTAAATTATACAACAAAAGAAAGGTCTGTGCAATACCTTTCGAGCACTGGCAGTCGCAGATTTTTCCGGGGCTTGGTTCCGGAGATGTCAGCATCCAAAGCAATTCAAATGCAGTTGGGTGGAAAATTATGCGAATAATTTTGTATGAAAATATCTTAACAACCAGATACCGATGACGATTTTTGTACTCAGCTGTTGATAGGTATTGAACAGACCTTTCATTTGATGTACATGTCGATGGGTTTTGGGAACATTGTTGAAAATGTAATTTTTTTTGCAAGGGGTTAACCTTGATTTTTTTCAAAAATGTCGAAAAATATGAAGTTAAGAATTGCAAATTAAATTATGCAACAATAGAAAGGTCTGTACAATCCCTTTCGAGCACTGGCAGTCGCAGATTTTTCCGGGGTTGGTCCCGGGGATATCAGCATCCAAAGCAAGTCAAATGCAGTTGGTTGGAAAATCATGCGAATAATTTTGTATGAAAATATCTTAACAACCAGATACCGCTGACGATTTTTGTTCTCAGCGGTGGATAGGTATTGAACAGACCTTTCATTTGATGTACATATCGATGGGTTATGGGAACATTGTTGAAAATGTAATTTTTTTTTGCTAGGGGTTAACCTTGATTTCTTTCAAAAATGTCGAAAAATGTGAAGTCAAGAATTGTACATTAAATTTTACAACAATGGACAGGTCTGTGCAATCCCTTTCGAGCACTGGCAGTCGCAGATTTTGCCGGGGCTTGGTTGCGGAGATATCAGCATCCAAAGCAAGTCAAATGCAGTTGGGTGGAAAATTATGCGAATAATTTTGTATGAAAATATCTTAACAACCAGATACCGATGACGATTTTTGTTCTCAGCTGTGGATAGGTATTGAACAGACCTTTCATTTGATGTACATATCGATCGGTTTTGGGAACATTGTTGAAAATGTAATTTTTTTTTGCAAGGGGTTAACCTTGATTTTTTTCAAAAATGTCGAAAAATTTGAAGTTAAGAATTGCACATTAAATTATACAACAATAGAAAGGTCTGTGCAATCCCTTTCGAGCACTGAGAGTCGCAGATTTTTCCGGGGCTTGGTTGCGGAGATATCAGCATCCAAAGCAAGTCAAATGCAGTTGGGTGGAAAATCATGCGAATAATTTTGTATAAAAATATCTTAACAACCAGATACTGCTGACGATTTTTGTTCTCAGCTGTGGATAGGTATTGCACAGACCTTTCATTTGATGTACATATCGATGGGTTTTGGGAACATTGTTGAAAATGTAATTTTTTTGCAAGGGGTTAACCTTGATTTTTTTCAAAAATGTCGAAAAATGTGAAGTTAAGAATTGCACATTAAATTATAGAACAATAGAAAGGTCTGTGCAATCCCTTTCGAGCACTGAGAGTCGCAGATTTTTCCGGGGCTTGGTTCTGGAGATATCAGCATCCAAAGCAAGTCAAATGCAGTTGGGTGGAAAATCATTCGAATAATTTTGTATGAAAATATCTTAACAACCAGATACCGATGACGATTTTTGTTCTCAGCTGTGGATAGGTTTTGAACAGACCTATCATTTGATGTACATATCGATGGGTTTTGGGAACATTGTTGAGAATGTAATTTTTTTTTGCAAGGGGTTAACCTTGATTTTTTTCAAAAATGTCGAAAAATGTGAAGTTAAGAATTGCACATTAAATTATACAACAATAGAAAGGTCTGTGCAATCCCTTTCGAGCACTGAGAGTCGCAGATTTTTCCGGGGCTTGGTTGCGGAGATATCAGCATCCAAAGCAAGTCAAATGCAGTTGGGTGGAAAATCATGCGAATAATTTTGTATGAAAATATCTTAAAAACCAGATACCGCTGACGATTTTTCTTCTCAGCTGTGGATAGGTATTGAACAGACCTTTCATTTGATGTACATATTGATCGGTTTTGGGAACATTGTTGAAAATGTATTTTTTGCAAGGGGTTAACCTTGATTTTTTTCAAAAATGTCGAAAAATGTGAAGTCAAGAATTGTACATTAAATTATACCACAATGGAAAGGTCTGTGCAATTTTTTTCAAAAATGTCGAAAAATGTGAAGTCAAGAATTGTACATTAAATTATACAACAATGGAAAGGTCTGTGCAATCCCTTTCGAGCACTGACAGTCGCAGATTTTTCCGGGGCTTGGTTCCGGAGATATCAGCATCCAAAACAAGTCAAATGCAGTTGGTTGGAAAATCATACGAATAATTTTGTATGAAAATATCTTAACAACCAGATACCGCTGACGATTTTTGTTCTCAGCTGTGGATAGGTATTGAACAGGCCTTTCATTTGATGTACATATCGATCGGTTTTGGGAACATTGTTGAAAATGTAATTTTTTTTTGCAAGGGGTTAACCTTGATTTTTTTCAAAAATGTCGAAAAATGTGAAGTCAAGAATTGTTCATTAAATTATACAACAATGGAGAGGTCTGTGCAATCCCTTACGAGCACTGAGAGTCGCAGATTTTTCCGGGGCTTGGTTCCGGAGATATCAGCATCCAAAGCAAGTCAAATGGAGTTGGGTGGAAAATCATGCGAATAATTTTGTATGAAAATATCTTAACAACCAGATACCGCTGACGATTTTTGTTCTCAGCTGTGGATAGGTATTGAACAGACCTTTCATTTGATGTACATATCGATGGGTTTTGGGAACATTGTTGAAAATGTAATTTTTTTTTGCAAGGGGTTAACCTTGATTTTTTTCAAAAATGTTGAAAAATGTGAAGTTAAGAATTGCACATTAAATTACACAACAATGGAAAGGTCTGTGCAATCCCTTTCGAGCACTGACAGTCGCAGATTTTTCCGGGGCTTGGTTCCGGAGATATCAGCATCCAAAACAAGTCAAATGCAGTTGGGTGGAAAATCATGCGAATAATTTTGTATGAAAATATCTTAACAACCAGACACCGCTGACGATTTTTGTTCTCAGCTGTGGATAGGTATTGAACAGACCTTTCATTTGATGTACATATCGATGGGTTTTGGGAACATTGTTGAAAATGTAATTTTTTTTTGCAAGGGGTTAACCTTGATTTTTTTCAAAAATGTCGAAAAATGTGAAGTCAAGAATTGTTCATTAAATTATACAACAATGGAGAGGTCTGTGCAATCCCTTACGAGCACTGAGAGTCGCAGATTTTTCCGGGGCTTGGTTCCGGAGATATCAGCATCCAAAGCAAGTCAAATGGAGTTGGGTGGAAAATCATGCGAATAATTTTGTATGAAAATATCTTAACAACCAGATACCGCTGACGATTTTTGTTCTCAGCTGTGGATAGGTATTGAACAGGCCTTTCATTTGATGTACATATCGATCGGTTTTGGGAACATTGTTGAAAATGTAATTTTTTTTTTGCAAGGGGTTAACCTTGATTTTTTTCAAAAATGTCGAAAAATGTGAAGTCAAGAATTGTTCATTAAATTATACAACAATGGAGAGGTCTGTGCAATCCCTTTCGAGCACTGAGAGTCGCAGATTTTGCCGGGGCTTGGTTCTGGAGATATCAGCATCCAAAGCAAGTCAAATGCAGTTGGGTGGAAAATCATGCGAATAATTTTGTATGAAAATATCTTAACAACCAGATACCGCTGACGATTTTTGTTCTCAGCTGTGGATAGGTATTGAACAGACCTTTCATTTGATGTACATGTCGATAGGTTTTGGGAACATTGTTGAAAATGTAATTTTTTTTTGCAAGGGGTTAACCTTGATTTTTTTCAAAAATGTCGAAAAATGTGAAGTCAAGAATTGTACATTAAATTATACAACGATGGAAAGGTCTGTGCAATCCCTTTCGAGCACTGAGAGTCGCAGATTTTGCCGGGGCTTGGTTCTGGAGATATCAGCATCCAAAGGAAGTCAAATGCAGTTGGGTGGAAAATCATGCGAATAATTTTGTATGAAAATATCTTAACAACCAGATACCGATGACGATTTTTGTTCTCAGCTGTGGATAGGTATTGAACAGACCTTTCATTTGATGTACATATCGATGGGTTTTGGGAACATTGTTGAAAATGTAATTTTTTTTTGCAAGGGGTTAACCTTGATTTTTTTCAAAAATGTTGAAAAATGTGAAGTTAAGAATTGCACATTAAATTATACAGCAATAGAAAGGTCTGTGCAACCCCTTTCGAGCACTGGCAGTCGCAGATTTTTCCGGGTCTTGGTTGCGGAGTTATCAGCATCCAAAGCAAGTCAAATGCAATAATTTTGTATGAAAATATCTTAAAAACCAGATACCGCTGACGATTTTTCTTCTCAGCTGTGGATAGGTATTGAACAGACCTTTCATTTGATGTACATATTGATCGGTTTTGGGAACATTGTTGAAAATGTATTTTTTGCAAGGGGTTAACCTTGATTTTTTTTCAAAAATGTCGAAAAATGTGAAGTCAAGAATTGTACATTAAATTATACCACAATGGAAAGATCTGTGCAATTTTTTTCAAAAATGTCGAAAAATGTGAAGTCAAGAATTGTACATTAAATTATACAACAATGGAAAGGTCTGTGCAATCCCTTTCGAGCACTGACAGTCGCAGATTTTTCCGGGGCTTGGTTCCGGAGATATCAGCATCCAAAACAAGTCAAATGCAGTTGGTTGGAAAATCATACGAATAATTTTGTATGAAAATATCTTAACAACCAGATACCGCTGACGATTTTTGTTCTCAGCTGTGGATAGGTATTGAACAGGCCTTTCATTTGATGTACATATCGATCGGTTTTGGGAACATTGTTGAAAATGTAATTTTTTTTTGCAAGGGGTTAACCTTGATTTTTTTCAAAAATGTCGAAAAATGTGAAGTCAAGAATTCTTCATTAAATTATACAACAATGGAGAGGTCTGTGCAATCCCTTACGAGCACTGAGAGTCGCAGATTTTTCCGGGGCTTGGTTCCGGAGATATCAGCATCCAAAGCAAGTCAAATGGAGTTGGGTGGAAAATCATGCGAATAATTTTGTATGAAAATATCTTAACAACCAGATACCGCTGACGATTTTTGTTCTCAGCTGTGGATAGGTATTGAACAGACCTTTCATTTGATGTACATATCGATCGGTTTTGGGAACATTGTTGAAAATGTAATTTTTTTTTGCAAGGGGTTAACCTTGATTTTTTTCAAAAATGTCGAAAAATGTGATTCCAAGAATTGTTCATTAAATTATACAACAATGGAGAGGTCTGTGCAATCCCTTTCGAGCACTGCGAGTCGCAGATTTTGCCGGGGCTTGGTTGCGGAGATATCAGCATCCAAAGCAAGTCAAATGCATTTGGGTAGAAAATCATGCGAATAATTTTGTATGAAAATTTATTAACAACCAGATACCGATGACGATTTTTGTTCTGAGCTGTGGATAGGTATTGAACAGGCCTTTCATTTGATGTACATATCGATCGGTTTTGGGAACATTGTTGAAAATGTAATTTTTTTTTGCAAGGGGTTAACCTTGATTTTTTTCAAAAATGTCGAAAAAGGTGAAGTCAAGAATTGTTCATTAAATTATACAACAATGGAGAGGTCTGTGCAATCCCTTTCGAGCACTGAGAGTCGCAGATTTTGCCGGGGCTTGGTTGCGGAGATATAAGCATCCAAAGCAAGTTAAATGCAGTTGGGTGGAAAATTATGCGAATAATTTTGTATGAAAATATCTTAACAACCAGATACCGCCGACGATTTTTGTTCTCAGCTATGGATAGGTATTGAACAGACCTTTCATTTAATGTACATATCGATCGGTTTTGGGAACATTGTTGAAAATGTATTTTTTTTTTGCAAGGGGTTAACCTTGATTTTTTTCAAAAATGTCGAAAAATGTGAAGTCAAGAATTGTTCATTAAATTATACAACAATGGAGAGGTCTGTGCAATCCCTTTCGAGCACTGAGAGTCGCAGATTTTGCCGGGGCTTGGTTCCGGAGATATCAGCATCCAAAGCAAGTCAAATGGAGTTGGGTGGAAAATCATGTGAATAATTTTGTATGAAAATATCTTAACAACCAGATACCGCTGACGATTTTTCTTCTCAGCTGTGGATAGGTATTGAACAGACCTTTCATTTGATGTACATATCGATGGGTCGAAAAATGTGAAGTCAAGAATTGTTCATTAAATTATACAACAATGGAGAGGTCTGTGCAATCCCTTTCGAGCACTGACAGTCACAGATTTTGCCGGGGCTTGGTTCCGGAGATATCAGCATCCAAAACAAGTCAAATGCAGTTGGTTGGAAAATCATACGAATAATTTTGTATGAAAATATCTTAACAACCAGATACCGCTGACGATTTTTGTTCTCAGCTGTGGATAGGTATTGAACAGACCTTTCATTTGATGTACATATCGATCGGTTTTGGGAACATTGTTGAAAATGTATTTTTTTTTTGCAAGGGGTTAACCTTGATTTTTTTCAAAAATGTCGAAAAATGTGAAGTCAAGAATTGTACATTAAATTATACAACAATGGAAAGGTCTGTGCAATCCCTTTCGAGCACTGACAGTCACAGATTTTGCCGGGGCTTGGTTCCGGAGATATCAGCATCCAAAACAAGTCAAATGCAGTTGGTTGGAAAATCATACGAATAATTTTGTATGAAAATATCTTAACAACCAGATACCGCTGACGATTTTTGTTCTCAGCTGTGGATAGGTATTGAACAGACCTTTCCATTGATGTACATATCGATGGGTTTTGGGAACATTGTTGAAAATGTAATTTTTTTTGCAAGGGGTTAACCTTGATTTTTTTCAAAAATGTCGAAAAATGTGAAGTTAAGAATTGCACATTAAATTATACAACAATAGAAAGGTCTGTGCAATCCCTTACGAGCACTGAGAGTCGCAGATTTTTCCGGGGCTTGGTTCCGGAGATATCAGCATCCAAAGCAAGTCAAATGGAGTTGGGTGGAAAATCATGCGAATAATTTTGTATGAAAATATCTTAACAACCAGATACCGCTGATGATTTTTGTTCTCAGCTGTGGATAGGTATTGAACAGACCTTTCATTTGATGTACATATCGATCGGTTTTGGGAACATTGTTGAAAATGTATTTTTTGCAAGGGGTTAACCTTGATTTTTTTCAAAAATGTCGAAAAATGTGAAGTCAAGAATTGTACATTAAATTATACAACAATGGAAAGGTCTGTGCAATCCCTTTGAAGCACTGACAGTCGCAGATTTTTCCGGGGCTTGGTTCCGGAGATATCAGCATCCAAAGCAAGTCCAATGCAGTTGGGTGGAAAATCATGCGAATAATTTTGTATGAAAATATCTTAAAACCAGATACCGCTGACGATTTTCTTCTCAGCTGTGGATAGGTATTGAACAGACCTTTCATTTGATGTACATATCGATCGGTTTTGGGAACATTGTTGAAAATGTAATTTTTTTTTGCAAGGGGTTAACCTTGATTTTTTTCAAAAATGTCGAAACATGTGAAGTCAAGAATTGTACATTAAATTATACAACAATGGAAAGGTCTGTGCAATCCCTTTCAAGCACTGACAGTCGCAGATTTTTCCGGGGCTTGGTTCCGGAGATATCAGCATCCAAAGCAAGTCAAATGCAGTTGGGTGGAAAATCATGCGAATAATTTTGTATGAAAATATCTTAAAACCAGATACCGCTGACGATTTTTCTTCTCAGCTGTGGATAGGTATTGAACAGACCTTTCATTTGATGTACATATCGATCGGTTTTGGGAACATTGTTGAAAATGTAATTTTTTTTGCAAGGGGTTAACCTTGATTTTTTTCAAAAATGTCGAAAAATGTGAAGTCAAGAATTGTACATTAAATTATACAACAATGGAAAGGTCTGTGCAATCCCTTTGAAGCACTGACAGTCGCAGATTTTTCCGGGGCTTGGTTCCGGAGATATCAGCATCCAAAGCAAGTCAAATGCAGTTGGGTGGAAAATCATGCGAATAATTTTGTATGAAAATATCTTAAAACCACATACCGCTGACGATTTTTCTTCTCAGCTGTGGATAGGTATTGAACAGACCTTTCATTTGATGTACATATCGATCGGTTTTGGGAACATTGTTGAAAATGTAATTTTTTTTTGCAAGGGGTTAACCTTGATTTTTTCAAAAATGTCGAAAAATGTGAAGTCAAGAATTGTACATTAAATTATACAACAATGGAAAGGTCTGTGCAATCCCTTTGAAGCACTGACAGTCGCAGATTTTTCCGGGGCTTGGTTCCGGAGATATCAGCATCCAAAGCAAGTCAAATGCAGTTGGGTGGAAAATCATGCGAATAATTTTGTATGAAAATATCTTAACAACCAGATACCGCTGACGATTTTTGTTCTCAGCTGTGGATAGGTATTGAACAGACCTTTCGTTTGATGTACATATCGATGGGTCTTGGGAACATTGTTGAAAATGTAATTTTTTTTGCAAGGGGTTAACCTTGATTTTTTTTCAAAAATGTCGAAAAATGTGAAGTTAAGAATTGCACATTAAATTATACAACAATGGAGAGGTCTGTGCAATCCCTTTCGAGCACTGACAGTCGCAGATTTTTCCGGGGCTTGGTTCCGGAGATATCAGCATCCAAAGCAAGTCAAATGCAGTTGGGTGGCAAATTATGCGAATAATTTTGTATGAAAATATCTTAACAACCAGATACCGATGACGATTTTTCTTCTCAGCTGTGGATAGGTATTGAACAGACCTTTCATTTAATGTACATATCGATGGGTTTTGGGAACATTGTTGAAAATGTAATTTTTTTTTGCATGGAGTTAACCTTGATTTTTTTCAAAAATGTCGAAAAATGTGAAGTCAAGAATTGTACATTAAATTATACAACAATGGAGAGGTCTGTGCAATCCCTTTCGAGCACTGACAGTCGCAGATTTTTCCGGGGCTTGGTTCCGGAGATATCAGCATCCAAAGCAAGTCAAATGCAGTTGGGTGGAAAATCATGCGAATAATTTTGTATGAAAATATCTTAAAACCAGATACCGCTGATGATTTTTCTTCTCAGCTGTGGATAGGTATTGAACAGACCTTTCATTTGATGTACATATCGATTTGTTTTGGGAACATTGTGGAAAATGTAATTTTTTTTTTCAAGGGGTTAACCTTGATTTTTTTCAAAAATGTCGAAAAATGTGAAGTCAAGAATTGTACATTAAATTATACAGCAATGGAGAGGTCTGTGCAATCCCTTTTGAGCACTGAGAGTCGCAGATTTTTCCGGGGCTTGGTTTCGGAGATATCAGCATCCAAAGCCAGTCAAATGCAGTTGGGTGGAAAATCATGCGAATAATTTTGTATGAAAATATCTTAACAACCAGATACCGCTGACGATTTTTGTTCTCAGCTGTGGATAGGTATTGAACAGACCTTTCATTTGATGTACATATTAACGGTTAACCTTGATTTTTTTCAAAACTGTCGAAAAATGTGAAGTCAAGAATTGTACATTGAATTATACAACAATGGAGAGGTCTGTACAATCCCTTTCGAGCACTGACAGTCGCAGATTTTTCCGGGGCTTGGTTCCAGAGATATCAGCATCCACAGCAAGTCAAATGCAGTTGGGTGGAAAATCATGCGAATAATTTTGTATGAAAATATCTTAAGAACCAGATACCGCTGACGATTTTTGTTCACAGCTGTGGATAGGTATTGAACAGACCTTTCATTTGATGTACATATCGATGGGTTCGATGGGTTTTGGGAACATTGTTGAAAATGTAATTTTTTTTTGCAAGGGGTTATCCTTGATTTTTTTCAAAAATGTCGAAAAATGTGAAGTCAAGAATTGTACATTAAATTATACAACAATGGAGAGGTCTGTGCAATCCCTTTCGAGCACTGAGAGTCGCAGATTTTTCCGGGGCTTGGTTGCGGAGATATCAGCATCCAAAGCAAGTCAAATGCAGTTGGGTGGAAAATCATGAGAATAATTTTGTATGAAAATATCTTAACAACCAGATACCGATGACGATTTTTGTTCTCAGCTGTGGATAGGTATTGAACAGACCTTTCATTTGATGTACATATCGATTGGTTCGATGGGTTTTGGGAACATTGTTGAAAATGTAATATTTTTTTGCAAGGGGTTAACCTTGATTTTTTTCAAAAATGTCGAAAAATGTGAAGTCAAGAATTGTACATTAAATTATACGACAATGGAGAGGTCTGTGCAATCACTTTCGAGCACTGACAGTCGCAGATTTTTCCGGGGCTTGGTTCCGGAGATATCAGCATCCAAAGGAAGTCAAATGCAGTTGGGTGGAAAATCATGCGAATAATTTTGTATGAAAATATCTTAACAACCAGATACCGCTGACGATTTTTGTTCTCAGCTGTGGATAGGTATTGAACAGACCTTTCATTTGATGTACATATCGATGGGTTTTGGGAATATTGTTGAAAATTTTTTTTGCAAGGGGTTAACCTTGATTTTTTTCAAAAATGTCGAAAAATGTGAAGTCAAGAATTGTACATTAAATTATACAACAATGGAGAGGTCTGTGCAATCCCTTTCGAGCACTGAGAGTCGCAGGTTTTTCCGGGGCTTGGTTGCGGAGATATCAGCATCCAAAGCAAGTCAAATGCAGATGGGTGGAAAATCATGAGAATAATTTTGTATGAAAATATCTTAACAACCAGATACCGCGGACGATTTTTGTTCTCAGCTGTGGATAGGTATTGAACAGACCTTTCATTTGATGTACATATCGATGGGTTTTGGGAATATTGTTGAAAATGTAATTTTTTTTGCAAGGGGTTAACCCTGATTTTTTTCAAAAATGTCGAAAAATGTGAAGTCAAGAATTGTACATTAAATTATACAACAATGGAGAGGTCTGTGCAATCCCTTTCTAGCACTGAGAGTCGCAGATTTTTCCGGGGCTTGGTTGCGGAGATATCAGCATCCAAAGCAAGTCAAATGCAGTTGGGTGGAAAATTATGCGAATAATTTTGTATGCAAATATCTTAACAACCAGATACCGATGACGATTTTTGTTCTCAGCAGTCAATAGGTATTGAACAGACCTTTCATTTGATGTACATATCGATGGGTTTTGGGAATATTGTTGAAAATGTAATTTTTTTTGCAAGGGGTTAACCCTGATTTTTTTCAAAAATGTCGAAAAATGTGAAGTCAAGAATTGTACATTAAATTATACAACAATGGAGAGGTCTGTGCAATCCCTTTCGAGCACTGAGATTCGCAGGTTTTTCCGGGGCTTGGTTGCGGAGATATCAGCATCCAAAGCAAGTTAAATGCAGTTGGGTTGAAAATTATGCGAATAATTTTGTATGGAAATATCTTAACAACCAGATACCGCTGACGATTTTTGTTCTCATCTGTGGATAGGTATTGAACAGACCTTTTATTTGATGTACATATCGATCGGTTTTGGGAACATTGTTAAAAATGTAATTTTTTTTTGCAAGGGGTTAACCTTGATTTTTTTCAAAAATATAAAACATGTGAAGTTAAGAATTGAACATTAAATTATACAACAATAGAAAGGTCTGTGCAATCCCTTTCGAGCAATGACAGTCGGAGATTTTTCCGGGGCTTGGTACCGGAGATATCAGCATCCAAAGCAAGTCAAATGCAGTTGGGTGGAAAATCATGCGAATAATTTTGTATGAAAATATCTTAACAACCAGATGCCGCTGACGATTTTTGTTCTCAGCTGTGAATAGGTATTGAACAGACCTTTCATTTGATGTACATATCGATCGGTTTTGGGAACATTGTTGAAAATGTAATTTTTTTTGGGGATAACCTTGATTTTTTTCAAAAATGTCGAAAAATGTGAAGTCAAGAATTGTACATTAAATTATACAAAAATGGAAAGGTCTGTGCAATCCCTGAGCACTGACAGTCGCAGATTTTTTCGGGGCTTGGTACCGGAGATATCAGCATCCAAAGCAAGTCAAATGCAGTTGGGTGGAAAATTATGCGAATAATTTTGTATGAAAATATCTTAACAACCAGATACCGCTGACGATTTTTGTTCTCAGCTGTGAATAGGTATTGAACAGACCTTTCATTTGATGTACATATCGATCGGTTTTGGGAACATTGTTGAAAATGTAATTTTTTTTTGCAAGGGGTTAACCTTGATTTTTTTCAAAAATGTCGAAAAATGTGAAGTCAAGAATTGTACATTAAATTATACGACAATGGAGAGGTCTGTGCAATCACTTTCGAGCACTGACAGTCGCAGATTTTTCCGGGGCTTGGTTCCGGAGATATCAGCATCCAAAGCAAGTCAAATGCAGTTGGGTGGAAAATCATGCGAATAATTTTGTATGAAAATATCTTAACAACCAGATACCGCTGAGGATTTTTGTTCTCAGCTGTGGATAGGTATTGAACAGACCTTTCATTTGATGTACATATCGATGGGTTTTGGGAATATTGTTGAAAATGTAATTTTTTTTGCAAGGGGTTAACCCTGATTTTTGTCAAAAATGTCGAAAAATGTGAAGTCAGGAATTGTACATTAAATTATACAACAATGGAGAGGTCTGTGCAATCCCTTTCCAGCACTGAGAGTCGCAGATTTTTCCGGGGCTTGGTTGCTGAGATATCAGCATCCAAAGCAAGTCAAATGCAGTTGGGTGGAAAATCATGCGAATAATTTTGTATGAAAATATCTTAACAACCAGATACCGCTGACGATTTTTGTTCTCATCTGTGGATAGGTATTGAACAGACCTTTTATTTGATGTACATATCGATCGGTTTCGGGAACATTGTTGAAAATGTAATTTTTTTTTGCATAGGGTTAACCTTGATTTTTTTCAAAAATATAAAACATGTGAAGTTAAGAATTGAACATTAAATTATACAACAATAGAAAGGTCTGTGCAATCCCTTTCGAACACTGACAGTCGCAGATTTTTCCGGGGCTTGGTTCCGGAGATATCAGCATCCAAACAAGTCAAATGCAGTTGGGTGGAAAATCATGCGAATAATTTTGTATGAAAATATCTTAACAACCAGATACCGCTGACGATTTTTGTTCTCATCTGTGGATAGGTATTGAATAGACCTTTCATTTGATGTACATATCGATCGGTTTTGGGAATATTGTTGAAAATTTAATTTTTTTTTTGCAAGGGGTTAACCTTGATTTTTTTCAAAAATGTCGAAAAATGTGAAGTCAAGAATTGTACATTAAATTATACAACAATGGAGAGGTCTGTGCAATCCCTTTCGAGCACTGACAGTCGGAGATTTTTCCGGGGCTTGGTTCCGGAGATATCAGCATCCAAAGCAAGTCAAATGCAGTTGGGTGGAAAATCATGCGAATAATTTTGTATGAAAATATCTTAACAACCAGATACCGCTGACGATTTTTGTTCTCATCTGTGGATAGGTATTGAACAGACCTTTTATTTGATGTACATATCGATCGGTTTCGGGAACATTGTTGAAAATGTAATTTTTTTTTGCATAGGGTTAACCTTGATTTTTTTCAAAAATATAAAACATGTGAAGTTAAGAATTGAACATTAAATTATACAACAATAGAAAGGTCTGTGCAATCCCTTTCGAACACTGACAGTCGCAGATTTTTCCGGGGCTTGGTTCCGGAGATATCAGCATCCAAACAAGTCAAATGCAGTTGGGTGGAAAATCATGAGAATAATTTTGTATGAAAATATCTTAACAACCAGATACCGCTGACGATTTTTGTTCTCAGCTGTGGATAGGTATTGAACAGACCTTTCATTTGATGTACATATCGATGGGTTTTGGGAATATTGTTGAAAATGTAATTTTTTTTGCAAGGGGTTAACCCTGATTTTTTTCAAAAATGTCGAAAAATGTGAAGTCAAGAATTGTACATTAAATTATACAACAATGGAGAGGTCTGTGCAATCCCTTTCGAGCACTGAGAGTCGCAGATTTTTCCGGGGCTTGGTTGCGGAGATATCAGCATCCAAAGCAAGTCAAATGCAGTTGGGTGGAAAATCATGCGAATAATTTTATATGAAAATATCTTAATAACCAGATACCGCTGATGATTTTTGTTCTCAGCTGTGGATAGGTATTGAACAGACCTTTCATTTGATGTACATATCGATCGGTTTTGGGAATATTGTTGAAAATTTAATTTTTTTTTGCAAGGGGTTAACCTTTATTTTCTTCAAAAATGTCGAAAAATGTGAAGTCAAGAATTGTACATTAAATTATACAACAATGGAGAGGTCTGTGCAATCCCTTTTGAGCACTGAGAGTCGCAGATTTTTCCGGGGCTTGGTTCCGGAGATATCAGAACCCAAAGCAAGTCAAATGCAGTTGGGTGGAAAATCGTGCGAATAATTTTGTATGAAAATATCTTAATAACCAGATACCGCTGATGATTTTTGTTCTCAGCTGTGGATAGGTATTGAACAGACCTTTCATTTGATGTACATATCGATCGGTTTTGGGAATATTGTTGAAAATTTAATTTTTTTTTTGCAAGGGGTTAACCTTGATTTTTTTCAAAAATGTCGAAAAATGTGAAGTCAAGAATTGTACATTAAATTATACAACAATGGAGAGGTCTGTGCAATCCCTTTCGAGCACTGACAGTCGGAGATTTTTCCGGGGCTTGGTTCCGGAGATATCAGCATCCAAAGCAAGTCAAATGCAGTTGGGTGGAAAATCATGCGAATAATTTTGTATGAAAATATCTTAACAACCAGATACCGCTGACGATTTTTGTTCTCATCTGTGGATAGGTATTGAACAGACCTTTTACTTGATGTACATATCGATCGGTTTCGGGAACATTGTTGCAAATGTAATTTTTTTTTGCAAGGGGTTAACCTTGATTTTTTCAAAAATATAAAACATGTGAAGTTAAGAATTGAACATTAAATTATACAACAATAGAAAGGTCTGTGCAATCCCTTTCGAGCACTGAAAGTCGCAGATTTTTCCGGGGCTTGGTTCCGGAGATATCAGAACCCAAAGCAAGTCAAATGCAGTTGGGTGGAAAATCATGCGAATAATTTTGTATGAAAATATCTTAACAACCAGATACCGCTGACGATTTTTGTTCTCAGCTGTGGATAGGTATTGAACAGACCTTTCATTTGATGTACATATCGATGGGTTTTGGGAATATTGTTGAAAATGTAATTTTTTTTGCAAGGGGTTAACCCTGATTTTTTTCAAAAATGTCGAAAAATGTGAAGTCAAGAATTGTACATTAAATTATACAACAATGGAGAGGTCTGTGCAATCCCTTTCGAGCACTGAGAGTCGCAGATTTTTCCGGGGCTTGGTTGCGGAGATATCAGAACCCAAAGCAAGTCAAATGCAGTTGGGTGGAAAATCATGCGAATAATTTTGTATGAAAATATCTTAACAACCAGATACCGCTGACGATTTTTGTTCTCAGCTGTGGATAGGTATTGAACAGACCTTTCATTTGATGTACATATCGATGGGTTTTGGGAATATTGTTGAAAATTTAATTTTTTTTTTGCAAGGGGTTAACCTTGATTTTTTTCAAAAATGTCGAAAAATGTGAAGTCAAGAATTGTACATTAAATTATACAACAATGGAGAGGTCTGTGCAATCCCTTTCGAGCACTGACAGTCGGAGATTTTTCCGGGGCTTGGTTCCGGAGATATCAGCATCCAAAGCAAGTCAAATGCAGTTGGGTGGAAAATCATGCGAATAATTTTGTATAAAAATATCTTAACAACCAGATACCGCTGACGATTTTTGTTCTCAGCTGTGAATAGGTATTGAACAGACCTTTCATTTGATGTACATATCGATGGGTTTTGGGAACATTGTTGAAAATGTAATTTTGTTTTTGCAAGGGGTTAACCTTGATGTTTTCAAAAATATAAAACATGTGAAGTTAAGAATTGAACATTAAATTATACAACAATAGAAAGGTCTGTGCAATCCCTTTCGAGCACTAAGAGTCGCAGATTTTTCCGGGGCTTGGTTGCGGAGATATCAGCATCCAAAGCAAGTCAAATGCAGTTGGGTGGAAAATCATGCGAATAATTTTATATGAAAATATCTTAATAACCAGATGCCGCTGACGATTTTTGTTCTCAGCTGTGAATAGGTATTGAACAGACCTTTCATTTGATGTACATATCGATCGGTTTTGGGAACATAGTTGAAAATGTAATTTTTTTTTGCAAGGGGTTAACCCTGATTTTTTTCAAAAATGTCGAAAAATGTGAAGTCAAGAATTGTACATTAAATTATACAACAATGGAGAGGTCTGTGCAATCCCTTTCGAGCACTGAGAGTCGCAGATTTTTCCGGGGCTTGGTTGCGGAGATATCAGCATCCAAAGCAAGTCAAATGCAGTTGGGTGGAAAATCATGCGAATAATTGTATATGAAAATATCTTAATAACCAGATACCGCTGATGATTTTTGTTCTCAGCTGTGGATAGGTATTGAACAGACCTTTCATTTGATGTACATATCGATCGGTTTTGGGAATATTGTTGAAAATTTAATTTTTTTTTGCAAGGGGTTAACCTTTATTTTCTTCAAAAATGTCGAAAAATGTGAAGTCAAGAATTGTACATTAAATTATACAACAATGGAGAGGTCTGTGCAATCCCTTTTGAGCACTGAGAGTCGCAGATTTTTCGGGGCTTGGTTTCGGAGATATCAGCATCCAAAGCCAGTCAAATGCAGTTGGGTGGAAAATCATGCGAATAATTTTGTATGAAAATATCTTAACAACCAGATACCGCTGACGATTTTTGTTCTCATCTGTGGATAGGTATTGAACAAACCTTTTACTTGATGTACATATCGATCGGTTTCGGGAACATTGTTGCAAATGTAATTTTTTTTTGCAAGGGGTTAACCTTGATTTTTTCAAAAATATAAAACATGTGAAGTTAAGAATTGAACATTAAATTATACAACAATAGAAAGGTCTGTGCAATCCCTTTCGAGCACTAAGAGTCGCAGATTTTTCCGGGGCTTGGTTGCGGAGATATCAGCATCCAAAGCAAGTCAAATGCAGTTGGGTGGAAAATCATGCGAATAATTTTGTATGAAAATATCTTAACAATCAGATGCCGCTGACGATTTTTGTTCTCATCTGTGGATAGGTATTGAACAGACCTTTTACTTGATGTACATATCGATCGGTTTCGGGAACATTGTTGCAAATGTAATTTTTTTTTGCAAGGGGTTAACCTTGATTTTTTCAAAAATATAAAACATGTGAAGTTAAGAATTGAACATTAAATTATACAACAATAGATAGGTCTGTGCAATCCCTTTCGAGCACTAAGAGTCGCAGATTTTTCCGGGGCTTGGTTCCGGAGATATCAGAACCCAAAGCAAGTCAAATGCAGTTGGGTGGAAAATCGTGCGAATAATTTTGTATGAAAATATCTTAATAACCAGATACCGCTGATGATTTTTGTTCTCAGCTGTGGATAGGTATTGAACAGACCTTTCATTTGATGTACATATCGATCGGTTTTGGGAATATTGTTGAAAATTTAATTTTTTTTTTTGCAAGGGGTTAACCTTGATTTTTTTCAAAAATGTCGAAAAATGTGCAGTCAAGAATTGTACATTAAATTATACAACAATGGAGAGGTCTGTGCAATCCCTTTCGAGCACTGACAGTCGGAGATTTTTCCGGGGCTTGGTTCCGGAGATATCAGCATCCAAAGCAAGTCAAATGCAGTTGGGTGGAAAATCATGCGAATAATTTTGTATGAAAATATCTTAACAACCAGATACCGCTGACGATTTTTGTTCTCATCTGTGGATAGGTATTGAACAGACCTTTTATTTGATGTACATATCGATCGGTTTCGGGAACATTGTTGAAAATGTAATTTTTTTTTGCAAGGGGTTAACCTTGATTTTTTTCAAAAATATAAAACATGTGAAGTTAAGAATTGAACATTAAATTATACAACAATAGAAAGGTCTGTGCAATCCCTTTCGAGCACTAAGAGTCGCAGATTTTTCCGGAGCTTGGTTGCGGAGATATCAGCATCCAAAGCAAGTCAAATGCAGTTGGGTGGAAAATCATGCGAATAATTTTATATGAAAATATCTTAACAACCAGATGCCGCTGACGATTTTTGTTCTCAGCTGTGAATAGGTATTGAACAGACCTATCATTTGATGTACATATCGATCGGTTTTGGGAACACTGTTGAAAATGTAATTTTTTTTTGCAAGGGGTTAACCTTGATTTTTTTCAAAAATATAAAACATGTGAAGTTAAGAATTGAATATTAAATTATACAACAATAGAAAGGTCTGTGCAATCCCTTTCGGGCACTGAAAGTCGCAGATTTTTCCGGGGCTTGGTTCCGGAGATATCAGAACCCAAAGCAAGTCAAATGCAGTTGGGTGGAAAATCATGCGAATAATTTTGTATGAAAATATCTTAACAACCAGATACCGCTGACGATTTTTGTTCTCAGCTGTGAATAGGTATTGAACAGACCTTTCATTTGATGTACATATCGATGGGTTTTGGGAACATTGTTGAAAATGTAATTTTTTTTTGCAAGGGGTTAACCTTGATTTTTTTCAAAAATGTCGAAAAATGTGAAGTCAAGAATTGTACATTAAATTATACAACAATGGAAAGGTCTGTGCAATCCCTTTCGAGCACTGACAGTCGCAGATTTTTTCGGGGCTTGGTTCCGGAGATATCAGCATCCAAAGCAAGTCAAATGCAGTTGGGTGGAAAATTATGCGAATAATTTTGTATAAGAATATCTTAACAACCAGATACCGCTGACGATTTTTGTTCTCAGCTGTGAATAGGTATTGAACAGACCTTTCATTTGATGTACATATCGATGGGTTTTGGGAACATTGTTGAAAATGTAATTTTGTTTTTGCAAGGGGTTAACCTTGATTTTTTTCAAAAATGTCGAAAAATGTGAAGTCAAGAATTGTACATTAAATTATACAACAATGGAGAGGTCTGTGCAATCCCTTTTGAGCACTGAGAGTCGCAGATTTTTCGGGGCTTGGTTTCGGAGATATCAGCATCCAAAGCCAGTCAAATGCAGTTGGGTGGAAAATCATGCGAATAATTTTGTATGAAAATATCTTAACAACCAGATACCGCTGACGATTTTTGTTCTCATCTGTGGATAGGTATTGAACAGACCTTTTACTTGATGTACATATCGATCGGTTTCGGGAACATTGTTGCAAATGTAATTTTTTTTTGCAAGGGGTTAACCTTGATTTTTTCAAAAATATAAAACATGTGAAGTTAAGAATTGAACATTAAATTATACAACAATAGAAAGGTCTGTGCAATCCCTTTCGAGCACTAAGAGTCGCAGATTTTTCCGGGGCTTGGTTGCGGAGATATCAGCATCCAAAGCAAGTCAAATGCAGTTGGGTGGAAAATCATGCGAATAATTTTGTATGAAAATATCTTAACAACCAGATACCGCTGATGATTTTTGTTCTCAGCTGTGGATAGGTATTGAACAGACCTTCCATTTGATGTACATATCGATCGGTTTTGGGAACATTGTTGAAAATGTAATTTTTTTTGGGGTTAACCTTGATTTTTTTCAAAAATGTCGAAAAATGTGAAGTCAAGAATTGTACATTATATTATACAACAATGGAAAGGTCTGTGCAATCCCTTTCGAGCACTGACAGTCGCAGATTTTTTCGGGGCTTGGTTCCGGAGATATCAGCATCCAAAGCAAGTCAAATGCAGTTGGGTGGAAAATTATGCGAATAATTTTGTATGAAAATATCTTAACAACCAGATACCGCTGACGATTTTTGTTCTCAGCTGTGAATAGGTATTGAACAGACCTTTCATTTGATGTACATATCGATGGGTTTTGGGAACATTGTTGAAAATGTAATTTTTTTTTGCAAGGGGTTAACCTTGATTTTTTTCAAAAATGTCGAAAAAAGTGACAACAATGGAGAGGTCTGTGCAATCCCTTTCGAGCACTGACAGTCGCAGATTTTTCCGGGGCTTGGTTCCGGAGATATCAGCATCCACAGCAAGTCAAATGCAGTTGGGTGGAAAATCATGCGAATAATTTTGTATGAAAATATCTTAATAACCACATACCGCTGACGATTTTTGTTCTCAGCTGTGGATAGGTATTGAACAGACCTTTCATTTGATGTACATATCGATTGGTTCGATGGGTTTTGGGAACATTGTTGAAAATGTAATTTTTTTTTGCAAGGGGTTAACCTTGATTTTTTTCAAAAATGTCGAAAAATGTGAAGTCAAGAATTGTACATTAAATTATACGACAATGGAGATGTCTGTGCAATCACTTTCGAGCACTGACAGTCGCAGATTTTTCCGGGGCTTGGTTCCGGAGATATCAGCATCCAAATCAAGTCAAATGCAGTTGGGTGGAAAATCATGCGAATAATTTTGTATGAAAATATCTTAACAACCAGATACCGCTGACGATTTTTGTTCTCAGCTGTGGATAGGTATTGAACAGACCTTTCATTTGATGTACATATCGAAGGGTTTTGGGAATATTGTTGAAAATTTTTTTTGCAAGGGGTTAACCTTGATTTTTTTCAAAAATGTCGAAAAATGTGAAGTCAAGAATTGTACATTAAATTATACAACAATATAGAGGTCTGTGCAATCCCTTTCGAACACTGACAGTCGCAGATTTTTCCGGGGCTTGGTTCCGGAGATATCAGCATCCAAAGCAAGTCAAATGCAGTTGGGTGGAAAATCATGCGAATAATTTTGTATGAAAATATCTTAACAACCAGATACCGCTGACGATTTTTGTTCTTAGCTGTGGATAGGTATTGAACAGACCTTTCATTTGATGTACATATCGATCGGTTTTGGGAACATTGTTGAAAATGTAATTTTTTTTGCGAGGGGTTAACCTTGATTTTTTTCAAAAATATCGAAAAATGTGAAGTCAAGAATTGAACATTAAATTATACAACAATGGAGAGGTCTGTGCAATCCCTTTCGAGCACTGCGAGTCGCAGATTTTTCCGGGGCTTGGTTGCGGAGATATCAGCATCCAAAGCAAGTCAAATGTAGTTGGGTGGAAAATCATGCGAATAATTTTGTATGAAAATATCTTAACAACCAGATACCGCTGACGATTTTTGTTCTTAGCTGTGGATAGGTATTGAACAGACCTTTCATTTGATGTACATATCGATCGGTTTTGGGAACATTGTTGAAAATGTAATTTTTTTTGCGAGGGGTTAACCTTGATTTTTTTCAAAAATATCGAAAAATGTGAAGTCAAGAATTGAACATTAAATTATACAACAATGGAGAGGTCTGTGCAATCCCTTTCGAGCACTGCGAGTCGCAGATTTTTCCGGGGCTTGGTTGCGGAGATATCAGCATCCAAAGCAAGTCAAATGTAGTTGGGTGGAAAATCATGCGAATAATTTTGTATGAAAATATCTTAACAACCAGATACCGCTGACGATTTTTGTTCTCAGCTGTGGATAGGTATTGAACAGACCTTTTACTTGATGTACATATCGATCGGTTTCGGGAACATTGTTGCAAATGTAATTTTTTTTTGCAAGGGGTTAACCTTGATTTTTTCAAAAATATAAAACATGTGAAGTTAAGAATTGAACATTAAATTATACAACAATAGAAAGGTCTGTGCAATCCCTTTCGAGCACTAAGAGTCGCAGATTTTTCCGGGGCTTGGTTGCGGAGATATCAGCATCCAAAGCAAGTCAAATGCAGTTGGGTGGAAAATCATGCGAATAATTTTGTATGAAAATATCTTAACAACCAGATACCGCTGATGATTTTTGTTCTCAGCTGTGGATAGGTATTGAACAGACCTTCCATTTGATGTACATATCGATCGGTTTTGGGAACATTGTTGAAAATGTAATTTTTTTTGGGGTTAACCTTGATTTTTTTCAAAAATGTCGAAAAATGTGAAGTCAAGAATTGTACATTATATTATACAACAATGGAAAGGTCTGTGCAATCCCTTTCGAGCACTGACAGTCGCAGATTTTTTCGGGGCTTGGTTCCGGAGATATCAGCATCCAAAGCAAGTCAAATGCAGTTGGGTGGAAAATTATGCGAATAATTTTGTATGAAAATATCTTAACAACCAGATACCGCTGACGATTTTTGTTCTCAGCTGTGAATAGGTATTGAACAGACCTTTCATTTGATGTACATATCGATGGGTTTTGGGAACATTGTTGAAAATGTAATTTTGTTTTTGCAAGGGGTTAACCTTGATTTTTTTCAAAAATGTCGAAAAAAGTGACAACAATGGAGAGGTCTGTGCAATCCCTTTCGAGCACTGACAGTCGCAGATTTTTCCGGGGCTTGGTTCCGGAGATATCAGCATCCACAGCAAGTCAAATGCAGTTGGGTGGAAAATCATGCGAATAATTTTGTATGAAAATATCTTAATAACCACATACCGCTGACGATTTTTGTTCTCAGCTGTGGATAGGTATTGAACAGACCTTTCATTTGATGTACATATCGATTGGTTCGATGGGTTTTGGGAACATTGTTGAAAATGTAATTTTTTTTTGCAAGGGGTTAACCTTGATTTTTTTCAAAAATGTCGAAAAATGTGAAGTCAAGAATTGTACATTAAATTATACGACAATGGAGATGTCTGTGCAATCACTTTCGAGCACTGACAGTCGCAGATTTTTCCGGGGCTTGGTTCCGGAGATATCAGCATCCAAATCAAGTCAAATGCAGTTGGGTGGAAAATCATGCGAATAATTTTGTATGAAAATATCTTAACAACCAGATACCGCTGACGATTTTTGTTCTCAGCTGTGGATAGGTATTGAACAGACCTTTCATTTGATGTACATATCGAAGGGTTTTGGGAATATTGTTGAAAATTTTTTTTGCAAGGGGTTAACCTTGATTTTTTTCAAAAATGTCGAAAAATGTGAAGTCAAGAATTGTACATTAAATTATACAACAATATAGAGGTCTGTGCAATCCCTTTCGAACACTGACAGTCGCAGATTTTTCCGGGGCTTGGTTCCGGAGATATCAGCATCCAAAGCAAGTCAAATGCAGTTGGGTGGAAAATCATGCGAATAATTTTGTATGAAAATATCTTAACAACCAGATACCGCTGACGATTTTTGTTCTTAGCTGTGGATAGGTATTGAACAGACCTTTCATTTGATGTACATATCGATCGGTTTTGGGAACATTGTTGAAAATGTAATTTTTTTTGCGAGGGGTTAACCTTGATTTTTTTCAAAAATATCGAAAAATGTGAAGTCAAGAATTGAACATTAAATTATACAACAATGGAGAGGTCTGTGCAATCCCTTTCGAGCACTGCGAGTCGCAGATTTTTCCGGGGCTTGGTTGCGGAGATATCAGCATCCAAAGCAAGTCAAATGTAGTTGGGTGGAAAATCATGCGAATAATTTTGTATGAAAATATCTTAACAACCAGATACCGCTGACGATTTTTGTTCTCAGCTGTGGATAGGTATTGAACAGACCTTTCATTTGATGTACATATCGATCGGTTTTGGGAACATTGTTGAAAATGTAATTTTTTTTTGCAAGGGGTTAACCTTGATTTTTTTCAAAAATGTCGAAAAATGTGAAGTTAAGAATTGCACATTAAATTATACAACAATGAAGAGGTCTGTGCAATCCCTTTCGAGCACTGAGAGTCGCAGATTTTTCCGGGACTTGGTTGCGGAGATATCAGCATCCAAAGCAAGTCAAATGCAGTTGGGTGGAAAATCATGCGAATAATTTTGTATGAAAATATCTTAACAATCAGATACCGCTGACGATTTTTGTTCTCAGCTGTTGATAGGTATTGAACAGACCTTTCATTTGATGTACATATCGATCGGTTTTGGGAACATTGTTGAAAATGTAATTTTTTTTTGCAAGGGGTTAACCTTGATTTTTTTCAAAAATGTCGAAAAATGTGAAGTCGAGAATTGTACATTAAATTATACAGCAATGGAGAGGTCTGTGCAATCCATTTCGAGCACTGACAGTGGTAGATTTTCCCGGGTCTTGGTTGCGGAGATATCAGCATCCAAAGCAAGTCAAATGCAGTTGGGTGGAAAATTATGCGAATAATTTTGTATGAAAATATCTTAACAACCAGATACCGCTGAAGATTTTTGTTCTCAGCTGTGGATAGGTATTGAACAGACCTTTCATTTGATGTACATATCGATCGGTTTTGGGAACATTGTTGAAAATGTAATTTTTTTTTGCAAGGGGTTAACCTTGATTTTTTTCAAAAATGTCGAAAAATGTGAAGTTAAGAATTGCACATTAAATTATACAACAATGAAGAGGTCTGTGCAATCCCTTTCGAGCACTGAGAGTCGCGGATTTTTCCGGGGCTTGGTTGCGGAGATATCAGCATCCAAAGCAAGCCAAATGCAGTTGGGTGGAAAATCATGCGAATAATTTTGTATGAAAATATCTTAACAATCAGATACCGCTGACGATTTTTGTTCTCAGCTGTTGATAGGTATTGAACAGACCTTTCATTTGATGTACATATCGATCGGTTTTGGGAACATTGTTGAAAATGTAATTTTTTTTTTACAAGGGGTTAACCTTGATTGTTTTCAAAAATGTCGAAAAATGTGAAGGCGAGAATTGTACATTAAATTATACAGCAATGGAGAGGTCTGTGCAATCCATTTCGAGCACTGACAGTGGTAGATTTTCCCGGGTCTTGGTTGCGGAGATATCAGCATCCAAAGCAAGTCAAATGCAGTTGGGTGGAAAATTATGCGAATAATTTTGTATGAAAATATCTTAACAACCAGATACCGCTGACGATTTTTGTTCTCAGCTGTGGATAGGTATTGAATAGACCTTTCATTTGATGTACATATCGATGGGTTTTGGGAACATTGTTGAAAATGTAATTTTTTTTGCAAGGGGTTAACCTTGATTTTTTTCAAAAATGTCGAAAAATGTGAAGTCAAGAATTGTACATTAAATTATACAACAACGGAGAGGTCTGTGCAATCCCTTTCGAGCACTGAAAGTCGCAGATTTTTCCGGGGCTTGGTTCCGGAGATATCAGAATCCAAAGCAAGTCAAATGCAGTTGGGTGGAAAATCATGCGAATAATTTTGTATGAAAATATCTTAACAACCAGATACCGCTGACGATTTTTGTTCTCAGCTGTGGATAGGTATTGAACAGACCTTTCATTTGATGTACATATCGATCGGTTTTGGGAACATTGTTGAAAATGTAATTTTTTTTTGCAAGGGGTTAACCTTGATTTTTTTCAAAAATGTCGAAAAATGTGAAGTTAAGAATTGCACATTAAATTATACAACAATAGAAAGGTCTGTGCAATCCCTTTCGAGCACTGGCAGTCGCAGATTTTTCCGGGGCTTGGTTGCGGAGATATCAGCATCCAAAGCAAGTCAAATGCAGTTGGGTGGAAAATCATGCGAATAATTTTGTATGAAAATATCTTAACAACCAGATACCGCTGACGATTTTTGTTCTCAGCTGTGGATAGGTATTGAACAGACCTTTCATTTGATGTACATATCGATCGGTTTTGGGAAAATTGTTGAAAATGTAATTTTTTTTTGCAAGGGGTTAACCTTGATTTTTTTCAAAAATGTCGAAAAATGTGAAGTCAAGAATTGTACATTAAATTATACAACAATGGAGAGCTCTGTGCAATCCCTTTCCAGCACTGAGAGTCGCAGATTTTTCCGGGGCTTGGTTGCGGAGATATCAGCATCCAAAGCAAGTCAAATGCAGTTGGGTGGAAAATTATGCGAATAATTTTGTACGAAAATATCTTGACAACCAGATACCGCTGACAATTTTTGTTCTCAGCTGTGGATAGATATTGAACAGACCTTTCATTTGATGTACATATCGATCGGTTTTGGGAAAATTGTTGAAAATGTAATTTTTTTTTGCAAGGGGTTAACCTTGATTTTTTTCAAAAATGTCGAAAAATGTGAAGTCAAGAATTGTACATTAAATTATACAACAATGGAGAGCTCTGTGCAATCCCTTTCCAGCACTGACAGTCGCAGATTTTTCCGGGGCTTGGTTCCGGAGATATCAGCATCCAAAGCAAGTCAAATGCAGTTGGGTGGAAAACCATGCGAATAATTTTGAATGAAAATATCTTAAGAACCAGATACCGCTGACCATTTTTGTTCTCAGCTGTGGATAGGTATTGAACAGACCTTTCATTTGATGTACATTTCGATGGGTTTTGGGAACATTGTTAAAAATGTAATTTTTTTTTGCAAGGGGGTTAACCTTGATTTTTTTCAAAAATGTCGAAAAATGTGAAGTTAAGAATTGCACATTAAATTATACAACAATAGAAAGGTCTGTGCAATCCCTTTCGAGCACTGGCAGTCGCAGATTTTTCCGGGGCTTGGTTCCGCAGATATCAGCATCCAAAACAAGTCAAATGGAGTTGGTGGGAAAATCATGCGAATAATTTTGTATGAAAATATCTTAACAACCAGATACCGCTGACGATTTTTGTTTAAATTATACAACAATTGAGAGGTCTGTGCAATCCCTTTCCAGCACTGAGAGTCGCAGATTTTTCCGGGGCTTGGTTGCGGAGATATCAGCATCCAAAGCAAGTCAAATGCAGTTGGGTGGAAAATTATGCGAATAATTTTGTACGAAAATATCTTGACAACCAGATACCGCTGACAATTTTTGTTCTCAGCTGTGGATAGATATTGAACAGACCTTTCATTTGATGTACATATCGATGGGTTTTGGGAACATTGTTGAAAATGTATTTTTTTTTTGCAAGGCGTTAACCTTGATTTTTTTCAAAAATGTCGAAAAATGTGAAGTCAAGAAATGTACATTAAATTATACAACAATGGAAAGGTCTGTGCAATCCCTTTCGAGCACTGACAGTCGCAGATTTTTCCGGGGCTTGGTTCCGGAGATATCAGCATCCAAAGCAAGTCAAATGCAGTTGGGTGGAAAACCATGCGAATAATTTTGAATGAAAATATCTTAAGAACCAGATACCGCTGACCATTTTTGTTCTCAGCTGTGGATAGGTATTGAACAGACCTTTCATTTGATGTACATTTCGATGGGTTTTGGGAACATTGTTAAAAATGTAATTTTTTTTTGCAAGGGGGTTAACCTTGATTTTTTTCAAAACTGTCGAAAAATGTGAAGTTAAGAATTGCACATTAAATTATACAACAATAGAAAGGTCTGTGCAATCCCTTTCGAGCACTGGCAGTCGCAGATTTTTCCGGGGCTTGGTTCCGCAGATATCAGCATCCAAAACAAGTCAAATGGAGTTGGTGGGAAAATCATGCGAATAATTTTGTATGAAAATATCTTAACAACCAGATACCGCTGACGATTTTTGTTCTCAGCTGTGGATAGGTATTGAACAGACCTTTCATTTGGTGTACATATCGATGGGGTTTGGGAACATTGTTGAAAATGTAATTTTTTTTTGCAAGGGGTTAACCTTGATTTTTTTCAAAAATGTCGAAAAATGTGAAGTTAAGAATTGCACATTAAATTATACAACAATAGAAAGCTCTGTGCAATCCCTTTCGAGCACTGGCGGTCGCAGATTTTTTCGGGGCTTGGTTCCGGAGATATCAGCATCCAAAGCAAGTCAAATGCAGTTGGGTTGGATTTTGTATGAAAATATCTTAACAACCAGATACCGCTGACGATTTTTGTTCTCAGCTGTGGATATGTATCGAACAGACCTTTCATTTGATGTACATATCGATGGGTTTTGGGAACATTGTTGAAAATGTAATTTTTTTTTTTGCAAGGGGTTAACCTTGATTTTTTTTCAAAAATATCGAAAAATGTGAAGTCAAGAATTGTACATTAAATTATACAACAATAGAAAGGTCTGTGCAATCCCTTTCGAGCACTGGCAGTCGCAGATTTTTCCGGGGCTTGGTTGCGGAGATATCAGCATCCAAAGCAAGTCAAATGCAGTTGGGTGGAAAATCATGCGAATAATTTAGTATCAAAATATCTTAACAACCAGATACCGCTGACGATTTTTGTTCTCCGCTGTGGATAGGTATTGAACAGACCTTTCATTTGATGTACATATCGATCGGTTTTGGGAACATTGTTGAAAATGTAATTTTTTTTTTGCAAGGGGTTAACCTTGATTTTTTTCAAAAATGTCGAAAAATGTGAAGTCAAGAATTGTACATTAAATTATACAATAATGGAGAGGTCTGTGCAATCCCTTTCGAGCACTGAGAGTCGCAGATTTTTCCGGGGCTTGGTTGCGGAGATATCAGCATCCATAGCAAGTCAAATGCAGTTGGGTGGAAAATCATGTGAATAATTTTGTATCAAAATATCTTAACAACCAGATACCGCTGACGATTTTTGTTCTCAGCTGTGGATAGGTATTGAACAGACCTTTCATTTGATGTACATATCGATCGGTTTTGGGAACATTGTTGAAAATGTAATTTTTTTTTTGCAAGGGGTTAACCTTGATTTTTTTCAAAAATATCGAAAAATGTGAAGTCAAGAATTGTACATTAAATTATACAACACTAGAGAGGTCTGAGCAATCCCTTTCGAGAACTGAGAGTCGCAGATTTTTCCGGGGCTTGGTTGCGAAGATATCAGCATCCAAAGCAAGTCAAATGCAGTTGGGTGGAAAATTATGCGAATAAATTTGTATGAAAATATCTTAACAACCAGATGCGAATAATTTTGTATGAAAATATCTTAACAACCAGATACCGCTGACGATTTTTGTTCTCAGTTGTGGATAGGTATTGAACGGACCTTTCATTTGATGTACATATCGATGGGTCTTGGGAACATTGTTGAAAATGTATTTTTTTTTTTGCAAGGCGTTAACCTTGATTTTTTTCAAACATGTCGAAAAATGCGAAGTCAAGAATTGTACATTAAATTATATATTATTATTGTATATTATTATATACTGAGAGTCGCAGATTTTTCCGGGGCTTGGTTGCGGAGATATCAGCATCCAAAGCAAGTCAAATGCAGTTGGGTGGAAAATCATGCGAATAATTTTGTATGAAAATATCTTAACAACCAGATACCGCTGACGATTTTTGTTCTCAGCTGTGGATAGGTATTGAACAGACCTTTCATTTGATGTACATATCGATCGGTTTTGGGAATATTGTTGAAAATTTAATTTTTTTTGCAAGGGGTTAACCATGATTTTTTTCAAAAATGTCGAAAAATGTGAAGTCAAGAATTGTACATTAAATTATACAACAATGGAGAGGTCTGTGCAATCCCTTTCGAGCACTGAGAGTCGCAGGTTTTTCCGGGGCTTGGTTGCGGAGATATCAGCTTCCAAAGCAAGTTAAATGCAGTTGGGTTGAAAATCATGCGAATAATTTTGTATGAAAATATCTTAACAACCAGAAACCGCTGACGATTTTTGTTCTCAGCTGTGGATAGGTATTGAACAGACCTTTCATTTGATGTACATATCGATGGGTTTTGGGAACATTGTTGAAAATGTAATTTTTTTTTGCAAGGGGTTAACCTTGATTTTTTTCAAAAATGTCGAAAAATGTGAAGTTAAGAATTGCACATTAAATTATACAACAATAGAAAGGTCTGTGCAATCCCTTTCGAGCACTGGCAGTCGCAGATTTTTCCGGGGCTTGGTTCCGCAGATATCAGCATCCAAAACAAGTCAAATGCAGTTGGTTGGAAAATCATGCGAATAATTTTGTATGAAAATATCTTAACAACCAGAAACCGCTGACGATTTTTGTTCTCAGCTGTGGATAGGTATTGAACAGACCTTTCATTTGATGTACATATCGATCGGTTTTGGGAATATTGTTGAAAATTTAATTTTTTTTGCAAGGGGTTAACCATGATTTTTTTCAAAAATGTCGAAAAATGTGAAGTCAAGAATTGTACATTAAATTATACAACAATGGAGAGGTCTGTGCAATCCCTTTCGAGCACTGAGAGTCACAGGTTTTTCCGGGGCTTGGTTGCGGAGATATCAGCTTCCAAAGCAAGTTAAATGCAGTTGGGTTGAAAATCATGCGAATAATTTTGTATGAAAATATCTTAACAACCAGAAACCGCTGACGATTTTTGTTCTCAGCTGTGGATAGGTATTGAACAGACCTTTCATTTGATGTACATATCGATGGGTTTTGGGAACATTGTTGAAAATGTAATTTTTTTGCAAGGGGTTAACCTTGATTTTTTTCAAAAATGTCGAAAATGTGAAGTTAAGAATTGCACATTAAATTATACAACAATAGAAAGGTCTGTGCAATCCCTTTCGAGCACTGGCAGTCGCAGATTTTTCCGGGGCTTGGTTGCGGAGATATCAGCATCCAAAGCAAGTCAAATGCAGTTGGGTGGAAAATTATGCGAATAATTTTGTGTGAAAATATCTTAACAACCAGATACCGATGACGATTTTTGTTCTCAGCTGTGGATAGGTATTGAACAGGCCTTTCATTTGATGTACATATCGATGGGTTTTGGGAACATTGTTGAATATGTAATTTTTTTTTGCAAGGGGTTAACCTTGATTTTTTTCAAAAATGTCGAAAAATGTGAAGTCAAGAATTGTACATTAAATTATACAACAATGGAAAGGTCTGTGCAATCCCTTTCGAGCACTGGCAGTCGCAGATTTTTCCGGGGCTTGGTTCCGCAGATATCAGCATCCAAAACAAGTCAAATGCAGTTGGTTGGAAAATCATGCGAATAATTTTGTATGAAAATATCTTAACAACCAGAAACCGCTGACGATTTTTGTTCTCAGCTGTGGATAGGTATTGAACAGACCTTTCATTTGATGTACATATCGATGGGTTTTGTTAACATAGTTGAAAATGTAATTTTTTTTTGCAAGTGGTTAATCTTGATTTTTTTCAAAAATGTCGAAAAATGTGAAGTCAAGAATTGTACATTAAATTATACAACAATGGAAAGGTCTGTGCAATTCCTTTCGAGTACTGGCAGTCGCAGATTTTTCCGGGGCTTGGATGCGGAGATATCAGCATCCAAAGCAAGTCAAATGCATTTGGGTGGAAAATCATGCGAATAATTTTGTATGAAAATATCTTAACAACCAGAAACCGCTGACGATTTTCGTTCTCAGCTGTGGATAGGTATTGAACAGACCTTTCATTTGATGTACATATCGATGGGTTTTGGGAACATTGTTGAAAATGTAATTTTTTTGCAAGGGGTTAACCTTGATTTTTTTCAAAAATGTCGAAAATGTGAAGTTAAGAATTGCACATTAAATTATAGAACAATAGAAAGGTCTGTGCAATCCCTTTCGAGCACTGAGAGTCGCAGATTTTTCCGGGGCTTGGTTCTGGAGATATCAGCATCCAAAGCAAGTCAAATGCAGTTGGGTGGAAAATCATGCGAATAATTTTGTATGAAAATATCTTAACAACCAGATACCGATGACGATTTTTGTTCTCAGCTGTGGATAGGTATTGAACAGACCTTTCATTTGATGTACATATCGATGGGTTTTGGGAACATTGTTGAAAATGTAATTTTTTTGCAAGGGGTTAACCTTGATTTTTTTTCAAAAATGTCGAAAAATTTGAAGTTAAGAATTGCACATTAAATTATACAACAATAGAAAGGTCTGTGCAATCCCTTTCGAGCACTGAGAGTCGCAGAATTTTCCGGGGCTTGGTTGCGGAGATATCAGCATCCAAAACAAGTCAAATGCAGTTGGGTGGAAAATCATGCGAATAATTTTGTATGAAAATATCTTAACAACCAGATACCGCTGACGATTTTTGTTCTCAGCTGTGGATAGGTATTGAACAGGCCTTTCATTTGATGTACATATCGATCGGTTTTGGGAACATTGTTGAAAATGTAATTTTTTTTTGCAAGGGGTGAACCTTGATTTTCTTCAAAAATGTCGAAAAATGTGAAGTCAAGAATTGTACATTAAATTATACAACAATGGAAAGGTCTGTGCAATCCCTTTCGAGCACTGACAGTCGCAGATTTTTCTGGGGCTTGGTTCCGGAGATATCAGCATCCAAAACAAGTCAAATGCAGTTGGTTGGAAAATCATACGAATAATTTTGTATGAAAATATCTTAACGACCAGATACCGCTGACGATTTTTGTTCTCAGCTGTGGATAGGTATTGAACAGGCCTTTCATTTGATGTACATATCGATCGGTTTTGGGAACATTGTTAAAAATGTAATTTTTTTTTGCAAGGGGGTTAACCTTGATTTTTTTCAAAAATGTCGAAAAATGTGAAGTTAAGAATTGCACATTAAATTATACAACAATAGAAAGGTCTGTGCAATCCCTTTCGAGCACTGGCAGTCGCAGATTTTTCCGGGGCTTGGTTCCGCAGATATCAGCATCCAAAACAAGTCAAATGGAGTTGGTGGGAAAATCATGCGAATAATTTTGTATGAAAATATCTTAACAACCAGATACCGCTGACGATTTTTGTTCTCAGCTGTGGATAGGTATTGAACAGACCTTTCATTTGGTGTACATATCGATGGGGTTTGGGAACATTGTTGAAAATGTAATTTTTTTTGCAAGGGGTTAACCTTGATTTTTTTCAAAAATGTCGAAAAATGTGAAGTTAAGAATTGCACATTAAATTATACAACAATAGAAAGCTCTGTGCAATCCCTTTCGAGCACTGGCGGTCGCAGATTTTTTCGGGGCTTGGTTCCGGAGATATCAGCATCCAAAGCAAGTCAAATGCAGTTGGGTTGGATTTTGTATGAAAATATCTTAACAACCAGATACCGCTGACGATTTTTGTTCTCAGCTGTGGATATGTATCGAACAGACCTTTCATTTGATGTACATATCGATGGGTTTTGGGAACATTGTTGAAAATGTAATTTTTTTTTTTGCAAGGGGTTAACCTTGATTTTTTTTCAAAAATATCGAAAAATGTGAAGTCAAGAATTGTACATTAAATTATACAACAATAGAAAGGTCTGTGCAATCCCTTTCGAGCACTGGCAGTCGCAGATTTTTCCGGGGCTTGGTTGCGGAGATATCAGCATCCAAAGCAAGTCAAATGCAGTTGGGTGGAAAATCATGCGAATAATTTTGTATGAAAATATCTTAACAACCAGATACCGATGACGATTTTTGTTCTCAGCTGTGGATAGGTATTGAACAGACCTTTCATTTGATGTACATATCGATGGGTTTTGGGAACATTGTTGAAAATGTAATTTTTTTGCAAGGGGTTAACCTTGATTTTTTTCAAAAATGTCGAAAAATGTGAAGTTAAGAATTGCACATTAAATTATAGAACAATAGAAAGGTCTGTGCAATCCCATTCGAGCACTGGCAGTCGCAGATTTTTCCGGGGCTTGGATGCGGAGATATCAGCATCCAAAGCAAGTCAAATGCATTTGGGTGGAAAATCATGCGAATAATTTTGTATGAAAATATCTTAACAACCAGATACTGCTGACGATTTTTGTTCTCAGCTGTGGATAGGTATTGCACAGACCTTTCATTTGATGTACATATCGATGGGTTTTGGGAACATTGTTGAAAATGTAATTTTTTTTGCAAGGGGTTAACCTTGATTTTTTTTCAAAAATGTCGAAAAATTTGAAGTTAAGAATTGCACATTAAATTATACAACAATAGAAAGGTCTGTGCAATCCCTTTCGAGCACTGAGAGTCCCAGATTTTTCCGGGGCTTGGTTGCGGAGATATCAGCATCCAAAACAAGTCAAATGCAGTTGGGTGGAAAATCATGCGAATAATTTTGTATGAAAATATCTTAACAACCAGATACCGCTGACGATTTTTGTTCTCAGCTGTGGATAGGTATTGAACAGACCTTTCATTTGGTGTACATATCGATGGGGTTTGGGAACATTGTTGAAAATGTAATTTTTTTTGCAAGGGGTTAACCTTGATTTTTTTCAAAAATGTCGAAAAATGTGAAGTTAAGAATTGCACATTAAATTATACAACAATAGAAAGCTCTGTGCAATCCCTTTCGAGCACTGGCGGTCGCAGATTTTTTCGGGGCTTGGTTCCGGAGATATCAGCATCCAAAGCAAGTCAAATGCAGTTGGGTTGGATTTTGTATGAAAATATCTTAACAACCAGATACCGCTGACGATTTTTGTTCTCAGCTGTGGATATGTATCGAACAGACCTTTCATTTGATGTACATAGCAAGGGGTTAACCATGATTTTTTTCAAAAATGTCGAAAAATGTGAAGTCAAGAATTGTACATTAAATTATACAACAATGGAGAGGTCTGTGCAATCCCTTTCGAGCACTGAGAGTCGCAGGTTTTTCCGGGGCTTGGTTGCGGAGATATCAGCTTCCAAAGCAAGTTAAATGCAGTTGGGTTGAAAATCATGCGAATAATTTTGTATGAAAATATCTTAACAACCAGAAACCGCTGACGATTTTTGTTCTCAGCTGTGGATAGGTATTGAACAGACCTTTCATTTGATGTACATATCGATGGGTTTTGGGAACATTGTTGAAAATGTAATTTTTTTTTGCAAGGGGTTAACCTTGATTTTTTTCAAAAATGTCGAAAAATGTGAAGTTAAGAATTGCACATTAAATTATACAACAATAGAAAGGTCTGTGCAATCCCTTTCAAAGCACTGGCAGTCGCAGATTTTTCCGGGGCTTGGTTCCGCAGATATCAGCATCCAAAACAAGTCAAATGCAGTTGGTTGGAAAATCATGCGAATAATTTTGTATGAAAATATCTTAACAACCAGAAACCGCTGACGATTTTTGTTCTCAGCTGTGGATAGGTATTGAACAGACCTTTCATTTGATGTACATATCGATGGGTTTTGTTAACATAGTTGAAAATGTAATTTTTTTTTGCAAGTGGTTAATCTTGATTTTTTTCAAAAATGTCGAAAAATGTGAAGTCAAGAATTGTACATTAAATTATACAACAATGGAAAGGTCTGTGCAATTCCTTTCGAGCACTGGCAGTCGCAGATTTTTCCGGGGCTTGGATGCGGAGATATCAGCATCCAAAGCAAGTCAAATGCATTTGGGTGGAAAATCATGCGAATAATTTTGTATGAAAATATCTTAACAACCAGAATCCGCTGACGATTTTCGTTCTCAGCTGTGGATAGGTATTGAACAGACCTTTCATTTGATGTACATATCGATGGGTTTTGGGAACATTGTTGAAAATGTAATTTTTTTGCAAGGGGTTAACCTTGATTTTTTTCAAAAATGTCGAAAATGTGAAGTTAAGAATTGCACATTAAATTATAGAACAATAGAAAGGTCTGTGCAATCCCTTTCGAGCACTGAGAGTCGCAGATTTTTCCGGGGCTTGGTTCTGGAGATATCAGCATCCAAAGCAAGTCAAATGCAGTTGGGTGGAAAATCATGCGAATAATTTTGTATGAAAATATCTTAACAACCAGATACCGATGACGATTTTTGTTCTCAGCTGTGGATAGGTATTGAACAGACCTTTCATTTGATGTACATATCGATGGGTTTTGGGAACATTGTTGAAAATGTAATTTTTTTGCAAGGGGTTAACCTTGATTTTTTTCAAAAATGTCGAAAAATGTGAAGTTAAGAATTGCACATTAAATTATAGAACAATAGAAAGGTCTGTGCAATCCCATTCGAGCACTGGCAGTCGCAGATTTTTCCGGGGCTTGGATGCGGAGATATCAGCATCCAAAGCAAGTCAAATGCATTTGGGTGGAAAATCATGCGAATAATTTTGTATGAAAATATCTTAACAACCAGATACTGCTGACGATTTTTGTTCTCAGCTGTGGATAGGTATTGCACAGACCTTTCATTTGATGTACATATCGATGGGTTTTGGGAACATTGTTGAAAATGTAATTTTTTTTGCAAGGGGTTAACCTTGATTTTTTTTCAAAAATGTCGAAAAATTTGAAGTTAAGAATTGCACATTAAATTATACAACAATAGAAAGGTCTGTGCAATCCCTTTCGAGCACTGAGAGTCGCAGATTTTTCCGGGGCTTGGTTGCGGAGATATCAGCATCCAAAACAAGTCAAATGCAGTTGGTTGGAAAATCATACGAATAATTTTGTATGAAAATATCTTAACGACCAGATACCGCTGACGATTTTTGTTCTCAGCTGTGGATAGGTATTGAACAGGCCTTTCATTTGATGTACATATCGATCGGTTTTGGGAACATTGTTGAAAATGTAATTTTTTTTTGCAAGGGGTTAACCTTGATTTTTTTCAAAAATGTCGAAAAATGTGAAGTCAAGAATTGTTCATTAAATTATACAACAATGGAGAGGTCTGTGCAATCCCTTTCGAGCACTGAGAGTCGCAGATTTTGCCGGGGCTTGGTTGCGGAGATATCAGCATCCAAAGCAAGTCAAATGCATTGGGTAGAAAATCATGCGAATAATTTTGTATGAAAATATCTTAACAACCAGACACCGCTGACGATTTTTGTTCTCAGCTGTGGATAGGTATTGAACAGACCTTTCATTTGATGTACATATCGATGGGTTTTGGGAACATTGTTGAAAATGTATTTTTTGCAAGGGGTTAACCTTGATTTCTTTCAAAAATGTCGAAAAATGTGAAGTCAAGAATTGTACATTAAATTATACAACAATAGCAAGGTCTGTGCAATCCCTTTCGAGCACTGGCAGTCGCAGATTTTTCCGGGGCTTGGTTGCGGAGATATCAGTATCCAAAACAAGTCAAATGCAGTTGGGTGGAAAATCATGCGAATAATTTTGTATGAAAATATCTTAACAACTAGACACCGCTGACGATTTTTGTTCTCAGCTGTGGATAGGTATTGAACAGACCTTTCATTTGATGTACATATCGATGGGTTTTGGGAACATTGTTGAAAATGTAATTTTTGTTTGCAAGGGGTTAACCTTGATTTTTTTCAAAAATGTCGAAAAATGTGAAGTCAAGAATTGTTCATTAAATTATACAACAATGGAGAGGTCTGTGCAATCCCTTACGAGCACTGAGAGTCGCAGATTTTTCCGGGGCTTGGTTCCGGAGATATCAGCATCCAAAGCAAGTCAAATGGAGTTGGGTGGAAAATCATGCGAATAATTTTGTATGAAAATATCTTAACAACCAGATACCGCTGACGATTTTTGTTCTCAGCTGTGGATAGGTATTGAACAGGCCTTTCATTTGATGTACATATCAATCGGTTTTGGGAACATTGTTGAAAATGTAATTTTTTTTTGCAAGGGGTTAACCTTGATTTTTTTCAAAAATGTCGAAAAATGTGAAGTCAAGAATTGTACATTAAATTATACCACAATGGAAAGGTCTGTGCAATTTTTTTCAAAAATGTCGAAAAATGTGAAGTCAAGAATTGTACATTAAATTATAAAACAATGGAAAGGTCTGTGCAATCCCTTTCGAGCACTGACAGTCGCAGATTTTTCCGGGGCTTGGTTCCGGAGATATCAGCATCCAAAGCAAGTCAAATGCAGTTGGGTGGAAAATCATGCGAATAATTTTGTATGAAAATATCTTAACAACCAGATACCGCTGACGATTTTTGTTCTCATCTGTGGATAGGTATTGAACAGACCTTTCATTTGATGTACATATCGATCGGTTTTGGGAACATTGTTGAAAATGTAATTTTTTTTTGCAAGGGGTTAACCTTGATTTTATCAAAAATGTCGAAAAATGTGAAGTTAAGAATTGCACATTAAATTATACAACAATGGAGAGGTCTGTGCAATCCCTTTCGAGCACTGAGAGTCGCAGATTTTTCCGGGGCTTGGTTCTGGAGATATCAGCATCCAAAGAAAGTCAAATGCAGTTGGGTGGAAAATCATGCGAATAATTTTGTATGAAAATATCTTAACAACCAGATACCGCTGATGATTTTTGTTCTCAGCTGTGGATAGGTATTGAACAGACCTTTCATTTGATGTACATATCGATCGGTTTTGGGAACATTGTTGAAAATGTAATTTTTTTTTGCAAGGGGTTAACCTTGATTTTTTTTCAAAAATGTCGAAAAATGTGAAGTTAAGAATTGCACATTAAATTATACAACAATGGAGAGGTCTGTGCAATCCCTTTCGAGCACTGAGAGTCGCAGATTTTTCCGGGGCTTGGTTCTGGAGATATCAGCATCCAAAGAAAGTCAAATGCAGTTGGGTGGAAAATCATGCGAATAATTTTGTATGAAAATATCTTAACAACCAGATACCGCTGATGATTTTTGTTCTCAGCTGTGGATAGGTATTGAACAGACCTTTCATTTGATGTGCATATCGATCGGTTTTGGGAACATTGTTGAAAATGTAATTTTTTTTTGCAAGGGGTTAACCTTGATTTTTTCAAAAATGTCGAAAAATGTGAAGTTAAGAATTGCACATTAAATTATACAACAATGGAGAGGTCTGTGCAATCCCTTTCGAGCACTGAGAGTCGCAGATTTTTCCGGGGCTTGGTTCTGGAGATATCAGCATCCAAAGAAAGTCAAATGCAGTTGGGTGGAAAATCATGCGAATAATTTTGTATGAAAATATCTTAACAACCAGATACCGCTGATGATTTTTGTTCTCAGCTGTGGATAGGTATTGAACAGACCTTTCATTTGATGTACATATCGATCGGTTTTGGGAACATTGTTGAAAATGTAATTTTTTTTTGCAAGGGGTTAACCTTGATTTTTTTTCAAAAATGTCGAAAAATATTAACTTAAGAATTGAACATTAAATTATACAACAATAGAAAGGTCTGTGCAATCAATTTCGAGCACTGGCGGTCGCAGATTTTTCCGGGGCTTGGTTGCGGAGATATCAGCATCCAAAGCAAGTCAAATGCAGTTGGGTGGAAAATCATGCGAATAATTTTGTATGAAAATATCTTAATAACCAGATACCGCTGGTGATTTTTGTTCTCAGCTGTGGATAGGTATTGAACAGACCTTTCATTTGATGTACATATCGATCGGTTTTGGGAATATTGTTGAAAATTTAATTTTTTTTTGCAAGGACCTTGATTTTTTTCAAAAATGTCGAAAAATGTGAAGTCAAGAATTGTACATTAAATTATACAACAATGGAGAGGTCTGTGCAATCCCTTTTGAGCACTGACAGTCGGAGATTTTTCCGGGGCTTGGTTCTGGAGATATCAGCATCCAAAGAAAGTCAAATGCAGTTGGGTGGAAAATCATGCGAATAATTTTGTATGAAAATATCTTAACAACCAGATACCGCTGATGATTTTTGTTCTCAGCTGTGGATAGGTATTGAACAGACCTTTCATTTGATGTACATATCGATCGGTTTTGGGAACATTGTTGAAAATGTAATTTTTTTTTGCAAGGGGTTAACCTTGATTTTTTTTCAAAAATGTCGAAAAATGTTAAGTTAAGAATTGAACATTAAATTATACAACAATAGAAAGGTCTGTGCAATCAATTTCGAGCAGTGGCGGTCGCAGATTTTTCCGGGGCTTGGTTGCGGAGATATCAGCATCCAAAGCAAGTCAAATGCAGTTGGGTGGAAAATCATGCGAATAATTTTGTATGAAAATATCTTAATAACCAGATACCGCTGGTGATTTTTGTTCTCAGCTGTGGATAGGTATTGAACAGACCTTTCATTTGATGTACATATCGATCGGTTTTGGGAACATTGTTGAAAATGTATTTTTTTTTGCAAGGGGTTAACCTTGATTTTTTTCAAAAATGTCGAAAAATGTGAAGTCAAGAATTGTACATTAAATTATACAACAATGGAAAGGTCTGTGCAATCCCTTTCGAGCACTGACAGTCACAGATTTTTCCGGGGCTTGGTTCCGGAGATATCAGCATCCAAAACAAGTCAAATGCAGTTGGTTGGAAAATCATACGAATAATTTTGTGTGAAAATATCTTAACAACCAGATACCGCTGACGATTTTTGTTCTCAGCTGTGGATAGGTATTGAACAGGCCTTTCATTTGATGTACATATCGATGGGTCGAAAAATGTGAAGTCAAGAATTGTTCATTAAATTATACAACAATGGAGAGGTCTGTGCAATCCCTTTCGAGCACTGAGAGTCGCAGATTTTGCTGGGGCTTGGTTGCGGAGCATCTAAAGGATAGGTATTGAATATACCTTTCATTTGATGTACATATCTATGGGTTTTGGGAACATTGTTGAAAATGTAATTTTTTTTTGCAAGGGAACCTTGATTTTTTTCAAAAATGTCGAAAAATGTGGAGTTAAGAATTGCACATTAAATTATACAGCAATAGAAAGGTCTGTGCTATCCATTTCGAGCACTGGCAGTCGCAGATTTTTCCGGGGCTTGGTTCCGGAGATATCAGCATCCAAAGCAAGTCAAATGCAGTTGGGTGGAAAATCATGCGAATAATTTTGTATGAAAATATCTTAAAAACCAGATACCGCTGACGATTTTTCTTCTCAGCTGTGGATAGGTATTGAACAGACCTTTCATTTGATGTACATATCGATGGGTTTTGGGAATATTGTTGAAAATGTATTTTTTTTTGCAAGGGGTTAACCTTGATTTTTTTCAAAAATGTCGAAAAATGTGAAGTTAAGAATTGCACATAAAATTATACAACAATAGAAAGGTCTGTGCAATCCCTTTCGAGCACTGGCAGTCGCAGATTTTTCCGGGGCTTGGTTGCGGAGATATCAGCATCCAAAGCAAGTCAAATGCAGTTGAGTGGAAAATCATGCGAATAATTTTGTATGAAAATATCTTGACAACCACATACCGCTGACGATTTTTGTTCTCAGCTGTGGATAGGTATTGAACAGACCTTTCATTTGATGTACATATCGATCGGTTTTGGGAACATTGTTGAAAATGTAATTTTTTTTTGCAAGGGGTTAACCTTGATTTTTTTCAAAAATGTCGAAAAATGTGAAGTCAAGAATTGTGCATTAAATTATACAACAATGGAGAGGTCTGTGCAATCCCTTTCGAGCACTGAGAGTCGCAGATTTTGCTGGGGCTTGGTTGCGGAGATATCAGCATCCAAAGCAAGTTAAATGCAGTTGGGTGGAAAATTATGCGAATAATTTTGTATGAAAATATCTTAACAACCAGATACCGCCGATGATTTTTGTTCTCAGCTGTGGATAGGTATTGAACAGACCTTTCATTTGATGTACTTATCGATCGGTTTTGGGAACATTGTTGAAAATGTAATTTTTTTTTTGCAAGGGGTTAACCTTGATTTTTTTCAAAAATGTCGAAAAATGTGAAGTCAAGAATTGTGCATTAAATTATACAACAATGGAGAGGTCTGTGCAATCCCTTACGAGCACTGAGAGTCGCAGATTTTTCCGGGGCTTGGTTCCGGAGATATCAGCATCCAAAGCAAGTCAAATGGAGTTGGGTGGAAAATCATGCGAATAATTTTGTATGAAAATATCTTAACAACCACATACCGCTGACGATTTTTGTTCTCAGCTGTGGATAGGTATTGAATATACCTTTCATTTGATGTACATATCTATGGGTTTTGGGAACATTGTTGAAAATGTAATTTTTTTTTGCAAGGGAACCTTGATTTTTTTCAAAAATGTCGAAAAATGTGGAGTTAAGAATTGCACATTAAATTAAACAGCAATAGAAAGGTCTGTGCTATCCATTTCGAGCACTGGCAGTCGCAGATTTTTCCGGGGCTTGGTTGCGGAGATATCAGCATCCAAAGCAAGTCAAATGCAGTTGAGTGGAAAATCATGCGAATAATTTTGTATGAAAATATCTTAACAACCACATACCGCTGACGATTTTTGTTCTCAGCTGTGGATAGGTATTGAACAGACCTTTCATTTGATGTACATATCGATGGGTTTTGGGAATATTGTTGAAAATGTAATTTTTTTTTGCAAGGGGTTAACCTTGATTTTTTTCAAAAATGTCGAAAAATGTGAAGTTAAGAATTGCACATTAAATTATACAACAATAGAAAGGTCTGTACAATCCCCTTCGAGAACTGATAGTCGCAGATTTTTCCGGGGCTTGGTTGCGGAGATATCAGCATCTAAAACAAGTCAAATGCAGTTGGGTGGAAAATCATGCGAATAACTTTGTACGAAAATATCTTAACAACCAGATACCGCTGACGATTTTTGTTCTCAGCTGTGGATAGGTATTGAACAGACCTTTCATTTGATGAACATATCGATCGGTTTTGGGAACATTGTTGAAAATGTATTTTTTGCAAGGGGTTAACCTTGATTTTTTTCAAAAATTTCGAAAAATGTGAAGTCAAGAATTGTACATTACATTATACAACAATGGAAAGGTCTGTGCAATCCCTTTCGAGCACTGACAGTCGCAGATTTTTCCGGGGCTTGGTTGCGGAGATATCAGCATCCAAAGCAAGTCAAATGCAGTTGAGTGGAAAATCATGCGAATAATTTTGTATGAAAATATCTTGACAACCACATACATCTGACGATTTTTGTTCTCAGCTGTGGATAGGTATTGAACAGACCTTTCATTTGATGTACATATCGATCGGTTTTGGGAACATTGTTGAAAATGTAATTTTTTTTTGCAAGGGGTTAACCTTGATTTTTTTCAAAAATGTCGAAAAATGTGAAGTAAAGAATTGTGCATTAAATTATACAACAATGGAGAGGTCTGTGCAATCCCTTACGAGCACTGAGAGTCGCAGATTTTTCCGGGGCTTGGTTCCGGAGATATCAGCATCCAAAGCAAGTCAAATGGAGTTGGGTAGAAAATCATGCGAATAATTTTGTATGAAAATATCTTAACAACCAAATACCGCTGACGATTTTTGTTCTCAGCTGTGGATAGGTATTGAATATACCTTTCATTTGATGTACATATCTATGGGTTTTGGGAACATTGTTGAAAATGTAATTTTTTTTTGCAAGGGAACCTTGATTTTTTTCAAAAATGTCGAAAAATGTGGAGTTAAGAATTGCACATTAAATTATACAGCAATAGAAAGGTCTGTGCTATCCATTTCGAGCACTGGCAGTCGCAGATTTTTCCGGGGCTTGGTTGCGGAGATATCAGCATCCAAAGCAAGTCAAATGCAGTTGAGTGGAAAATCATGCGAATAATTTTGTATGAAAATATCTTAACAACCACATACCGCTGACGATTTTTGTTCTCAGCTGTGGATAGGTATTGAACAGACCTTTCATTTGATGTACATATCGATCGGTTTTGGGAACATTGTTGAAAATGTAATTTTTTTTTGCAAGGGGTTAACCTTGATTTTTTTCAAAAATGTCGAAAAATGTGAAGTCAAGAATTGTGCATTAAATTATACAACAATGGAGAGGTCTGTGCAATCCCTTACGAGCACTGAGAGTCGCAGATTTTTCCGGGGCTTGGTTCCGGAGATATCAGCATCCAAAGCAAGTCAAATGGAGTTGGGTAGAAAATCATGCGAATAATTTTGTATGAAAATATCTTAACAACCAGATACCGCTGACGATTTTTGTTCTCAGCTGTGGATAGGTATTGAATATACCTTTCATTTGATGTACATATCTATGGGTTTTGGGAACATTGTTGAAAATGTAATTTTTTTTTGCAAGGGAACCTTGATTTTTTTCAAAAATGTCGAAAAATGTGGAGTTAAGAATTGCACATTAAATTAAACAGCAATAGAAAGGTCTGTACAATCCCCTTCGAGAACTGATAGTCGCAGATTTTTCCGGGGCTTGGTTGCGGAGATATCAGCATCTAAAACAAGTCAAATGCAGATGGGTGGAAAATCATGCGAATAATTTTGTATGAAAATATCTTAAAACCAGATACCGCTGACGATGTTTCTTCTCAGCTGTGGATAGGTATTGAACAGACCTTTCATTTGATGTACATATCGATCGGTTTTAGGAACATTGTTGAAAATGTATTTTTTGCAAGGGGTTAACCTTGATTTTTTTCAAAAATGTCGAAAAATGTGAAGTCAAGAATTGTACATTACATTATACAACAATGGAAAGGTCTGTGCAATCCCTTTCGAGCACTGACAGTCGCAGATTTTTCCGGGGCTTGGTTCCGGAGATATCAGCATCCAAAACAAGTCAAATGCAGTTGGGTGGAAAATCATGCGAATAATTTTGTATGAAAATATCTTAAAACCAGATACCGCTGACGATGTTTCTTCTCAGCTGTGGATAGGTATTGAACAGACCTTTCATTTGATGTACATATCGATCGGTTTTGGGAACATTGTTGTAAATATATTTTTTGCAAATGGTTAACCTTGATTTTTTTCAAAAATGTCGAAAAATGTGAAGTTAAGAATTGCACATTAAATTATACAACAATAGAAAGGTCTGTGCAATCCCTTTCGAGCACTGACAGTCGCAGATTTTTCCGGGGCTTGGTTCCGGAGATATCAGCATCCAAAACAAGTCAAATGCAGTTGGGTGGAAAATCATGCGAATAATTTTGTATGAAAATATCTTAAAACCAGATACCGCTGACGATTTTTCTTCTCAGCTGTGGATAGGTATTGAACAGACCTTTCATTTGATGTACATATCGATCGGTTTTGGGAACATTGTTGAAAATGTAATTTTTTTTTGCAAGGGGTTAACCTTGATTTTTTTCAAAAATGTCGAAACATGTGAAGTCAAGAATTGTACATTAAATTATAAAACAATGGAAAGGTCTGTGCAATCCCTTTCGAGCACTGACAGTCGCAGATTTTTCCGGGGCTTGGTTGCGGAGATATCAGCATCCAAAGCAAGTCAAATGCAGTTGGGTGGAAAATCATGCGAATAATTTTGTACGAAAATATCTTATCAACCAGATACCGCTGACGATTTTTGTTCTCAGCTGTGGATAGGTATTGAACAGACCTTTCATTTGATGTACATATCGATGTGTTCGATGGGCTTTGGGAACATTGTTGAAAATGTAATTTTTTTTTGCAAGGGGTTAACCTTGATTTTTTTCAAAAATGTCGAAAAATGTGAAGTCAAGAATTGTACATTAAATTATACAACAATGGAAAGGTCTGTGCAATCCCTTTCAAGCACTGACAGTCGCAGATTTTTCCGGGGCTTGGTTCCGGAGATATCAGCATCCAAAGCAAGTCAAATGCAGTTGGGTGGAAAATCATGCGAATAATTTTGTATGAAAATATCTTAACAACCACATACCGCTGACGATTTTTGTTCGCAGCTGTGGATAGGTATTGAACAGACCTTTCATTTGATGTACATATCGATGGGTTTTGGGAACATTGTTGAAAATGTAATTTTTTTTGCAAGGGGTTAACCTTGATTTTTTTCAAAAATGTCGAAAAATGTGAAGTCAAGAATTGTACATTACATTATACAACAATGGAAAGGTCTGTGCAGTCCCTTTCGAGCACTGACAGTCGCAGATTTTTCCGGGGCTTGGTTCCGGAGATATCAGCATCCAAAACAAGTCAAATGCAGTTGGGTGGAAAATCATGCGAATAATTTTGTACGAAAATATCTTAACAACCAGATACCGCTGACGATTTTTGTTCTCAGCTGTGGATAGGTATTGAACAGACCTTTCATTTGATGTACATATCGATGGGTTCGATGGGTTTTGGGAACATTGTTGAAAATGTAATTTTTTTTTGCAAGGGGTTAACCTTGATTTTTTTCAAAAATGTCGAAAAATGTGAAGTCAAGAATTGTACATTAAATTATACAACAATGGAAAGGTCTGTGCAATCCCTTTCAAGCACTGACAGTCGCAGATTTTTCCGGGGCTTGGTTCCGGAGATATCAGCATCCAAAGCAAGTCAAATGCAGTTGGGTGGAAAATCATGCGAATAATTTTGTATGAAAATATCTTAAAACCACATACCGCTGACGATTTTTCTTCTCAGCTGTGGATAGGTATTGAACAGACCTTTCATTTGATGTACATATCGATCGGTTTTGGGAACATTGTTGAAAATGTAATTTTTTTTTGCAAGGGGTTAACCTTGATTTTTTCAAAAATGTCGAAAAATGTGAAGTCAAGAATTGTACATTAAATTATACAACAATGGAAAGGTCTGTGCAATCCCTTTGAAGCACTGACAGTCGCAGATTTTTCCGGGGCTTGGTTCCGGAGATATCAGCATCCAAAGCAAGTCAAATGCAGTTGGGTGGAAAATCATGCGAATAATTTTGTATGAAAATATCTTAACAACCAGATACCGCTGACGATTTTTCTTCTCAGCTGTGGATAGGTATTGAACAGACCTTTCATTTGATGTACATATTAACGGTTAACCTTGATTTTTTTCAAAACTGTCGAAAAATGTGAAGTCAAGAATTGTACATTAAATTATACAACAATGGAAAAGTCTGTGCAATCCCTTTCGAGCACTGACAGTCGCAGATTTTTCCGGGGCTTGGTTGCGGAGATATCAGCATCCAAAGCAAGTCAAATGCAGTTGGGTGGAAAATTATGCGAATAATTTTGTATGAAAATATCTTAACAACCAGATACCGCTGACGATTTTTGTTCTCAGCTGTGGATAGGTATTGAACAGACCTTTCATTTGATGTACATATCGATGGGTGTTGGGATCATTGTTGAAAATGTAATTTTTTTTGCAAGGGGTTAACCTTGATTTTTTTCAAAAATGTCGAAAAATGTGAAGTCAAGAATTGTACATTACATTATACAACAATGGAAAGGTCTGTGCAGTCCCTTTCGAGCACTGACAGTCGCAGATTTTTCCGGGGCTTGGTTCCGGAGATATCAGCATCCAAAACAAGTCAAATGCAGTTGGGTGGAAAATCATGCGAATAATTTTGTACGAAAATATCTTAACAACCAGATACCGCTGACGATTTTTGTTCTCAGCTGTGGATAGGTATTGAACAGACCTTTCATTTGATGTACATATCGATGGGTTCGATGGGTTTTGGGAACATTGTTGAAAATGTAATTTTTTTTTGCAAGGGGTTAACCTTGATTTTTTTCAAAAATGTCGAAAAATTTGAAGTCAAGAATTGTACATTAAATTATACAACAATGGAAAGGTCTGTGCAATCCCTTTCAAGCACTGACAGTCGCAGATTTTTCCGGGGCTTGGTTCCGGAGATATCAGCATCCAAAGCAAGTCAAATGCAGTTGGGTGGAAAATCATGCGAATAATTTTGTATGAAAATATCTTAAAACCACATACCGCTGACGATTTTTCTTCTCAGCTGTGGATAGGTATTGAACAGACCTTTCATTTGATGTACATATCGATCGGTTTTGGGAACATTGTTGAAAATGTAATTTTTTTTTGCAAGGGGTTAACCTTGATTTTTTCAAAAATGTCGAAAAATGTGAAGTCAAGAATTGTACATTAAATTATACAACAATGGAAAGGTCTGTGCAATCCCTTTGAAGCACTGACAGTCGCAGATTTTTCCGGGGCTTGGTTCCGGAGATATCAGCATCCAAAGCAAGTCAAATGCAGTTGGGTGGAAAATCATGCGAATAATTTTGTATGAAAATATCTTAACAACCAGATACCGCTGACGATTTTTCTTCTCAGCTGTGGATAGGTATTGAACAGACCTTTCATTTGATGTACATATTAACGGTTAACCTTGATTTTTTTCAAAACTGTCGAAAAATGTGAAGTCAAGAATTGTACATTAAATTATACAACAATGGAAAAGTCTGTGCAATCCCTTTCGAGCACTGACAGTCGCAGATTTTTCCGGGGCTTGGTTGCGGAGATATCAGCATCCAAAGCAAGTCAAATGCAGTTGGGTGGAAAATTATGCGAATAATTTTGTATGAAAATATCTTAACAACCAGATACCGCTGACGATTTTTGTTCTCAGCTGTGGATAGGTATTGAACAGACCTTTCATTTGATGTACATATCGATGGGTTTTGGGAACATTGTTCAAAATGTAATTTTTTTTTGCAAGGGGTTAACCTTGATTTTTTCAAAAATGTCGAAAAATGTGAAGTCAAGTACATTAAATTATACAACAATGGAGAGGTCTGTGCAATCCCTTACGAGCACTGAGAGTCGCAGATTTTTCCGGGACTTGGTTCCGGAGATATCAGCATCCAAAGCAAGTCAAATGGAGTTGGGTGGAAAATCATGCGAATAATTTTGTATGAAAATATCTTAACAACCAGATACCGCTGACGATTTTTGTTCTCAGCTGTGGATAGGTATTGAATATACCTTTCATTTGATGTACATATCTATGGGTTTTGGGAACATTGTTGAAAATGTAATTTTTTTTTGCAAGGGAACCTTGATTTTTTTCAAAAATGTCGAAAAATGTGGAGTTAAGAATTTCACATTAAATTAAACAGCAATAGAAAGGTCTGTGCTATCCATTTCGAGCACTGGCAGTCGCAGATTTTTCCGGGGCTTGGTTGCGGAGATATCAGCATCCAAAGCAAGTCAAATGCAGTTGAGTGGAAAATCATGCGAATAATTTTGTATGAAAATATCTTAACAACCACATACCGCTGACGATTTTTGTTCTCAGCTGTGGATAGGTATTGAACAGACCTTTCATTTGATGTACATATCGATGGGTTTTGGGAATATTGTTGAAAATGTAATTTTTTTTTGCAAGGGGTTAACCTTGATTTTTTTCAAAAATGACGAAAAATGTGAAGTTAAGAATTGCACATTAAATTATACAACAATAGAAAGGTCTGTACAATTCCCTTCGAGAACTGATAGTCGCAGATTTTTCCGGGGCTTGGTTGCGGAGATATCAGCATCCAAAGCAAGTTAAATGCAGTTGGGTGGAAAATTATGCGAATAATTTTGTATGAAAATATCTTAACAACCAGATACCGCTGACGATTTTTGTTCTCAGCTGTGGATAGGTATTGAACAGACCTTTCATTTGATGTACATATCGATGGGTTTTGGGAATATTGTTGAAAATGTAATTTTTTTTTGCAAGGGGTTAACCTTGATTTTTTTCAAAAATGTCGAAAAATGTGAAGTTAAGAATTGCACATTAAATTATATAACAATAGAAAGGTCTGTACAATCCCCTTCGAGAACTGGTAGTCGCAGATTTTTCCGGGGCTTGGTTGCGGAGATATCAGCATCTAAAACAAGTCAAATGCAGTTGGGTGGAAAATCATGCGAATAACTTTGTACGAAAATATCTTAACAACCAGATACCGCTGACGATTTTTGTTCTCAGCTGTGGATAAGTATTGAACAGACCTTTCATTTGATGTACATATCGATCGGTTTTGGGAACATTGTTGAAAATGTATTTTTTGCAAGGGGTTAACCTTGATTTTTTTCAAAAATGTCGAAAAATGTGAAGTCAAGAATTGTACATTACATTATACAACAATGGAAAGGTCTGTGCAATCCCTTTCGAGCACTGACAGTCGCAGATTTTTCCGGGGCTTGGTTCCGGAGATATCAGCATCCAAAACAAGTCAAATGCAGTTGGGTGGAAAATCATGCGAATAATTTTGTATGAAAATATCTTAAAACCAGATACCGCTGACGATGTTTCTTCTCAGCTGTGGATAGGTATTGAACAGACCTTTCATTTGATGTACATATCGATCGGTTTTGGGAACATTGTTGAAAATGTAATTTTTTTTTGCAAGGGGTTAACCTTGATTTTTTTCAAAAATGTCGAAACATGTGAAGTCAAGAATTGTACATTAAATTATAAAACAATGGAAAGGTCTGTGCAATCCCTTTCGAGCACTGACAGTCGCAGATTTTTCCGGGGCTTGGTTGCGGAGATATCAGCATCCAAAGCAAGTCAAATGCAGTTGGGTGGAAAATCATGCGAATAATTTTGTACGAAAATATCTTATCAACCAGATACCGCTGACGATTTTTGTTCTCAGCTGTGGATAGGTATTGAACAGACCTTTCATTTGATGTACATATCGATGGGTTCGATGGGCTTTGGGAACATTGTTGAAAATGTAATTTTTTTTTGCAAGGGGTTAACCTTGATTTTTTTCAAAAATGTCGAAAAATGTGAAGTCAAGAATTGTACATTAAATTATACAACAATGGAAAGGTCTGTGCAATCCCTTTCAAGCACTGACAGTCGCAGATTTTTCCGGGGCTTGGTTCCGGAGATATCAGCATCCAAAGCATGTCAAATGCAGTTGGGTGGAAAATCATGCGAATAATTTTGTATGAAAATATCTTAACAACCACATTTCGCTGACGATTTTTGTTCGCAGCTGTGGATAGGTATTGAACAGACCTTTCATTTGATGTACATATCGATCGGTTTTGGGAACATTGTTGAAAATGTAATTTTTTTTTGCAAGGGGTTAACCTTGATTTTTTCAAAAATGTCGAAAAATGTGAAGTCAAGAATTGTACATTAAATTATACAACAATGGAAAGGTCTGTGCAATCCCTTTGAAGCACTGACAGTCGCAGATTTTTCCGGGGCTTGGTTCCGGAGATATCAGCATCCAAAGCAAGTCAAATGCAGTTGGGTGGAAAATCATGCGAATAATTTTGTATGAAAATATCTTAACAACCAGATACCGCTGACGATTTTTGTTCTCAGCTGTGGATAGGTATTGAACAGACCTTTCATTTGATGTACATATCGATGGGTTTTGGGAACATTGTTCAAAATGTAATTTTTTTTTGCAAGGGGTTAACCTTGATTTTTTCAAAAATGTCGAAAAATGTGAAGTCAAGAATTGTACATTAAATTATACAACAATGGAAAGGTCTGTGCAATCCCTTTGAAGCACTGACAGTCGCAGATTTTTCCGGGGCTTGGTTCCGGAGATATCAGCATCCAAAGCAAGTCAAATGCAGTTGGGTGGAAAATCATGCGAATAATTTTGTATGAAAATATCTTAAAACCAGATACCGCTGATGAATTTTCTTCTCAGCTGTGGATAGGTATTGAACAGACCTTACATTTGATGTACATATCGATGGGTTTTGGGAACATTGTGGAAAATGTAATTTTTTTTTGCAAGGGGTTAACCTTGATTTTTTTCAAAAATGTCGAAAAATGTGAAGTCAAGAATTGTACATTAAATTATACAACAATGGAAAGGTCTGTGCAATCCCTTTGAAGCACTGACAGTCGCAGATTTTTCCGATGCTTGGTTCCGGAGATATCAGCATCCAAAGCAAGTCAAATGCAGTTGGGTGGAAAATCATGCGAATAATTTTGTATGAAAATATCTTAACAACCAGATACCGCTGACGATTTTTGTTCTCAGCTGTGGATAGGTATTGAACAGACCTTTCATTTGATGTACATATTAACGGTTAACCTTGATTTTTTTTCAAAAATGTCGAAAAATGTGAAGTTAAGAATTGCACATTAAATTATACAACAATGGAGAGGTCTGTGCAATCCCTTTCGAGCACTGACAGTCGCAGATTTTTCCGGGGCTTGGTTCCGGAGATATCAGCATCCAAAGCAAGTCAAATGCAGTTGGGTGGCAAATTATGCGAATAATTTTGTATGAAAATATCTTAACAACCAGATACCGATGACGATTTTTCTTCTCAGCTGTGGATAGGTATTGAACAGACCTTTCATTTAATGTACATATCGATGGGTTTTGGGAACATTGTTGAAAATGTAATTTTTTTTTGCATGGAGTTAACCTTGATTTTTTTCAAAAATGTCGAAAAATGTGAAGTCAAGAATTGTACATTAAATTATACAACAATGGAGAGGTCTATGCAATCCCTTTCGAGCACTGACAGTCGCAGATTTTTCCGGGGCTTGGTTCCGGAGATATCAGCATCCAAAGCAAGTCAAATGCAGTTGGGTGGAAAATTATGCGAATAATTTTGTATGAAAATATCTTAACAACCAGATACCGCTGACGATTTTTGTTCTCAGCTGTGGATAGGTATTGAACAGACCTTTCATTTGATGTACATATCGATGGGTTTTGGGAACATTGTTCAAAATGTAATTTTTTTTGCAAGGGGTTAACCTTGATTTTTTCAAAAATGTCGAAAAATGTGAAGTCAAGAATTGTACATTAAATTATACAACAATGGAAAGGTCTGTGCAATCCCTTTGAAGCACTGACAGTCGCAGATTTTTCCGGGGCTTGGTTCCGGAGATATCAGCATCCAAAGCAAGTCAAATGCAGTTGGGTGGAAAATCATGCGAATAATTTTGTATGAAAATATCTTAAAACCAGATACCGCTGATGAATTTTCTTCTCAGCTGTGGATAGGTATTGAACAGACCTTACATTTGATGTACATATCGATGGGTTTTGGGAACATTGTGGAAAATGTAATTTTTTTTTGCAAGGGGTTAACCTTGATTTTTTTCAAAAATGTCGAAAAATGTGAAGTCAAGAATTGTACATTAAATTATACAACAATGGAGAGGTCTGTGCAATCCCTTTTGAGCACTGAGAGTCGCAGATTTTTCCGGGGCTTGGTTTCGGAGATATCAGCATCCAAAGCCAGTCAAATGCAGTTGGGTGGAAAATCATGCGAATAATTTTGTATGAAAATATCTTAACAACCAGATACCGCTGACGATTTTTGTTCTCAGCTGTGGATAGGTATTGAACAGACCTTTCATTTGATGTACATATCGATGGGTTTTGGGAACATTGTTCAAAATGTAATTTTTTTTTGCAAGGGGTTAACCTTGATTTTTTCAAAAATGTCGAAAAATGTGAAGTCAAGAATTGTACATTAAATTATACAACAATGGAAAGGTCTGTGCAATCCCTTTGAAGCACTGACAGTCGCAGATTTTTCCGGGGCTTGGTTCCGGAGATATCAGCATCCAAAGCAAGTCAAATGCAGTTGGGTGGAAAATCATGCGAATAATTTTGTATGAAAATATCTTAAAACCAGATACCGCTGATGAATTTTCTTCTCAGCTGTGGATAGGTATTGAACAGACCTTACATTTGATGTACATATCGATGGGTTTTGGGAACATTGTGGAAAATGTAATTTTTTTTTGCAAGGGGTTAACCTTGATTTTTTTCAAAAATGTCGAAAAATGTGAAGTCAAGAATTGTACATTAAATTATACAACAATGGAGAGGTCTGTGCAATCCCTTTTGAGCACTGAGAGTCGCAGATTTTTCCGGGGCTTGGTTTCGGAGATATCAGCATCCAAAGCCAGTCAAATGCAGTTGGGTGGAAAATCATGCGAATAATTTTGTATGAAAATATCTTAACAACCAGATACCGCTGACGATTTTTGTTCTCAGCTGTGGATAGGTATTGAACAGACCTTTCATTTGATGTACATATTAACGGTTAACCTTGATTTTTTTCAAAACTGTCGAAAAATGTGAAGTCAAGAATTGTACATTAAATTATACAACAATGGAGAGGTCTGTACAATCCCTTTCGAGCACTGACAGTCGCAGATTTTTCCGGGGCTTGGTTCCAGAGATATCAGCATCCACAGCAAGTCAAATGCAGTTGGGTGGAAAATCATGCGAATAATTTTGTATGCAAATATCTGAACAACCAGATACCGATGACGATTTTTGTTCTCAGCTGTCAATAGGTATTTAACAGACCTTTCATTTGATGTACATATCGATGATTTTTGGGAACATTGTTGAAAATGTAATTTTTTTTTGCAAGGGGTTATCCTTGATTTTTTTCAAAAATGTCGAAAAATGTGAAGTCAAGAATTGTACATTAAATTATACAACAATGGAGAGGTCTGTGCAATCCCTTTCGAGCACTGACAGTCGCAGATTTTTCCGGGGCTTGGTTCCGGAGATATCAGCATCCAAAGCAAGTCAAATGCAGTTGGGTGGAAAATCATGCGAATAATTTTGTATGAAAATATCTTAACAACCAGATACCGCTGACGATTTTTGTTCTCAGCTGTGGATAGGTATTGAACAGACCTTTCATTTGATGTACATATCGATGGGTTTTGGGAATATTGTTGAAAATTTTTTTTGTAAGGGGTTAAGCTTGATTTTTTTCAAAAATGTCGAAAAATGTGAAGTCAAGAATTGTACATTAAATTATACAATAATGGAGAGGTCTGTGCAATCCCTTTCGAACACTGACAGTCGCAGATTTTGCCGGGGCTTGGTTCCGGAGATATCAGCATCCAAAGCAAGTCAAATGCAGTTGGGTGGAAAATCATGAGAATAATTTTGTATGAAAATATCTTAACAACCAGATACCGCTGAGGATTTTTGTTCTCAGCTGTGGATAGGTATTGAAAAGACCTTTCATTTGATGTACATATCGATTGGTTCGATGGGTTTTGGGAACATTGTTGAAAATGTAATTTTTTCTTGCAAGGGGTTAACCTTAATTTTTTTCTAAAATGTCGAAAAATGTGAAGTCAAGAATTGTACATTAAATTATACAACAATGGAGAGGTCTGTGCAATCCCTTTCGAGCACTGAGAGTCGCAGATTTTTCCGGGGCTTGGTTGCGGAGATATCAGCATCCAAAGCAAGTCAAATGCAGTTGGGTTGAAAATTATGCGAATAATTTTGTATGGAAATATCTTAACAACCAGATACCGCTGACGTTTTTTGTTCTCAGCTGTGGACAGGTATTGAACAGACTTTTCATTTAATGTACATATCGATCGGTTTTGGGAACATTGTTGAAAATGTAATTTTTTTTTACAAGGTGTTAACCTTGATTGTTTTCAAAAATGTCGAAAAATGTGAAGTCAAGAATTGTACATTAAATTATACAGCAATGGAGAGGTCTGTGCAATCCATTTCGAGCACTGACAGTGGTAGATTTTCCCGGGTCTTGGTTGCGGAGATATCAGCATCCAAAGCAAGTCAAATGCAGTTGGGTGGAAAATCATGCGAATAATTTTGTATGAAAATATCTTAATAACCAGATACCGCTGACGATTTTTGTTCTCAGCTGTGGATAGGTATTGAACAGACCTTTCATTTGATGTACATATCGATGGGTTTTGGGAATATTGTTGAAAATTTTTTTTGCAAGGGGTTAACTTTGATTTTTTTCAAAAATGTCGAAAAATGTGAAGTCAAGAATTGTACATTAAATTATACAACAATGGAGAGGTCTGTGCAATCCCTTTCGAACACTGACAGTCGCAGATTTTTCCGGGGCTTGGTTCCGGAGATATCAGCATCCAAAGCAAGTCAAATGCAGTTGGGTGGAAAATCATGAGAATAATTTTGTATGAAAATATCTTAACAACCAGATACCGCTGACGATTTTTGTTCTCAGCTGTGGATAGGTATTGAACAGACCTTTCATTTGATGTACATATCGATGGGTTTTGGGAATATTGTTGAAAATTTTTTTTGCAAGGGGTTAAGCTTGATTTTTTTCAAAAATGTCGAAAAATGTGAAGTCAAGAATTGTACATTAAATTATACAACAATGGAGAGGTCTGTGCAATCCCTTTCGAGCACTGAGAGTCGCAGATTTTTCCGGGGCTTGGTTGCGGAGATATCAGCATCCAAAGCAAGTCAAATGCAGTTGGGTGGAAAATTATGCGAATAATTTTGTATGCAAATATCTTAACAACCAGATACCGATGACGATTTTTGTTCTCAGCAGTCAATGGGTATTGAACAGACCTTTCATTTGATGTACATATCGATGGGTTTTGGGAACATTGTTGAAAATGTAATTTTTTTTTACAAGGGGTTAACCTTGATTGTTTTCAAAAATGTCGAAAAATGTGAAGTCAAGAATTGTACATTAAATTATACAACAATGGAGAGGTCTGTGCAATCCCTTTCGAGCACTGAGAGTCGCAGATTTTTCCGGGGCTTGGTTGCGGAGATATCAGCATCCAAAGCAAGTCAAATGCAGTTGGGTTGAAAATTATGCGAATAATTTTGTATGGAAATATCTTAACAACCAGATACCGCTGACGTTTTTTGTTCTCAGCTGTGGACAGGTATTGAACAGACTTTTCATTTAATGTACATATCGATCGGTTTTGGGAACATTGTTGAAAATGTAATTTTTTTTTACAAGGTGTTAACCTTGATTGTTTTCAAAAATGTCGAAAAATGTGAAGTCAAGAATTGTACATTAAATTATACAGCAATGGAGAGGTCTGTGCAATCCATTTCGAGCACTGACAGTGGTAGATTTTCCCGGGTCTTGGTTGCGGAGATATCAGCATCCAAAGCAAGTCAAATGCAGTTGGGTGGAAAATCATGCGAATAATTTTGTATGAAAATATCTTAATAACCAGATACCGCTGACGATTTTTGTTCTCAGCTGTGGATAGGTATTGAACAGACCTTTCATTTGATGTACATATCGATGGGTTTTGGGAATATTGTTGAAAATTTTTTTTGCAAGGGGTTAACTTTGATTTTTTTCAAAAATGTCGAAAAATGTGAAGTCAAGAATTGTACATTAAATTATACAACAATGGAGAGGTTTGTGCAATCCCTTTCGAGCACTGAGAGTAGCAGGTTTTTCCGGGGCTTGGTTGCGGAGATATCAGCATCCAAAGCAAGTCAAATGCAGTTGAGTGGAAAATCATGCGAATAATTTTGTATGAAAATATTTTAACAACCAGATACCGCTGATGATTTTTGTTCTCAGCTGTGGATAGGTATTGAACAGACCTTTTATTTGATGTACATATCGATCGGTTTCGGGAACATTGTTGAAAATGTAATTTTTTTTTGCAAGGGGTTAACCTTGATTTTTTTCAAAAATATAAAACATGTGAAGTTAAGAATTGAACATTAAATTATACAACAATAGAAAGGTCTGTGCAATCCCTTTCGAGCACTAAGAGTCGCAGATTTTTCCGGGGCTTGGTTGCGGAGATATCAGCATCCAAAGCAAGTCAAATGCAGTTGGGTGGAAAATCATGCGAATAATTTTGTATGAAAATATCTTAACAACCAGATGCCGCTGACGATTTTTGTTCTCAGCTGTGAATAGGTATTGAACAGACCTTTCATTTGATGTACATATCGATGGGTTTTGGGAACATTGTTGAAAATGTAATTTTTTTTTGCAAGGGGTTAACCTTGATGTTTTCAAAAATGTCGAAAAATGTGAAGTTAAGAATTGCACATTAAATTATACAACAATGGAGAGGTCTGTGCAATCCCTTTCGAGCACTGAGAGTCGCAGATTTTTCCGGGGCTTGGTTCTGGAGATATCAGCATCCAAAGAAAGTCAAATGCAGTTGGGTGGAAAATCATGCGAATAATTTTGTATGAAAATATTTTAACAACCAGATACCGCTGATGATTTTTGTTCTCAGCTGTGGATAGGTATTGAACAGACCTTTTATTTGATGTACATATCGATCGGTTTCGGGAACATTGTTGAAAATGTAATTTTTTTTTGCAAGGGGTTAACCTTGATTTTTTTCAAAAATATAAAACATGTGAAGTTAAGAATTGAACATTAAATTATACAACAATAGAAAGGTCTGTGCAATCCCTTTCGAGCACTAAGAGTCGCAGATTTTTCCGGGGCTTGGTTGCGGAGATATCAGCATCCAAAGCAAGTCAAATGCAGTTGGGTGGAAAATCATGCCAATAATTTTGTATGAAAATATCTTAACAACCAGATGCCGCTGACGATTTTTGTTCTCAGCTGTGAATAGGTATTGAACAGACCTTTCATTTGATGTACATATCGATGGGTTTTGGGAACATTGTTGAAAATGTAATTTTTTTTTGCAAGGGGTTAACCTTGATTTTTTTCAAAAATGTCGAAAAATGTGAAGTCAAGAATTGTACATTAAATTATACAACAATGGAGAGGTCTGTGCAATCCCTTTCGAGTACTAACAGTCGCAGATTTTTCCGGGGCTTGGTTCCGGAGATATCAGCATCCACAGCAAGTCAAATGCAGTTGGGTGGAAAATCATGCGAATAATTTTGTATGAAAGTATCTTAATAACCACATACCGCTGACGATTTTTGTTCTCAGCTGTGGATAGGTATTGAACAGACCTTTCATTTGATGTACATATCGATCGGTTTTGGAAACATTGTTGAAAATGTAATTTTTTTTGCCAGGGGTTAACCTTGATTTTTTTCAAAAATGTCGAAAAATGTGAAGGTAAGAATTGCACATTAAATTATACAACAATGAAGAGGTCTGTACAATCCCTTTCGAGCACTGAGAGTCGCAGATTTTTCCGGGGCTTGGTTGCGGAGATATCAGCATCCAAAGCAAGTCAAATGCAGTTGGGTGGAAAATCATGCGAATAATTTTGTATGCAAATATCTTAACTACCAGATACCGATGACGATTTTTGTTCTCAGCTGTGGACAGGTATTGAACAGACCTTTCATTTAATGTACATATCGATCGGTTTTGGGAACATTGTTGAAAATGTAATTTTTTTTGCAAGAGGTTAACCTTGATTTTTTTCAAAAATATAAAACATGTGAAGTTAAGAATTGAACATTAAATTATACAACAATAGAAAGGTCTGTGCAATCCCTTTCGAGCACTAAGAGTCGCAGATTTTTCCGGGGCTTGGTTGCGGAGATATCAGCATCCAAAGCAAGTCAAATGCAGTTGGGTGGAAAATCATGCGAATAATTTTGTATGAAAATATCTTAACAACCAGATACCGCTGACGATTTTTGTTCTCAGCTGTGGATAGGTATTGAACAGACATTTCATTTGATGTACATATCGATCGGTTTTGGGAACATTGTTGAAAATGTAATTTTTTTTGCAAGGGGTTAACCTTGATTTTTTTCAAAAATGTCGAAAAATGTGAAGTCAAGAATTGTACATTAAATTATACAACAATGGAGAGGTCTGTGCAATCCCTTTTGAGCACTGAGAGTCGCAGATTTATCCGGGGCTTGGTTGCGGAGATATCAGCATCCAAAGCAAGTCAAATGCAGTTGGGTGAAAAATCATGCGAATAATTTTGTATGAAAATATCTTAACAACCAAATACCGCTGACGATTTTTGTTCTCCGCTGTGGATAGGTATTGAACAGACCTTCCATTTGATGTACATATCGATGAGTTTTGGGAACATTGTTGAAAATGTATTTTTTTTTGTGCAAGGGGTTAACCTTGATTTTTTTCAAAAATGTCGAAAAATGTGAAGTCAAGAATTGTACATTAAATTATACAACAATGGAAAGGTCTGTGCAATCCCTTTCGAGCACTGACAGTCTGAGATTTTTCCGGGGCTTGGTTCCGGAGATATCAGCATCCAAAGCAAGTCAAATGCAGTTGGGTGGAAAATCATGCGAATAATTTTGTATGAAAATATCTTAACAACCAGATACCGCTCACGATTTTTGTTCTCAGCTGTCGATAGGTATTGAACAGACCTTTCATTTGATGTACATATCGATCGGTTTTGGGAACATTGTTGAAAATGTAATTTTTTTTTGCAAGGGGTTAACCTTGATTTTTTTCAAAAATATCGAAAAATGTGAAGTCAAGAATTGTACATTAAATTATACAACACTAGAGAGGTCTGAGCAATCCCTTTCGAGAACTGAGAGTCGCAGATTTTTCCGGGGCTTGGTTGCGAAGATATCAGCATCCAAAGCAAGTCAAATGCAGTTGGGTGGAAAAATATGCGAATAATTTTGTATGAAAATATCTTAACAACCAGATGCGAATAATTTTGTATGAAAATATCTTAACAACCAGATACCGCTCACGATTTTTGTTCTCAGCTGTCGATAGGTATTGAACAGACCTTTCATTTGATGTACATATCGATCGGTTTTGGGAACATTGTTGAAAATGTAATTTTTTTTGCAAGGGGTTAACCTTGATTTTTTTCAAAAATGTCGAAAAATGTGAAGGTAAGAATTGCACATTAAATTATACAACACTAGAGAGGTCTGAGCAATCCCTTTCGAGCACTGAGGGTCGCAGATTTTTCCGGGGCTTGGTTGCGAAGATATCAGCATCCAAAGCAAGTCAAATGCAGTTGGGTGGAAAATCATGCGAATAAATTTGTATGAAAATATCTTAACAACCAGATACCGCTGACGATTTTTGTTCTCAGCTGTGGATAGGTATTGAACAGACGTTTCATTTGATGTACATATCGATGAGGTTTGGGAACATTGTTGAAAATGTAATTTTTTTTGCAAGGGGTTAACCTTGATTTTTTTCAAAAATGTCGAAAAATGTGAAGGTAAGAATTGCACATTAAATTATACAACAATAGAAAGGTCTGTGCAATCCCTTTCGAGCACTGACAGTCGCAGATTTTTCCGGGGCTTGGTTCCGGAGATATCAGCATCCAAAGCAAGTCAAATGCAGTTGGGTGGAAAATCATGCGAATAATTTTGTATGAAAATATCTTAACAACCAGATACCGCTGACGATTTTTGTTCTCAGCTGTGGATAGGTATTGAACAGACCTTTCATTTGGTGTACATATCGATGGGGTTTGGGAACATTGTTGAAAATGTAATTTTTTTTGCAAGGGATTAACCTTGATTTTTTTCAAAAATGTCGAAAAATGTGAAGTCAAGAATTGTACATTGAATTATACAACAATGGAGAGCTCTGTGCAATCCCTTTCCAGCACTGAGAGTCGCAGATTTTTCCGGGGCTTGGTTGCGGAGATATCAGCATCCAAAGCAAGTCAAATGCAGTTGGGTGGAAAATTATGCGAATAATTTTGTATGAAAATATCTTAACAACCAGATGCGAATAATTTTGTATGAAAATATCTTGACAACCAGATACCGCTGACAATTTTTGTTCTCAGCTGTGGATAGATGTTGAACAGACCTTTCATTTGATGTACATATCGATGGGTTTTGGGAACATTGTTGAAAATGTATTTTTTTTTTTGCAAGGCGTTAACCTTGATTTTTTTCAAAAATGTCGAAAAATGTGAAGTCAAGAAATGTACATTAAATTATACAACAATGGAAAGGTCTGTGCAATCCCTTTCGAGCACTGACAGTCGCAGATTTTTCCGGGGCTTGGTTCCGGAGATATCAGCATCCAAAGCAAGTCAAATTCAGTTGGGTGGAAAACCATGCGAATAATTTTGAATGAAAATATCTTAAGAACCAGATACCGCTGACCATTTTTGTTCTCAGCTGTGGATAGGTATTGAACAGACCTTTCATTTGATGTACATATCGATGGGTTTTGGGAACATTGTTGAAAATGTATTTTTTTTTGCAAGGCGTTAACCTTGATTTTTTTCAAAAATGTCGAAAAATGTTAAGTCAAGAATTGTACATTAAATTATACAACAATAGAAAGGTCTGTGCAATCCCTTTCGAGCACTGGCAGTCGCAGATTTTTCCGGGGCTTGATTGCGGAGATATCAGCATCCAAATCAAGTCAAATTCAGTTGGGTGGAAAATCATGCGAATATTTTTGTCTGAAAATATCTTAACAACCAGATACCGATGACGATTTTTGTTCTCAGCTGTGGATAGGTATTGAACAGACCTTTCATTTGATGTACATATCGATGGGTTTTGGGAACATTGTTGAAAATGTATTTTTTTTGCAAGGGGTTAACCTTGATTTTTTTCAAAAATGTCGAAAAATGTGAAGTCAAGAATTGTGCATTAAATTATACAACAATAGAAAGGTCTGTGCAATCCCTTTCGAGCACTGGCAGTCGCAGATTTCTCCGGGGCTTGGTTGCGGAGATATCAGCATCCAAAGCAAGTCAAATGCAGTTGGGTGGAAAATCATGCGAATAAATTTGTATGAAAATATCTTAACAACCAGATACCGCTGACGATTTTTGTTCTCAGCTGTGGATAGGTATTGAACAGACCTTTCATTTGATGTACATATCGATGAGGTTTGGGAACATTGTTGAAAATGTAATTTTTTTTGCAAGGGGTTAACCTTGATTTTTTTCAAAAATGTCGAAAAATGTGAAGGTAAGAATTGCACATTAAATTATACAACAATAGAAAGGTCTGTGCAATCCCTTTCGAGCACTGACAGTCGCAGATTTTTCCGGGGCTTGGTTCCGGAGATATCAGCATCCAAAGCAAGTCAAATGCAGTTGGGTGGAAAATCATGCGAATAATTTTGTATGAAAATATCTTAACAACCAGATACCGCTGACGATTTTTGTTCTCAGCTGTGGATAGGTATTGAACAGACCTTTCATTTGGTGTACATATCGATGGGGTTTGGGAACATTGTTGAAAATGTAATTTTTTTTGCAAGGGGTTAACCTTGATTTTTTTTCAAAAATGTCGAAAAATGTGAAGTTAAGAATTGCACATTAAATTATACAACAATAGAAAGCTCTGTGCAATCCCTTTCGAGCACTGGCGGTCGCAGATTTTTCCGGGGCTTGGTTCCGGAGATATCAGCATCCAAAGCAAGTCAAATGCAGTTGGGTTGGATTTTGTATGAAAATATCTTAACAACCAGATACCGCTGACGATTTTTGTTCTCAGCTGTGGATATGTATCGAACAGACCTTTCATTTGATGTACATATCGATGAGGTTTGGGAACATTGTTGAAAATGTAATTTTTTTGCAAGGGGTTAACCTTGATTTTTTTCAAAAATGTCGAAAAATGTGAAGGCAAGAATTGCAAATTAAATTATACAACAATAGAAAGGTCTGTGCAATCCCTTTCGAGCACTTGGAGTCGCAGATTTTTCCGGGGCTTGGTTGCGGAGATATCAGCATCCAAAGCAAGTCAAATGCAGTTGGGTGGAAAATCATGCGAATAAATTTGTATGAAAATATCTTAACAACCAGATACCGCTGACGATTTTTGTTCTCAGCTGTGGATAGGTATTGAACAGACCTTTCATTTGATGTACATATCGATGAGGTTTGGGAACATTGTTGAAAATGTAGTTTTTTTTGCAAGGGGTTAACCTTGATTTTTTTCAAAAATGTCGAAAAATGTGAAGGTAAGAATTGCACATTAAATTATACAACAATAGAAAGGTCTGTACAATCCCTTTCGAGCACTTGGAGTCGCAGATTTTTCCGGGGCTTGGTTGCGGAGATATCAGCATCCAAAGCAAGTCAAATGCAGTTGGGTGGAAAATCATGCGAATAATTTTGTATGAAAATATCTTAACAACCAGATACCGCTGACGATTTTTGTTCTCAGCTGTGGATAGGTATTGAACAGACCTTTCATTTGGTGTACATATCGATGGGGTTTGGGAACATTGTTGAAAATGTAATTTTTTTTGCAAGGGGTTAACCTTGATTTTTTTCAAAAATGTCGAAAAATGTGAAGTTAAGAATTGCACATTAAATTATACAACAATAGAAAGCTCTGTGCAATCCCTTTCGAGCACTGGCGGTCGCAGATTTTTCCGGGGCTTGGTTCCGGAGATATCAGCATCCAAAGCAAGTCAAATGCAGTTGGGTTGGATTTTGTATGAAAATATCTTAACAACCAGATACCGCTGACGATTTTTCTTCTCAGCTGTGGATAGGTATTGAACAGACCTTTCATTTGATGTACATATCGATGGGTTTTGGGAACATTGTTGAAAATGTAATTTTTTTTTGCCTTGATTTTGGTTTGTCAATCCCTTTCGAGCACTGAGAGTCGCAGTTTTTTCGCGGCTTGGTTCTGGAGATATCAGCATCCAAAGCAAGTCAAATGCAGTTGGGTGGAAAATCATGCGTATAATTTTGTATGAAAATATCTTACCAACCAGATACCGCTGACGATTTTTGTTCTCAGCTGTGGATAGGTATTGAACAGACCCTTCATTTGATGTACATATCGATCGGTTTTGGGAATATTGTTGAAAATTAAATTTTTTTTTGCAAGGGGTTAACCTTGATTTTTTTCAAAAATGTTGAAAAATGTGAAGTTAAGAATTGAACATTAAATTATACAGCAATAGAAAGGTCTGTGCAATCCCTTTCGAGCACTGGCAGTCGCAGATTTTTCCGGGGCTTGGTTGCGGAGATATCAGCATCCAAAGCAAGTCAAATGCAGTTGGGTGGAAAATCATGCGAATAATTTTGTATGAAAATATCTTAACAACCAGATACCGCTGACGATATTTGTTCTCAGCTGTGGATAGGTATTGAACAGACCTTTCATTTGATGTACATATCGATGGGTTTTGGAACATTGTTGAAAATGTAATTTTTTTTGCAAGGGGTTAACCTTGATTTTTTTCAAAAATGTCGAAAAATGTGAAGTTAAGAATTGCACATTAAATTATACAACAATGGAGAGGTCTGTGCAATCCCTTTCGAGCACTGAGAGTCGCAGTTTTTTCGGGGCTTGGTTCTGGAGATATCAGCATCCAAAGCAAGTCAAATGCAGTTGGGTGGAAAATCATGCGAATAATTTTGTATGAAAATATCTTAACAACCAGATACCGCTGACGATTTTTCTTCTCAGCTGTGGATAGGTATTGAACAGACCTTTCATTTGATGTACATATCGATGGGTTTTGGGAACATTGTTGAAAATGTAATTTTTTTTTGCAAGGGGTTAACCTTGATTTTTTTCAAAAATGTCGAAAAATGTGAAGTTAAGAATTGCACATTAAATTATACAGCAATAGAAATGTCTGTGCAATCCCTTTCGAGCACTGGCAGTCGCAGATTTTTCCGGGGCTTGGTTGGGGAGATATCAGCATCCAAAGCAAGTCAAATGCAGTTGGGTGGAAAATCATGCGAATAATTTTGTATGAAAATATCTTAACAACCAGATACCGCTGACGATTTTTGTTCTCAGCTGTGGATAGGTATTGAACAGACCTTTCATTTGATGTACATATCGATCGGTTTTGGGAACATTGTTGAAAATGTAATTTTTTTTTGCAAGGGGTTAGCCTTGATTTTTTTCAAAAATGTCGAAAAATGTGAAGTTAAGAATTGCACATTAAATTATACAACAATGGAGAGGTCTGTGCAATCCCTTTCGAGCACTGAGAGTCGCAGATTTTTCCAGGGCTTGGTTGCGGAGATATCAGCATCCAAAGCAAGTCAAATGCAGTTGGGTGGAAAATCATGCGAATAATTTTGTATGAAAATATCTTAACAACCAGATACCGCTGACGATTTTTGTTCTCAGCTGTGGATAGGTATTGAACAGACCTTTCATTTGATGTACATATCGATGGGTTTTGGAACATTGTTGAAAATGTAATTTTTTTTGCAAGGGGTTAACCTTGATTTTTTTTCAAAAATGTCGAAAAATGTGAAGTTAAGAATTGCACATTAAATTATACAACAATGGAGAGGTCTGTGCAATCCCTTTCGAGCACTGACAGTCGCAGATTTTTCCGGGGCTTGGTTCCGGAGATATCAGCATCCAAAGCAAGTCAACTGCAGTTGGGTGGAAAATCATGCGCATAATTTTGTATGAAAATATCTTAACAACCACATACCGCTGACGATTTTTGTTCTCAGCTGTGGATAGGTATTGAACAGACCTTTCATTTGATGTACATATCGATGGGTTTTGGGAACATTGTTGAAAATGTAATTTTTTTTGCAAGGGGTTAACCTTGATTTTTTTCAAAAATGTCGAAAAATGTGAAGTTAAGAATTGCACATTAAATTATACAACAATGGAAAGGTCTGTGCAATCCCTTTCGAGCACTGAGAGTCGCAGATTTTTCCGGGGCTTGGTTGCGGAGATATCAGCATCCAAACAAGTCAAATGCAGTTGGGTGGAAAATCATGCGAATAATTTTGTATGAAAATATGTTAACAACCAGATACCGCTGACGATTTTTGTTCTCAGCTGTGGATATGTATTGAACAGGCCTTTCATTTGATGTACATATCGATCGGTTTTGGGAATATTGTTGAAAATTAAATTTTTTTTTGCAAGGGGTTAACCTTGATTTTTTTCAAAAATGTTGAAAAATGTGAAGTTAAGAATTGAACATTAAATTATACAGCAATAGAAAGGTCTGTGCAATCCCTTTCGAGCACTGGCAGTCGCAGATTTTTCCGGGGCTTGGTTGCGGAGATATCAGCATCCAAAGCAAGTCAAATGCAGTTGGGTGGAAAATCATGCGAATAATTTTGTATGAAAATATCTTAACAACCAGATACCGCTGACGATTTTTGTTCTCAGCTGTGGATAGGTATTGAACAGACCTTTCATTTGATGTACATATCGATGGGTTTTGGGAACATTGTTGAAAATGTAATTTTTTTTTGCAAGGGGTTAACCTTGATTTTTTTCAAAAATGTCGAAAAATGTGAAGTTAAGAATTGCACATTATATTATACAACAATGGAGAGGTCTGTGCAATCCCTTTCGAGCACTGAGAGTCGCAGTTTTTTCGGGGCTTGGTTCTGGAGATATCAGCATCCAAAGCAAGTCAAATGCAGTTGGGTGGAAAATCATGCGAATAATTTTGTATGAAAATATCTTAACAACCAGATACCGCTGACGATTTTTCTTCTCAGCTGTGGATAGGTATTGAACAGACCTTTTATTTGATGTACATATCGATGGGTTTTGGGAACATTGTTGAAAATGTAATTTTTTTTTGCAAGGGGTTAACCTTGATTTTTTTCAAAAATGTCGAAAAATGTGAAGTTAAGAATTGCACATTAAATTATACAACAAAAGAAAGGTCTGTGCAATCCCTTTCGAGCACTGGTAGTCGCAGATTTTTCCGGGGCTTGGTTGCGGAGATATCAGCATCCAAAGCAAGTCAAATGCAGTTGGGTGGAAAATCATGCGAATAATTTTGTATGAAAATATCTTAACAACCAGATACCGCCTCTAATTTTTGTTCTCAGCTGTGGATAGGTATTGAACAGACCTTTCATTTGATGTACATATCGATCGGTTTTGGGAACATTGTTGAAAATGTAATTTTTTTTTGCAAGGGGTTAACCTTGATTTTTTTCAAAAATGTCGAAAAATGTGAAGTTATGAATTGCACATTAAATTATACAACAATAAAGAGGTCTGTGCAATCCCTTTCGAGCACTGAGAGTCGTAGATTTTTCCAGGGCTTGGTTGCGGAGATATCAGCATCCAAAGCAAGTTAAATGCAGTTGGGTGGAAAATTATGCGTATAAATTTGTATGAAAATATCTTAACAACCAGATACCGCTGACGATTTTTGTTCTCAGCTGTGGATAGGTATTGAACAGACCTTTCATTTGATGTACATATCGATGGGTTTTGGGAACATTGTTGAAAATGTAATTTTTTTTTGCAAGGGGGTTAACCTTGATTTTTTTCAAAAATGTCGAAAAATGTGAAGTTAAGAATTGCACATTAAATTATACAATAATGGAGAGGTCTGTGCAATCCCTTTCGAGCACTGAGAGTCGCAGATTTTTCCGGGGCTTGGTTGCGGAGATATCAGCATCCAAAGCAAGTCAAATGCAGTTGGGTGGAAAATCATGCGAATAATTTGTATGAAAATATCTTAACAACCAGATACCGCTGACGATTTTTCTTCTCAGCTGTGGATAGGTATTGAACAGACCTTTCATTTGATGTACATATCGATGGGTTTTGGGAACATTGTTGAAAATGTAATTTTTTTTTGCAAGGGGTTAACCTTGATTTTTTTCAAAAATGTCGAAAAATGTGAAGTTAAGAATTGCACATTAAATTATACAACAATGGAGAGGTCTGTGCAATCCCTTTCGAGCACTGACAGTCGCAGATTTTTCCGGGGCTTGGTTCCGGAGATATCAGCATCCAAAGCAAGTCAACTGCAGTTGGGTGGAAAATCATGCGAATAATTTGTATGAAAATATCTTAACAACCAGATACCGCTGACGATTTTTCTTCTCAGCTGTGGATAGGTATTGAACAGACCTTTTATTTGATGTACATATCGATGGGTTTTGGGAACATTGTTGAAAATGTAATTTTTTTTTGCAAGGGGTTAACCTCGATTTTTTTCAAAAATGTCGAAAAATGTGAAGTTAAGAATTGCACATTAAATTATACAACAATGGAAAGGTCTGTGCAATCCCTTTCGAGCACTGACAGTCGGAGATATCAGCATCCAAAGCAAGTCAAATGCAGTTGGGTGGAAAATCATGCGAATAATTTTGTATGAAAATATCTTAACAACCACATACCGCTGACGATTTTTGTTCTCAGCTGTGGATATGTATTGAACAGACCTTTCATTTGATGTACATATCGATCGGTTTTGGGAATATTGTTGAAAATTAAATTTTTTTTTGCAAGGGGTTAACCTTGATTTTTTTCAAAAATGTTGAAAAATGTGAAGTTAAGAATTGAACATTAAATTATACAGCAATAGAAAGGTCTGTGCAATCCCTTTCGAGCACTGGCAGTCGCAGATTTTTCCGGGGCTTGGTTGCGGAGATATCAGCATCCAAAGCAAGTCAAATGCAGTTGGGTGGAAAATCATGCGAATAATTTTGTATGAAAATATCTTAACAACCAGATACCGCTGACGATTTTTGTTCTCAGCTGTGGATATGTATTGAACAGACCTTTCATTTGATGTACATATCGATCGGTTTTGGGAATATTGTTGAAAATTAAATTTTTTTTTGCAAGGGGTTAACCTTGATTTTTTTTCAAAAATGTTGAAAAATGTGAAGTTAAGAATTGAACATTAAATTATACAGCAATAGAAAGGTCTGTGCAATCCCTTTCGAGCACTGGCAGTCGCAGATTTTTCCGGGGCTTGGTTGCGGAGATATCAGCATCCAAAGCAAGTCAAATGCAGTTGGGTGGAAAATCATGCGAATAATTTTGTATGAAAATATCTTAACAACCAGATACCGCCGCGAATTTTTGTTCTCAGCTGTGGATAGGTATTGAACAGACCTTTCATTTGATGTACATATCGATCGGTTTTGGGAACATTGTTGAAAATGTAATTTTTTTTTGCAAGGGGTTAACCTTGATTTTTTTCAAAAATGTCGAAAAATGTGAAGTTAAGAATTGCACATTAAATTATACAACAATAAAGAGGTCTGTGCAATCCCTTTCGAGCACTGAGAGTCGTAGATTTTTCTAGGGCTTGGTTGCGGAGATATCAGCATCCAAAGCAAGTTAAATGCAGTTGGGTGGAAAATTATGCGTATAAATTTGTATGAAAATATCTTAACAACCAGATACCGCTGACGATTTTTGTTCTCAGCTGTGGATAGGTATTGAACAGACCTTTCATTTGATGTACATATCGATGGGTTTTGGGAACACTGTTGAAAATGTAATTTTTTTTTTGCAAGGGGTTAACCTTGATTTTTTTCAAAAATGTCGAAAAATGTGAAGTCAAGAATTGTAGATTAAATTATACAACAATGGAGAGGTCTGTGCAATCCCTTTCGAGCACCGACAGTCGCAGATTTTTCCGGGGCTTGGTTCCGGAGATATCAGCATCCAAATCAAGTCAAATGCAGTTGGGTGGAAAATCATGCGAATAATTTTGTATGAAAATATCTTAACAACCAGATACCGCTGACGATTTTTCTTCTCAGCTGTGGATAGGTATTGAACAGACCTTTCATTTGATGTACATATCGATGGGTTTTGGGAACATTGTTGAAAATGTAATTTTTTTATGCAAGGGGTTGACCTTGATTTTTTTCAAAAATGTCGAAAAATGTGAAGTTAAGAATTTCACATTAAATTATACAACAATGGAGAGGTCTGTGCAGTCCCTTTCGAGCACTGAGAGTCGCAGATTTTTCCGGGGCTTGGTTGCGGAGATATCAGCATCCAAAGCAAGTCAAATGCAGTTGGATGGAAAATCATGCGAATAATTTGTATGGAAATATCTGAACAACCAGATACCGCTGACGATTTTTCTTCTCAGCTGTGGATAAGTATTGAACAGACCTTTCATTTGATGTACATATCGATGGGTTTTGGGAACATTGTTGAAAATGTAATTTTTTTTTGCAAGGGGTTAACCTCGATTTTTTTCAAAAATGTCGAAAAATGTGAAGTTAAGAATTGCACATTAAATTATACAACAATGGAGAGGTCTGTGCAATCCCTTTCGAGCACTGGCAGTCGCAGATTTTTCCGGGGCTTGGTTGTGGAGATATCAGCATCCAAACAAGTCAAATGCAGTTGGATGGAAAATCATGCGAATAATTTTGTATGAAAATATCTTAACAACCAGATACCGCTGACGATTTTTGTTCTCAGCTGTGGATAGGTATTGGACATATCGATGGGTTTTGGGAACATTGTTGAAAATGTAATTCTTTTTTGCAAGGGGTTAACCTTGATTTTTTTCAAAAATTTCGAAAATTGTGAAGTCAAGAATTGTACATTAAATTATACAACAATGGAGAGGTCTGTGCAATCCCTTTCGAGCACTCAGAGTCGCAGATTTTTCCGGGGCTTGGTTCCGGAGATATCAGCATCCAAAGCAAGTCAAATGCAGTTGGGTGGAAAATCATTCGAATAATTTGTATGAAAATATCTTAACAACCAGATAACGCTGACGATTTTCCTTCTCAGCTGTGGATAGGTATTGAACAGACCTTTCATTTGATGTACATATTGATGGGAACATTGTTGAAAATGTAATTTTTTTGCAAGGGGTTAACCTTGATTTTTTTCAAAAATGTCGAAAAATGTGAAGTCAAGAATTGTAAACTAAATTATACAACAATGGAGAGGTCTGTGCAATCCCTTACGAGCACTGGGAGTCGCAGATTTTTCCGGGGCTTGGTAGCGGAGATATCAGCATCCAAAGCAAGTCAAATGCAGTTGGGTGGAAAATTATGCGAATAATTTTGTATGAAAATATCTTAACAACCAGATACCGCTGACGATTTTTGTTCTCAGCTGTGGATAGGTATTGAACAGACCTTTCATTTGATGTACATATCGATGGGTTTTGGGAACATTGTTGAAAATGTAATTTTTTTTTGCAAGGGAACCTTGATTTTTTTCAAAAATGTCGAAAAATGTGAAGTTAAGAATTTCACATTAAATTATACAACAATGTAGAGGTCTGTGCAATCCCTTTCGAGCACTGGCAGTCGCAGATTTTTCCGGGGCTTGGTTGCGGAGATATCAGCATCCAAAGCAAGTCAAATGCAGTTGGGTGGAAAATTATGCGAATAATTTTGTATGAAAATATCTTAACAACCAGATACCGCTGATGATTTTTGTTCTCAGCTGTGGATAGGTATTGAACAGACCTTTCATTTGATGTACATATCGATGGGTTTTGGGAACATTGTTGAAAATGTATTTTTTTTTTGCAAGGGGTTAACCTTGATTTTTTTCAAAAATGTCGAAAAATGTGAAGTCAAGAATTGTACATTAAATTATACAACAATGGAGAGGTCTGTGCAATCCTTTCGAGCACTGAGAGTCGCAGATTTTTCCGGGGCTTTGTTCTGGAGATATCAGCATCCAAAGCAAGTCAAATGCAGTTGGGTGGAAAATCATGCGAATAATTTGTATGAAAATATCTTAACAACCAGATACCGCTGACGATTTTTCTTCTCAGCTGTGGATAGGTATTGAACAGACCTTTCATTTGATGTACATATCGATGGGTTTTGGGAACATTGTTGAAAATGTAATTTTTTTTTGCAAGGGAACCTTGATTTTTTTCAAAAATGTCGAAAAATGTGAAGTTAAGAATTTCACATTAAATTATACAACAATGTAGAGGTCTGTGCAATCCCTTTCGAGCACTGGCAGTCGCAGATTTTTCCGGGGCTTGGTTGCGGAGATATCAGCATCCAAAGCAAGTCAAATGCAGTTGGGTGGAAAATTATGCGAATAATTTTGTATGAAAATATCTTAACAACCAGATACCGCTGATGATTTTTGTTCTCAGCTGTGGATAGGTATTGAACAGACCTTTCATTTGATGTACATATCGATGGGTTTTGGGAACATTGTTGAAAATGTAATTTTTTTTTGCAAGGGAACCTTGATTTTTTTCAAAAATGTCGAAAAATGTGAAGTTAAGAATTGCACATTAAATTATACAACAATGGAGAGGTCTGTGCAATCCCTTTCGAGCACTGAGTGTCGCAGATTTTTCCGGGGCTTGGTAGCGGAGATATCAGCATCCAAAGCAAGTCAAATGCAGTTGGGTGGAAAATTATGCGAATAATTTTGTATGAAAATATCTTAACAACCAGATACCGCTGACGATTTTTGTTCTCAGCTGTGGATAGGTATTGAACAGACCTTTCATTTGATGTACATATCGATGGGTTTTGGGAACATTGTTGAAAATGTATTTTTTTTTTGCAAGGGGTTAACCTTGATTTTTTTCAAAAATGTCGAAAAATGTGAAGTCAAGAATTGTACATTAAATTATACAACAATGGAGAGGTCTGTGCAATCCTTTCGAGCACTGAGAGTCGCAGATTTTTCCGGGGCTTTGTTCTGGAGATATCAGCATCCAAAGCAAGTCAAATGCAGTTGGGTGGAAAATCATGCGAATAATTTGTATGAAAATATCTTAACAACCAGATACCGCTGACGATTTTTCTTCTCAGCTGTGGATAGGTATTGAACAGACCTTTCATTTGATGTACATATCGATGGGTTTTGGGAACATTGTTGAAAATGTAATTTTTTTTTGCAAGGGGTTAACCTTGATTTTTTTCAAAAAACTCGAAAAATGTGAAGTCAAGAATTGTACATTAAATTATACAACAATGGAGAGGTCTGTGCAATCCCTTTCGAGAACTGAGAGTCGCAGATTTTTCCGGGGCTTGGTTGCGGAGATATCAGCATCCAACGCAAGTCAAATGCAGTTGGGTAGAAAATCATGCGAATAATTTTGTATGAAAATATCTTAACAACCAGATAACGCTGACGATTTTCCTTCTCAGCTGTGGATAGGTATTGAACAGACCTTTCATTTGATGTACATATTGATGGGAACATTGTTGAAAATGTAATTTTTTTGCAAGGGGTTAACCTTGATTTTTTTCAAAAATGTCGAAAAATGTGAAGTCAAGAATTGTAAACTAAATTATACAACAATGGAGAGGTCTGTGCAATCCCTTACGAGCACTGGGAGTCGCAGATTTTTCCGGGGCTTGGTAGCGGAGATATCAGCATCCAAAGCAAGTCAAATGCAGTTGGGTGGAAAATTATGCGAATAATTTTGTATGAAAATATCTTAACAACCAGATACCGCTGACGATTTTTGTTCTCAGCTGTGGATAGGTATTGAACAGACCTTTCATGTGATGTACATATCGATGGGTTTTGGGAACATTGTTGAAAATGTAATTTTTTTTTGCAAGGGAACCTTGATTTTTTTCAAAAATGTCGAAAAATGTGAAGTCAAGAATTGTACATTAAATTATACAACAATGGAGAGGGCTGTGCAATCCCTTTCGAGCACTGACAGTCGCAGATTTTTCTGGGGCTTGGTTCCGGAGATATCAGCATCCAAAGCAAGTTAAATGCAGTTGGGTGGAAAATTATGCGAATAATTTTGTATGAAAATATTTTAACAACCAGATACCGCCGACGATTTTTGTTCTCAGCTGTGGATAGGTATTGAACAGACCTTTCATTTGATGTACATATCGATGGGTTTTGGGAACATTGTTGAAAATGTATTTTTTTTTTTGCAAGGGGTTAACCTTGATTTTTTTCAAAAATGTCGAAAAATGTGAAGTCAAGAATTGTACATTAAATTATACAACAATGGAGAGGTCTGTGCAATCCCTTTCGAGCACCGACAGTCGCAGATTTTTCCGGGGCTTGGTTGCGGAGATATCAGCATCCAAAGCAAGTCAAATGCAGTTGTGTGGAAAATCATGCGAATAATTTGTATGAAAATATCTTAACAACCAGATACCGCTGACGATTTTTCTTCTCAGCTGTGGATAGGTATTGAACAGACCTTTCATTTGATGTACATATCGATGGGTTTTGGGAACATTGTTGAAAATGTAATTTTTTTATGCAAGGGGTTAACCTTGATTTTTTTCAAAAATGTCGAAAAATGTGAAGTTAAGAATTTCACATTAAATTATACAACAATGGAGAGGTCTGTGCAATCCTTTCGAGCACTGAGAGTCGCAGATTTTTCCGGGGCTTTGTTCTGGAGATATCAGCATCCAAAGCAAGTCAAATGCAGTTGGGTGGAAAATCATGCGAATAATTTGTATGAAAATATCTTAACAACCAGATACCGCTGACGATTTTTCTTCTCAGCTGTGGATAGGTATTGAACAGACCTTTCATTTGATGTACATATCGATGGGTTTTGGGAACATTGTTGAAAATGTAATTTTTTTTTGCAAGGGGTTAACCTTGATTTTTTTCAAAAAACTCGAAAAATGTGAAGTCAAGAATTGTACATTAAATTATACAACAATGGAGAGGTCTGTGCAATCCCTTTCGAGCACCGACAGTCGCAGATTTTTCCGGGGCTTGGTTGCGGATATATCAGCATCCAAAGCAAGTTAAATGCAGTTGGGTGGAAAATTATGCGAATAATTTGTATGAAAATATCTTAACAACCAGATACCGCTGACGATTTTTCTTCTCAGCTGTGGATAGGTATTGAACAGACCTTTCATTTGATGTACATATCGATGGGTTTTGGGAACATTGTTGAAAATGTAATTTTTTTTTGCAAGGGGTTAACCTTGATTTTTTTCAAAAATGTCGAAAAATGTGAAGTTAAGAATTGCACATTAAATTATACAACAATGGAGAGGTCTGTGCAATCCCTTTCGAGCACTGGCAGTCGCAGATTTTTCCGGGGCTTGGTTGTGGAGATATCAGCATCCAAACAAGTCAAATGCAGTTGGATGGAAAATCATGCGAATAATTTTGTATGAAAATATCTTAACAACCAGATACCGCTGACGATTTTTGTTCTCAGCTGTGGATAGGTATTGGACATATCGATGGGTTTTGGGAACATTGTTGAAAATGTAATTCTTTTTTGCAAGGGGTTAACCTTGATTTTTTTCAAAAATTTCGAAAATTGTGAAGTCAAGAATTGTACATTAAATTATACAACAATGGAGAGGTCTGTGCAATCCCTTTCGAGCACTCAGAGTCGCAGATTTTTCCGGGGCTTGGTTCCGGAGATATCAGCATCCAAAGCAAGTCAAATGCAGTTGGGTGGAAAATCATGCGAATAATTTGTATGAAAATATCTTAACAACCAGATACCGCTGACGATTTTGCTTCTCAGCTGTGGATAGGTATTGAACAGACCTTTCATTTGATGTACATATCGATGGGTTTTGGGAACATTGTTGAAAATGTAATTTTTTTTTGCAAGGGGTTGACCTTGATTTTTTTCAAAAATGTCGAAAAATGTGAAGTCAAGAATTGTACATTAAATTATACAGTAATGGAGAGGTCCGTGCAATCCCTTTCGAGAACTGAGAGTCGCAGATTTTTCCGGGGCTTGGTTGTGGAGATATCAGCATCCAACGCAAGTCAAATGCAGTTGGGTAGAAAATCATGCGAATAATTTTGTATGAAAATATCTTAACAACCAGATAACGCTGACGATTTTCCTTCTCAGCTGTGGATAGGTATTGAACAGACCTTTCATTTGATGTACATATTGATGGGAACATTGTTGAAAATGTAATTTTTTTGCAAGGGGTTAACCTTGATTTTTTTCAAAAATGTCGAAAAATGTGAAGTTAAGAATTGCACATTAAATTATACAACAATGGAGAGGTCTGTGCAATCCCTTTCGAGCACTGAGAGTCGCAGATTTTTCCGGGGCTTGGTAGCGGAGATATCAGCATCCAAAGCAAGTCAAATGCAGTTGGGTGGAAAATTATGCGAATAATTTTGTATGAAAATATCTTAACAACCAGATACCGCTGACGATTTTTGTTCTCAGCTGTGGATAGGTATTGAACAGACCTTTCATTTGATGTACATATCGATGGGTTTTGGGAACATTGTTGAAAATGTAATTTTTTTTTGCAAGGGGTTGACCTTGATTTTTTTCAAAAATGTCGAAAAATGTGAAGTCAAGAATTGTACATTAAATTATACAGTAATGGAGAGGTCCGTGCAATCCCTTTCGAGAACTGAGAGTCGCAGATTTTTCCGGGGCTTGGTTGTGGAGATATCAGCATCCAACGCAAGTCAAATGCAGTTGGGTAGAAAATCATGCGAATAATTTTGTATGAAAATATCTTAACAACCAGATAACGCTGACGATTTTCCTTCTCAGCTGTGGATAGGTATTGAACAGACCTTTCATTTGATGTACATATTGATGGGAACATTGTTGAAAATGTAATTTTTTTGCAAGGGGTTAACCTTGATTTTTTTCAAAAATGTCGAAAAATGTGAAGTTAAGAATTTCACATTAAATTATACAACAATGGAGAGGTCTGTGCAATCCCTTTCGAGCACTGGCAGTCGCAGATTTTTCCGGGGCTTGGTTGCGGAGATATCAGCATCCAAAGCAAGTCAAATGCAGTTGGGTGGAAAATTATGCGAATAATTTTGTATGAAAATATCTTAACAACCAGATACCGCTGATGATTTTTGTTCTCAGCTGTGGATAGGTATTGAACAGACCTTTCATTTGATGTACATATCGATGGGTTTTGGGAACATTGTTGAAAATGTAATTTTTTTTTGCAAGGGAACCTTGATTTTTTTCAAAAATGTCGAAAAATGTGAAGTTAAGAATTGCACATTAAATTATACAACAATGGAGAGGTCTGTGCAGTCCCTTTCGAGCACTGAGAGTCGCAGATTTTTCCGGGGCTTGGTTGCGGAGATATCAGCATCCAAAGCAAGTCAAATGCAGTTGGGTGGAAAATCATGCGAATAATTTGTATGAAAATATCTTAACAACCAGATACCGCTGACGATTTTTCCTCTCAGCTGTGGATAGGTATTGAACAGACCTTTGATTTGATGTACATATCGATGGGTTTTGGGAACATTGTTGAAAATGTATTTTTTTTTTGCAAGGGGTTAACCTTGATTTTTTTCAAAAATGTCGAAAAATGTGAAGTCAAGAATTGTACATTAAATTATACAACAATGGAGAGGTCTGTGCAATCCCTTTCGAGCACCGACAGTCGCAGATTTTTCCGAGGCTTGGTTCCGGAGATATCAGCATCCAAATCAAGTCAAATGCAGTTGGGTGGAAAATCATGCGAATAATTTTGTATGAAAATATCTTAACAACCAGATACCGCTGACGATTTTTCTTCTCAGCTGTGGATAGGTATTGAACAGACCTTTCATTTGATGTACATATCGATGGGTTTTGGGAACATTGTTGAAAATGTAATTTTTTTATGCAAGGGGTTAACCTTGATTTTTTTCAAAAATGTCGAAAAATGTGAAGTTAAGAATTTCACATTAAATTATACAACAATGGAGAGGTCTGTGCAATCCTTTCGAGCACTGAGAGTCGCAGATTTTTCCGGGGCTTTGTTCTGGAGATATCAGCATCCAAAGCAAGTCAAATGCAGTTGGGTGGAAAATCATGCGAATAATTTGTATGAAAATATCTTAACAACCAGATACCGCTGACGATTTTTCTTCTCAGCTGTGGATAGGTATTGAACAGACCTTTCATTTGATGTACATATCGATGGGTTTTGGGAACATTGTTGAAAATGTAATTTTTTTTTGCAAGGGGTTAACCTTGATTTTTTTCAAAAATGTCGAAAAATGTGAAGTTAAGAATTGCACATTAAATTATACAACAATGGAGAGGTCTGTGCAATCCCTTTCGAGCACTGGCAGTCGCAGATTTTTCCGGGGCTTGGTTGTGGAGATATCAGCATCCAAACAAGTCAAATGCAGTTGGATGGAAAATCATGCGAATAATTTTGTATGAAAATATCTTAACAACCAGATACCGCTGACGATTTTTGTTCTCAGCTGTGGATAGGTATTGAACAGACCTTTCATTTGATGTACATACCGATGGGTTTTGGGAACATTGTTGAAAATGTAATTTTTTTTTGCAAGGGAACCTTGATTTTTTTCAAAAATGTCGAAAAATGTGAAGTCAAGAATTGTACATTAAATTATACAACAATGGAGAGGGCTGTGCAATCCCTTTCGAGCACTGACAGTCGCAGATTTTTCTGGGGCTTGGTTCCGGAGATATCAGCATCCAAAGCAAGTTAAATGCAGTTGGGTGGAAAATTATGCGAATAATTTTGTATGAAAATATTTTAACAACCAGATACCGCCGACGATTTTTGTTCTCAGCTGTGGATAGGTATTGAACAGACCTTTCATTTGATGTACATATCGAAGGGTTTTGGGAACATTGTTGAAAATGTAATTTTTTTTGGCAAGGGGTTAACCTTGATTTTTTTCAAAAATGTCGAAAAATGTGAAGTTAAGAATTTCACATTAAATTATACAACAATGGAGAGGTCTGTGCAATCCCTTTCGAGCACTGGCAGTCGCAGATTTTTCCGGGGCTTGGTTGCGGAGATATCAGCATCCAAAGCAAGTCAAATGCAGTTGTGTGGAAAATCATGCGAATAATTTGTATGAAAATATCTTAACAACCAGATACCGCTGACGATTTTTCTTCTCAGCTGTGGATAGGTATTGAACAGACCTTTCATTTGATGTACATATCGATGGGTTTTGGGAACATTGTTGAAAATGTATTTTTTTTTTGCAAGGGGTTAACCTTGATTTTTTTCAAAAATGTCGAAAAATGTGAAGTCAAGAATTGTACATTAAATTATACAACAATGGAGAGGTCTGTGCAATCCCTTTCGAGCACCGACAGTCGCAGATTTTTCCGGGGCTTGGTTGCGGAGATATCAGCATCCAAAGCAAGTCAATTGCAGTTGTGTGGAAAATCATGCGAATAATTTGTATGAAAATATCTTAACAACCAGATACCGCTGACGATTTTTCTTCTCAGCTGTGGATAGGTATTGAACAGACCTTTCATTTGATGTACATATCGATGGGTTTTGGGAACATTGTTGAAAATGTAATTTTTTTATGCAAGGGGTTAACCTTGATTTTTTTCAAAAATGTCGAAAAATGTGAAGTTAAGAATTTCACATTAAATTATACAACAATGGAGAGGTCTGTGCAATCCTTTCGAGCACTGAGAGTCGCAGATTTTTCCGGGGCTTTGTTCTGGAGATATCAGCATCCAAAGCAAGTCAAATGCAGTTGGGTGGAAAATCATGCGAATAATTTGTATGAAAATATCTTAACAACCAGATACCGCTGACGATTTTTCTTCTCAGCTGTGGATAGGTATTGAACAGACCTTTCATTTGATGTACATATCGATGGGTTTTGGGAACATTGTTGAAAATGTAATTTTTTTTTTGCAAGGGAACCTGATTTTTTTCAAAAATGTCGAAAAATGTGAAGTTAAGAATTTCACATTAAATTATACAACAATGGAGAGGTCTGTGCAATCCCTTTCGAGCACTGGCAGTCGCAGATTTTTCCGGGGCTTGGTTGCGGAGATATCAGCATCCAAAGCAGGTCAAATGCAGTTGGGTGGAAAATTATGCAAATAATTTTGTATGAAAATATCTTAACAACCAGATACCGCTGATGATTTTTGTTCTCAGCTGTGGATAGGTATTGAACAGACCTTTCATTTGATGTACATATCGATCGGTTTTGGGAACATTGTTGAAAATGTAATTTTTTTTTGCAAGGGGTTGACCTTGATTTTTTTCAAAAATGTCGAAAAATGTGAAGTCAAGAATTGTACATTAAATTATACAGTAATGGAGAGGTCCGTGCAATCCCTTTCGAGAACTGAGAGTCGCAGATTTTTCCGGGGCTTGGTTGCGGAGATATCAGCATCCAACGCAAGTCAAATGCAGTTGGGTAGAAAATCATGCGAATAATTTTGTATGAAAATATCTTAACAACCAGATAACGCTGACGATTTTCCTTCTCAGCTGTGGATAGGTATTGAACAGACCTTTCATTTGATGTACATATTGATGGGAACATTGTTGAAAATGTAATTTTTTTGCAAGGGGTTAACCTTGATTTTTTTCAAAAATGTCGAAAAATGTGAAGTCAAGAATTGTACATTAAATTATACAACAATGGAGAGGGCTGTGCAATCCCTTTCGAGCACTGACAGTCGCAGATTTTTCTGGGGCTTGGTTCCGGAGATATCAGCATCCAAAGCAAGTTAAATGCAGTTGGGTGGAAAATTATGCGAATAAGTTTGTATGAAAATATTTTAACAACCAGATACCGCCGACGATTTTTGTTCTCAGCTGTGGATAGGTATTGAACAGACCTTTCATTTGATGTACATATCGAAGGGTTTTGGGAACATTGTTGAAAATGTAATTTTTTTTGGCAAGGGGTTAACCTTGATTTTTTTCAAAAATGTCGAAAAATGTGAAGTTAAGAATTTCACATTAAATTATACAACAATGGAGAGCTCTGTGCAATCCCTTTCGAGCACTGGCAGTCGCAGATTTTTCCGGGGCTTGGTTGCGGAGATATCAGCATCCAAAGCAAGTCAAATGCAGTTGGGTGGAAAATTATGCGAATAATTTTGTATGAAAATATCTTAACAACCAGATACCGCTGACGATTTTTGTTCTCAGCTGTGGATAGGTATTGAACAGACCTTTCATTTGATGTACATATCGATGGGTTTTGGGAACATTGTTGAAAATGTAATTTTTTTTTGCAAGGGAACCTTGATTTTTTTCAAAAATGTCGAAAAATGTGAAGTTAAGAATTGCACATTAAATTATACAACAATGGAGAGGTCTGTGCAGTCCCTTTCGAGCACTGAGAGTCGCAGATTTTTCCGGGGCTTGGTTGCGGAGATATCAGCATCCAAAGCAAGTCAAATGCAGTTGGGTGGAAAATCATGCGAATAATTTGTATGAAAATATCTTAACAACCAGATACCGCTGACGATTTTTCTTCTCAGCTGTGGATAGGTATTGAACAGACCTTTCATTTGATGTACATATCGATGGGTTTTGGGAACATTGTTGAAAATGTAATTTTTTTTTGCAAGGGAACCTTGATTTTTTTCAAAAATGTCGAAAAATGTGAAGTCAAGAATTGTACATTAAATTATACAACAATGGAGAGGGCTGTGCAATCCCTTTCGAGCACTGACAGTCGCAGATTTTTCTGGGGCTTGGTTCCGGAGATATCAGCATCCAAAGCAAGTTAAATGCAGTTGGGTGGAAAATTATGCGAATAATTTTGTATGAAAATATCTTAACAACCAGATACCGCCGACGATTTTTGTTCTCAGCTGTGGATAGGTATTGAACAGACCTTTCATTTGATGTACATATCGAAGGGTTTTGGGAACATTGTTGAAAATGTAATTTTTTTTGTCAAGGGGTTAACCTTGATTTTTTTTCAAAAATGTCGAAAAATGTGAAGTTAAGAATTTCACATTAAATTATACAACAATGGAGAGGTCTGTGCAATCCCTTTCGAGCACTGGCAGTCGCAGATTTTTCCGGGGCTTGGTTGCGGAGATATCAGCATCCAAAGCAAGTCAAATGCAGTTGGGTGGAAAATTATTCAAATAATTTTGTATGAAAATATCTTAACAACCAGATACCGCTGATGATTTTTGTTCTCAGCTGTGGATAGGTATTGAACAGACCTTTCATTTGATGTACATATCGATGGGTTTTGGGAACATTGTTGAAAATGTAATTTTTTTTTGCAAGGGAACCTTGATTTTTTCAAAAATGTCGAAAAATGTGAAGTTAAGAATTGCACATTAAATTATACAACAATGGAGAGGTCTGTGCAATCCCTTTCGAGCACTGAGAGTCGCAGATTTTTCCGGGGCTTGGTAGCGGAGATATCAGCATCCAAAGCAAGTCAAATGCGGTTGGGTGGAAAATTATGCGAATAATTTTGTATGAAAATATCTTAACAACCAGATACCGCTGACGATTTTTGTTCTCAGCTGTGGATAGGTATTGAACAGACCTTTCATTTGATGTACATATCGATGGGTTTTGGGAACATTGTTGAAAATGTAATTTTTTTTTGCAAGGGAACCTTGATTTCTTTCAAAAATGTCGAAAAATGTGAAGTCAAGAATTGTTCATTAAATTATACAACAATGGAGAGGTCTGTGCAATCCCTTTCGAGCACTGAGAGTTGCAGATTTTTCCGGGGCTTGGTTGCGGAGATATCAGCATCCAAAGCAAGTCAAATGCAGTTGGGTGGAAAATCATGCGAATAATCTTGTATGAAAATATCTTAACAACCAGATACCAATGACGATTTTTGTACTCAGTTGTTGATAGGTATTGAACAGACCTTTCATTTGATGTACATGTCGATGGGTTTTGGGAACATTGTTGAAAATGTAATTTTTTTTTTGCAAGGGGTTAACCTTGATTTTTTTCAAAAATGTCGAAAAATGTGAAGTTAAGAATTGCACATTAAATTATACAACAATGGAGAGGTCTGTGCAATCCCTTTCGAACACTGGCAGTCGCAGATTTTTCCGGGGCTTGGTTGCGGAGATATCAGCATCCAAACAAGTCAAATGCAGTTGGGTGGAAAATCATGCGAATAATTTTGTATGAAAATATCTTAACAACCAGATACCGCTGACGATTTTTGTTCTCAGCTGTGGATAGGTATTGGAAAGACCTTTCATTTGATGTACATATCGATGGGTTTTGGGAACATTGTTGAAAATGTAATTTTTTTATGCAAGGGGTTAACCTTGATTTTTTTCAAAAATGTCGAAAAATGTGAAGTTAAGAATTTCACATTAAATTATACAACAATGGAGAGGTCTGTGCAATCCTTTCGAGCACTGAGAGTCGCAGATTTTTCCGGGCTTTGTTCTGGAGATATCAGCATCCAAAGCAAGTCAAATGCAGTTGGGTGGAAAATCATGCGAATAATTTGTATGAAAATATCTTAACAACCAGATACCGCTGACGATTTTTCTTCTCAGCTGTGGATAGGTATTGAACAGACCTTTCATTTGATGTACATATCGATGGGTTTTGGGAACATAGTTGAAAATGTAATTTTTTTTTGCAAGGGGTTAACCTTGATTTTTTTCAAAAATGTCGAAAAATGTGAAGTTAAGAATTGCACATTAAATTATACAACAATGGAGAGGTCTGTGCAATCCCTTTCGAGCACTGGCAGTCGCAGATTTTTCCGGGGCTTGGTTGTGGAGATATCAGCATCCAAACAAGTCAAATGCAGTTGGATGGAAAATCATGCGAATAATTTTGTATGAAAATATCTTAACAACCAGATACCGCTGACGATTTTTGTTCTCAGCTGTGGATAGGTATTGAACAGACCTTTCATTTGATGTACATATCGATGGGTTTTGGGAACATTGTTGAAAATGTAATTTTTTTTTGCAAGGGAACCTTGATTTTTTTCAAAAATGTCGAAAAATGTGAAGTCAAGAATTGTACATTAAATTATACAACAATGGAGAGGGCTGTGCAATCCCTTTCGAGCACTGACAGTCGCAGATTTTTCTGGGGCTTGGTTCCGGAGATATCAGCATCCAAAGCAAGTCAAATGCAGTTGGGTGGAAAATTATGCGAATAATTTTGTATGAAAATATCTTAACAACCAGATACCGCCGACGATTTTTGTTCTCAGCTGTGGATAGGTATTGAACAGACCTTTCATTTGATGTACATATCGATGGGTTTTGGGAACATTGTTGAAAATGTAATTTTTTTTTGCAAGGGAACCTTGATTTTTTTCAAAAATGTCGAAAAATGTGAAGTTAAGAATTGCACATTAAATTATACAACAATGGAGAGGTCTGTGCAATCCCTTTCGAGCACTGAGAGTCGCAGATTTTTCCGGGGCTTGGTAGCGGAGATATCAGCATCCAAAGCAAGTCAAATGCAGTTGGGTGGAAAATTATGCGAATAATTTTGTATGAAAATATCTTAACAACCAGATACCGCTGACGATTTTTGTTCTAGGCTGTGGATAGGTATTGAACAGACCTTTCATTTGATGTACATATCGATGGGTTTTGGGAACATTGTTGAAAATGTAATTTTTTTTTGCAAGGGAACATTGATTTTTTTTCAAAAATGTCGAAAAATGTGAAGTTAAGAATTGCACATTAAATTATACAACAATGGAGAGGTCCGTGCAATTCCTTTCGAGAACTGAGAGTCGCAGATTTTTCCGGGGCTTGGTTGCGGAGATATCAGCATCCAACGCAAGTCAAATGCAGTTGGGTAGAAAATCATGCGGATAATTTTGTATGAAAATATCTTAACAACCAGATAACGCTGACGATTTTTCTTCTCAGCTGTGGATAGGTATTGAACAGACCTTTCATTTGATGTACATATCGATGGGTTTTGGGAACATTGTTGAAAATGTAATTTTTTTTTGCAAGGGGTTAGCCCTGATTTTTTTCTAAAATGTCGAAAAATGTGAAGTTAAGAATTGCACATTAAATTATACAAAAATCGAAAGGTCTGTGCAATCGCTTTCGAGCACTGGCAGTCGCAGAACATTGTTGAAAATGTAATTTTTTTTTGCAAGGGAACCTTGATTTTTTTCAAAAATGTCGAAAAATGTGAAGTTAAGAATTGCACATTAAATTATACAACAATGGAGAGGTCTGTGCAATCCCTTTCGAGCACTGAGAGTCGCAGATTTTTCCGGGGCTTGGTAGCGGAGATATCAGCATCCAAAGCAAGTCAAATGCAGTTGGGTGGAAAATTATGCGAATAATTTTGTATGAAAATATCTTAACAACCAGATACCGCTGACGATTTTTGTTCTCAGCTGTGGATAGGTATTGAACAGACCTTTCATTTGATGTACATATCGATGGGTTTTGGGAACATTGTTGAAAATGTAATTTTTGTTTGCAAGGGAACCTTGATTTCTTTCAAAAATGTCGAAAAATGTGAAGTCAAGAATTGTTCATTAAATTATACAACAATGGAGAGGTCTGTGCAATCCCTTTCGAGCACTGAGAGTTGCAGATTTTTCCGGGGCTTGGTTGCGGAGATATCAGCATCCAAAGCAAGTCAAATGCAGTTGGGTGGAAAATCCTGCGAATAATCTTGTATGAAAATATCTTAACAACCAGATACCGATGACGATTTTTGTACTCAGCTGTTGATAGGTATTGATTAGACCTTTCATTTGATGTACATGTCGATGGGTTTTGGGAACATTGTTGAAAATGTAATTTAACCTTGATTTTTTTCAAAAATGTCGAAAAATGTGAAGTTAAGAATTGCACATTAAATTATACAACAATGGAGAGGTCTGTGCAATCCCTTTCGAACACTGGCAGTCGCAGATTTTTCCGGGGCTTGGTTGCGGAGATATCAGCATCCAAACAAGTCAAATGCAGTTGGGTGGAAAATCATGCGAATAATTTTGTATGAAAATATCTTAACAACCAGATACCGCTGACGATTTTTGTTCTCAGCTGTGGATAGGTATTGGAAAGACCTTTCATTTGATGTACATATCGATGGGTTTTGGGAACATTGTTGAAAATGTAATTTTTTTTTGCAAGGGGTTAGCCCTGATTTTTTTCTAAAATGTCGAAAAATGTGAAGTTACGAATTGCACATTAAATTATACAAAAATCGAAAGGTCTGTGCAATCGCTTTCGAGCACTGGCAGTCGCAGATTTTTCCGGGGCTTGGTTGCGGAGATATCAGCATCCAAAGCAAGTCAAATGCAGTTGGTTGGAAAATCATGCGAATAATTTTGTATGAAAATATCTTAACAACCAGATACCGCTGACGATTTTTCTTCTCAGTTGTGGATAGGTATTGAACAGACCTTTCATTTGATGTACATATTGATGGGTTTTGGGAACATTGTTGAAAATGTAATTTTTTTTTTGCAAGGGGTTAACCTTGATTTTTTTCAAAAATGTCGAAAAATGTGAAGTCAAGAATTGTACCTTAAATTGTACAACAATAGAAAAGTCTGTGCTATCCCTTTCGAGCACTGGCAGTCGCAGATTTTTCCGGGGCTTGGTTCCGGAGATATCGGCATCCAAAGCAAGTCAAATGCAGTTGGGTGGAAAATCATGCGAATAATTTTGTATGAAAATATCTTAACAACCACATACCGCTGACGATTTTTGTTCTCAGCTGTGGATAGGTATTGAACAGACCTTTTATTTGATGTACATATCGATGGGTCTTGGGAACATTGTTGAAAATGTAATTTTTTTTTGCAAGGGGTTAACCTTGATTTTTTTCAAAAATGTCGAAAAATGTGAAGTCAAGAATTGTAGGTTAAATTATACAACAATGGAAAGGCCTGTGCAATCCCTTTCGAGCACTGACAGTTGCAGATTTTTCCGGGGCTTGGTTGCGGAGATATCAGCATCCAAAGCAAGTCAAATGCATTTGGGTGGAAAATCATGCGAATAATTTTGTATGAAAATATCTTAACAACCAGATACCGCTGACGATTTTTGTTCTCAGCTGTGGATAAGTATTGAACAGACCTTTCGTTTGATGTACATATCGATCGGTTTTGGGAACATTGTTGAAAATGTAATTTTTTTTTGCAACCATGATTTTTTTCAAAAATGTCGAAAAAAGTGAAGTCAAGAATTGTACATTAAATTATACAACAATGGAGAGGTCTGTGTAATCCCTTTCGAGCACTGACAGTCGCAGATTTTTCCGGGGCTTGGTTCCGGAGATATCGGCATCCAAAGCAAGTCAAATGCAATTGGGTGAAAATCATGCGAATAATTTTGTATGAAAATATCTTAACAACCACATACCGCTGACGATTTTTGTTCTCAGCTGTGGATAGGTATTGAACAGACCTTTTATTTGATGTACATATCGATGGGTTTTGGGAATATTGTTGAAAATGTAATTTTTTTTGCAAGGGGTGGTTAACCTTGATTTTTTTCAAAAATGTCGAAAAATGTGAAGTCAAGAATTGTACATTAAATTATACAACAATGGAGATGTCTGTGCAATCCCTTTCGAGCACTGACAGTCGCAGATTTTTCCGGGGCTTGGTTCCGGAGATATCAGCATCCAAAGCAAGTCAAATGCAGTTGGGTGGAAAATTATGCGAATAATTTTGTATGAAAATATCTTAACAACCAGATACCGCTGACGATTTTTGTTCTCAGCTGTGGATAGGTATTGAACAGACCTTTCATTTGATGTACATATCATTGGGTTTTGGGAACATTGTTGAAAATGTAATTTTTTTGCAAGGGGTTAACCTTGATTTTTTTCAAAAATGTCGAAAAATGTGAAGTCAAGAATTGTACATTAAATTATACAACAATGGAGAGGTCTGTGCAATCCCTTTCGAGCACTGAGAGTCGCAGATTTTTCCGGGGCTTGGTTGCGGAGATATCAGCATCCAAAGCAAGTCAAATGCAGTTGGGTGGAAAATCATGCGAATAATTTTGTATGAAAATATCTTAACTACCAGATACCGCTGACGATCTTTGTTCTCAGCTGTGGATAGGTATTGAACAGACCTATCATTTGATGTACATATCATTGGGTTTTGGGAACATTGTTGAAAATGTAATTTTTTTGCAAGGGGTTAACCTTGATTTTTTTCAAAAATGTCGAAAAATGTGAAGTCAAGAATTGTACATTAAATTATACAGCAATGGAGAGGTCTGTGCAATCCCTTTCGAGCACTGAGAGTCGCAGATTTTTCCGGGGCTTGGTTGCGGAGATATCAGCATCCAAAGCAAGTCAAATGCAGTTGGGTGGAAAATTATGCGAATAATTTTGTATGAAAATATCTTAACAACCAGATACCGCTGACGATTTTTGTTCTCAGCTGTGGATAGGTATTGAACAGACCTTTCATTTGATGTACATATCATTGGGTTTTGGGAACATTGTTGAAAATGTAATTTTTTTGCAAGGGGTTAACCTTGATTTTTTTCAAAAATGTCGAAAAATGTGAAGTCAAGAATTGTACATTAAATTATACAACAATGGAGAGGTCTGTGCAATCCCTTTCGAGCACTGAGAGTCGCAGATTTTTCCGGGGCTTGGTTGCGGAGATATCAGCATCCAAAGCAAGTCAAATGCAGTTGGGTGGAAAATCATGCGAATAATTTTGTATGAAAATATCTTAACAACCAGATACCGCTGACGATCTTTGTTCTCAGCTGTGGATAGGTATTGAACAGACCTTTCATTTGATGTACATATCGAAGGGTTTTGGGAACATTGTTGAAAATGTAATTTTTTTTTGCAAGGGGTTAACCTTGATTTTTTTCAAAAATGTCGAAAAATGTGAAGTTAAGAATTGCACATTAAATTATACAACAATAGAAAGGTCTATGCAATCCCTTTCGAGCACTGACAGTCGCAGATTTTTCCGGGGCTTGGTTCCGGAGATATCAGCATCCAAAGCAAGTCAAATGCAGTTGGGTGGAAAATCATGCGAATAATTTTGTATGAAAATATCTTAACAACCACATACCGCTGACGATTTTTGTTCTCAGCTGTGGATAGGTATTGAACAGACCTTTCATTTGATGTACATATCGATGGGTCTTGGGAACATTGTTGAAAATGTAATTTTTTTTTGCAAGGGGTTAACCTTGATTTTTTTCAAAAATGTCGAAAAATGTGAAGTTAAGAATTGCACATTAAATTATACAACAATAGAAAGGTCTGTGCAATCCCTTTCGAGCACTGGCAGTCGCAGATTTTTACGGGGCTTGGTTGCGGAGATATCAGCATCCAAAGCAAGTCAAATGCAGTTGGGTGAAAAATTATGCGAATAATTTTGTATGAAAATATCTTAACAACCAGATACCGATGACGATTTTTGTTCTCAGCTGTGGATAGGTATTGAACAGACCTTTCATTTGATGTACATATCGATGAGTTTTGGGAACATTGTTGAAAATGTATTTTTTTTTTGCAAGGGGTTAACCTTGACTTTTTTCAAAAATGTCGAAAAATGTGAAGTCAAGAATTGTACATTAAATTATACAACAATGGAAAGGTCTGTGCAATCCCTTTCGAGCACTGGCAGTCGCAGATTTTTACGGGGCTTGGTTGCGGAGATATCAGCATCCAAAGCAAGTTAAATGCAGTTGGGTGGAAAATCATGCGAATAATTTTGTATGAAAATATCTTAACAACCAGATACCGCTGACGATTTTTTTCTCAGCTGTGGATAGGTATTGAACAGACCTTTCATTTGATGTACATATCGATGGGATTTGGAAACATTGTTGAAAATGTAATTTTTTTTGCAAGGGGTTAACCTTGATTTTTTTCAAAAATGTCGAAAAATGTGAAGTCAAGAATTGTACATTAAATTATACAACAATGGAAAGGTCTGTGCAATCCCTTTCGAGCACTGACAGTCGCAGATTTTTCCGGATCTTGGTTCTGGAGATATCAGCATCCAAAGCAAGTCAAATGCAGTTGGGTGGAAAATCATGCGAATAATTTTGTATGAAAATATCTCAACAACCAGATACCGATGACGATTTTTGATCTCAGCTGTGGATAGGTATTGAACAGACCTTTCATTTGATGTACATATCGATGAGTTTTGGGAACATTGTTGAAAATGTAATTTTTTTTTTGCAAGGGGTTAACCTTGATTTTTTTCAAAAATATCGAAAAATGTGAAGTCAAGAAATGTACATTAAATTATACAACAATGGAGAGGTCTGTGCAATCCCTTTCGAGCACTGACAGTCGCAGATTTTTCCGGGGCTTGGTTCCGGAGATATCAGTATCCAAAGCAAGTCAAATGCAGTTGGGTGGAAAATCATGCGAATAATTTTGTATGAAAATATCTTAACAACCAGATACCGATGACGATTTTTGTTCTCAGCTGTGGATAGGTATTGAACAGACCTTTCATTTGATGTACATATCGATCGGTTTTGGGAACATTGTTGAAAATGTAATTTTTTTTTGCAACGGGTTAACCTTGATTTTTTTCAAAAATGTCGAAAAATGTGAAGTTAAGAATTGCACATTAAATTATGCAACAATAGAAAGGTCTGTGCAATCCCTTTCGAGCACTGGCAGTCGCAGATTTTTCCGGGGCTTGGATGCGGAGATATCAGCATCCAAAGCAAGTCAAATGCAGTTGGGTGGAAAATCATGCGAATAATTTTGTATGAAAATATCTTAAAAACCAGATACCGCTGACGATTTTTGTTCTCAGCTGTGGATAGGTATTGAACAGACCTTTCATTTGATGTACATATCGATGGGTTTTGGAAACATTGTTGAAAATGTAATTTTTTTTGCAAGGGGTTAACCTTGATTTTTTTCAAAAATGTCGAAAAATGTGAAGTTAAGAATTGCACATTAAATTATACAACAATAGAAAGGTCTGTGCAATCCCTTTCGAGCACTGGCAGTCGCAGATTTTTACGGGGCTTTGTTGCGGAGATATCAGCATCCAAAGCAAGTCAAATGCAGTTGGGTGAAAAATTATGCGAATAATTTTGTATGAAAATATCTTAACAACCAGATACCGATGACGATTTTTGTTCTCAGCTGTGGATAGGTATTGAACAGACCTTTCATTTGATGTACATATCGATGAGTTTTGGGAACATTGTTGAAAATGTATTTTTTTTTGCAAGGGGTTAACCTTGACTTTTTTCAAAAATGTCGAAAAATGTGAAGTCAAGAATTGTACATTAAATTATACAACAATGGAAAGGTCTGTGCAATCCCTTTCGAGCACTGGCAGTCGCAGATTTTTACGGGGCTTGGTTGCGGAGATATCAGCATCCTTAACCTTGACTTTTTTCAAAAATGTCGAAAAATGTGAAGTCAAGAATTGTACATTAAATTATACAACAATGGAAAGGTCTGTGCAATCCCTTTCGAGCACTGGCAGTCGCAGATTTTTACGGGGCTTGGTTGCGGAGATATCAGCATCCAAAGCAAGTCAAATGCAGTTGGGTGGAAAATCATGCAAATAATTTTGTATGAAAATATCTTAACAACCAGATACCGCTGACGATTTTTTTCTCAGCTGTGGATAGGTATTGAACAGACCTTTCATTTGATGTACATATCGATGGGTTTTGGAAACATTGTTGAAAATGTAATTTTTTTTGCAAGGGGTTAACCTTGATTTTTTTTAAAAATGTCGAAAAATGTGAAGTCAAGAATTGTACATTAAATTATACAACAATGGAAAGGTCTGTGCAATCCCTTTCGAGCACTGGCAGTCGCAGATTTTTCCGGGGCTTGGTTCCGGAGATATCAGAATCCAAAGCAAGTCAAATGCAGTTGGGTCGAAAATCATGCGAATAATTTTGTATGAAAATATCTTAACAACCAGATACCGCTGACGATTTTTGTTCTCAGCTGTGGATAGGTATTGAACAGACCTTTCATTTGATGTACATATCGATCGGTTTTGGGAACATTGTTGAAAATGTAATTTTTTTTTGCAACGGGTTAACCTTGATTTTTTTCAAAAATGTCGAAAAATGTGAAGTTAAGAATTGCACATTAAATTATGCAACAATAGAAAGGTCTGTGCAATCCCTTTCGAGCACTGGCAGTCGCAGATTTTTCCGGGGCTTGGATGCGGAGATATCAGCATCCAAAGCAAGTCAAATGCAGTTGGGTGGAAAATCATGCGAATAATTTTGTATGAAAATATCTTAACAACCAGATACCGCTGACGATTTTTGTTCTCAGCTGTGGATAGGTATTGAACAGACCTTTCATTTGATGTACATATCGATGGGTTTTGGAAACATTGTTGAAAATGTAATTTTTTTTGCAAGGGGTTAACCTTGATTTTTTTCAAAAATGTCGAAAAATGTGAAGTTAAGAATTGCACATTAAATTATACAACAATAGAAAGGTCTGTGCAATCCCTTTCGAGCACTGGCAGTCGCAGATTTTTACGGGGCTTTGTTGCGGAGATATCAGCATCCAAAGCAAGTCAAATGCAGTTGGGTGAAAAATTATGCGAATAATTTTGTATGAAAATATCTTAACAACCAGATACCGATGACGATTTTTGTTCTCAGCTGTGGATAGGTATTGAACAGACCTTTCATTTGATGTACATATCGATGAGTTTTGGGAACATTGTTGAAAATGTATTTTTTTTTGCAAGGGGTTAACCTTGACTTTTTTCAAAAATGTCGAAAAATGTGAAGTCAAGAATTGTACATTAAATTATACAACAATGGAAAGGTCTGTGCAATCCCTTTCGAGCACTGGCAGTCGCAGATTTTTACGGGGCTTGGTTGCGGAGATATCAGCATCCTTAACCTTGACTTTTTTCAAAAATGTCGAAAAATGTGAAGTCAAGAATTGTACATTAAATTATACAACAATGGAAAGGTCTGTGCAATCCCTTTCGAGCACTGGCAGCCGCAGATTTTTACGGGGCTTGGTTGCGGAGATATCAGCATCCTTAACCTTGACTTTTTTCAAAAATGTCGAAAAATGTGAAGTCAAGAATTGTACATTAAATTATACAACAATGGAAAGGTCTGTGCAATCCCTTTCGAGCACTGGCAGTCGCAGATTTTTCCGGGGCTTGGTTCCGGAGATATCAGCATCCAAAGCAAGTCAAATGCAGTTGGGTGGAAAATCATGCAAATAATTTTGTATGAAAATATCTTAACAACCAGATACCGCTGACGATTTTTTTCTCAGCTGTGGATAGGTATTGAACAGACCTTTCATTTGATGTACATATCGATGGGTTTTGGAAACATTGTTGAAAATGTAATTTTTTTTGCAAGGGGTTAACCTTGATTTTTTTCAAAAATGTCGAAAAATGTGAAGTCAAGAATTGTACATTAAATTATACAACAATGGAAAGGTCTGTGCAATCCCTTTCGAGCACTGACAGTCGCAGATTTTTCCGGGGCTTGGTTCCGGAGATATCAGCATCCAAAGCAAGTCAAATGCAGTTGGGTCGAAAATCATGCGAATAATTTTGTATGAAAATATCTTAACAACCAGATACCGCTGACGATTTTTGTTCTCAGCTGTGGATAGGTATTGAACAGACCTTTCATTTGATGTACATGTCGATGGGTTTTGGAAACATTGTTGAAAATGTAATTTTTTTTGCAAGGGGTTAACCTTGATTTTTATTCAAAAATGTCGAAAAATGTGAAGTTAAGAATTGCACATTAAATTATGCAACAATAGAAAGGTCTGTGCAATCCCTTTCGAGCACTGGCAGTCGCAGATTTTTCCGGGGCTTGGATGCGGAGATATCAGCATCCAAAGCAAGTCAAATGCAGTTGGGTGGAAAATCATGCGAATAATTTTGTATGAAAATATCTTAACAACCAGATACCGCTGACGATTTTTGTTCTCAGCTGTGGATAGGTATTGAACAGACCTTTCATTTGATGTACATATCGATGGGTTTTGGAAACATTGTTGAAAATGTAATTTTTTTTGCAAGGGGTTAACCTTGATTTTTTTCAAAAATGTCGAAAAATGTGAAGTTAAGAATTGCACATTAAATTATACAACAATAGAAAGGTCTGTGCAATCCCTTTCGAGCACTGGCAGTCGCAGATTTTTACGGGGCTTGGTTGCGGAGATATCAGCATCCAAAGCAAGTCAAATGCAGTTGGGTGAAAAATTATGCGAATAATTTTGTATGAAAATATCTTAACAACCAGATACCGATGACGATTTTTGTTCTCAGCTGTGGATAGGTATTGAACAGACCTTTCATTTGATGTACATATCGATGAGTTTTGGGAACATTGTTGAAAATGTATTTTTTTTTTGCAAGGGGTTAACCTTGACTTTTTTCAAAAATGTCGAAAAATGTGAAGTCAAGAATTGTACATTAAATTATACAACAATGGAGAGGTCTGTGCAATCCCTTTCGAGCACTGACAGTCGCAGATTTTTCCGGGGCTTGGTTCCGGAGATATCAGAATCCAAAGCAAGTCAAATGCAGTTGGGTCGAAAATCATGCGAATAATTTTGTATGAAAATATCTTAACAACCAGATACCGCTGACGATTTTTGTTCTCAGCTGTGGATAGGTATTGAACAGACCTTTCATTTGATGTACATATCGATGGGTTTTGGAAAATTGTTGAAAATGTAATTTTTTTTGCAAGGGGTTAACCTTGATTTTTTTCAAAAATGTCGAAAAATGTGAAGTCAAGAATTGTACATTAAATTATACAGCAATGGAAAGGTCTGTGCAATCCCTTTCGAGCACTGACAGTCGCAGATTTTTCCGGGGCTTGGTTCCGGAGATATCAGCATCCAAAGCAAGTCAAATGCAGTTGGGTGGAAAATCATGCGAATAATTTTGTATGAAAATATCTTAACAACCACATACCGCTGACGATTTTTGTTCTCAGCTGTGGATAGGTATTGAACAGACCTTTCATTTGATGTACATATCGATGGGTTTTGGAAACATTGTTGAAAATGTAATTTTTTTTTGCAAGGGGTTAACCTTGATTTTTTTTCAAAAATGTCGAAAAATGTGAAGTTAAGAATTGCACATTAAATTATGCAACAATAGAAGGGTCTGTGCAATCCCTTTCGAGCACTGGCAGTCGCAGATTTTTCCGGGGCTTGGATGCGGAGATATCAGCATCCAAAGCAAGTCAAATGCAGTTGGGTGGAAAATCATGCGAATAATTTTGTATGAAAATATCTTAACAACCAGATACCGCTGACGATTTTTGTTCTCAGCTGTGGATAGGTATTGAACAGACCTTTCATTTGATGTACATATCGATGGGTTTTGGAAAATTGTTGAAAATGTAATTTTTTTTGCAAGGGGTTAACCTTGATTTTTTTCAGAAATGTCGAAAAATGTGAAGTCAAGAATTGTACATTAAATTATACAACAATGGAAAGGTCTGTGCAATCCCTTTCGAGCACTGACAGTCGCAGATTTTTCCGGGGCTTGGTTCCGGAGATATCAGCATCCAAAGCAAGTCAAATGCAGTTGGGTGGAAAATCATGCGAATAATTTTGTATGAAAATATCTTAACAACCACATACCGCTGACGATTTTTGTTCTCAGCTGTGGATAGGTATTGAACAGACCTTTCATTTGATGTACATATCGATGGGTTTTGGGAACATTGTTGAAAATGTAATTTTTTTTTTGCAAGGGGTTAACCTTGATTTTTTTCAAAAATATCGAAAAATGTGAAGTCAAGAATTGTACATTAAATTATACAACAATGGAGAGGTCTGTGCAATCCCTTTCGAGCACTGACAGTCGCAGATTTTTCCGGGGCTTGGTTCCGGAGATATCAGAATCCAAAGCAAGTCAAATGCAGTTGGGTCGAAAATCATGCGAATAATTTTGTATGAAAATATCTTAACAACCAGATACCGCTGACGATTTTTGTTCTCAGCTGTGGATAGGTATTGAACAGACCTTTCATTTGATGTACATATCGATGGGTTTTGGAAATATTGTTGAAAATGTAATTTTTTTTTGCAAGGGGTTAACCTTGATTTTTTTCAAAAATGTCGAAAAATGTGAAGTTAAGAATTGTACATTAAATTATACAACAATAGAAAGGTCTGTGCAATCCCTTTCGAGCACTGGCAGTCGCAGATTTTTACGGGGCTTGGTTGCGGAGATATCAGCATCCAAAGCAAGTCAAATGCAGTTGGGTGAAAAATTATGCGAATAATTTTGTATGAAAATATCTTAACAACCAGATACCGATGACGATTTTTGTTCTCAGCTGTGGATAGGTATTGAACAGACCTTTCATTTGATGTACATATCGATGAGTTTTGGGAACATTGTTGAAAATGTATTTTTTTTTGCAAGGGGTTAACCTTGACTTTTTTCAAAAATGTCGAAAAATGTGAAGTCAAGAATTGTACATTAAATTATACAACAATGTAAAGGTCTGTGCAATCCCTTTCGAGCACTGGCAGTCGCAGATTTTTACGGGGCTTGGTTGCGGAGATATCAGCATCCAAAGCAAGTCAAATGCAGTTGGGTCGAAAATCATGCGAATAATTTTGTATGAAAATATCTTAACAACCAGATACCGCTGACGATTTTTGTTCTCAGCTGTGGATAGGTATTGAACAGACCTTTCATTTGATGTACATATCGATGGGTTTTGGAAATATTGTTGAAAATGTAATTTTTTTTTGCAAGGGGTTAACCTTGATTTTTTTCAAAAATGTCGAAAAATGTGAAGTTAAGAATTGTACATTAAATTATACAACAATAGAAAGGTCTGTGCAATCCCTTTCGAGCACTGGCAGTCGCAGATTTTTACGGGGCTTGGTTGCGGAGATATCAGCATCCAAAGCAAGTCAAATGCAGTTGGGTGAAAAATTATGCGAATAATTTTGTATGAAAATATCTTAACAACCAGATACCGATGACGATTTTTGTTCTCAGCTGTGGATAGGTATTGAACAGACCTTTCATTTGATGTACATATCGATGGGTTTTGGGAACATTGTTGAAAATGTAATTTTTTTTTGCAAGGGGTTAGCCCTGATTTTTTTCAAAAATGTCGAAAAATGTGAAGTTAAGAATTGCACATTAAATTATACAACAATGGAAAGGTCTGTGCAATCCCTTTCGAGCACTGGCAGTCGCAGATTTTTACGGGGCTTGGTTGCGGAGATATCAGCATCCAAAGCAAGTCAAATGCAGTTGGGTGGAAAATCATGCGAATAATTTTGTATGAAAATATCTTAACAACCAGATACCGCTGACGATTTTTGTTCTCAGCTGTGGATAGGTATTGAACAGACCTTTCATTTGATGTACATATCGATGGGTTTTGGGAACATTGTTGAAAATGTAATTTTTTTTTTGCAAGGGGTTAACCTTGATTTTTTTCAAAAATATCGAAAAATGTGAAGTTAAGAATTGTACATTAAATTATACAACAACGGAGAGGTCTGTGCAATCCCTTTCGAGCACTGAAAGTCGCAGATTTTTGCGGGGCTTGGTTCCGGAGATATCAGAATCCAAAGCAAGTCAAATGCAGTTGGGTCGAAAATAATGCCAATAATTTTGTATGAAAATATCTTAACAACCAGGTACCGCTGATGATTTTTGTTCTCAGCTGTGGATAGGTATTGAACAGACCTTTCATTTGATGTACGTATCGATGGGTTTTGGGAACATTGTTGAAAATGTATTTTTTTTGCAAGGCGTTAAGCTTGATTTTTTTCAAAAATGTCGAAAAATGTGAAGTCAAGAAAAGTACATTAAATTATACAACAATGGAAAGGTCTGTGCAATCCCTTTCGAGCACTGGCAGTCGCAGATTTTTCCGGGGCTTGGTTGCGGAGATATCAGCATCCAGAGCAAGTCAAATGCAGTTGGGTGGAAAATCATGCGAATAATTTTGTATGAAAATATTTAGAAAAACAGATACCGATGACGATTTTTGTTCTCAGCTGTGGATAGGTATTGAACAGACCTTTCATTTGATGTACATATCGATGGGTCTTGGGAACATTGTTGAAAATGTAATTTTTTTTGCAAGGGGTTAACCTTGATTTTTTTCAAAAATGTCGAAAAATGTGAAGTTAAGAATTGCACATTAAATTATGCAACAATAGAAAGGTCTGTGCAATCCCTTTCGAGCACTGAAAGTCGCAGATTTTTCCGGGGCTTGGTTTCGGAGATATCAGCATCCAAAGCAAGTCAAATGCAGTTGGGTGGAAAATCATGCGAATAATTTTGTATCAAAATATGTTAACAACCAGATACCGCTGACGATTTTTCTTCTCAGCTGTGGATAGGTATTGAACAGAACTTTCATTTGATGTACATATCGATGGGTCTTGGGAACATTGTTGAAAATGTAATTTTTTTTTGCAAGGGGTTAACCTTGATTTTTTTCAAAAATGTCGAAAAATGTGAAGTTAAGAATTGCACATTAAATTATGCAACAATAGAAAGGTCTGTGCAATCCCTTTCGAGCACTGAAAGTCGCAGATTTTTCCGGGGCTTGGTTTCGGAGATATCAGCATCCAAAGCAAGTCAAATGCAGTTTGGGTGGAAAATCATGCGAATAATTTTGTATGAAAATATCTTAACAACCAGATACCGCTGGCGATTTTTGTTCTCACCTGTGGATAGGTATTGAACAGACCTTTAATTTGATGTACATATTGTAGTGTGTTTATGTGCACATAGTGTATGCACGGGTCAAGTGACGAATACCACTCGTCACTTGATACGTCGCGAAGCGACATTGTGCACATCAGCACACCATAATCTTCCCATGATATGCAATGAACAACGTGCATTGCATATCGTGTTTATATTATTCTTTTTTCGCATTTGATATTATTCTTTTGCTGACTCCACAAATGTGTGAATATGGAGTCAGCATAGTTTTAAGTATGAACACATTATAACAAATAAAATTCATTATTATTAAATCATCTCTCCGACAATACGCAAGTCTTTTTCTTTTATATTAAAAACATATTACATGGCGACCGTGACAGTGATTCTGTCCATATTAAAAATAAGTTTTTTTTTCTGTTGTTGTTGTTTTATTAACTTAATTCAATCCAAAAATGTCTTTATTTTAAATTATTAAAAAAAAAAAAAAAAAAAACATAAAACACATCGGAACATTGTGCGTTTTAAAAATATCAAGCCGGCAAATCGCTTGTCCAATTATTTGTGAAGTGCGCATTTTGATTACAAATAAAAAGAGGAACCATCTTTGGATAGAAAATACCCTTTCATCCACCACCACGACGAACATGTTTGCCTCCTAAAATCAGTTGAAAAGTAAATAATGATATGATGTGCTCGGAAAGCGTAAAAGTGATACGAACATGTTTGCCTTTCATCTACCACTAACCAACACCTCGTATTTCTTCATCATTTTTAATTGGGAACGAACAAAACTTCCTTTTACGACAAAATAACTCGTGATATACATTCATTAGAAAGTGATCATTCGGAAGTTGACAGACCACTTTTTTTTTTTTTTTTTTTTTTTTTTTTTAAATTCATTTTTATTTCATTTTAACTTATAACTATCTTAAAGCTAGACAAAAATGTTTAAAACTAGCCTAATTATCAATAACTTACAACTAATTTACTGGCCCTTTACGGGCGCTCTAAATTAAACTATCACTCTTAAAACTAATGTCTTTCGACCTAAAAACTATTTTAATTAAATCTAATTTTTTTTTTTATTTTATTTTATATTTCAAGGAAATTTCACAAAAACTTGATATCTGATCATTTTTTTTTTTTTTTTTTTTTTTTTTTTTTTTTTTTTTTTTTTTTTTTTTTAACTTATAAACTAAACCTAAATATATATTAAAAATAATTAAAACTAAATAAAACTAACTTATACTAACTAAAAATAACTTACACTACTTAAAATACCTAATAATACTTAAAACTACTTAAAAACTAGAACAGCCACAGCAGCATTTTTTTCGTTTTTTAATTTTTTTTTGTTTATTTTCTAAATGCATGCAGACACATACAAACATGCAACCCACCCATACATGTACATACGCACGTACATATACGTACGCACATACATGTACAGACACGCAGATACATGCACGCATGCCCCCGCATACATACATATTTTTAATTTTTTTTTTTTGGTGCCACCACGACTGTTCCCTATACCTAATTCCCTAAATCTATGTAAGTCGGCCAAGATATACCATCTTCATCGACTTTAAATATCACGATGCTGTTCAGAGAGCCACCAGAACTGGTTCTCCTGTTTCGCCCTATCCCTCCGGTCCCGATCGGAAGGCGCTCTTCTCCACCTTGAGCGATGACGTCTCGACCATAAAGGAGTCGCCTATCCACAGTTTTCCGGCTGACGTGGTAGATGAGCGGAACCGCCCCTCCATCCTGTATCAGCCCTCGACTGTCTAAATAGAGGAATGCCTCGGGAGGGATGTAGCCACTTAACCGCGCACTCTCGAAATATTGGTTATTTGGGTAATACGCCCCAAAAATTAAGTTGTTAGTTGAGGACATCGCTCTTGCAACGTGACCCCGAATCAGCTTAAACAAAAAATTATCTATTCTGTTTATGTTGGCTCCGTTGTATAGAACCTGGTTGGAATAATATCGTTTGTACTCCGACTCTGGTGTTCTGTGTAATCCAAGGCAACGTCGAAGACACTGCCTCTCAAACACCCGAATCTTTTCCATTTGAGATGGGGCAACGTTGAACCACACCGGGCATCCATAGGCAATCATCGGCCTGATGAGGGCCATGTAGCAAATCACCTTCACCCTGCTGTCAAGACGACTGCTATAAAACAATCGTTTTGTCAGGGCAAAGGCTCCCCTAGCCCTGGCCAGAGCAGCACCTATATGTCTGTCGAAATACAAGTACTGATCCAACCAGATGCCAAGGTACTTTACTACACTTTTACTCGCCAGTGGATGTCCATGTGGCCCTACGATCACCAGCTTGCGCCAGTTCTTTCTCGTATCCCTTGAGGCGCTAGACAACGGAGTCCTAAACAAAATAGTTTCTGATTTCTGGAAGTTGATTTTCAACTTCCAGTCATCACAATATCGCTGAATCTTGTCGAAGTCACGCTGCAAGAGAATTTTGATGACCTCAACTGTTGGAGCTGTTCTGTACGCAATTAGATCGTCGGCGTACGCAATTGCCTGAGTTAGACTACCTATCAGATCGCTGGTGTAAATGCTGAAGAGAATCGGCGAGTTAACCGCTCCCTGCTGAAGACCATTGTTAATATTAAAAACTGTGGTAGAAGTTACATTGCCACTCTTGACAACAAACTTTCTACCATTTACAATGTCATAAAGCATGTACAATAGCGGTTTACTTATACCAAGTCTGGCGAGCTTTAGATAGAGACCCTCTAACCATACGGTGTCGAAGGCCTTCTCCAAATCAACCAGACAGGCACCCGTACACTGCTTTTTAGATTTGTTCCATTGGACATCAGAAACAAGTTTAGACGCGGCATGAATTGTGTCATGTCCCGTCTTAAAACCGAACTGATTATCCGGTATGATTTTGTTGTCCTCCGCCCACTTGAACAGAGCTCTATTAATAACCTTTTCAAATACTTTGCTGATACTCGGAAGAAGACTTATCGACCTGAGATTCGCCGGATTGGAATTGTCCTTTCCCTTTTTAGGGAAAGGATGCACCACTGCTGTCTTCCACCGCACTGGATAATATGCATTATTCAGTGCGTTGTTAAACAGTGTGGTATATATGTCAACTGCTTCTTGAGGCAAATGTCGTAGTACAACGTTGGATATACCATCGACTCCTGCTGATTTCTTTTTCTTTAGTGAATCAAAGATGAGCTGGAGCTCAATCTTCGAAATTAACAGGGAACTGGTCCCATTTCGCTCGGCGATTATGGCGTTTGCCAAATGTTCATCATTAAACCCGGTAAAACCAAGGTTCTCAGATCGCCACTGCGTTATATCGTTCCGCAGGTAAAAGTGGTGAACCAGAGCTCTGCTCTCCAGGTCATGGTTCGGGCGAATGCTAGCATTCACCTTGTACACTTGCTGAAAAACAGCCCCCACCGCCTCCACCTTCTCCTGCGGATCTTCGATTATGAAGAGGTCATCGTCCAAGACGGCGTCATCTGGATCTATGCCCGCTGTCAAGAGTACGTCTCTGTTTTGTGTCGTCCTCTGGAGCTTAAGACACGGAAGGTCGTTTTGATCTTTTCTTCTGAATATCTTATTAATTTGCGGGAACATACTCGGGTCGGTAGCGTTCACGGCCCGAATTTTGTTGTCCCAAAACAAATTAATGGACAACCTATAATTTTCTTTGATCAATTGGTTGATGTTTTTTATGGACGACTTCAGTGTCCTTATCTCCAGATCTCGTGTGTCAGTAAACCGTCTGTACAAGCGTTTTAGTCTTGTCAGTAAGCCACTTTTTTGTCTGTGTAGTGCATCAATTGTCGCGTTACGGTACATGTCAGTTGCGTTACGTTCTTTGTATTTCGGTATTGTCCTGTTCATTGTTCGTTGAATTATTTCGTCCATTTGTTCTAAGTATCTGTCAATTTCAGTATTTGTCAGGTTCCTGTCATTTGGTGGGGATATATCATTTGAACGTAATTCGCTCAATAAGAAGTTCGAGAAGCGTGGCCAGCGCACCTTACTGTAATTGTAAGTATGCACAGGTACATACTCCTCCAATTCCATAAGCTCGTTCGGAAGTTGTATTACGGCGGCGAGTCCGCAGTGGTCACTGTCGTACTCGATCGTTCTTAAACAATTTTTAGGCCGTTGGCCCACAGTGTCAGTAATTGTTAGTCTTGCGTCTTTCAACAATAGATCCAGATAGGCACCGCTTCTTGGAAACGATGGCCTGTCTGTAGCGAGAAGTTCAATGCGATACTCCAGGTTGTATCGACCCATCCAATTATACAGATGGTTACCACGAGGATTTTGTATTTGATTTCCCCAATCTATATGTTTGGCATTTAAATCACCAGCCAATATGTAGTAGTTTTCTTCCGAGCTTAATCTTAAGCATTCAAAAAGCTTTTCAAGCTCTGTTATAAACTGTGTGGGCTGAGGTGTTTCCGGTGCATAGGCAGCGATCACATACATTCGCTTCCCCTGTTGGAGATGAATGCATATGATGCATGCCTCTAACGTCCGAAATTTACGCACATCACTATTATATATTACCTTATGACTAATGCCTTTACGTATAAAGATTGCGACGCCCCCTCCTTGAGTGGAGTTGGGTCGGTCTCTCCTTACGATATTGTAATTGTTGTTAGTCAATTTATGTTTCTGGTTAAGCTTAGTTTCGCTAGCCATAAACACATCTGGACTTATGTCTTTAAGCAATTGGAATAAATTCGCTCTACGTTCGGTCCTAATCAGTGAATTTACATTCACAGCTAGGATCTTAAAGGGCCTCTCCGGCAGCGCGCCCTTAACCTCTAAGTTGCGTTAAGCTCGGCAAAACAGAGTAGATATAATCCACCCTAGTCGCCTGCTCCCTGATCTGGTTTTGGAGGCCGTTCAACTGGCCCTGGATGGCCAGTAGAACGCCCATAATATCCGCCTGTGCCGCCGGCGCCTTAGGCACGGGGGCCTGTTGGGCGACCTTTGGTGTAGGCTGTACCGTTCTTCCCCTTCCTGACGCCATTTGGGCGTAAGAAATTTGGGGGTTGACGGGCGTTGTTGTAGGAGGGCGCACTGTTGGACGCTTTTCTACCACTGTTTGCTTTGCTGCTTTATTGTTTTTTATAAGCTGAAACGTCGGGCATCCCCGATAATTAGCGGGGTGTCCGGCGCCTCGGCAGAGTACACATTTAAGCTGGGTCCTATCTTCGACCCGTTCCTTTCCTAACTTGCATTCATCTGCATTGTGGTTCTCTCCACACTTAACGCAGCGTGACTGCATTTCGCAGTTTGCTGCGGCGTGGCCGAACCTTTGGCAGCGCATGCATTGAAGCATGTCGCCGCGCCTTTTTAATTTGTCCCAAGTTACAACCTGGCAGTTGAGGACGGATATACTCCTCAAACTATCCAGTTTGCTGCTGGGTGAAAGTTGAACAAGGAAGAAGGGAAGTCTCCGCTTCTCCCGCCTAGCTCTAACTGTAGCGAACGGCTTGACCCCGATAAAGTCGAGATCGTCATTCGCTTGTTGGCGGAGTTCATTTAAGAGCACCTGTGGTTCCGTGCAGGAATCTATGCCCTTCAAAAGGACCGTTTGAAATTTTTCGGTTTTAGGGGTGAAACTAAAGAATTCGGTAGTAGTTTCTTTCAGCAACTCTTTAATTTGTTTGTGCTGTTCCAGTGTGAAGCACTGGATAGCATGCCTATCGTTATTTAATCTTTTAATAGTAAAATTATGACCTATGGTCAACTTACATAGATTTATGGTATCCTGTAACTCCATTTTATAAGTATTAATGGGTGGCACCTTTTCTTTTTTCATGATCGGCGGCTGTGGCTGCTGCTGCTGAGACTGATTTTTCTGCGGCTGTTGATTCTGCTGCTTTTGAATCTGCTGCTGCTGTTTTTCTTGCGGTTGTTTCTGGACTTGTGTCTGCTGCTGTTGCTGTTGTTGTTGTTGTTTTTGCCGTTGTTGTTTTGGCTGCTGCTGTGGCTGTTGTTTTTGTAATTGTTCTTTTTTCTGTTGTTGTTCTTGTTCGCCGAGTTCTTTTAGTTGTTTCGCTCGGCGCGCTTCTTGGCTGGCCTTAACTTTACTTTTCAACTCTTGGATTTCTGCCTCCATTGTTACAATTTTAGCGATCATTTTTTGTTCCTCGTCCTCCTCAGATGACGCCTCTGATGTGGAGAGGTTCACGAAGGCAGTACTATCGCCCGTCGTGAAGTGCCCTTCTCCTTCTTCAGACATATATGCTATACCCTCTTCGGGTGAAGTGTCTAACTCGGTTTGTCTTGCTGCCTCTGACGTCTCATCTATATCGGACGTATGCACCCCAGCTGGCAGCTTTGCTGAGGTGGCCGTGGATCTCCTTTTTACCAAATTTGGTGCGCACTTGATCCTCTTTCTGCGCTTTTGATTAGCATCGGATGATGTTGCCGTTGTTGTTATTGCTGTTGATGTTGTTGCTGCAGAATCACTGCTTGTAGTTGGAACATCTTTCGATGTTCCCTCAGCTGATGCCATCGCTGGCCTCATTGGCCCTAGGACACCTTTCGATGCCCCGGTGCTTAAACTCCTCCTCCTTTGTTGGTTTTCCCAACCAATAAAGTTAACTACTTCACGGTTGTGAAAAAAAGCTGATAAAGTTCTGATGCCCTCCTGGGAATCGAACTGGCGACCCTTGGATTCTCGGTCGGCCACTCTACCACTGTGCTACTGCACCACTTATGAAATCTTGATTTAATTTAGAACTTAAGCTCACACACGAATTTTAATTGGAAAAACTGGGAAGCCGAAAACGTCTTAACACCTCCACAGTACGAGATCGACTGACAGACCACTATCGCCATCTGTGTGGACCTCCGACCTCAGCTAAACTCAGAAAACGAAACAACAATAATCTTCAAATCATAGCTGCCCAGCAATCAAATGATGATGATCAAATCAATCCAGCCCAGCAATGGTAATATATTTTTATAATTCATCGTGAAAAAAAAAAAAAAAAAATGTGTGTTAATTGTTATATATGAAGCTTAAATCTATTGAACTAATCTGTTTATTGTAAATATATTGAACTAATCTGTTTATTGTACAAAACATCGAAAATCCAATATTTAATTACTTCTAAAAGAAATTTGATGCATTCTTCTGCCGTTCTGTTTTTTTTTTTTAAACAAAATATAGTCAATCGTCTCAAATACTCTTTGCAAGTCTAGAATAACTGTAACAAAGATTATATGGAATCTTTGCTCGGTATTGCTTCTTCTGTTTAAAGTCATTGAGGTTTAAGCATTAATTTAAAATGGGAGGTAAAACCTCCAAAGTAAAGGATAGCACAGCAAATGTGTTAAATGTTGTTGACGTGATGGATACAACCCCACACTTAGAAACACAAACTATGCTCATTTCTTTATTGGTTGTCCTCACGGCAGTAAACTTAATTCTTAAATTTTATCTGTTGTATAAGCGTACACTTAAAAAACGCTACATAAGCCGAGCAAACGACTTAGATAAAATTTAAAATGGAATGGAAAATATTAGCAATAAAAATAAACGGTTTTAAAGACAATTTCCAAAAATCTTACAAATGTATTAACAAAAATACAACAATAAGAGTAGATACATTAAAAAACCATATTAAAACACTAATATCCCATTACAATAGTATTGTCAATGTTTTCAACGCATACAAAAACGAATTGACAGCTGATCATGAAAAAGATTGTAGGAAGCTTTTAAAAACACTTAACACTAAGTTAAAAAATATTAGCATTAAATGGGAAATTGAAATACATGTCCCAGATGAATTAGAGCTTCACGCTGAGTTTAATGAAAATCAAATAGAAAGTTTAGACGAATCAAAACCAGTAGTAAATACAGAATCTGACAGTGAAATTGAAACACTGGATGAATTCCCACAACCAATTATAAAAATCAAGGAAAAAATGGCCCAAACTTTAGTAGAATTTCTTAAACTTGCCTCATCACTCTTACCTGAGTTTGATGGAAAGGCAGAAAATTTACAAAGCTTCAAAGATGCCCTTCTCCTTATTGATTCCTTAAAAGGAGCACACGAAGTATCAGCAATTAGTCTCATAAAGACCAAACTAAAGGGACATGCTAGAAATCTAATAAGTAATGAACAAACGATAGTTGAGATAGTTGAAAAACTAAATGCAAAAGTAAAAGGAGATTCAGTAGATGTAATTTCTGCGAAATTACTAAATCTACAACAAAAAAATAAGACAGCAAATCAATATGTCCAAGAAATAGAAAAATTGACGAAGTGTTTAGAAGGAGCCTATATCAACGATGGTTTAGCTTCTGATTTAGCTGCTAAATACAGCACAACGCTCGCTGTCAAGGCTATGACACAAAATTGTTCTATTGATAAGGTAAAACTTATAATGCAGGCTGGCACATTCAGCGATATGAATGAGGCCATGTCCAAATTCGTTAATAGTTGCACAGATGCAACCGGACATTCTAATACTGTTTTGTTTTACAAGCAAACCAATAATAGAGGCTATCGTGGAAATTACCACGGAAGAGGTAATCATCACAATAATCGCTACCGCAATAACCAAAACAATTACAGGGGAAATGGCCGATCTAGAGGCAACTTTAGAGGCCGTGGTAACTCGTACCGTGGCCATAATAATAATAACGAACACAATAATGTTCGAATTACTCAAAGTAACTCGGAAAACTGCCAAGACCCTTTAGGAAACAATTTATAAATACAAAGGTCCATGCTATCAATTTTAATCTCAATATTTTCGTGTCATTTATAAATGTATTTACTAAACATAAACTCACATTCCTTATAGACACAGGTGCAGATATTTCACTTCTAAAAGAAGATTCTGATTTTTACCAAGACGTCCAAAATGACAAGATTATAAGTATCCAAGGAATAGGCCAGGGAATAGTAAAATCCCAAGGTCTAGCCCCAATAGAGCTTCAAACAGATAAATACATCATCCCACACAATTTCCATATAGTAAATTCAAATTTTACAATACCATGTGATGGAATCATAGGTATGGATTTTATAAAACAATTTAACTGCAAATTAGACTTCAAACCAACTGAAGATTGGTTTATAATCAGACCCAATAATTTAAATTTTCCGATTTATGTTCCAATAACATATAGTTGTGGTAATAATTCACTACTTCTACCAGCAAGATCACAAGTAATAAGAAAAATTGAAATAAAAACAGCAGAAGACCTCATTTTTATTCCCAACCAAGAAATAAAACATGGCATTTATGTTGCAAATGCAATAGCAACATCACAATTTGCATTAGTTCGTCTATTAAATACAACCGATACTAACCAACTGGCCAGTTTAAATAACTTAAAATATGAACCACTCTCAAACTATGATGTGGTCCACACTAATCGAAATATTAGAACAGAATCAGTCATAAATCAACTAAAGAAAAATTTTCCGCCCCAATTCAAAAAACAATTAACAGAAGTATGCACCGAATATAGTGATGTATTTGGATTGGAAACCGAATCCATAACCACAAATAATTTTTATAAGCAAAACTTGAGATTGAAAGATAGCGAACCAGTATATATAAAGAACTACCGAAGTCCTCATAGTCATGTTGAAGAAATTCAAAAACAAGTTAAAAAATTGATACACGACAAAATAATCGAACCGTCTGTATCTGAATATAATAGCCCGCTTTTACTAGTCCCCAAGAAAGCCCTACCGGGTTCCGAAGAAAAAAAATGGCGATTAGTAATCGACTATCGTCAATTGAATAAAAAACTTTTATCTGATAAATTTCCACTCCCAAGAATTGATGACATCCTTGATCAATTGGGTCGAGCAAAATATTTTTCATGCCTCGATTTAATGTCAGGTTTTCATCAAATCGAACTAGAAGAAAGTTCCAGAAATTTAACGTCTTTTTCAACGAGCAATGGCTCATATCGTTTTACGCGACTACCTTTTGGTTTAAAAATAGCGCCAAATTCATTCCAGAGAATGATGACCATAGCATTCTCTGGGCTTGAACCTTCACAAGCATTTCTCTACATGGACGACCTTATGGTTATAGGCTGTTCCGAAAAACATATGCTTAAAAATCTAGCAAATGTTTTTAACATATGTAGAAAATACAATTTAAAATTGCATCCACAAAAATGTTCATTTTTTATGCATGAAGTGACTTTTCTGGGTCATAAATGCACAGATAAAGGAGTATTGCCAGATGACAAAAAATATGACGTCATCAAAAATTATCCAGTCCCACACGACGTGGATAGCGCTAGACGATTCGTTGCATTCTGCAACTATTACAGACGATTTATTAAAAACTTCGCCGACTATTCACGGCACATAACGAGGTTATGTAAAAAGAATATTCCTTTTGTGTGGACAGATGATTGCCAAAAAGCATTTCAATATTTGAAAAATAAATTAGTTGAACCAACCCTATTACAATACCCAGATTTTAAAAAAGAATTTTGCATAATAACTGATGCAAGTAAACAAGCATGTGGAGCGGTTCTAACCCAAAACCATAACGGAATTCAACTCCCAATAGCTTATGCATCACGTTC